>CM060900.1:2757500-3957500 GCA_030762935.1 Hymenopus coronatus | reverse complement strand
GAGACTGTGTATGAGTGAGTGTGTGTCTGTGGATGAGACTGTGTATGAGTGTGTGTGTGTCTGTGGACGAGACTGTGTATGAGTGAGTGTGTGTCTGTGGACGAGACTGTGTATGAGTGAGTGTGTGTCTGTGGATGAGACTGTGTATGAGTGAGTGTGTGTCTGTGGATGAGACTGTGTATGAGTGAGTGTGTGTCTGTGGACGAGACTGTGTATGAGTGAGTGTGTGTGTGTGGATGAGACTGTGTATGAGTGAGTGTGTGTCTGTGGACGAGACTGTGTGAGTGAGTGTGTGTCTGTGGATGAGACTGTGTATGAGTGAGTGTGTGTGTGTGGACGAGACTGTGTATGAGTGAGTGTGTGTGTGGACGAGACTGTGTATGAGTGAGTGTGTGTCTGTGGATGAGACTGTGTGTGAGTGTGTGTGTGTGGATGAGACTGTGTATGAGTGAGTGTGTGTGTGTGGACGAGACTGTGTATGAGTGAGTGTGTGTGTGTGGACGAGACTGTGTATGAGTGAGTGTGTGTCTGTGGATGAGACTGTGTATGAGTGAGTGTGTGTGTGTCTGTGGACGAGACTGTGTATGAGTGAGTGTGTGTCCGCGTGCGAGCGTTTGTGTGAGTGAAAGTGTCTGTGTAGTTGGCTGTGTTAGTGTGTGCGAGCGTCTGTGTGTGAGTGTGTGTCTGTGGACGAGACTGTGTATGAGTGAGTGTGTGTCTGTGGATGAGACTGTGTATGAGTGTGTGTGTGTGTCTGTGGACGAGACTGTGTATGAGTGAGTGTGTGTCTGTGGATGAGACTGTGTATGAGTGAGTATGTGTCTGTGGACGAGACTGTGTATGAGTGAGTGTGTGTCTGTGGACGAGACTGTGTATGAGTGAGTGTGTGTGTGTGGATGAGACTGTGTATGAGTGAGTGTGTGTCTGTGGACGAGACTGTGTCAGTGAGTGTGTGTCTGTGGATGAGACTGTGTATGAGTGAGTGTGTGTGTGTGGACGAGACTGTGTATGAGTGAGTGTGTGTGTGTGTGTGGACGAGACTGTGTATGAGTGAGTGTGTGTCTGTGGATGAGACTGTGTGTGAGTGTGTATGTGTGTGGATGAGACTGTGTATGAGTGAGCGTGTGTGTGGACGAGACTGTGTATGAGTGAGTGTGTGTGTGTGGACGAGACTGTGTATGAGTGAGTGTGTGTCTGTGGATGAGACTGTGTATGAGTGAGTGTGTGTGTGGATGAGACTGTGTATGAGTGAGTGTGTGTGTGGATGAGACTGTGTATGAGTGAGTGTGTGTGTGGACGAGACTGTATGAGTGAGTGTGTGTCTGTGGATGAGACTGTGTATGAGTGAGTGTGTGTCTGTGGACGAGACTGTGTATGAGTGAGTGTGTGTCTGTGGACGAGACTGTGTATGAGTGAGTGTGTGTCTGTGGATGAGACTGTGTATGAGTGAGTGTGTGTCTGTGGACGAGACTGTGTATGAGTGAGTGTGTGTCTGTGGACGAGACTGTGTATGAGTGAGTGTGTGTCTGTGGACGAGACTGTGTATGAGTGAGTGTGTGTGTGGATGAGACTGTGTATGAGTGAGTGTGTGTCTGTGGACGAGACTGTGTGAGTGAGTGTGTGTCTGTGGATGAGACTGTGTATGAGTGAGTGTGTGTGTGTGGACGAGACTGTGTATGAGTGAGTGTGTGTGTGTGGACGAGACTGTGTATGAGTGAGTGTGTGTCTGTGGATGAGACTGTGTGTGAGTGTGTGTGTGTGGATGAGACTGTGTATGAGTGAGTGTGTGTGTGTGGACGAGACTGTGTATGAGTGAGTGTGTCTGTGGATGAGACTGTGTATGAGTGAGTGTGTGTGTGTCTGGACGAGACTGTGTATGAGTGAGTGTGTGTCCGCGTGCGAGCGTTTGTGTGAGTGAAAGTGTCTGTGTAGTTGGCTGTGTTAGTGTGTGCGAGCGTCTGTGTGTGAGTGTGTGTCTGTGGACGAGACTGTGTATGAGTGAGTGTGTGTCTGTGGACGAGACTGTGTATGAGTGAGTGTGTGTGTGTCTGTGGACGAGACTGTGTATGAGTGAGTGTGTGTCTGTGGACGAGGCTGTGTATGAGTGTGTGTGTGTGTCTGTGGATGAGACTGTTTATGAGTGTGTGTGTGTGTCTGTGGACGAGACTGTGTATGAGTGAGTGTGTGTGTGTCTGTGGATGAGACTGTGTATGAGTGTGTGTGTCTGTGTATGAGTGAGTGTGTGTGTGTCTGGACGAGACTGTATATGAGTGAGTGTGTGTGTGTCTGTGGATGAGACTGTGTATGAGTGAGTGAGTGTGTGTCTGTGGACGAGACTGTGTATGAGTGAGTGTGTGTGTGTCTGTGGATGAGACTGTGTATGAGTGAGTGTGTGTGTGTCTGTGGACGAGACTGTGTATGAGTGAGTGTGTGTGTCTGTGGATGAGACTGTGTATGAGTGAGTGAGTGTGTGTCTGTGGACGAGACTGTGTATGAGTGAGTGTGTGTGTGTCTGTGGATGAGACTGTGTATGAGTGTGTGTGTGTGTGGAAGAGACTGTGTATGAGTGAGTGTGTGTCTGTGGATGAGACTGTGTATGAGTGAGTGTGTGTCTGTGGACGAGACTGTGTATGAGTGAGTGTGTGTCTGTGGACGAGACTGTGTATGAGTGAGTGTGTGTGTGGACGAGACTGTGTATGAGTGAGTGTGTGTCTGTGGACGAGACTGTGTATGAGTGAGTGTGTGTCTGTGGATGAGACTGTGTATGAGTGAGTGTGTGTCTGTGGATGAGACTGTGTATGAGTGAGTGTGTGTCTGTGGATGAGACTGTGTATGAGTGAGTGTGTGTGTGTGGATGAGACTGTGTATGAGTGAGTGTGTGTGTGTGGACGAGACTGTGTATGAGTGAGTGTGTGTCTGTGGACGAGACTGTGTATGAGTGAGTGTGTGTCTGTGGACGAGACTGTGTATGAGTGAGTGTGTCTCTGTGGACGAGACTGTGTATGAGTGAGTGTGTGTCCGCGTGCGAGCGTTTGTGTGAGTGAAAGTGTCTGTGGATGAGACTGTGTATGAGTGAGTGTGTGTCTGTGGACGAGACTGTGTATGAGTGAGTGTGTGTCTGTGTATGAGTGAGTGTGTGTCTGTGGATGATACTGTGTATGAGTGAGTGTGTGTGTCTGTGGACGAGACTGTGTATGAGTGAGTGTGTGTCTGTGGACGAGACTGTGTATGAGTGTGTGTGTGTCTGTGGATGAGACTGTGTATGAGTGTGTGTGTGTCTGTGGATGAGACTGTGTATGAGTGAGTGTGTGTCTGTGGACGAGACTGTGTATGAGTGAGTGTGTGTCTGTGGATGAGACTGTGTATGAGTGAGTGTGTGTCTGTAGATGAGACTATGTATGAGTGAGTGTGTGTCTGTGGACGAGACTGTATGTGAGTGTGTGTCTGTGGATGAGACTGTGTATGAGTGAGTGTGTGTCTGTGGATGAGACTGTGTATGAGTGACTGAGTGTGTGTGTGTGGATGAGACTGTGTATGAGTGAGTGTGTGTGTGTGGATGAGACTGTGTATGAGTGAGTGAGTGTGTGTGTGTGGATGAGACTGTGTATGAGTGAGTGTGTGTGTGTCTGTGGATGAGACTGTGTATGAGTGAGTGAGTGTGTGTCTGTGGATGAGACTGTGTATGAGTGAGTGAGTGTGTGTCTGTGGATGAGACTGTGTGTGAGTGTGTGTGTGTGTGGATGAGACTGTGTATGAGTGAGTGTGTGTGTGTGGACGAGACTGTGTATGAGTGAGTGTGTGTGTGTGGACGAGACTGTGTATGAGTGAGTGTGTGTCTGTGGATGAGACTGTGTATGAGTGAGTGTGTGTGTGTCTGTGGACGAGACTGTGTATGAGTGAGTGTGTGTCCGCGTGCGAGCGTTTGTGTGAGTGAAAGTGTCTGTGTAGTTGGCTGTGTTAGTGTGTGCGAGCGTCTGTGTGTGAGTGTGTGTCTGTGGACGAGACTGTGTATGAGTGAGTGTGTGTCTGTGGATGAGACTGTGTATGAGTGTGTGTGTTTGTGTCTGTGGACGAGACTGTGTATGAGTGAGTGTGTGTGTGTCTGTGGACGAGACTGTGTATGAGTGTGTGTGTGTGTCTGTGGATGAGACTGTGTATGAGTGTGTGTGTGTGTGTCTGTGGACGAGACTGTGTATGAGTGAGTGTGTGTGTGTCTGTGGATGAGACTGTGTATGAGTGAGTGTGTGTGTGTCTGTGGATGAGACTGTGTATGAGTGAGTGTGTGTGTGTCTGTGGACGAGACTGTGTATGAGTGAGTGTGTGTGTGTCTGTGGATGAGACTGTGTATGAGTGAGTGAGTGTGTGTCTGTGGACGAGACTGTGTATGAGTGAGTGTGTGTGTGTCTGTGGATGAGACTGTGTATGAGTGAGTGTGTGTGTGTCTGTGGATGAGACTGTGTATGAGTGAGTGTGTGTGTGTCTGTGGATGAGACTGTGTATGAGTGAGTGTGTGTCTGTGGACGAGACTGTGTATGAGTGAGTGTGTGTCTGTGGACGAGACTGTGTATGAGTGAGTGTGTGTCTGTGGATGAGACTGTGTATGAGTGAGTGTGTGTGTGTCTGTGTATGAGTGAGTGTGTGTGTGTCTGTGGACGAGACTGTGTATGAGTGAGTGTGTGTGTGTCTGTGGATGAGACTGTGTATGAGTGAGTGTGTGTCTGTGGACGAGACTGTGTATGAGTGAGTGTGTGTGTGTCTGTGGATGAGACTGTGTATGAGTGAGTGTGTGTCTGTGGACGAGACTGTGTATGAGTGAGTGTGTGTGTGTCTGTGGATGAGACTGTATGAGTGAGTGTGTGTCTGTGGATGAGACTGTGTATGAGTGAGTGTGTGTGTGTCTGTGGATGAGACTGTGTATGAGTGAGTGTGTGTGTGTGTGGACGAGACTGTGTATGAGTGAGTGTGTGTCTGTGGACGAGACTGTGTATGAGTGAGTGTGTGTCTGTGGATGAGACTGTGTATGAGTGAGTGTGTGTCTGTGGACGAGACTGTGTATGAGTGAGTGTGTGGACGAGACTGTGTATGAGTGAGTGTGTGTCTGTGGACGAGACTGTGTATGAGTGAGTGTGTGTCTGTGGATGAGACTGTGTATGAGTGAGTGTGTGTCTGTGGATGAGACTGTGTATGAGTGAGTGTGTGTGTGTCTGGATGAGACTGTGTATGAGTGAGTGTGTGTCTGTGGATGAGACTGTGTATGAGTGAGTGTGTGTCTGTGGATGAGACTGTGTATGAGTGAGTGTGTGTCTGTGGACGAGACTGTGTATGAGTGAGTGTGTGTCTGTGGATGAGACTGTATGAGTGAGTGTGTGTCTGTGGATGAGACTGTGTATGAGTGTGTGTGTGTCTGTGGACGAGACTGTGTATGAGTGAGTGTGTGTCTGTGGACGAGACTGTGTGTGAGTGTGTGTCTGTGGACGAGACTGTGTATGAGTGAGTGTGTGTCTGTGGATGAGACTGTGTATGAGTGTGTGTGTGTCTGTGGACGAGACTGTGTATGAGTGAGTGTGTGTCTGTGGACGAGACTGTGTGTGAGTGTGTGTCTGTGGACGAGACTGTGTATGAGTGAGTGTGTGTCTGTGGACGAGACTGTGTATGAGTGAGTGTGTGTCCGCGTGCGAGCGTTTGTGTGAGTGAAAGTGTCTGTGGATGAGACTGTGTATGAGTGAGTGTGTGTCTGTGGATGAGACTGTGTATGAGTGAGTGTGTGTGTGTCTGTGGATGAGACTGTGTATGAGTGAGTGAGTGTGTGTCTGTGGATGAGACTGTGTATGAGTGAGTGTGTGTCTGTGGATGAGACTGTGTATGAGTGAGTGTGTGTCTGTGGACGAGACTGTGTATGAGTGAGTGTGTGTCTGTGGACGAGACTGTGTATGAGTGAGTGTGTGTCTGTGGATGAGACTGTGTATGAGTGAGTGTGTGTCTGTGGATGAGACTGTGTATGAGTGTGTGTGTGTCTGTGGACGAGACTGTGTATGAGTGAGTGTGTGTCTGTGGACGAGACTGTGTGTGAGTGTGTGTCTGTGGACGAGACTGTGTATGAGTGAGTGTGTGTCTGTGGATGAGACTGTGTATGAGTGTGTGTGTGTCTGTGGACGAGACTGTGTATGAGTGAGTGTGTCTGTGGACGAGACTGTGTGTGAGTGTGTGTCTGTGGACGAGACTGTGTATGAGTGAGTGTGTGTCTGTGGACGAGACTGTGTATGAGTGAGTGTGTGTCTGTGGACGAGACTGTGTGTGAGTGTGTGTCTGTGGACGAGACTGTGTATGAGTGAGTGTGTGTCTGTGGACGAGACTGTGTATGAGTGAGTGTGTGTGTGTGGACGAGACTGTGTATGAGTGAGTGTGTGTCTGTGGACGAGACTGTGTATGAGTGAGTGTGTGTGTCTGTGGACGAGACTGTGTATGAGTGAGTGTGTGTCTGTGGATGAGACTGTGTATGAGTGAGTGTGTGTGTGTGTGGACGAGAATGTGTATGAGTGAGTGTGTGTCTGTGGACGAGACTGTGTATGAGTGAGTGTGTGTGTGTGGACGAGACTGTGTATGAGTGAGTGTGTGTCTGTGGACGAGACTGTGTATGAGTGAGTGTGTGTCTGTGGATGAGACTGTGTATGAGTGAGTGTGTGTCTGTGGACGAGACTGTGTATGAGTGAGTGTGTGTGTGTGGACGAGACTGTGTATGAGTGAGTGTGTGCCTGTGGACGAGACTGTGTATGAGTGAGTGTGTGTCTGTAGATGAGACTGTGTATGAGTGAGTGTGTGTCTGTGGATGAGACTGTGTATGAGTGAGTGTGTGTCTGTGGATGAGACTGTGTATGACTGAGTGTGTGTGTGTGGATGAGACTGTGTATGAGTGAGTGTGTGTGTGTGGACGAGACTGTGTATGAGTGAGTGTGTGTCTGTGGACGAGACTGTGTATGAGTGAGTGTGTGTCTGTGGACGAGACTGTGTATGAGTGAGTGTGTGTCTGTGGACGAGACTGTGTATGAGTGAGTGTGTGTCCGCGTGCGAGCGTTTGTGTGAGTGAAAGTGTCTGTGGATGAGACTGTGTATGAGTGAGTGTGTGTCTGTGGACGAGACTGTGTATGAGTGAGTGTGTGTCTGTGGACGAGACTGTGTATGAGTGAGTGTGTGTCTGTGGATGAGACTGTGTATGAGTGAGTGTGTGTGTGTGTCTGTGGACGAGACTGTGTATGAGTGAGTGTGTGTCTGTGGACGAGACTGTGTATGAGTGTGTGTGTGTCTGTGGATGAGACTGTGTATGAGTGTGTGTGTCTGTGGATGAGACTGTGTATGAGTGAGTGTGTGTCTGTGGATGAGACTGTGTATGAGTGAGTGTGTGTCTGTGGATGAGACTGTGTATGAGTGACTGAGTGTGTGTCTGTGGATGAGACTGTATGAGTGACTGAGTGTGTGTGTGGATGAGACTGTGTATGAGTGAGTGAGTGTGTGTCTGTGGATGAGACTGTGTATGAGTGAGTGTGTGTGTGTCTGTGGATGAGACTGTGTATGAGTGAGTGTGTGTGTGGATGAGACTGTGTATGAGTGAGTGTGTGTGTGGATGAGACTGTGTATGAGTGAGTGTGTGTGTGTGGACGAGACTGTGTATGAGTGAGTGTGTGTCTGTGGATGAGACTGTGTATGAGTGAGTGTGTGTCTGTGGATGAGACTGTGTATGAGTGTGTGTGTGTCTGTGGACGAGACTGTGTATGAGTGAGTGTGTGTGTGGATGAGACTGTATGAGTGAGTGTGTGTGTGTGGACGAGACTGTGTATGAGTGAGTGTGTGTCTGTGGATGAGACTGTGTATGAGTGAGTGTGTGTCTGTGGATGAGACTGTGTATGAGTGTGTGTGTGTCTGTGGACGAGACTGTGTATGAGTGAGTGTGTGTCTGTGGACGAGACTGTGTATGAGTGAGTGTGTGTCTGTGGATGAGACTGTGTATGAGTGAGTGTGTGTCTGTGGATGAGACTGTGTATGAGTGAGTGTGTGTCTGTGGACGAGACTGTGTATGAGTGAGTGTGTGTGTGTGGATGAGACTGTGTATGAGTGAGTGTGTGTCTGTGGACGAGACTGTGTGAGTGAGTGTGTGTCTGTGGATGAGACTGTGTATGAGTGAGTGTGTGTGTGTGGACGAGACTGTGTATGAGTGAGTGTGTGTGTGGACGAGACTGTGTATGAGTGAGTGTGTGTCTGTGGATGAGACTGTGTGTGAGTGTGTGTGTGTGGATGAGACTGTGTATGAGTGAGTGTGTGTGTGTGGACGAGACTGTGTATGAGTGAGTGTGTGTGTGTGGACGAGACTGTGTATGAGTGAGTGTGTGTCTGTGGATGAGACTGTGTATGAGTGAGTGTGTGTGTGTCTGTGGACGAGACTGTGTATGAGTGAGTGTGTGTCCGCGTGCGAGCGTTTGTGTGAGTGAAAGTGTCTGTGTAGTTGGCTGTGTTAGTGTGTGCGAGCGTCTGTGTGTGAGTGTGTGTCTGTGGACGAGACTGTGTATGAGTGAGTGTGTGTCTGTGGATGAGACTGTGTATGAGTGTGTGTGTGTGTCTGTGGACGAGACTGTGTATGAGTGAGTGTGTGTCTGTGGATGAGACTGTGTATGAGTGAGTATGTGTCTGTGGACGAGACTGTGTATGAGTGAGTGTGTGTCTGTGGACGAGACTGTGTATGAGTGAGTGTGTGTGTGTGGATGAGACTGTGTATGAGTGAGTGTGTGTCTGTGGACGAGACTGTGTCAGTGAGTGTGTGTCTGTGGATGAGACTGTGTATGAGTGAGTGTGTGTGTGTGGACGAGACTGTGTATGAGTGAGTGTGTGTGTGTGGACGAGACTGTGTATGAGTGAGTGTGTGTCTGTGGATGAGACTGTGTGTGAGTGTGTATGTGTGTGGATGAGACTGTGTATGAGTGAGCGTGTGTGTGGACGAGACTGTGTATGAGTGAGTGTGTGTGTGTGGACGAGACTGTGTATGAGTGAGTGTGTGTCTGTGGATGAGACTGTGTATGAGTGAGTGTGTGTGTGTCTGTGGACGAGACTGTGTATGAGTGAGTGTGTGTCCGCGTGCGAGCGTTTGTGTGAGTGAAATTGTCTGTGTAGTTGGCTGTGTTAGTGTGTGCGAGCGTCTGTGTGTGAGTGTGTGTCTGTGGACGAGACTGTGTATGAGTGAGTGTGTGTCTGTGGATGAGACTGTGTATGAGTGTGTGTGTGTCTGTGGACGAGACTGTGTATGAGTGAGTGTGTGTGTGTCTGTGGACGAGACTGTGTATGAGTGTGTGTGTGTGTCTGTGGATGAGACTGTGTATGAGTGTGTGTGTGTCTGTGGACGAGACTGTGTATGAGTGAGTGTGTGTGTGTCTGTGGACGAGACTGTGTATGAGTGAGTGTGTGTCTGTGGACGAGACTGTGTGTGAGTGTGTGTCTGTGGACGAGACTGTGTATGAGTGAGTGTGTGTCTGTGGATGAGACTGTGTATGAGTGTGTGTGTGTCTGTGGACGAGACTGTGTATGAGTGAGTGTGTCTGTGGACGAGACTGTGTGTGAGTGTGTGTCTGTGGACGAGACTGTGTATGAGTGAGTGTGTGTCTGTGGACGAGACTGTGTATGAGTGAGTGTGTGTCTGTGGACGAGACTGTGTGTGAGTGTGTGTCTGTGGACGAGACTGTGTATGAGTGAGTGTGTGTCTGTGGACGAGACTGTGTATGAGTGAGTGTGTGTGTGTGGACGAGACTGTGTATGAGTGAGTGTGTGTCTGTGGACGAGACTGTGTATGAGTGAGTGTGTGTGTCTGTGGACGAGACTGTGTATGAGTGAGTGTGTGTCTGTGGATGAGACTGTGTATGAGTGAGTGTGTGTGTGTGTGGACGAGAATGTGTATGAGTGAGTGTGTGTCTGTGGACGAGACTGTGTATGAGTGAGTGTGTGTGTGTGGACGAGACTGTGTATGAGTGAGTGTGTGTCTGTGGACGAGACTGTGTATGAGTGAGTGTGTGTCTGTGGATGAGACTGTGTATGAGTGAGTGTGTGTCTGTGGACGAGACTGTGTATGAGTGAGTGTGTGTGTGTGGACGAGACTGTGTATGAGTGAGTGTGTGCCTGTGGACGAGACTGTGTATGAGTGAGTGTGTGTCTGTAGATGAGACTGTGTATGAGTGAGTGTGTGTCTGTGGATGAGACTGTGTATGAGTGAGTGTGTGTCTGTGGATGAGACTGTGTATGACTGAGTGTGTGTGTGTGGATGAGACTGTGTATGAGTGAGTGTGTGTGTGTGGACGAGACTGTGTATGAGTGAGTGTGTGTCTGTGGACGAGACTGTGTATGAGTGAGTGTGTGTCTGTGGACGAGACTGTGTATGAGTGAGTGTGTGTCTGTGGACGAGACTGTGTATGAGTGAGTGTGTGTCCGCGTGCGAGCGTTTGTGTGAGTGAAAGTGTCTGTGGATGAGACTGTGTATGAGTGAGTGTGTGTCTGTGGACGAGACTGTGTATGAGTGAGTGTGTGTCTGTGGACGAGACTGTGTATGAGTGAGTGTGTGTCTGTGGATGAGACTGTGTATGAGTGAGTGTGTGTGTGTGTCTGTGGACGAGACTGTGTATGAGTGAGTGTGTGTCTGTGGACGAGACTGTGTATGAGTGTGTGTGTGTCTGTGGATGAGACTGTGTATGAGTGTGTGTGTCTGTGGATGAGACTGTGTATGAGTGAGTGTGTGTCTGTGGATGAGACTGTGTATGAGTGAGTGTGTGTCTGTGGATGAGACTGTGTATGAGTGACTGAGTGTGTGTCTGTGGATGAGACTGTATGAGTGACTGAGTGTGTGTGTGGATGAGACTGTGTATGAGTGAGTGAGTGTGTGTCTGTGGATGAGACTGTGTATGAGTGAGTGTGTGTGTGTCTGTGGATGAGACTGTGTATGAGTGAGTGTGTGTGTGGATGAGACTGTGTATGAGTGAGTGTGTGTGTGGATGAGACTGTGTATGAGTGAGTGTGTGTGTGTGGACGAGACTGTGTATGAGTGAGTGTGTGTCTGTGGATGAGACTGTGTATGAGTGAGTGTGTGTCTGTGGATGAGACTGTGTATGAGTGTGTGTGTGTCTGTGGACGAGACTGTGTATGAGTGAGTGTGTGTGTGGATGAGACTGTATGAGTGAGTGTGTGTGTGTGGACGAGACTGTGTATGAGTGAGTGTGTGTCTGTGGATGAGACTGTGTATGAGTGAGTGTGTGTCTGTGGATGAGACTGTGTATGAGTGTGTGTGTGTCTGTGGACGAGACTGTGTATGAGTGAGTGTGTGTCTGTGGACGAGACTGTGTATGAGTGAGTGTGTGTCTGTGGATGAGACTGTGTATGAGTGAGTGTGTGTCTGTGGATGAGACTGTGTATGAGTGAGTGTGTGTCTGTGGACGAGACTGTGTATGAGTGAGTGTGTGTGTGTGGATGAGACTGTGTATGAGTGAGTGTGTGTCTGTGGACGAGACTGTGTGAGTGAGTGTGTGTCTGTGGATGAGACTGTGTATGAGTGAGTGTGTGTGTGTGGACGAGACTGTGTATGAGTGAGTGTGTGTGTGGACGAGACTGTGTATGAGTGAGTGTGTGTCTGTGGATGAGACTGTGTGTGAGTGTGTGTGTGTGGATGAGACTGTGTATGAGTGAGTGTGTGTGTGTGGACGAGACTGTGTATGAGTGAGTGTGTGTGTGTGGACGAGACTGTGTATGAGTGAGTGTGTGTCTGTGGATGAGACTGTGTATGAGTGAGTGTGTGTGTGTCTGTGGACGAGACTGTGTATGAGTGAGTGTGTGTCCGCGTGCGAGCGTTTGTGTGAGTGAAAGTGTCTGTGTAGTTGGCTGTGTTAGTGTGTGCGAGCGTCTGTGTGTGAGTGTGTGTCTGTGGACGAGACTGTGTATGAGTGAGTGTGTGTCTGTGGATGAGACTGTGTATGAGTGTGTGTGTGTGTCTGTGGACGAGACTGTGTATGAGTGAGTGTGTGTCTGTGGATGAGACTGTGTATGAGTGAGTATGTGTCTGTGGACGAGACTGTGTATGAGTGAGTGTGTGTCTGTGGACGAGACTGTGTATGAGTGAGTGTGTGTGTGTGGATGAGACTGTGTATGAGTGAGTGTGTGTCTGTGGACGAGACTGTGTCAGTGAGTGTGTGTCTGTGGATGAGACTGTGTATGAGTGAGTGTGTGTGTGTGGACGAGACTGTGTATGAGTGAGTGTGTGTGTGTGGACGAGACTGTGTATGAGTGAGTGTGTGTCTGTGGATGAGACTGTGTGTGAGTGTGTATGTGTGTGGATGAGACTGTGTATGAGTGAGCGTGTGTGTGGACGAGACTGTGTATGAGTGAGTGTGTGTGTGTGGACGAGACTGTGTATGAGTGAGTGTGTGTCTGTGGATGAGACTGTGTATGAGTGAGTGTGTGTGTGTCTGTGGACGAGACTGTGTATGAGTGAGTGTGTGTCCGCGTGCGAGCGTTTGTGTGAGTGAAATTGTCTGTGTAGTTGGCTGTGTTAGTGTGTGCGAGCGTCTGTGTGTGAGTGTGTGTCTGTGGACGAGACTGTGTATGAGTGAGTGTGTGTCTGTGGATGAGACTGTGTATGAGTGTGTGTGTGTCTGTGGACGAGACTGTGTATGAGTGAGTGTGTGTGTGTCTGTGGACGAGACTGTGTATGAGTGTGTGTGTGTGTCTGTGGATGAGACTGTGTATGAGTGTGTGTGTGTCTGTGGACGAGACTGTGTATGAGTGAGTGTGTGTGTGTCTGTGGATGAGACTGTGTATGAGTGAGTGAGTGTGTGTCTGTGGACGAGACTGTGTATGAGTGAGTGTGTGTGTGTCTGTGGATGAGACTGTGTATGAGTGAGTGTGTGTGTGTGGACGAGACTGTGTATGAGTGAGTGTGTGTCTGTGGACGAGACTGTGTATGAGTGAGTGTGTGTCTGTGGACGAGACTGTGTATGAGTGAGTGTGTGTCTGTGGACGAGACTGTGTATGAGTGAGTGTGTGTGTGTGGACGAGACTGTGTATGAGTGAGTGTGTGTCTGTGGACGAGACTGTGTATGAGTGAGTGTGTGTCTGTGGATGAGACTGTGTATGAGTGAGTGTGTGTCTGTGGATGAGACTGTGTATGAGTGAGTGTGTGTCTGTGGATGAGACTGTGTATGAGTGAGTGTGTGTGTGTGGATGAGACTGTGTATGAGTGAGTGTGTGTGTGTGGACGAGACTGTGTATGAGTGAGTGTGTGTCTGTGGACGAGACTGTGTATGAGTGAGTGTGTGTCTGTGGACGAGACTGTGTATGAGTGAGTGTGTCTCTGTGGACGAGACTGTGTATGAGTGAGTGTGTGTCCGCGTGCGAGCGTTTGTGTGAGTGAAAGTGTCTGTGGATGAGACTGTGTATGAGTGAGTGTGTGTCTGTGGACGAGACTGTGTATGAGTGAGTGTGTGTCTGTGTATGAGTGAGTGTGTGTCTGTGGATGAGACTGTGTATGAGTGAGTGTGTGTGTCTGTGGACGAGACTGTGTATGAGTGAGTGTGTGTCTGTGGACGAGACCGTGTATGAGTGTGTGTGTGTCTGTGGATGAGACTGTGTATGAGTGTGTGTGTGTCTGTGGATGAGACTGTGTATGAGTGAGTGTGTGTCTGTGGACGAGACTGTGTATGAGTGAGTGTGTGTCTGTGGATGAGACTGTGTATGAGTGAGTGAGTGTGTGTCTGTGGATGAGACTGTGTATGAGTGAGTGTGTGTGTGTCTGTGGATGAGACTGTATGAGTGAGTGAGTGTGTGTCTGTGGATGAGACTGTGTATGAGTGAGTGTGTGTCTGTGGATGAGACTGTGTATGAGTGAGTGTGTGTCTGTGGACGAGACTGTGTATGAGTGAGTGTGTGTCTGTGGACGAGACTGTGTATGAGTGAGTGTGTGTCTGTGGACGAGACTGTGTATGAGTGAGTGTGTGTGTGTCTGTGGATGAGACTGTGTATGAGTGAGTGTGTGTCTGTGGACGAGACTGTGTATGAGTGAGTGTGTGTGTGTCTGTGGTTGAGACTGTGTATGAGTGAGTGTGTGTCTGTGGATGAGACTGTGTATGAGTGAGTGTGTGTGTCTGTGGATGAGACTGTGTATGAGTGAGTGTGTGTGTGTGTGGACGAGACTGTGTATGAGTGAGTGTGTGTCTGTGGACGAGACTGTGTATGAGTGAGTGTGTGTCTGTGGATGAGACTGTGTATGAGTGTGTGTGTGTGTGGATGAGACTGTGTATGAGTGAGTGTGTGTGTGGACGAGACTGTGTATGAGTGAGTGTGTGTCTGTGGACGAGACTGTGTATGAGTGAGTGTGTGTCTGTGGACGAGACTGTGTATGAGTGAGTGTGTGTCTGTGGACGAGACTGTGTATGAGTGAGTGTGTGTCCGCGTGCGAGCGTTTGTGTGAGTGAAAGTGTCTGTGGATGAGACTGTGTATGAGTGAGTGTGTGTCTGTGTACGAGACTGTATGAGTGAGTGTGTGTCTGTGGACGAGACTGTATGAGTGAGTGTGTGTCTGTGGATGAGACTGTGTATGAGTGAGTGTGTGTGTGTCTGTGGACGAGACTGTGTATGAGTGTGTGTGTATCTGTGGATGAGACTGTGTATGAGTGTGTGTGTGTCTGTGGATGAGACTGTGTATGAGTGAGTGTGTGTCTGTGGACGAGACTGTATGAGTGAGTGTGTGTCTGTGGATGAGACTGTGTATGAGTGAGTGAGTGTGTGTCTGTGGATGAGACTGTGTATGAGTGAGTGTGTGTCTGTGGATGAGACTGTGTATGAGTGAGTGTGTGTCTGTGGATGAGACTGTGTATGAGTGAGTGAGTGTGTGTCTGTGGATGAGACTGTGTATGAGTGAGTGTGTGTCTGTGGATGAGACTGTGTATGAGTGAGTGTGTGTCTGTGGATGAGACTGTGTATGAGTGAGTGTGTGTCTGTGGACGAGACTGTATGTGAGTGTGTGTCTGTGGATGAGACTGTGTATGAGTGAGTGTGTGTCTGTGGATGAGACTGTGTATGAGTGAGTGTGTGTCTGTGGATGAGACTGTGTATGAGTGAGTGTGTGTGTGTGGATGAGACTGTGTATGAGTGAGTGTGTGTGTGTGTGGATGAGACTGTGTATGAGTGAGTGAGTGTGTGTGTGTGGATGAGACTGTGTATGAGTGAGTGTGTGTGTGTCTGTGGATGAGACTGTGTATGAGTGAGTGAGTGTGTGTCTGTGGATGAGACTGTGTATGAGTGAGTGTGTGCCTGTGGACGAGACTGTGTATGAGTGAGTGTGTGTCTGTGGATGAGACTGTGTATGAGTGAGTGTGTGTCTGTGGATGAGACTGTGTATGAGTGAGTGTGTGTCTGTGGATGAGACTGTGTATGACTGAGTGTGTGTGTGTGGATGAGACTGTGTATGAGTGAGTGTGTGTGTGGACGAGACTGTGTATGAGTGAGTGTGTGTCTGTGGACGAGACTGTGTATGAGTGAGTGTGTGTCTGTGGACGAGACTGTGTATGAGTGAGTGTGTGTCTGTGGACGAGACTGTGTATGAGTGAGTGTGTGTCCGCGTGCGAGCGTTTGTGTGAGTGAAAGTGTCTGTGGATGAGACTATGTATGAGTGAGTGTGTGTCTGTGGACGAGACTGTGTATGAGTGAGTGTGTGTCTGTGGACGAGACTGTGTATGAATGAGTGTGTGTCTGTGGATGAGACTGTGTATGAGTGAGTGTGTGTGTGTCTGTGGACGAGACTGTGTATGAGTGAGTGTGTGTCTGTGGACGAGACTGTGTATGAGTGTGTGTGTGTCTGTGGATGAGACTGTGTATGAGTGTGTGTGTCTGTGGATGAGACTGTGTATGAGTGAGTGTGTGTCTGTGGACGAGACTGTGTATGAGTGAGTGTGTGTCTGTGGATGAGACTGTGTATGAGTGAGTGAGTGTGTGTCTGTGGATGAGACTGTGTATGAGTGAGTGTGTGTCTGTGGATGAGACTGTGTATGAATGAGTGTGTGTCTGTGGATGAGACTGTGTATGAGTGAGTGTGTGTCTGTGGATGAGACTGTGTATGAGTGAGTGTGTGTCTGTGGACGAGACTGTGTATGAGTGAGTGTGTGTCTGTGGATGAGACTGTGTATGAGTGAGTGTGTGTCTGTGGACGAGACTGTGTGTGAGTGTGTGTCTGTGGATGAGACTGTGTATGAGTGAGTGTGTGTCTGTGGATGAGACTGTGTATGAGTGAGTGTGTGTCTGTGGATGAGATTGTGTATGAGTGAGTGAGTGTGTGTGTGTGGATGAGACTGTGTATGAGTGAGTGTGTGTGTGGATGAGACTGTGTATGAGTGAGTGAGTGTGTGTGTGTGGATGAGACTGTGTATGAGTGAGTGTGTGTGTGTCTGTGGATGAGACTGTGTATGAGTGAGTGAGTGTGTGTCTGTGAATGAGACTGTGTATGAGTGAGTGTGTGTCTGTGGATGAGACTGTGTATGAGTGAGTGTGTGTGTGGATGAGACTGTGTATGAGTGAGTGTGTGTGTGGATGAGACTGTGTATGAGTGAGTGTGTGTGTATGGTCGAGACTGTGTATGAGTGAGTGTGTGTCTGTGGATGAGACTGTGTATGAGTGAGTGTGTGTCTGTGGACGAGACTGTGTATGAGTGAGTGTGTGTCTGTGGATGAGACTGTGTATGAGTGAGTGTGTGTCTGTGGATGAGACTGTGTATGAGTGAGTGTGTGTCTGTGGATGAGACTGTATGAGTGAGTGTGTGTGTGTGGATGAGACTGTGTATGAGTGAATGTGTGTGTGTGGACGAGACTGTGTATGAGTGAGTGTGTGTCTGTGGACGAGACTGTGTATGAGTGAGTGTGTGTCTGTGGACGAGACTGTGTATGAGTGAGTGTGTCTCTGTGGACGAGACTGTGTATGAGTGAGTGTGTGTCCGCGTGCGAGCGTTTGTGTGAGTGAAAGTGTCTGTGGATGAGACTGTGTATGAGTGAGTGTGTGTCTGTGGACGAGACTGTGTATGAGTGAGTGTGTGTCTGTGTATGAGTGAGTGTGTGTCTGTGGATGATACTGTGTATGAGTGAGTGTGTGTGTCTGTGGACGAGACTGTGTATGAGTGAGTGTGTGTCTGTGGACGAGACTGTGTATGAGTGTGTGTGTGTCTGTGGATGAGACTGTGTATGAGTGTGTGTGTGTCTGTGGATGAGACTGTGTATGAGTGAGTGTGTGTCTGTGGACGAGACTGTGTATGAGTGAGTGTGTGTCTGTGGATGAGACTGTGTATGAGTGAGTGTGTGTCTGTAGATGAGACTATGTATGAGTGAGTGTGTGTCTGTGGACGAGACTGTATGTGAGTGTGTGTCTGTGGATGAGACTGTGTATGAGTGAGTGTGTGTCTGTGGATGAGACTGTGTATGAGTGACTGAGTGTGTGTGTGGATGAGACTGTGTATGAGTGAGTGTGTGTGTGTGGATGAGACTGTGTATGAGTGAGTGAGTGTGTGTGTGTGGATGAGACTGTGTATGAGTGAGTGTGTGTGTGTCTGTGGATGAGACTGTGTATGAGTGAGTGAGTGTGTGTCTGTGGATGAGACTGTGTATGAGTGAGTGAGTGTGTGTCTGTGGATGAGACTGTGTGTGAGTGTGTGTGTGTGTGGATGAGACTGTGTATGAGTGAGTGTGTGTGTGTGGACGAGACTGTGTATGAGTGAGTGTGTGTGTGTGTGGACGAGACTGTGTATGAGTGAGTGTGTGTCTGTGGATGAGACTGTGTATGAGTGAGTGTGTGTGTGTCTGTGGACGAGACTGTGTATGAGTGAGTGTGTGTCCGCGTGCGAGCGTTTGTGTGAGTGAAAGTGTCTGTGTAGTTGGCTGTGTTAGTGTGTGCGAGCGTCTGTGTGTGAGTGTGTGTCTGTGGACGAGACTGTGTATGAGTGAGTGTGTGTCTGTGGATGAGACTGTGTATGAGTGTGTGTGTGTGTGTCTGTGGACGAGACTGTGTATGAGTGAGTGTGTGTGTGTCTGTGGACGAGACTGTGTATGAGTGTGTGTGTGTGTCTGTGGATGAGACTGTGTATGAGTGTGTGTGTGTGTCTGTGGACGAGACTGTGTATGAGTGAGTGTGTGTGTGTCTGTGGATGAGACTGTGTATGAGTGAGTGTGTGTGTGTCTGTGGATGAGACTGTGTATGAGTGAGTGTGTGTGTGTCTGTGGACGAGACTGTGTATGAGTGAGTGTGTGTGTGTCTGTGGATGAGACTGTGTATGAGTGAGTGAGTGTGTGTCTGTGGACGAGACTGT
This sequence comes from Hymenopus coronatus, assembly GCA_030762935.1. Taxonomy (NCBI): domain Eukaryota; kingdom Metazoa; phylum Arthropoda; class Insecta; order Mantodea; family Hymenopodidae; genus Hymenopus; species Hymenopus coronatus. The sequence goes on along the minus strand of CM060900.1, from coordinate 3,939,142 downwards.
GTATGAGTGAGTGTGTGTGTGTCTGTGGATGAGACTGTGTATGAGTGAGTGTGTGTCTGTGGACGAGACTGTGTATGAGTGAGTGTGTGTCTGTGGATGAGACTGTGTATGAGTGAGTGTGTGTGTGTCTGTGGATGAGACTGTGTATGAGTGAGTGTGTGTGTGTCTGTGGATGAGACTGTGTATGAGTGAGTGTGTGTCTGTGGACGAGACTGTGTATGAGTGAGTGTGTGTCTGTGGACGAGACTGTGTATGAGTGAGTGTGTGTCTGTGGATGAGACTGTGTATGAGTGAGTGTGTGTGTGTCTGTGTATGAGTGAGTGTGTGTGTGTCTGTGGACGAGACTGTGTATGAGTGAGTGTGTGTGTGTCTGTGGATGAGACTGTGTATGAGTGAGTGTGTGTCTGTGGACGAGACTGTGTATGAGTGAGTGTGTGTGTGTCTGTGGATGAGACTGTGTATGAGTGAGTGTGTGTCTGTGGACGAGACTGTGTATGAGTGAGTGTGTGTGTGTCTGTGGATGAGACTGTGTATGAGTGAGTGTGTGTCTGTGGATGAGACTGTGTATGAGTGAGTGTGTGTGTGTCTGTGGATGAGACTGTGTATGAGTGAGTGTGTGTGTGTGGACGAGACTGTGTATGAGTGAGTGTGTGTCTGTGGACGAGACTGTGTATGAGTGAGTGTGTGTCTGTGGATGAGACTGTGTATGAGTGAGTGTGTGTCTGTGGACGAGACTGTGTATGAGTGAGTGTGTGGACGAGACTGTGTATGAGTGAGTGTGTGTCTGTGGACGAGACTGTGTATGAGTGAGTGTGTGTCTGTGGATGAGACTGTGTATGAGTGAGTGTGTGTCTGTGGATGAGACTGTGTATGAGTGAGTGTGTGTGTGTCTGGATGAGACTGTGTATGAGTGAGTGTGTGTCTGTGGATGAGACTGTGTATGAGTGAGTGTGTGTCTGTGGATGAGACTGTGTATGAGTGAGTGTGTGTCTGTGGACGAGACTGTGTATGAGTGAGTGTGTGTCTGTGGATGAGACTGTATGAGTGAGTGTGTGTCTGTGGATGAGACTGTGTATGAGTGTGTGTGTGTCTGTGGACGAGACTGTGTATGAGTGAGTGTGTCTCTGTGGACGAGACTGTGTGTGAGTGTGTGTCTGTGGACGAGACTGTGTATGAGTGAGTGTGTGTCTGTGGATGAGACTGTGTATGAGTGTGTGTGTGTCTGTGGACGAGACTGTGTATGAGTGAGTGTGTGTCTGTGGACGAGACTGTGTGTGAGTGTGTGTCTGTGGACGAGACTGTGTATGAGTGAGTGTGTGTCTGTGGACGAGACTGTGTATGAGTGAGTGTGTGTCCGCGTGCGAGCGTTTGTGTGAGTGAAAGTGTCTGTGGATGAGACTGTGTATGAGTGAGTGTGTGTCTGTGGATGAGACTGTGTATGAGTGAGTGTGTGTGTGTCTGTGGATGAGACTGTGTATGAGTGAGTGAGTGTGTGTCTGTGGATGAGACTGTGTATGAGTGAGTGTGTGTCTGTGGATGAGACTGTGTATGAGTGAGTGTGTGTCTGTGGACGAGACTGTGTATGAGTGAGTGTGTGTCTGTGGACGAGACTGTGTATGAGTGAGTGTGTGTCTGTGGATGAGACTGTGTATGAGTGAGTGTGTGTCTGTGGATGAGACTGTGTATGAGTGTGTGTGTGTCTGTGGACGAGACTGTGTATGAGTGAGTGTGTGTCTGTGGACGAGACTGTGTGTGAGTGTGTGTCTGTGGACGAGACTGTGTATGAGTGAGTGTGTGTCTGTGGATGAGACTGTGTATGAGTGTGTGTGTGTCTGTGGACGAGACTGTGTATGAGTGAGTGTGTCTGTGGACGAGACTGTGTGTGAGTGTGTGTCTGTGGACGAGACTGTGTATGAGTGAGTGTGTGTCTGTGGACGAGACTGTGTATGAGTGAGTGTGTGTCTGTGGACGAGACTGTGTGTGAGTGTGTGTTTGTGGACGAGACTGTGTATGAGTGAGTGTGTGTCTGTGGACGAGACTGTGTATGAGTGAGTGTGTGTGTGTGGACGAGACTGTGTATGAGTGAGTGTGTGTCTGTGGACGAGACTGTGTATGAGTGAGTGTGTGTGTCTGTGGACGAGACTGTGTATGAGTGAGTGTGTGTCTGTGGATGAGACTGTGTATGAGTGAGTGTGTGTGTGTGTGGACGAGAATGTGTATGAGTGAGTGTGTGTCTGTGGACGAGACTGTGTATGAGTGAGTGTGTGTGTGTGGACGAGACTGTGTATGAGTGAGTGTGTGTCTGTGGACGAGACTGTGTATGAGTGAGTGTGTGTCTGTGGATGAGACTGTGTATGAGTGAGTGTGTGTCTGTGGACGAGACTGTGTATGAGTGAGTGTGTGTGTGTGGACGAGACTGTGTATGAGTGAGTGTGTGCCTGTGGACGAGACTGTGTATGAGTGAGTGTGTGTCTGTAGATGAGACTGTGTATGAGTGAGTGTGTGTCTGTGGATGAGACTGTGTATGAGTGAGTGTGTGTCTGTGGATGAGACTGTGTATGACTGAGTGTGTGTGTGTGGATGAGACTGTGTATGAGTGAGTGTGTGTGTGTGGACGAGACTGTGTATGAGTGAGTGTGTGTCTGTGGACGAGACTGTGTATGAGTGAGTGTGTGTGTGTGGACGAGACTGTGTATGAGTGAGTGTGTGTCTGTGGACGAGACTGTGTATGAGTGAGTGTGTGTCTGTGGACGAGACTGTGTATGAGTGAGTGTGTGTCTGTGGACGAGACTGTGTATGAGTGAGTGTGTGTCCGCGTGCGAGCGTTTGTGTGAGTGAAAGTGTCTGTGGATGAGACTGTGTATGAGTGAGTGTGTGTCTGTGGACGAGACTGTGTATGAGTGAGTGTGTGTCTGTGGACGAGACTGTGTATGAGTGAGTGTGTGTCTGTGGATGAGACTGTGTATGAGTGAGTGTGTGTGTGTGTCTGTGGACGAGACTGTGTATGAGTGAGTGTGTGTCTGTGGACGAGACTGTGTATGAGTGTGTGTGTGTCTGTGGATGAGACTGTGTATGAGTGTGTGTGTCTGTGGATGAGACTGTGTATGAGTGAGTGTGTGTCTGTGGATGAGACTGTGTATGAGTGAGTGTGTGTCTGTGGATGAGACTGTGTATGAGTGACTGAGTGTGTGTCTGTGGATGAGACTGTGTATGAGTGACTGAGTGTGTGTGTGGATGAGACTGTGTATGAGTGAGTGAGTGTGTGTCTGTGGATGAGACTGTGTATGAGTGAGTGTGTGTGTGTCTGTGGATGAGACTGTGTATGAGTGAGTGTGTGTGTGGATGAGACTGTGTATGAGTGAGTGTGTGTGTGGATGAGACTGTGTATGAGTGAGTGTGTGTGTGTGGACGAGACTGTGTATGAGTGAGTGTGTGTCTGTGGATGAGACTGTGTATGAGTGAGTGTGTGTCTGTGGATGAGACTGTGTATGAGTGTGTGTGTGTCTGTGGACGAGACTGTGTATGAGTGAGTGTGTGTGTGGATGAGACTGTATGAGTGAGTGTGTGTGTGTGGACGAGACTGTGTATGAGTGAGTGTGTGTCTGTGGATGAGACTGTGTATGAGTGAGTGTGTGTCTGTGGATGAGACTGTGTATGAGTGTGTGTGTGTCTGTGGACGAGACTGTGTATGAGTGAGTGTGTGTCTGTGGACGAGACTGTGTATGAGTGAGTGTGTGTCTGTGGATGAGACTGTGTATGAGTGAGTGTGTGTCTGTGGATGAGACTGTGTATGAGTGAGTGTGTGTCTGTGGACGAGACTGTGTATGAGTGAGTGTGTGTGTGTGGATGAGACTGTGTATGAGTGAGTGTGTGTCTGTGGACGAGACTGTGTGAGTGAGTGTGTGTCTGTGGATGAGACTGTGTATGAGTGAGTGTGTGTCTGTGGACGAGACTGTGTATGAGTGTGTGTGTGTCTGTGGATGAGACTGTGTATGAGTGTGTGTGTCTGTGGATGAGACTGTGTGTGAGTGTGTGTGTGTGGATGAGACTGTGTATGAGTGAGTGTGTGTGTGTGGACGAGACTGTGTATAAGTGAGTGTGTGTGTGTGGACGAGACTGTGTATGAGTGAGTGTGTGTCTGTGGATGAGACTGTGTATGAGTGAGTGTGTGTGTGTCTGTGGACGAGACTGTGTATGAGTGAGTGTGTGTCCGCGTGCGAGCGTTTGTGTGAGTGAAAGTGTCTGTGTAGTTGGCTGTGTTAGTGTGTGCGAGCGTCTGTGTGTGAGTGTGTGTCTGTGGACGAGACTGTGTATGAGTGAGTGTGTGTCTGTGGATGAGACTGTGTATGAGTGTGTGTGTGTGTCTGTGGACGAGACTGTGTATGAGTGAGTGTGTGTCTGTGGATGAGACTGTGTATGAGTGAGTATGTGTCTGTGGACGAGACTGTGTATGAGTGAGTGTGTGTCTGTGGACGAGACTGTGTATGAGTGAGTGTGTGTGTGTGGATGAGACTGTGTATGAGTGAGTGTGTGTCTGTGGACGAGACTGTGTCAGTGAGTGTGTGTCTGTGGATGAGACTGTGTATGAGTGAGTGTGTGTGTGGACGAGACTGTGTATGAGTGAGTGTGTGTGTGTGGACGAGACTGTGTATGAGTGAGTGTGTGTCTGTGGATGAGACTGTGTGTGAGTGTGTATGTGTGTGGATGAGACTGTGTATGAGTGAGCGTGTGTGTGGACGAGACTGTGTATGAGTGAGTGTGTGTGTGTGGACGAGACTGTGTATGAGTGAGTGTGTGTCTGTGGATGAGACTGTGTATGAGTGAGTGTGTGTGTCTGTGGACGAGACTGTGTATGAGTGAGTGTGTGTCCGCGTGCGAGCGTTTGTGTGAGTGAAATTGTCTGTGTAGTTGGCTGTGTTAGTGTGTGCGAGCGTCTGTGTGTGAGTGTGTGTCTGTGGACGAGACTGTGTATGAGTGAGTGTGTGTCTGTGGATGAGACTGTGTATGAGTGTGTGTGTGTGTCTGTGGACGAGACTGTGTATGAGTGAGTGTGTGTGTGTCTGTGGACGAGACTGTGTATGAGTGTGTGTGTGTGTCTGTGGATGAGACTGTGTATGAGTGTGTGTGTGTCTGTGGACGAGACTGTGTATGAGTGAGTGTGTGTGTGTCTGTGGATGAGACTGTGTATGAGTGAGTGTGTGTGTGTCTGTGGATGAGACTGTGTATGAGTGAGTGTGTGTGTGTCTGTGGACGAGACTGTGTATGAGTGAGTGTGTGTGTGTGTCTGTGGATGAGACTGTGTATGAGTGTGTGTGTGTGTCTGTGGACGAGACTGTGTATGAGTGAGTGTGTGTGTGTCTGTGGATGAGACTGTGTATGAGTGAGTGTGTGTGTCTGTGTATGAGTGAGTGTGTGTGTGTCTGTGGACGAGACTGTGTATGAGTGAGTGTGTGTGTGTCTGTGGATGAGACTGTGTATGAGTGAGTGAGTGTGTGTCTGTGGACGAGACTGTGTATGAGTGAGTGTGTGTGTGTCTGTGGATGAGACTGTGTATGAGTGAGTGTGTGTGTCTGTGGACGAGACTGTGTATGAGTGAGTGTGTGTGTGTCTGTGGATGAGACTGTGTATGAGTGAGTGAGTGTGTGTCTGTGGACGAGACTGTGTATGAGTGAGTGTGTGTGTGTCTGTGGATGAGACTGTGTATGAGTGAGTGTGTGTGTGTGGACGAGACTGTGTATGAGTGAGTGTGTGTCTGTGGACGAGACTGTGTATGAGTGAGTGTGTGTCTGTGGACGAGACTGTGTATGAGTGAGTGTGTGTCTGTGGACGAGACTGTGTATGAGTGAGTGTGTGTGTGTGGACGAGACTGTGTATGAGTGAGTGTGTGTCTGTGGACGAGACTGTGTATGAGTGAGTGTGTGTCTGTGGATGAGACTGTGTATGAGTGAGTGTGTGTCTGTGGATGAGACTGTGTATGAGTGAGTGTGTGTCTGTGGATGAGACTGTGTATGAGTGAGTGTGTGTGTGTGGATGAGACTGTGTATGAGTGAGTGTGTGTGTGTGGACGAGACTGTGTATGAGTGAGTGTGTGTCTGTGGACGAGACTGTGTATGAGTGAGTGTGTGTCTGTGGACGAGACTGTGTATGAGTGAGTGTGTCTCTGTGGACGAGACTGTGTATGAGTGAGTGTGTGTCCGCGTGCGAGCGTTTGTGTGAGTGAAAGTGTCTGTGGATGAGACTGTGTATGAGTGAGTGTGTGTCTGTGGACGAGACTGTGTATGAGTGAGTGTGTGTGTGTGGACGAGACTGTGTATGAGTGTGTGTGTGTCTGTGGACGAGACTGTGTATGAGTGAGTGTGTCTGTGGACGAGACTGTGTGTGAGTGTGTGTCTGTGGACGAGACTGTGTATGAGTGAGTGTGTGTCTGTGGACGAGACTGTGTATGAGTGAGTGTGTGTCTGTGGACGAGACTGTGTGTGAGTGTGTGTCTGTGGACGAGACTGTGTATGAGTGAGTGTGTGTCTGTGGACGAGACTGTGTATGAGTGAGTGTGTGTGTGTGGACGAGACTGTGTATGAGTGAGTGTGTGTCTGTGGACGAGACTGTGTATGAGTGAGTGTGTGTGTCTGTGGACGAGACTGTGTATGAGTGAGTGTGTGTCTGTGGATGAGACTGTGTATGAGTGAGTGTGTGTGTGTGTGGACGAGAATGTGTATGAGTGAGTGTGTGTCTGTGGACGAGACTGTGTATGAGTGAGTGTGTGTGTGTGGACGAGACTGTGTATGAGTGAGTGTGTGTCTGTGGACGAGACTGTGTATGAGTGAGTGTGTGTCTGTGGATGAGACTGTGTATGAGTGAGTGTGTGTCTGTGGACGAGACTGTGAATGAGTGAGTGTGTGTGTGTGTGGACGAGACTGTGTATGAGTGAGTGTGTGCCTGTGGACGAGACTGTGTATGAGTGAGTGTGTGTCTGTAGATGAGACTGTGTATGAGTGAGTGTGTGTCTGTGGATGAGACTGTGTATGAGTGAGTGTGTGTCTGTGGATGAGACTGTGTATGACTGAGTGTGTGTGTGTGGATGAGACTGTGTTTGAGTGAGTGTGTGTGTGTGGACGAGACTGTGTATGAGTGAGTGTGTGTCTGTGGACGAGACTGTGTATGAGTGAGTGTGTGTCTGTGGACGAGACTGTGTATGAGTGAGTGTGTGTCTGTGGACGAGACTGTGTATGAGTGAGTGTGTGTCCGCGTGCGAGCGTTTGTGTGAGTGAAAGTGTCTGTGGATGTGACTGTGTATGAGTGAGTGTGTGTCTGTGGACGAGACTGTGTATGAGTGAGTGTGTGTCTGTGGACGAGACTGTGTATGAGTGAGTGTGTGTCTGTGGATGAGACTGTGTATGAGTGAGTGTGTGTGTGTGTCTGTGGACGAGACTGTGTATGAGTGAGTGTGTGTCTGTGGACGAGACTGTGTATGAGTGTGTGTGTGTCTGTGAATGAGACTGTGTATGAGTGTGTGTGTCTGTGGATGAGACTGTGTATGAGTGAGTGTGTGTCTGTGGATGAGACTGTGTATGAGTGAGTGTGTCTCTGTGGATGAGACTGTGTATGAGTGACTGAGTGTGTGTCTGTGGATGAGACTGTGTATGAGTGACTGAGTGTGTGTGTGGATGAGACTGTGTATGAGTGAGTGAGTGTGTGTCTGTGGATGAGACTGTGTATGAGTGAGTGAGTGTGTGTCTGTGGATGAGACTGTGTATGAGTGAGTGTGTGTGTGGATGAGACTGTGTATGAGTGAGTGTGTGTGTGGATGAGACTGTGTATGAGTGAGTGTGTGTGTGGACGAGACTGTGTATGAGTGAGTGTGTGTCTGTGGATGAGACTGTGTATGAGTGAGTGTGTGTCTGTGGATGAGACTGTGTATGAGTGTGTGTGTGTCTGTGGACGAGACTGTGTATGAGTGAGTGTGTGTCTGTGGACGAGACTGTGTATGAGTGAGTGTGTGTCTGTGGATGAGACTGTGTATGAGTGAGTGTGTGTCTGTGGACGAGACTGTGTATGAGTGAGTGTGTGTCTGTGGACGAGACTGTGTATGAGTGAGTGTGTGTCTGTGGACGAGACTGTGTATGAGTGAGTGTGTGTGTGGATGAGACTGTGTATGAGTGAGTGTGTGTCTGTGGACGAGACTGTGTGAGTGAGTGTGTGTCTGTGGATGAGACTGTGTATGAGTGAGTGTGTGTGTGTGGACGAGACTGTGTATGAGTGAGTGTGTGTGTGTGGACGAGACTGTGTATGAGTGAGTGTGTGTCTGTGGATGAGACTGTGTGTGAGTGTGTGTGTGTGGATGAGACTGTGTATGAGTGAGTGTGTGTGTGTGGACGAGACTGTGTATGAGTGAGTGTGTCTGTGGATGAGACTGTGTATGAGTGAGTGTGTGTGTGTCTGGACGAGACTGTGTATGAGTGAGTGTGTGTCCGCGTGCGAGCGTTTGTGTGAGTGAAAGTGTCTGTGTAGTTGGCTGTGTTAGTGTGTGCGAGCGTCTGTGTGTGAGTGTGTGTCTGTGGACGAGACTGTGTATGAGTGAGTGTGTGTCTGTGGACGAGACTGTGTATGAGTGAGTGTGTGTGTGTCTGTGGACGAGACTGTGTATGAGTGAGTGTGTGTCTGTGGACGAGGCTGTGTATGAGTGTGTGTGTGTGTCTGTGGATGAGACTGTTTATGAGTGTGTGTGTGTGTCTGTGGACGAGACTGTGTATGAGTGAGTGTGTGTGTGTCTGTGGATGAGACTGTGTATGAGTGTGTGTGTCTGTGTATGAGTGAGTGTGTGTGTGTCTGGACGAGACTGTATATGAGTGAGTGTGTGTGTGTCTGTGGATGAGACTGTGTATGAGTGAGTGAGTGTGTGTCTGTGGACGAGACTGTGTATGAGTGAGTGTGTGTGTGTCTGTGGATGAGACTGTGTATGAGTGAGTGTGTGTGTGTCTGTGGACGAGACTGTGTATGAGTGAGTGTGTGTGTCTGTGGATGAGACTGTGTATGAGTGAGTGAGTGTGTGTCTGTGGACGAGACTGTGTATGAGTGAGTGTGTGTGTGTCTGTGGATGAGACTGTGTATGAGTGAGTGTGTGTGTGTGGAAGAGACTGTGTATGAGTGAGTGTGTGTCTGTGGATGAGACTGTGTATGAGTGAGTGTGTGTCTGTGGACGAGACTGTGTATGAGTGAGTGTGTGTCTGTGGACGAGACTGTGTATGAGTGAGTGTGTGTGTGTGGACGAGACTGTGTATGAGTGAGTGTGTGTCTGTGGACGAGACTGTGTATGAGTGAGTGTGTGTCTGTGGATGAGACTGTGTATGAGTGAGTGTGTGTCTGTGGATGAGACTGTGTATGAGTGAGTGTGTGTCTGTGGATGAGACTGTGTATGAGTGAGTGTGTGTGTGTGGATGAGACTGTGTATGAGTGAGTGTGTGTGTGGACGAGACTGTGTATGAGTGAGTGTGTGTCTGTGGACGAGACTGTGTATGAGTGAGTGTGTGTCTGTGGACGAGACTGTGTATGAGTGAGTGTGTCTCTGTGGACGAGACTGTGTATGAGTGAGTGTGTGTCCGCGTGCGAGCGTTTGTGTGAGTGAAAGTGTCTGTGGATGAGACTGTGTATGAGTGAGTGTGTGTCTGTGGACGAGACTGTGTATGAGTGAGTGTGTGTCTGTGTATGAGTGAGTGTGTGTCTGTGGATGATACTGTGTATGAGTGAGTGTGTGTGTCTGTGGACGAGACTGTGTATGAGTGAGTGTGTGTCTGTGGACGAGACTGTGTATGAGTGTGTGTGTGTCTGTGGATGAGACTGTGTATGAGTGTGTGTGTGTCTGTGGATGAGACTGTGTATGAGTGAGTGTGTGTCTGTGGACGAGACTGTGTATGAGTGAGTGTGTGTCTGTGGATGAGACTGTGTATGAGTGAGTGTGTGTCTGTAGATGAGACTATGTATGAGTGAGTGTGTGTCTGTGGACGAGACTGTATGTGAGTGTGTGTCTGTGGATGAGACTGTGTATGAGTGAGTGTGTGTCTGTGGATGAGACTGTGTATGAGTGACTGAGTGTGTGTGTGTGGATGAGACTGTGTATGAGTGAGTGTGTGTGTGTGGATGAGACTGTGTATGAGTGAGTGTGTGTGTGTCTGTGGATGAGACTGTGTATGAGTGAGTGAGTGTGTGTCTGTGGATGAGACTGTGTATGAGTGAGTGAGTGTGTGTCTGTGGATGAGACTGTGTGTGAGTGTGTGTGTGTGTGGATGAGACTGTGTATGAGTGAGTGTGTGTGTGTGGACGAGACTGTGTATGAGTGAGTGTGTGTGTGTGGACGAGACTGTGTATGAGTGAGTGTGTGTCCGCGTGCGAGCGTTTGTGTGAGTGAAATTGTCTGTGTAGTTGGCTGTGTTAGTGTGTGCGAGCGTCTGTGTGTGAGTGTGTGTCTGTGGACGAGACTGTGTATGAGTGAGTGTGTGTCTGTGGATGAGACTGTGTATGAGTGTGTGTGTGTCTGTGGACGAGACTGTGTATGAGTGAGTGTGTGTGTGTCTGTGGACGAGACTGTGTATGAGTGTGTGTGTGTGTCTGTGGATGAGACTGTGTATGAGTGTGTGTGTGTCTGTGGACGAGACTGTGTATGAGTGAGTGTGTGTGTGTCTGTGGATGAGACTGTGTATGAGTGAGTGTGTGTGTGTCTGTGGATGAGACTGTGTATGAGTGAGTGTGTGTGTGTCTGTGGACGAGACTGTGTATGAGTGAGTGTGTGTGTGTGTCTGTGGATGAGACTGTGTATGAGTGTGTGTGTGTGTCTGTGGACGAGACTGTGTATGAGTGAGTGTGTGTGTGTCTGTGGATGAGACTGTGTATGAGTGAGTGTGTGTGTCTGTGTATGAGTGAGTGTGTGTGTGTCTGTGGACGAGACTGTGTATGAGTGAGTGTGTGTGTGTCTGTGGATGAGACTGTGTATGAGTGAGTGAGTGTGTGTCTGTGGACGAGACTGTGTATGAGTGAGTGTGTGTGTGTCTGTGGATGAGACTGTGTATGAGTGAGTGTGTGTGTCTGTGGACGAGACTGTGTATGAGTGAGTGTGTGTGTGTCTGTGGATGAGACTGTGTATGAGTGAGTGAGTGTGTGTCTGTGGACGAGACTGTGTATGAGTGAGTGTGTGTGTGTCTGTGGATGAGACTGTGTATGAGTGAGTGTGTGTGTGTGGACGAGACTGTGTATGAGTGAGTGTGTGTCTGTGGACGAGACTGTGTATGAGTGAGTGTGTGTCTGTGGACGAGACTGTGTATGAGTGAGTGTGTGTCTGTGGACGAGACTGTGTATGAGTGAGTGTGTGTGTGTGGACGAGACTGTGTATGAGTGAGTGTGTGTCTGTGGACGAGACTGTGTATGAGTGAGTGTGTGTCTGTGGATGAGACTGTGTATGAGTGAGTGTGTGTCTGTGGATGAGACTGTGTATGAGTGAGTGTGTGTCTGTGGATGAGACTGTGTATGAGTGAGTGTGTGTGTGTGGATGAGACTGTGTATGAGTGAGTGTGTGTGTGTGGACGAGACTGTGTATGAGTGAGTGTGTGTCTGTGGACGAGACTGTGTATGAGTGAGTGTGTGTCTGTGGACGAGACTGTGTATGAGTGAGTGTGTCTCTGTGGACGAGACTGTGTATGAGTGAGTGTGTGTCCGCGTGCGAGCGTTTGTGTGAGTGAAAGTGTCTGTGGATGAGACTGTGTATGAGTGAGTGTGTGTCTGTGGACGAGACTGTGTATGAGTGAGTGTGTGTGTGTGGACGAGACTGTGTATGAGTGTGTGTGTGTCTGTGGACGAGACTGTGTATGAGTGAGTGTGTCTGTGGACGAGACTGTGTGTGAGTGTGTGTCTGTGGACGAGACTGTGTATGAGTGAGTGTGTGTCTGTGGACGAGACTGTGTATGAGTGAGTGTGTGTCTGTGGACGAGACTGTGTGTGAGTGTGTGTCTGTGGACGAGACTGTGTATGAGTGAGTGTGTGTCTGTGGACGAGACTGTGTATGAGTGAGTGTGTGTGTGTGGACGAGACTGTGTATGAGTGAGTGTGTGTCTGTGGACGAGACTGTGTATGAGTGAGTGTGTGTGTCTGTGGACGAGACTGTGTATGAGTGAGTGTGTGTCTGTGGATGAGACTGTGTATGAGTGAGTGTGTATGTGTGTGGACGAGAATGTGTATGAGTGAGTGTGTGTCTGTGGACGAGACTGTGTATGAGTGAGTGTGTGTGTGTGGACGAGACTGTGTATGAGTGAGTGTGTGTCTGTGGACGAGACTGTGTATGAGTGAGTGTGTGTCTGTGGATGAGACTGTGTATGAGTGAGTGTGTGTCTGTGGACGAGACTGTGAATGAGTGAGTGTGTGTGTGTGGACGAGACTGTGTATGAGTGAGTGTGTGCCTGTGGACGAGACTGTGTATGAGTGAGTGTGTGTCTGTAGATGAGACTGTATGAGTGAGTGTGTGTCTGTGTATGTGACTGTGTATGAGTGAGTGTGTGTCTGTGGATGAGACTGTGTATGACTGAGTGTGTGTGTGTGGATGAGACTGTGTTTGAGTGAGTGTGTGTGTGTGGACGAGACTGTGTATGAGTGAGTGTGTGTCTGTGGACGAGACTGTGTATGAGTGAGTGTGTGTCTGTGGACGAGACTGTGTATGAGTGAGTGTGTGTCTGTGGACGAGACTGTGTATGAGTGAGTGTGTGTCTGTGGACGAGACTGTGTATGAGTGAGTGTGTGTCCGCGTGCGAGCGTTTGTGTGAGTGAAAGTGTCTGTGGATGAGACTGTGTATGAGTGAGTGTGTGTCTGTGGACGAGACTGTGTATGAGTGAGTGTGTGTCTGTGGACGAGACTGTGTATGAGTGAGTGTGTGTCTGTGGATGAGACTGTGTATGAGTGAGTGTGTGTGTGTGTCTGTGGACGAGACTGTGTATGAGTGAGTGTGTGTCTGTGGACGAGACTGTGTATGAGTGTGTGTGTGTCTGTGAATGAGACTGTGTATGAGTGTGTGTGTCTGTGGATGAGACTGTGTATGAGTGAGTGTGTGTCTGTGGATGAGACTGTGTATGAGTGAGTGTGTGTCTGTGGATGAGACTGTGTATGAGTGACTGAGTGTGTGTCTGTGGATGAGACTGTGTATGAGTGACTGAGTGTGTGTGTGGATGAGACTGTGTATGAGTGAGTGAGTGTGTGTCTGTGGATGAGACTGTGTATGAGTGAGTGAGTGTGTGTCTGTGGATGAGACTGTGTATGAGTGAGTGTGTGTGTGGATGAGACTGTGTATGAGTGAGTGTGTGTGTGGATGAGACTGTGTATGAGTGAGTGTGTGTGTGGACGAGACTGTGTATGAGTGAGTGTGTGTCTGTGGATGAGACTGTGTATGAGTGAGTGTGTGTCTGTGGATGAGACTGTGTATGAGTGTGTGTGTGTCTGTGGACGAGACTGTGTATGAGTGAGTGTGTGTCTGTGGACGAGACTGTGTATGAGTGAGTGTGTGTCTGTGGATGAGACTGTGTATGAGTGAGTGTGTGTCTGTGGACGAGACTGTGTATGAGTGAGTGTGTGTCTGTGGACGAGACTGTGTATGAGTGAGTGTGTGTCTGTGGACGAGACTGTGTATGAGTGAGTGTGTGTGTGGATGAGACTGTGTATGAGTGAGTGTGTGTCTGTGGACGAGACTGTGTGAGTGAGTGTGTGTCTGTGGATGAGACTGTGTATGAGTGAGTGTGTGTGTGTGGACGAGACTGTGTATGAGTGAGTGTGTGTGTGTGGACGAGACTGTGTATGAGTGAGTGTGTGTCTGTGGATGAGACTGTGTGTGAGTGTGTGTGTGTGGATGAGACTGTGTATGAGTGAGTGTGTGTGTGTGGACGAGACTGTGTATGAGTGAGTGTGTCTGTGGATGAGACTGTGTATGAGTGAGTGTGTGTGTGTCTGGACGAGACTGTGTATGAGTGAGTGTGTGTCCGCGTGCGAGCGTTTGTGTGAGTGAAAGTGTCTGTGTAGTTGGCTGTGTTAGTGTGTGCGAGCGTCTGTGTGTGAGTGTGTGTCTGTGGACGAGACTGTGTATGAGTGAGTGTGTGTCTGTGGACGAGACTGTGTATGAGTGAGTGTGTGTGTGTCTGTGGACGAGACTGTCTATGAGTGAGTGTGTGTCTGTGGACGAGGCTGTGTATGAGTGTGTGTGTGTGTCTGTGGATGAGACTGTTTATGAGTGTGTGTGTGTGTCTGTGGACGAGACTGTGTATGAGTGAGTGTGTGTGTGTCTGTGGATGAGACTGTGTATGAGTGTGTGTGTCTGTGTATGAGTGAGTGTGTGTGTGTCTGGACGAGACTGTATATGAGTGAGTGTGTGTGTGTCTGTGGATGAGACTGTGTATGAGTGAGTGAGTGTGTGTCTGTGGACGAGACTGTGTATGAGTGAGTGTGTGTGTGTCTGTGGATGAGACTGTGTATGAGTGAGTGTGTGTGTGTCTGTGGACGAGACTGTGTATGAGTGAGTGTGTGTGTCTGTGGATGAGACTGTGTATGAGTGAGTGAGTGTGTGTCTGTGGACGAGACTGTGTATGAGTGAGTGTGTGTGTGTCTGTGGATGAGACTGTGTATGAGTGTGTGTGTGTGTGGAAGAGACTGTGTATGAGTGAGTGTGTGTCTGTGGATGAGACTGTGTATGAGTGAGTGTGTGTCTGTGGACGAGACTGTGTATGAGTGAGTGTGTGTCTGTGGATGAGACTGTGTATGAGTGAGTGTGTGTGTGTGGACGAGACTGTGTATGAGTGAGTGTGTGTCTGTGGACGAGACTGTGTATGAGTGAGTGTGTGTCTGTGGACGAGACTGTGTATGAGTGAGTGTGTCTCTGTGGACGAGACTGTGTATGAGTGAGTGTGTGTCCGCGTGCGAGCGTTTGTGTGAGTGAAAGTGTCTGTGGATGAGACTGTGTATGAGTGAGTGTGTGTCTGTGGACGAGACTGTGTATGAGTGAGTGTGTGTCTGTGTATGAGTGAGTGTGTGTCTGTGGATGATACTGTGTATGAGTGAGTGTGTGTGTCTGTGGACGAGACTGTGTATGAGTGAGTGTGTGTCTGTGGACGAGACTGTGTATGAGTGTGTGTGTGTCTGTGGATGAGACTGTGTATGAGTGTGTGTGTGTCTGTGGATGAGACTGTGTATGAGTGAGTGTGTGTCTGTGGACGAGACTGTGTATGAGTGAGTGTGTGTCTGTGGATGAGACTGTGTATGAGTGAGTGTGTGTCTGTAGATGAGACTATGTATGAGTGAGTGTGTGTCTGTGGACGAGACTGTATGTGAGTGTGTGTCTGTGGATGAGACTGTGTATGAGTGAGTGTGTGTCTGTGGATGAGACTGTGTATGAGTGACTGAGTGTGTGTGTGTGTGGATGAGACTGTGTATGAGTGAGTGTGTGTGTGTGGATGAGACTGTGTATGAGTGAGTGAGTGTGTGTGTGTGGATGAGACTGTGTATGAGTGAGTGTGTGTGTGTCTGTGGATGAGACTGTGTATGAGTGAGTGAGTGTGTGTCTGTGGATGAGACTGTGTATGAGTGAGTGAGTGTGTGTCTGTGGATGAGACTGTGTGTGAGTGTGTGTGTGTGTGGATGAGACTGTGTATGAGTGAGTGTGTGTGTGTGGACGAGACTGTGTATGAGTGAGTGTGTGTGTGTGGACGAGACTGTGTATGAGTGAGTGTGTGTCTGTGGATGAGACTGTGTATGAGTGAGTGTGTGTGTGTCTGTGGACGAGACTGTGTATGAGTGAGTGTGTGTCCGCGTGCGAGCGTTTGTGTGAGTGAAAGTGTCTGTGTAGTTGGCTGTGTTAGTGTGTGCGAGCGTCTGTGTGTGAGTGTGTGTCTGTGGACGAGACTGTGTATGAGTGAGTGTGTGTCTGTGGATGAGACTGTGTATGAGTGTGTGTGTTTGTGTCTGTGGACGAGACTGTGTATGAGTGAGTGTGTGTGTGTCTGTGGACGAGACTGTGTATGAGTGTGTGTGTGTGTCTGTGGATGAGACTGTGTATGAGTGTGTGTGTGTGTGTCTGTGGACGAGACTGTGTATGAGTGAGTGTGTGTGTGTCTGTGGATGAGACTGTGTATGAGTGAGTGTGTGTGTGTCTGTGGATGAGACTGTGTATGAGTGAGTGTGTGTGTGTCTGTGGACGAGACTGTGTATGAGTGAGTGTGTGTGTGTCTGTGGATGAGACTGTGTATGAGTGAGTGAGTGTGTGTCTGTGGACGAGACTGTGTATGAGTGAGTGTGTGTGTGTCTGTGGATGAGACTGTGTATGAGTGAGTGTGTGTCTGTGGACGAGACTGTGTATGAGTGAGTGTGTGTCTGTGGATGAGACTGTGTATGAGTGAGTGTGTGTGTGTCTGTGGATGAGACTGTGTATGAGTGAGTGTGTGTGTGTCTGTGGATGAGACTGTGTATGAGTGAGTGTGTGTCTGTGGACGAGACTGTGTATGAGTGAGTGTGTGTCTGTGGACGAGACTGTGTATGAGTGAGTGTGTGTCTGTGGATGAGACTGTGTATGAGTGAGTGTGTGTGTGTCTGTGTATGAGTGAGTGTGTGTGTGTCTGTGGACGAGACTGTGTATGAGTGAGTGTGTGTGTGTCTGTGGATGAGACTGTGTATGAGTGAGTGTGTGTCTGTGGACGAGACTGTGTATGAGTGAGTGTGTGTGTGTCTGTGGATGAGACTGTGTATGAGTGAGTGTGTGTCTGTGGACGAGACTGTGTATGAGTGAGTGTGTGTGTGTCTGTGGATGAGACTGTGTATGAGTGAGTGTGTGTCTGTGGATGAGACTGTGTATGAGTGAGTGTGTGTGTGTCTGTGGATGAGACTGTGTATGAGTGAGTGTGTGTGTGTGTGGACGAGACTGTGTATGAGTGAGTGTGTGTCTGTGGACGAGACTGTGTATGAGTGAGTGTGTGTCTGTGGATGAGACTGTGTATGAGTGAGTGTGTGTCTGTGGACGAGACTGTGTATGAGTGAGTGTGTGGACGAGACTGTGTATGAGTGAGTGTGTGTCTGTGGACGAGACTGTGTATGAGTGAGTGTGTGTCTGTGGATGAGACTGTGTATGAGTGAGTGTGTGTCTGTGGATGAGACTGTGTATGAGTGAGTGTGTGTGTGTCTGGATGAGACTGTGTATGAGTGAGTGTGTGTCTGTGGATGAGACTGTGTATGAGTGAGTGTGTGTCTGTGGATGAGACTGTGTATGAGTGAGTGTGTGTCTGTGGACGAGACTGTGTATGAGTGAGTGTGTGTCTGTGGATGAGACTGTATGAGTGAGTGTGTGTCTGTGGATGAGACTGTGTATGAGTGTGTGTGTGTCTGTGGACGAGACTGTGTATGAGTGAGTGTGTGTCTGTGGACGAGACTGTGTGTGAGTGTGTGTCTGTGGACGAGACTGTGTATGAGTGAGTGTGTGTCTGTGGATGAGACTGTGTATGAGTGTGTGTGTGTCTGTGGACGAGACTGTGTATGAGTGAGTGTGTGTCTGTGGACGAGACTGTGTGTGAGTGTGTGTCTGTGGACGAGACTGTGTATGAGTGAGTGTGTGTCTGTGGACGAGACTGTGTATGAGTGAGTGTGTGTCCGCGTGCGAGCGTTTGTGTGAGTGAAAGTGTCTGTGGATGAGACTGTGTATGAGTGAGTGTGTGTCTGTGGATGAGACTGTGTATGAGTGAGTGTGTGTGTGTCTGTGGATGAGACTGTGTATGAGTGAGTGAGTGTGTGTCTGTGGATGAGACTGTGTATGAGTGAGTGTGTGTCTGTGGATGAGACTGTGTATGAGTGAGTGTGTGTCTGTGGACGAGACTGTGTATGAGTGAGTGTGTGTCTGTGGACGAGACTGTGTATGAGTGAGTGTGTGTCTGTGGATGAGACTGTGTATGAGTGAGTGTGTGTCTGTGGATGAGACTGTGTATGAGTGTGTGTGTGTCTGTGGACGAGACTGTGTATGAGTGAGTGTGTGTCTGTGGACGAGACTGTGTGTGAGTGTGTGTCTGTGGACGAGACTGTGTATGAGTGAGTGTGTGTCTGTGGATGAGACTGTGTATGAGTGTGTGTGTCTGTGGACGAGACTGTGTATGAGTGAGTGTGTCTGTGGACGAGACTGTGTGTGAGTGTGTGTCTGTGGACGAGACTGTGTATGAGTGAGTGTGTGTCTGTGGACGAGACTGTGTATGAGTGAGTGTGTGTCTGTGGACGAGACTGTGTGTGAGTGTGTGTCTGTGGACGAGACTGTGTATGAGTGAGTGTGTGTCTGTGGACGAGACTGTGTATGAGTAAGTGTGTGTGTGTGGACGAGACTGTGTATGAGTGAGTGTGTGTCTGTGGACGAGACTGTGTATGAGTGAGTGTGTGTGTCTGTGGACGAGACTGTGTATGAGTGAGTGTGTGTCTGTGGATGAGACTGTGTATGAGTGAGTGTGTGTGTGTGTGGACGAGAATGTGTATGAGTGAGTGTGTGTCTGTGGACGAGACTGTGTATGAGTGAGTGTGTGTGTGTGGACGAGACTGTGTATGAGTGAGTGTGTGTCTGTGGACGAGACTGTGTATGAGTGAGTGTGTGTCTGTGGATGAGACTGTGTATGAGTGAGTGTGTGTCTGTGGACGAGACTGTGTATGAGTGAGTGTGTGTGTGTGGACGAGACTGTGTATGAGTGAGTGTGTGCCTGTGGACGAGACTGTGTATGAGTGAGTGTGTGTCTGTAGATGAGACTGTGTATGAGTGAGTGTGTGTCTGTGGATGAGACTGTGTATGAGTGAGTGTGTGTGTCTGTGGATGAGACTGTGTATGACTGAGTGTGTGTGTGTGGATGAGACTGTGTATGAGTGAGTGTGTGTGTGTGGACGAGACTGTGTATGAGTGAGTGTGTGTCTGTGGACGAGACTGTGTATGAGTGAGTGTGTGTCTGTGGACGAGACTGTGTATGAGTGAGTGTGTGTCTGTGGACGAGACTGTGTATGAGTGAGTGTGTGTCCGCGTGCGAGCGTTTGTGTGAGTGAAAGTGTCTGTGGATGAGACTGTGTATGAGTGAGTGTGTGTCTGTGGACGAGACTGTGTATGAGTGAGTGTGTGTCTGTGGACGAGACTGTGTATGAGTGAGTGTGTGTCTGTGGATGAGACTGTGTATGAGTGAGTGTGTGTGTGTGTCTGTGGACGAGACTGTGTATGAGTGAGTGTGTGTCTGTGGACGAGACTGTGTATGAGTGTGTGTGTGTCTGTGGATGAGACTGTGTATGAGTGTGTGTGTCTGTGGATGAGACTGTGTATGAGTGAGTGTGTGTCTGTGGATGAGACTGTGTATGAGTGAGTGTGTGTCTGTGGATGAGACTGTGTATGAGTGACTGAGTGTGTGTCTGTGGATGAGACTGTGTATGAGTGACTGAGTGTGTGTGTGGATGAGACTGTGTATGAGTGAGTGAGTGTGTGTCTGTGGATGAGACTGTGTATGAGTGAGTGTGTGTGTGTCTGTGGATGAGACTGTGTATGAGTGTGTGTGTGGATGAGACTGTGTATGAGTGAGTGTGTGTGTGGATGAGACTGTGTATGAGTGAGTGTGTGTGGACGAGACTGTGTATGAGTGAGTGTGTGTCTGTGGATGAGACTGTGTATGAGTGAGTGTGTGTCTGTGGATGAGACTGTGTATGAGTGTGTGTGTGTCTGTGGACGAGACTGTGTATGAGTGAGTGTGTGTGTGGATGAGACTGTATGAGTGAGTGTGTGTGTGTGGACGAGACTGTGTATGAGTGAGTGTGTGTCTGTGGATGAGACTGTGTATGAGTGAGTGTGTGTCTGTGGATGAGACTGTGTATGAGTGTGTGTGTGTCTGTGGACGAGACTGTGTATGAGTGAGTGTGTGTCTGTGGACGAGACTGTGTATGAGTGAGTGTGTGTCTGTGGATGAGACTGTGTATGAGTGAGTGTGTGTCTGTGGATGAGACTGTGTATGAGTGAGTGTGTGTCTGTGGACGAGACTGTGTATGAGTGAGTGTGTGTGTGTGGATGAGACTGTGTATGAGTGAGTGTGTGTCTGTGGACGAGACTGTGTGAGTGAGTGTGTGTCTGTGGATGAGACTGTGTATGAGTGAGTGTGTGTGTGTGGACGAGACTGTGTATGAGTGAGTGTGTGTGTGGACGAGACTGTGTATGAGTGAGTGTGTGTCTGTGGATGAGACTGTGTGTGAGTGTGTGTGTGTGGATGAGACTGTGTATGAGTGAGTGTGTGTGTGTGGACGAGACTGTGTATGAGTGAGTGTGTGTGTGTGGACGAGACTGTGTATGAGTGAGTGTGTGTCTGTGGATGAGACTGTGTATGAGTGAGTGTGTGTGTGTCTGTGGACGAGACTGTGTATGAGTGAGTGTGTGTCCGCGTGCGAGCGTTTGTGTGAGTGAAAGTGTCTGTGTAGTTGGCTGTGTTAGTGTGTGCGAGCGTCTGTGTGTGAGTGTGTGTCTGTGGACGAGACTGTGTATGAGTGAGTGTGTGTCTGTGGATGAGACTGTGTATGAGTGTGTGTGTGTGTCTGTGGACGAGACTGTGTATGAGTGAGTGTGTGTCTGTGGATGAGACTGTGTATGAGTGAGTATGTGTCTGTGGACGAGACTGTGTATGAGTGAGTGTGTGTCTGTGGACGAGACTGTGTATGAGTGAGTGTGTGTGTGTGGATGAGACTGTGTATGAGTGAGTGTGTGTCTGTGGACGAGACTGTGTCAGTGAGTGTGTGTCTGTGGATGAGACTGTGTATGAGTGAGTGTGTGTGTGTGGACGAGACTGTGTATGAGTGAGTGTGTGTGTGTGGACGAGACTGTGTATGAGTGAGTGTGTGTCTGTGGATGAGACTGTGTGTGAGTGTGTATGTGTGTGGATGAGACTGTGTATGAGTGAGCGTGTGTGTGGACGAGACTGTGTATGAGTGAGTGTGTGTGTGTGGACGAGACTGTGTATGAGTGAGTGTGTGTCTGTGGATGAGACTGTGTATGAGTGAGTGTGTGTGTGTCTGTGGACGAGACTGTGTATGAGTGAGTGTGTGTCCGCGTGCGAGCGTTTGTGTGAGTGAAATTGTCTGTGTAGTTGGCTGTGTTAGTGTGTGCGAGCGTCTGTGTGTGAGTGTGTGTCTGTGGACGAGACTGTGTATGAGTGAGTGTGTGTCTGTGGATGAGACTGTGTATGAGTGTGTGTGTGTCTGTGGACGAGACTGTGTATGAGTGAGTGTGTGTGTGTCTGTGGACGAGACTGTGTATGAGTGTGTGTGTGTGTCTGTGGATGAGACTGTGTATGAGTGTGTGTGTGTCTGTGGACGAGACTGTGTATGAGTGAGTGTGTGTGTGTCTGTGGATGAGACTGTGTATGAGTGAGTGAGTGTGTGTCTGTGGACGAGACTGTGTATGAGTGAGTGTGTGTGTGTCTGTGGATGAGACTGTGTATGAGTGAGTGTGTGTGTGTGGACGAGACTGTGTATGAGTGAGTGTGTGTCTGTGGACGAGACTGTGTATGAGTGAGTGTGTGTCTGTGGACGAGACTGTGTATGAGTGAGTGTGTGTCTGTGGACGAGACTGTGTATGAGTGAGTGTGTGTGTGTGGACGAGACTGTGTATGAGTGAGTGTGTGTCTGTGGACGAGACTGTGTATGAGTGAGTGTGTGTCTGTGGATGAGACTGTGTATGAGTGAGTGTGTGTCTGTGGATGAGACTGTGTATGAGTGAGTGTGTGTCTGTGGATGAGACTGTATGAGTGAGTGTGTGTGTGTGGATGAGACTGTGTATGAGTGAGTGTGTGTGTGTGGACGAGACTGTGTATGAGTGAGTGTGTGTCTGTGGACGAGACTGTGTATGAGTGAGTGTGTGTCTGTGGACGAGACTGTGTATGAGTGAGTGTGTCTCTGTGGACGAGACTGTGTATGAGTGAGTGTGTGTCCGCGTGCGAGCGTTTGTGTGAGTGAAAGTGTCTGTGGATGAGACTGTGTATGAGTGAGTGTGTGTCTGTGTATGAGTGAGTGTGTGTCTGTGGATGAGACTGTGTATGAGTGAGTGTGTGTGTCTGTGGACGAGACTGTGTATGAGTGAGTGTGTGTCTGTGGACGAGACCGTGTATGAGTGTGTGTGTGTCTGTGGATGAGACTGTGTATGAGTGTGTGTGTGTCTGTGGATGAGACTGTGTATGAGTGAGTGTGTGTCTGTGGACGAGACTGTGTATGAGTGAGTGTGTGTCTGTGGATGAGACTGTGTATGAGTGAGTGAGTGTGTGTCTGTGGATGAGACTGTGTATGAGTGAGTGTGTGTGTGTCTGTGGATGAGACTGTATGAGTGAGTGAGTGTGTGTCTGTGGATGAGACTGTGTATGAGTGAGTGTGTGTCTGTGGATGAGACTGTGTATGAGTGAGTGTGTGTCTGTGGACGAGACTGTGTATGAGTGAGTGTGTGTCTGTGGACGAGACTGTGTATGAGTGAGTGTGTGTCTGTGGACGAGACTGTGTATGAGTGAGTGTGTGTGTGTCTGTGGATGAGACTGTGTATGAGTGAGTGTGTGTCTGTGGACGAGACTGTGTATGAGTGAGTGTGTGTGTGTCTGTGGTTGAGACTGTGTATGAGTGAGTGTGTGTCTGTGGATGAGACTGTGTATGAGTGAGTGTGTGTGTCTGTGGATGAGACTGTGTATGAGTGAGTGTGTGTGTGTGTGGACGAGACTGTGTATGAGTGAGTGTGTGTCTGTGGACGAGACTGTGTATGAGTGAGTGTGTGTCTGTGGATGAGACTGTGTATGAGTGTGTGTGTGTGTGGATGAGACTGTGTATGAGTGAGTGTGTGTGTGGACGAGACTGTGTATGAGTGAGTGTGTGTCTGTGGACGAGACTGTGTATGAGTGAGTGTGTGTCTGTGGACGAGACTGTGTATGAGTGAGTGTGTGTCTGTGGACGAGACTGTGTATGAGTGAGTGTGTGTCCGCGTGCGAGCGTTTGTGTGAGTGAAAGTGTCTGTGGATGAGACTGTGTATGAGTGAGTGTGTGTCTGTGTACGAGACTGTATGAGTGAGTGTGTGTCTGTGGACGAGACTGTATGAGTGAGTGTGTGTCTGTGGATGAGACTGTGTATGAGTGAGTGTGTGTGTGTCTGTGGACGAGACTGTGTATGAGTGTGTGTGTATCTGTGGATGAGACTGTGTATGAGTGTGTGTGTGTCTGTGGATGAGACTGTGTATGAGTGAGTGTGTGTCTGTGGACGAGACTGTATGAGTGAGTGTGTGTCTGTGGATGAGACTGTGTATGAGTGAGTGAGTGTGTGTCTGTGGATGAGACTGTGTATGAGTGAGTGTGTGTCTGTGGATGAGACTGTGTATGAGTGAGTGTGTGTCTGTGGATGAGACTGTGTATGAGTGAGTGAGTGTGTGTCTGTGGATGAGACTGTGTATGAGTGAGTGTGTGTCTGTGGATGAGACTGTGTATGAGTGAGTGTGTTTCTGTGGATGAGACTGTGTATGAGTGAGTGTGTGTCTGTGGACGAGACTGTATGTGAGTGTGTGTCTGTGGATGAGACTGTGTATGAGTGAGTGTGTGTCTGTGGATGAGACTGTGTATGAGTGAGTGTGTGTCTGTGGATGAGACTGTGTATGAGTGAGTGTGTGTGTGTGGATGAGACTGTGTATGAGTGAGTGTGTGTGTGTGGATGAGACTGTGTATGAGTGAGTGAGTGTGTGTGTGGATGAGACTGTGTATGAGTGAGTGTGTGTGTGTCTGTGGATGAGACTGTGTATGAGTGAGTGAGTGTGTGTCTGTGGATGAGACTGTGTATGAGTGAGTGTGTGCCTGTGGACGAGACTGTGTATGAGTGAGTGTGTGTCTGTGGATGAGACTGTGTATGAGTGAGTGTGTGTCTGTGGATGAGACTGTGTATGAGTGAGTGTGTGTCTGTGGATGAGACTGTGTATGACTGAGTGTGTGTGTGTGGATGAGACTGTGTATGAGTGAGTGTGTGTGTGGACGAGACTGTGTATGAGTGAGTGTGTGTCTGTGGACGA
This sequence comes from Hymenopus coronatus, assembly GCA_030762935.1. Classification (NCBI taxonomy): domain Eukaryota; kingdom Metazoa; phylum Arthropoda; class Insecta; order Mantodea; family Hymenopodidae; genus Hymenopus; species Hymenopus coronatus. The sequence continues at coordinate 3,915,070 of CM060900.1, read as the reverse complement.
GACTGTGTATGAGTGAGTGTGTGTCTGTGGACGAGACTGTGTATGAGTGAGTGTGTGTCTGTGGACGAGACTGTGTATGAGTGAGTGTGTGTCCGCGTGCGAGCGTTTGTGTGAGTGAAAGTGTCTGTGGATGAGACTGTGTATGAGTGAGTGTGTGTCTGTGGACGAGACTGTGTATGAGTGAGTGTGTGTCTGTGGACGAGACTGTGTATGAGTGAGTGTGTGTCTGTGGATGAGACTGTGTATGAGTGAGTGTGTGTGTGTGTCTGTGGACGAGACTGTGTATGAGTGTGTGTGTCTGTGGACGAGACTGTGTATGAGTGTGTGTGTGTCTGTGAATGAGACTGTGTATGAGTGTGTGTGTCTGATGATGAGACGGTGTATGAGTGAGTGTGTGTCTGTGGATGAGACTGTGTATGAGTGAGTGTGTGTCTGTGGATGAGACTGTGTATGAGTGACTGAGTGTGTGTCTGTGGATGAGACTGTGTATGAGTGACTGAGTGTGTGTGTGGATGAGACTGTGTATGAGTGAGTGAGTGTGTGTCTGTGGATGAGACTGTGTATGAGTGAGTGAGTGTGTGTCTGTGGATGAGACTGTGTATGAGTGAGTGTGTGTGTGGATGAGACTGTGTATGAGTGAGTGTGTGTGTGGATGAGACTGTGTATGAGTGAGTGTGTGTGTGGACGAGACTGTGTATGAGTGAGTGTGTGTCTGTGGATGAGACTGTGTATGAGTGAGTGTGTGTCTGTGGATGAGACTGTGTATGAGTGTGTGTGTGTCTGTGGACGAGACTGTGTATGAGTGAGTGTGTGTCTGTGGACGAGACTGTGTATGAGTGAGTGTGTGTCTGTGGATGAGACTGTGTATGAGTGAGTGTGTGTCTGTGGACGAGACTGTGTATGAGTGAGTGTGTGTCTGTGGACGAGACTGTGTATGAGTGAGTGTGTGTCTGTGGACGAGACTGTGTATGAGTGAGTGTGTGTGTGGATGAGACTGTGTATGAGTGAGTGTGTGTCTGTGGACGAGACTGTGTGAGTGAGTGTGTGTCTGTGGATGAGACTGTGTATGAGTGAGTGTGTGTGTGTGGACGAGACTGTGTATGAGTGAGTGTGTGTGTGTGGACGAGACTGTGTATGAGTGAGTGTGTGTCTGTGGATGAGACTGTGTGTGAGTGTGTGTGTGTGGATGAGACTGTGTATGAGTGAGTGTGTGTGTGTGGACGAGACTGTGTATGAGTGAGTGTGTCTGTGGATGAGACTGTGTATGAGTGAGTGTGTGTGTGTCTGGACGAGACTGTGTATGAGTGAGTGTGTGTCCGCGTGCGAGCGTTTGTGTGAGTGAAAGTGTCTGTGTAGTTGGCTGTGTTAGTGTGTGCGAGCGTCTGTGTGTGAGTGTGTGTCTGTGGACGAGACTGTGTATGAGTGAGTGTGTGTCTGTGGACGAGACTGTGTATGAGTGAGTGTGTGTGTGTCTGTGGACGAGACTGTGTATGAGTGAGTGTGTGTCTGTGGACGAGGCTGTGTATGAGTGTGTGTGTGTGTCTGTGGATGAGACTGTTTATGAGTGTGTGTGTGTGTCTGTGGACGAGACTGTGTATGAGTGAGTGTGTGTGTGTCTGTGGATGAGACTGTGTATGAGTGTGTGTGTCTGTGTATGAGTGAGTGTGTGTGTGTCTGGACGAGACTGTATATGAGTGAGTGTGTGTGTGTCTGTGGATGAGACTGTGTATGAGTGAGTGAGTGTGTGTCTGTGGACGAGACTGTGTATGAGTGAGTGTGTGTGTGTCTGTGGATGAGACTGTTATGAGTGAGTGTGTGTGTGTCTGTGGACGAGACTGTGTATGAGTGAGTGTGTGTGTCTGTGGATGAGACTGTGTATGAGTGAGTGAGTGTGTGTCTGTGGACGAGACTGTGTATGAGTGAGTGTGTGTGTCTGTGGATGAGACTGTGTATGAGTGTGTGTGTGTGTGGAAGAGACTGTGTATGAGTGAGTGTGTGTCTGTGGATGAGACTGTGTATGAGTGAGTGTGTGTCTGTGGACGAGACTGTGTATGAGTGAGTGTGTGTCTGTGGACGAGACTGTGTATGAGTGAGTGTGTGTGTGGACGAGACTGTGTATGAGTGAGTGTGTGTCTGTGGACGAGACTGTGTATGAGTGAGTGTGTGTCTGTGGATGAGACTGTGTATGAGTGAGTGTGTGTCTGTGGATGAGACTGTGTATGAGTGAGTGTGTGTCTGTGGATGAGACTGTGTATGAGTGAGTGTGTGTGTGTGGATGAGACTGTGTATGAGTGAGTGTGTGTGTGTGGACGAGACTGTGTATGAGTGAGTGTGTGTCTGTGGACGAGACTGTGTATGAGTGAGTGTGTGTCTGTGGACGAGACTGTGTATGAGTGAGTGTGTCTCTGTGGACGAGACTGTGTATGAGTGAGTGTGTGTCCGCGTGCGAGCGTTTGTGTGAGTGAAAGTGTCTGTGGATGAGACTGTGTATGAGTGAGTGTGTGTCTGTGGACGAGACTGTGTATGAGTGAGTATGTGTCTGTGGACGAGACTGTGTATGAGTGAGTGTGTGTCTGTGTATGAGTGAGTGTGTGTCTGTGGATGATACTGTGTATGAGTGAGTGTGTGTGTCTGTGGACGAGACTGTGTATGAGTGAGTGTGTGTCTGTGGACGAGACTGTGTATGAGTGTGTATGTGTCTGTGGATGAGACTGTGTATGAGTGTGTGTGTGTCTGTGGATGAGACTGTGTATGAGTGAGTGTGTGTCTGTGGACGAGACTGTGTATGAGTGAGTGTGTGTCTGTGGATGAGACTGTGTATGAGTGAGTGTGTGTCTGTAGATGAGACTATGTATGAGTGAGTGTGTGTCTGTGGACGAGACTGTATGTGAGTGTGTGTCTGTGGATGAGACTGTGTATGAGTGAGTGTGTGTCTGTGGATGAGACTGTGTATGAGTGACTGAGTGTGTGTGTGTGGATGAGACTGTGTATGAGTGAGTGTGTGTGTGTGGATGAGACTGTGTATGAGTGAGTGTGTGTGTGTGGATGAGACTGTGTATGAGTGAGTGTGTGTGTGTCTGTGGATGAGACTGTGTATGAGTGAGTGAGTGTGTGTCTGTGGATGAGACTGTGTATGAGTGAGTGAGTGTGTGTCTGTGGATGAGACTGTGTGTGAGTGTGTGTGTGTGTGGATGAGACTGTGTATGAGTGAGTGTGTGTGTGTGGACGAGACTGTGTATGAGTGAGTGTGTGTGTGTGGACGAGACTGTGTATGAGTGAGTGTGTGTCTGTGGATGAGACTGTGTATGAGTGAGTGTGTGTGTGTCTGTGGACGAGACTGTGTATGAGTGAGTGTGTGTCCGCGTGCGAGCGTTTGTGTGAGTGAAAGTGTCTGTGTAGTTGGCTGTGTTAGTGTGTGCGAGCGTCTGTGTGTGAGTGTGTGTCTGTGGACGAGACTGTGTATGAGTGAGTGTGTGTCTGTGGATGAGACTGTGTATGAGTGTGTGTGTTTGTGTCTGTGGACGAGACTGTGTATGAGTGAGTGTGTGTGTCTGTGGACGAGACTGTGTATGAGTGTGTGTGTGTGTCTGTGGATGAGACTGTGTATGAGTGTGTGTGTGTGTGTCTGTGGACGAGACTGTGTATGAGTGAGTGTGTGTGTGTCTGTGGATGAGACTGTGTATGAGTGAGTGTGTGTGTGTCTGTGGATGAGACTGTGTATGAGTGAGTGTGTGTGTGTCTGTGGACGAGACTGTGTATGAGTGAGTGTGTGTGTGTCTGTGGATGAGACTGTGTATGAGTGAGTGAGTGTGTGTCTGTGGACGAGACTGTGTATGAGTGAGTGTGTGTGTGTCTGTGGATGAGACTGTGTATGAGTGAGTGTGTGTCTGTGGACGAGACTGTGTATGAGTGAGTGTGTGTCTGTGGATGAGACTGTGTATGAGTGAGTGTGTGTGTGTCTGTGGATGAGACTGTGTATGAGTGAGTGTGTGTGTGTCTGTGGATGAGACTGTGTATGAGTGAGTGTGTGTCTGTGGACGAGACTGTGTATGAGTGAGTGTGTGTCTGTGGACGAGACTGTGTATGAGTGAGTGTGTGTCTGTGGATGAGACTGTGTATGAGTGAGTGTGTGTGTGTCTGTGTATGAGTGAGTGTGTGTGTGTCTGTGGACGAGACTGTGTATGAGTGAGTGTGTGTGTGTCTGTGGATGAGACTGTGTATGAGTGAGTGTGTGTCTGTGGACGAGACTGTGTATGAGTGAGTGTGTGTGTGTCTGTGGATGAGACTGTGTATGAGTGAGTGTGTGTCTGTGGACGAGACTGTGTATGAGTGAGTGTGTGTGTGTCTGTGGATGAGACTGTGTATGAGTGAGTGTGTGTCTGTGGATGAGACTGTGTATGAGTGAGTGTGTGTGTGTCTGTGGATGAGACTGTGTATGAGTGAGTGTGTGTGTGTGTGGACGAGACTGTGTATGAGTGAGTGTGTGTCTGTGGACGAGACTGTGTATGAGTGAGTGTGTGTCTGTGGATGAGACTGTGTATGAGTGAGTGTGTGTCTGTGGACGAGACTGTGTATGAGTGAGTGTGTGGACGAGACTGTGTATGAGTGAGTGTGTGTCTGTGGACGAGACTGTGTATGAGTGAGTGTGTGTCTGTGGATGAGACTGTGTATGAGTGAGTGTGTGTCTGTGGATGAGACTGTGTATGAGTGAGTGTGTGTGTGTCTGGATGAGACTGTGTATGAGTGAGTGTGTGTCTGTGGATGAGACTGTGTATGAGTGAGTGTGTGTCTGTGGATGAGACTGTGTATGAGTGAGTGTGTGTCTGTGGACGAGACTGTGTATGAGTGAGTGTGTGTCTGTGGATGAGACTGTATGAGTGAGTGTGTGTCTGTGGATGAGACTGTGTATGAGTGTGTGTGTGTCTGTGGACGAGACTGTGTATGAGTGAGTGTGTGTCTGTGGACGAGACTGTGTGTGAGTGTGTGTCTGTGGACGAGACTGTGTATGAGTGAGTGTGTGTCTGTGGATGAGACTGTGTATGAGTGTGTGTGTGTCTGTGGACGAGACTGTGTATGAGTGAGTGTGTGTCTGTGGACGAGACTGTGTGTGAGTGTGTGTCTGTGGACGAGACTGTGTATGAGTGAGTGTGTGTCTGTGGACGAGACTGTGTATGAGTGAGTGTGTGTCCGCGTGCGAGCGTTTGTGTGAGTGAAAGTGTCTGTGGATGAGACTGTGTATGAGTGAGTGTGTGTCTGTGGATGAGACTGTGTATGAGTGAGTGTGTGTGTGTCTGTGGATGAGACTGTGTATGAGTGAGTGAGTGTGTGTCTGTGGATGAGACTGTGTATGAGTGAGTGTGTGTCTGTGGATGAGACTGTGTATGAGTGAGTGTGTGTCTGTGGACGAGACTGTGTATGAGTGAGTGTGTGTCTGTGGACGAGACTGTGTATGAGTGAGTGTGTGTCTGTGGATGAGACTGTGTATGAGTGAGTGTGTGTCTGTGGATGAGACTGTGTATGAGTGTGTGTGTGTCTGTGGACGAGACTGTGTATGAGTGAGTGTGTGTCTGTGGACGAGACTGTGTGTGAGTGTGTGTCTGTGGACGAGACTGTGTATGAGTGAGTGTGTGTCTGTGGATGAGACTGTGTATGAGTGTGTGTGTGTCTGTGGACGAGACTGTGTATGAGTGAGTGTGTCTGTGGACGAGACTGTGTGTGAGTGTGTGTCTGTGGACGAGACTGTGTATGAGTGAGTGTGTGTCTGTGGACGAGACTGTGTATGAGTGAGTGTGTGTCTGTGGACGAGACTGTGTGTGAGTGTGTGTCTGTGGACGAGACTGTGTATGAGTGAGTGTGTGTCTGTGGACGAGACTGTGTATGAGTGAGTGTGTGTGTGTGGACGAGACTGTGTATGAGTGAGTGTGTGTCTGTGGACGAGACTGTGTATGAGTGAGTGTGTGTGTCTGTGGACGAGACTGTGTATGAGTGAGTGTGTGTCTGTGGATGAGACTGTGTATGAGTGAGTGTGTGTGTGTGTGGACGAGAATGTGTATGAGTGAGTGTGTGTCTGTGGACGAGACTGTGTATGAGTGAGTGTGTGTGTGTGGACGAGACTGTGTATGAGTGAGTGTGTGTCTGTGGACGAGACTGTGTATGAGTGAGTGTGTGTCTGTGGATGAGACTGTGTATGAGTGAGTGTGTGTCTGTGGACGAGACTGTGTATGAGTGAGTGTGTGTGTGTGGACGAGACTGTGTATGAGTGAGTGTGTGCCTGTGGACGAGACTGTGTATGAGTGAGTGTGTGTCTGTAGATGAGACTGTGTATGAGTGAGTGTGTGTCTGTGGATGAGACTGTGTATGAGTGAGTGTGTGTCTGTGGATGAGACTGTGTATGACTGAGTGTGTGTGTGTGGATGAGTCTGTGTATGAGTGAGTGTGTGTGTGTGGACGAGACTTTGTATGAGTGAGTGTGTGTCTGTGGACGAGACTGTGTATGAGTGAGTGTGTGTCTGTGGACGAGACTGTGTATGAGTGAGTGTGTGTCTGTGGACGAGACTGTGTATGAGTGAGTGTGTGTCCGCGTGCGAGCGTTTGTGTGAGTGAAAGTGTCTGTGGATGAGACTGTGTATGAGTGAGTGTGTGTCTGTGGACGAGACTGTGTATGAGTGAGTGTGTGTCTGTGGACGAGACTGTGTATGAGTGAGTGTGTGTCTGTGGATGAGACTGTGTATGAGTGAGTGTGTGTGTGTGTCTGTGGACGAGACTGTGTATGAGTGAGTGTGTGTCTGTGGACGAGACTGTGTATGAGTGTGTGTGTGTCTGTGGATGAGACTGTGTATGAGTGTGTGTGTCTGTGGATGAGACTGTGTATGAGTGAGTGTGTGTCTGTGGATGAGACTGTGTATGAGTGAGTGTGTGTCTGTGGATGAGACTGTATGAGTGACTGAGTGTGTGTCTGTGGATGAGACTGTGTATGAGTGACTGAGTGTGTGTGTGGATGAGACTGTGTATGAGTGAGTGAGTGTGTGTCTGTGGATGAGACTGTGTATGAGTGAGTGTGTGTGTGTCTGTGGATGAGACTGTGTATGAGTGAGTGTGTGTGTGGATGAGACTGTGTATGAGTGAGTGTGTGTGTGGATGAGACTGTGTATGAGTGAGTGTGTGTGTGTGGACGAGACTGTGTATGAGTGAGTGTGTGTCTGTGGATGAGACTGTGTATGAGTGAGTGTGTGTCTGTGGATGAGACTGTGTATGAGTGTGTGTGTGTCTGTGGACGAGACTGTGTATGAGTGAGTGTGTGTGTGGATGAGACTGTATGAGTGAGTGTGTGTGTGGACGAGACTGTGTATGAGTGAGTGTGTGTCTGTGGATGAGACTGTGTATGAGTGAGTGTGTGTCTGTGGATGAGACTGTGTATGAGTGTGTGTGTGTCTGTGGACGAGACTGTGTATGAGTGAGTGTGTGTCTGTGGACGAGACTGTGTATGAGTGAGTGTGTGTCTGTGGATGAGACTGTGTATGAGTGAGTGTGTGTCTGTGGATGAGACTGTGTATGAGTGAGTGTGTGTCTGTGGACGAGACTGTGTATGAGTGAGTGTGTGTGTGTGGATGAGACTGTGTATGAGTGAGTGTGTGTCTGTGGACGAGACTGTGTGAGTGAGTGTGTGTCTGTGGATGAGACTGTGTATGAGTGAGTGTGTGTGTGTGGACGAGACTGTGTATGAGTGAGTGTGTGTGTGGACGAGACTGTGTATGAGTGAGTGTGTGTCTGTGGATGAGACTGTGTGTGAGTGTGTGTGTGTGGATGAGACTGTGTATGAGTGAGTGTGTGTGTGTGGACGAGACTGTGTATGAGTGAGTGTGTGTGTGTGGACGAGACTGTGTATGAGTGAGTGTGTGTCTGTGGATGAGACTGTGTATGAGTGAGTGTGTGTGTGTCTGTGGACGAGACTGTGTATGAGTGAGTGTGTGTCCGCGTGCGAGCGTTTGTGTGAGTGAAAGTGTCTGTGTAGTTGGCTGTGTTAGTGTGTGCGAGCGTCTGTGTGTGAGTGTGTGTCTGTGGACGAGACTGTGTATGAGTGAGTGTGTGTCTGTGGATGAGACTGTGTATGAGTGTGTGTGTGTGTCTGTGGACGAGACTGTGTATGAGTGAGTGTGTGTCTGTGGATGAGACTGTGTATGAGTGAGTATGTGTCTGTGGACGAGACTGTGTATGAGTGAGTGTGTGTCTGTGGACGAGACTGTGTATGAGTGAGTGTGTGTGTGTGGATGAGACTGTGTATGAGTGAGTGTGTGTCTGTGGACGAGACTGTGTCAGTGAGTGTGTGTCTGTGGATGAGACTGTGTATGAGTGAGTGTGTGTGTGTGGACGAGACTGTGTATGAGTGAGTGTGTGTGTGTGGACGAGACTGTGTATGAGTGAGTGTGTGTCTGTGGATGAGACTGTGTGTGAGTGAGTATGTGTGTGTCTGTGGACGAGACTGTGTATGAGTGAGTGTGTGTCCGCGTGCGAGCGTTTGTGTGAGTGAAATTGTCTGTGTAGTTGGCTGTGTTAGTGTGTGCGAGCGTCTGTGTGTGAGTGTGTGTCTGTGGACGAGACTGTGTATGAGTGAGTGTGTGTCTGTGGATGAGACTGTGTATGAGTGTGTGTGTGTCTGTGGACGAGACTGTGTATGAGTGAGTGTGTGTGTGTCTGTGGACGAGACTGTGTATGAGTGTGTGTGTGTGTCTGTGGATGAGACTGTGTATGAGTGTGTGTGTGTCTGTGGACGAGACTGTGTATGAGTGAGTGTGTGTGTGTCTGTGGATGAGACTGTGTATGAGTGAGTGAGTGTGTGTCTGTGGACGAGACTGTGTATGAGTGAGTGTGTGTGTGTCTGTGGATGAGACTGTGTATGAGTGAGTGTGTGTGTGTGGACGAGACTGTGTATGAGTGAGTGTGTGTCTGTGGACGAGACTGTGTATGAGTGAGTGTGTGTCTGTGGACGAGACTGTGTATGAGTGAGTGTGTGTCTGTGGACGAGACTGTGTATGAGTGAGTGTGTGTGTGTGGACGAGACTGTGTATGAGTGAGTGTGTGTCTGTGGACGAGACTGTGTATGAGTGAGTGTGTGTCTGTGGATGAGACTGTGTATGAGTGAGTGTGTGTCTGTGGATGAGACTGTGTATGAGTGAGTGTGTGTCTGTGGATGAGACTGTGTATGAGTGAGTGTGTGTGTGTGGATGAGACTGTGTATGAGTGAGTGTGTGTGTGTGGACGAGACTGTGTATGAGTGAGTGTGTGTCTGTGGACGAGACTGTGTATGAGTGAGTGTGTGTCTGTGGACGAGACTGTGTATGAGTGAGTGTGTCTCTGTGGACGAGACTGTGTATGAGTGAGTGTGTGTCCGCGTGCGAGCGTTTGTGTGAGTGAAAGTGTCTGTGGATGAGACTGTGTATGAGTGAGTGTGTGTCTGTGGACGAGACTGTGTATGAGTGAGTGTGTGTCTGTGTATGAGTGAGTGTGTGTCTGTGGATGAGACTGTGTATGAGTGAGTGTGTGTGTCTGTGGACGAGACTGTGTATGAGTGAGTGTGTGTCTGTGGACGAGACCGTGTATGAGTGTGTGTGTGTCTGTGGATGAGACTGTGTATGAGTGTGTGTGTGTCTGTGGATGAGACTGTGTATGAGTGAGTGTGTGTCTGTGGACGAGACTGTGTATGAGTGTGTGTGTGTCTGTGGATGAGACTGTATGAGTGAGTGAGTGTGTGTCTGTGGATGAGACTGTGTATGAGTGAGTGTGTGTCTGTGGATGAGACTGTGTATGAGTGAGTGTGTGTCTGTGGACGAGACTGTGTATGAGTGAGTGTGTGTCTGTGGACGAGACTGTGTATGAGTGAGTGTGTGTCTGTGGACGAGACTGTGTATGAGTGAGTGTGTGTGTGTCTGTGGATGAGACTGTGTATGAGTGAGTGTGTGTCTGTGGACGAGACTGTGTATGAGTGAGTGTGTGTGTGTCTGTGGTTGAGACTGTGTATGAGTGAGTGTGTGTCTGTGGATGAGACTGTGTATGAGTGAGTGTGTGTGTCTGTGGATGAGACTGTGTATGAGTGAGTGTGTGTGTGTGTGGACGAGACTGTGTATGAGTGAGTGTGTGTCTGTGGACGAGACTGTGTATGAGTGAGTGTGTGTCTGTGGATGAGACTGTGTATGAGTGTGTGTGTGTGTGTGGATGAGACTGTGTATGAGTGAGTGTGTGTGTGGACGAGACTGTGTATGAGTGAGTGTGTGTCTGTGGACGAGACTGTGTATGAGTGAGTGTGTGTCTGTGGACGAGACTGTGTATGAGTGAGTGTGTGTCTGTGGACGAGACTGTGTATGAGTGAGTGTGTGTCCGCGTGCGAGCGTTTGTGTGAGTGAAAGTGTCTGTGGATGAGACTGTGTATGAGTGAGTGTGTGTCTGTGTACGAGACTGTATGAGTGAGTGTGTGTCTGTGGACGAGACTGTATGAGTGAGTGTGTGTCTGTGGATGAGACTGTGTATGAGTGAGTGTGTGTGTGTCTGTGGACGAGACTGTGTATGAGTGTGTGTGTATCTGTGGATGAGACTGTGTATGAGTGTGTGTGTGTCTGTGGATGAGACTGTGTATGAGTGAGTGTGTGTCTGTGGACGAGACTGTATGAGTGAGTGTGTGTCTGTGGATGAGACTGTGTATGAGTGAGTGAGTGTGTGTCTGTGGATGAGACTGTGTATGAGTGAGTGTGTGTCTGTGGATGAGACTGTGTATGAGTGAGTGTGTGTCTGTGGATGAGACTGTGTATGAGTGAGTGAGTGTGTGTCTGTGGATGAGACTGTGTATGAGTGAGTGTGTGTCTGTGGATGAGACTGTGTATGAGTGAGTGTGTGTCTGTGGATGAGACTGTGTATGAGTGAGTGTGTGTCTGTGGACGAGACTGTATGTGAGTGTGTGTCTGTGGATGAGACTGTGTATGAGTGAGTGTGTGTCTGTGGATGAGACTGTGTATGAGTGAGTGTGTGTCTGTGGATGAGACTGTGTATGAGTGAGTGTGTGTGTGTGGATGAGACTGTGTATGAGTGAGTGTGTGTGTGTGGATGAGACTGTGTATGAGTGAGTGAGTGTGTGTGTGTGGATGAGACTGTGTATGAGTGAGTGTGTGTGTGTCTGTGGATGAGACTGTGTATGAGTGAGTGAGTGTGTGTCTGTGGATGAGACTGTGTATGAGTGAGTGTGTGCCTGTGGACGAGACTGTGTATGAGTGAGTGTGTGTCTGTGGATGAGACTGTGTATGAGTGAGTGTGTGTCTGTGGATGAGACTGTGTATGAGTGAGTGTGTGTCTGTGGATGAGACTGTGTATGACTGAGTGTGTGTGTGTGGATGAGACTGTGTATGAGTGAGTGTGTGTGTGGACGAGACTGTGTATGAGTGAGTGTGTGTCTGTGGACGAGACTGTGTATGAGTGAGTGTGTGTCTGTGGACGAGACTGTGAATGAGTGAGTGTGTGTCTGTGGACGAGACTGTGTATGAGTGAGTGTGTGTCCGCGTGCGAGCGTTTGTGTGAGTGAAAGTGTCTGTGGATGAGACTATGTATGAGTGAGTGTGTGTCTGTGGACGAGACTGTGTATGAGTGAGTGTGTGTCTGTGGACGAGACTGTGTATGAGTGAGTGTGTGTCTGTGGATGAGACTGTGTATGAGTGAGTGTGTGTGTGTCTGTGGACGAGACTGTGTATGAGTGAGTGTGTGTCTGTGGACGAGACTGTGTATGAGTGTGTGTGTGTCTGTGGATGAGACTGTGTATGAGTGTGTGTGTCTGTGGATGAGACTGTGTATGAGTGAGTGTGTGTCTGTGGACGAGACTGTGTATGAGTGAGTGTGTGTCTGTGGATGAGACTGTGTATGAGTGAGTGAGTGTGTGTCTGTGGATGAGACTGTGTATGAGTGAGTGTGTGTCTGTGGACGAGACTGTGTATGAATGAGTGTGTGTCTGTGGATGAGACTGTGTATGAGTGAGTGTGTGTCTGTGGATGAGACTGTGTATGAGTGAGTGTGTGTCTGTGGACGAGACTGTGTATGAGTGAGTGTGTGTCTGTGGATGAGACTGTGTATGAGTGAGTGTGTGTCTGTGGACGAGACTGTGTGTGAGTGTGTGTCTGTGGATGAGACTGTGTATGAGTGAGTGTGTGTCTGTGGATGAGACTGTGTATGAGTGAGTGTGTGTCTGTGGATGAGATTGTGTATGAGTGAGTGAGTGTGTGTGTGTGGATGAGACTGTGTATGAGTGAGTGTGTGTGTGGATGAGACTGTGTATGAGTGAGTGAGTGTGTGTGTGTGTGGATGAGACTGTGTATGAGTGAGTGTGTGTGTGTCTGTGGATGAGACTGTGTATGAGTGACTGAGTGTGTGTCTGTGGATGAGACTGTGTATGAGTGAGTGAGTGTGTGTGTGTGGATGAGACTGTGTATGAGTGAGTGAGTGTGTGTCTGTGAATGAGACTGTGTATGAGTGAGTGTGTGTCTGTGGATGAGACTGTGTATGAGTGAGTGTGTGTGTGGATGAGACTGTGTATGAGTGAGTGTGTGTGTGGATGAGACTGTGTATGAGTGAGTGTGTGTGTATGGTCGAGACTGTGTATGAGTGAGTGTGTGTCTGTGGATGAGACTGTGTATGAGTGAGTGTGTGTCTGTGGATGAGACTGTGTATGAGTGAGTGTGTGTCTGTGGATGAGACTGTGTATGAGTGTGTGTGTGTCTGTGGACGAGACTGTGTATGAGTGAGTGTGTGTCTGTGGACGAGACTGTGTATGAGTGAGTGTGTGTCTGTGGACGAGACTGTGTATGAGTGAGTGTGTGTCTGTGGACGAGACTGTGTATGAGTGAGTGTGTGTGAGGATGAGACTGTGTATGAGTGAGTGTGTGTCTGTGGACGAGACTGTGTGAGTGAGTGTGTGTCTGTGGATGAGACTGTGTATGAGTGAGTGTGTGTGTGTGGACGAGACTGTGTATGAGTGAGTGTGTGTCTGTGGATGAGACTGTGTGTGAGTGTGTGTGTGGATGAGACTGTGTATGAGTGAGTGTGTGTGTGGACGAGACTGTGTATGAGTGAGTGTGTGTGTGTGGACGAGACTGTGTATGAGTGAGTGTGTGTCTGTGGATGAGACTGTGTATGAGTGAGTGTGTGTGTCTGGACGAGACTGTGTATGAGTGAGTGTGTGTCCGCGTGCGAGCGTTTGTGTGAGTGAAAGTGTCTGTGTAGTTGGCTGTGTTAGTGTGTGCGAGCGTCTGTGTGTGAGTGTGTGTCTGTGGACGAGACTGTGTATGAGTGAGTGTGTGTCTGTGGATGAGACTGTGTATGAGTGTGTGTGTGTGTCTGTGGACGAGACTGTGTATGAGTGAGTGTGTGTGTGTCTGTGGACGAGACTGTGTATGAGTGTGTGTGTGTGTGTCTGTGGATGAGACTGTGTATGAGTGTGTGTGTCTGTGGACGAGACTGTGTATGAGTGAGTGTGTGTGTGTCTGTGGATGAGCCTGTGTATGAGTGAGTGTGTGTGTGTCTGTGTATGAGTGAGTGTGTGTGTGTCTGTGGACGAGACTGTGTATGAGTGATTGAGTGTGTGTCTGTGGACGAGCCTGTGTATGAGTGAGTGTGTGTGTGTCTGTGGATGAGACTGTGTATGAGTGAGTGTGTGTCTGTGGACGAGACTGTGTATGAGTGAGTGTGTGTCTGTGGATGAGACTGTGTATGAGTGAGTGTGTGTCTGTGGATGAGACTGTGTATGAGTGAGTGTGTGTGTCTGTGGATGAGACTGTGTATGAGTGAGTGTGTGTGTGTGGACGAGAATGTGTATGAGTGAGTGTGTGTCTGTGGACGAGACTGTGTATGAGTGAGTGTGTGTCTGTGGATGAGACTGTGTATGAGTGAGTGTGTGTCTGTGGACGAGACTGTGTATGAGTGAGTGTGTGTGTGTGGACGAGACTGTGTATGAGTGAGTGTGTGTCTGTGGACGAGACTGTGTATGAATGAGTGTGTGTCTGTGGATGAGACTGTGTATGAGTGAGTGTGTGTCTGTGGATGAGACTGTGTATGAGTGAGTGTGTGTCTGTGGATGAGACTGTGTATGAGTGAGTGTGTGTGTGGATGAGACTGTGTATGAGTGAGTGTGTGTGGACGAGACTGTGTATGAGTGAGTGTGTGTCTGTGGACGAGACTGTGTATGAGTGAGTGTGTGTCTGTGGACGAGACTGTGTATGAGTGAGTGTGTGTCCGCGTGCGAGCGTTTGTGTGAGTGAAAGTGTCTGTGGATGAGACTGTGTATGAGTGAGTGTGTGTCTGTGGACGAGACTGTGTATGAGTGAGTGTGTGTCTGTGGACGAGACTGTGTATGAGTGAGTGTGTGTCTGTGGATGAGACTGTGTATGAGTGAGTGTGTGTGTGTCTGTGGACGAGACTGTGTATGAGTGAGTGTGTGTCTGTGGACGAGACTGTGTATGAGTGAGTGTGTGTCTGTGGACGAGACTGTGTATGAGTGAGTGTGTGTTTGTGGATGAGACTGTGTATGAGTGAGTGTGTGTCTGTGGATGAGACTGTGTATGAGTGAGTGTGTGTCTGTGGATGAGACTGTGTATGAGTGAGTGTGTGTCTGTGGATGAGACTGTATGAGTGAGTGTGTGTGTGTGTGGATGAGACTGTGTATGAGTGAGTGTGTGTGTGTGGACGAGACTGTGTATGAGTGAGTGTGTGTCTGTGGACGAGACTGTGTATGAGTGAGTGTGTGTCTGTGGACGAGACTGTGTATGAGTGAGTGTGTCTCTGTGGACGAGACTGTGTATGAGTGAGTGTGTGTCCGCGTGCGAGCGTTTGTGTGAGTGAAAGTGTCTGTGGATGAGACTGTGTATGAGTGAGTGTGTGTCTGTGGACGAGACTGTGTATGAGTGAGTGTGTGTCTGTGTATGAGTGAGTGTGTGTCAATGGATGAGACTGTGTATGAGTGAGTGTGTGTGTCTGTGGACGAGACTGTGTATGAGTGAGTGTGTGTCTGTGGACGAGACTGTGTATGAGTGTGTGTGTGTCTGTGGATGAGACTGTGTATGAGTGTGTGTGTGTCTGTGGATGAGACTGTGTATGAGTGAGTGTGTGTCTGTGGACGAGACTGTGTATGAGTGAGTGTGTGTCTGTGGATGAGACTGTGTATGAGTGAGTGAGTGTGTGTCTGTGGATGAGACTGTGTATGAGTGAGTGTGTGTCTGTGGATGAGACTGTGTATGAGTGAGTGTGTGTCTGTGGATGAGACTGTGTATGAGTGAATGTGTGTCTGTAGATGAGACTATGTATGAGTGAGTGTGTGTCTGTGGACGAGACTGTATGTGAGTGTGTGTCTGTGGATGAGACTGTGTATGAGTGAGTGTGTGTCTGTGGATGAGACTGTGTATGAGTGAGTGAGTGTGTGTGTGTGGATGAGACTGTGTATGAGTGAGTGTGTGTGTGTGGATGAGACTGTGTATGAGTGAGTGAGTGTGTGTGTGTGGATGAGACTGTGTATGAGTGAGTGTGTGTGTCTGTGGATGAGACTGTGTATGAGTGAGTGTGTGTGTGTGGACGAGAATGTGTATGAGTGAGTGTGTGTCTGGACGAGACTGTGTATGAGTGAGTGTGTGTCTGTGGATGAGACTGTGTATGAGTGAGTGTGTGTCTGTGGACGAGACTGTGTATGAGTGAGTGTGTGTGTGTGGACGAGACTGTGTATGAGTGAGTGTGTGTCTGTGGACGAGACTGTGTATGAATGAGTGTGTGTCTGTGGATGAGACTGTGTATGAGTGAGTGTGTGTCTGTGGATGAGACTGTGTATGAGTGAGTGTGTGTCTGTGGATGAGACTGTGTATGAGTGAGTGTGTGTGTGGATGAGACTGTGTATGAGTGAGTGTGTGTGGACGAGACTGTGTATGAGTGAGTGTGTGTCTGTGGACGAGACTGTGTATGAGTGAGTGTGTGTCTGTGGACGAGACTGTGTATGAGTGAGTGTGTGTCCGCGTGCGAGCGTTTGTGTGAGTGAAAGTGTCTGTGGATGAGACTGTGTATGAGTGAGTGTGTGTCTGTGGACGAGACTGTGTATGAGTGAGTGTGTGTCTGTGGACGAGACTGTGTATGAGTGAGTGTGTGTCTGTGGATGAGACTGTGTATGAGTGAGTGTGTGTGTGTCTGTGGACGAGACTGTGTATGAGTGAGTGTGTGTCTGTGGACGAGACTGTGTATGAGTGAGTGTGTGTCTGTGGACGAGACTGTGTATGAGTGAGTGTGTGTTTGTGGATGAGACTGTGTATGAGTGAGTGTGTGTCTGTGGATGAGACTGTGTATGAGTGAGTGTGTGTCTGTGGATGAGACTGTGTATGAGTGAGTGTGTGTCTGTGGATGAGACTGTATGAGTGAGTGTGTGTGTGTGTGGATGAGACTGTGTATGAGTGAGTGTGTGTGTGTGGACGAGACTGTGTATGAGTGAGTGTGTGTCTGTGGACGAGACTGTGTATGAGTGAGTGTGTGTCTGTGGACGAGACTGTGTATGAGTGAGTGTGTCTCTGTGGACGAGACTGTGTATGAGTGAGTGTGTGTCCGCGTGCGAGCGTTTGTGTGAGTGAAAGTGTCTGTGGATGAGACTGTGTATGAGTGAGTGTGTGTCTGTGGACGAGACTGTGTATGAGTGAGTGTGTGTCTGTGTATGAGTGAGTGTGTGTCAATGGATGAGACTGTGTATGAGTGAGTGTGTGTGTCTGTGGACGAGACTGTGTATGAGTGAGTGTGTGTCTGTGGACGAGACTGTGTATGAGTGTGTGTGTGTCTGTGGATGAGACTGTGTATGAGTGTGTGTGTGTCTGTGGATGAGACTGTGTATGAGTGAGTGTGTGTCTGTGGACGAGACTGTGTATGAGTGAGTGTGTGTCTGTGGATGAGACTGTGTATGAGTGAGTGAGTGTGTGTCTGTGGATGAGACTGTGTATGAGTGTGTGTGTCTGTGGATGAGACTGTGTTCGAGTGAGTGTGTGTCTGTGGACGAGACTGTGTATGAGTGAGTGTGTGTCTGTGGATGAGACTGTGTATGAGTGAGTGTGTGTCTGTGGATGAGACTGTGTATGAGTGAGTGTGTGTCTGTGGATGAGACTGTGTATGAGTGAGTGAGTGTGTGTGTGTGGATGAGACTGTGTATGAGTGAGTGTGTGTGTGTGGATGAGACTGTGTATGAGTGAGTGAGTGTGTGTGTGTGGATGAGACTGTGTATGAGTGAGTGTGTGTGTGTCTGTGGATGAGACTGTGTATGAGTGAGTGAGTGTGTGTCTGTGGATGAGACTGTGTATGAGTGAGTGAGTGTGTGTGTGTGGATGAGACTGTGTATGAGTGAGTGAGTGTGTGTCTGTGGATGAGACTGTGTATGAGTGAGTGTGTGTCTGTGGATGAGACTGTGTATGAGTGAGTGTGTGTGTGGATGAGACTGTGTATGAGTGAGTGTGTGTGTGGATGAGACTGTTTATGAGTGAGTGTGTGTGTGGACGAGACTGTGTATGAGTGAGTGTGTGTCTGTGGATGAGACTGTGTATGAGTGAGTGTGTGTCTGTGGACGAGACTGTGTGAGTGAGTGTGTGTCTGTGGATGAGACTGTGTATGAGTGAGTGTGTGTCTGTGGACGAGACTGTGTATGAGTGAGTGTGTGTGTGGACGAGACTGTGTATGAGTGAGTGTGTGTCTGTGGATGAGACTGTGTGTGAGTGTGTGTGTGTGGATGAGACTGTGTATGAGTGAGTGTGTGTGTGTGGACGAGACTGTGTATGAGTGAGTGTGTGTGTGTGGACGAGACTGTGTATGAGTGAGTGTGTGTCTGTGGATGAGACTGTGTATGAGTGAGTGTGTGTGTGTCTGTGGACGAGACTGTGTATGAGTGAGTGTGTGTCCGCGTGCGAGCGTTTGTGTGAGTGAAAGTGTCTGTGTAGTTGGCTGTGTTAGTGTGTGTGAGTGTGTGTCTGTGGACGAGACTGTGTATGAGTGAGTGTGTGTCTGTGGATGAGACTGTGTATGAGTGAGTGTGTGTCTGTGGATGAGACTGTGTATGAGTGTGTGTGTCTGTGGACGAGACTGTGTATGAGTGAGTGTGTGTCTGTGGACGAGACTGTGTATGAGTGAGTGTGTGTCTGTGGATGAGACTGTGTATGAGTGAGTGTGTGTGTGTGGATGAGACTGTGTATGAGTGAGTGTGTGTCTGTGGACGAGACTGTGTCAGTGAGTGTGTGTCTGTGGATGAGACTGTGTATGAGTGAGTGTGTGTGTGTGGACGAGACTGTGTATGAGTGAGTGTGTGTGTGTGGACGAGACTGTGTATGAGTGAGTGTGTGTCTGTGGATGAGACTGTGTGTGAGTGTGTATGTGTGTGGATGAGACTGTGTATGAGTGAGTGTGTGTGTGGACGAGACTGTGTATGAGTGAGTGTGTGTGTGGACGAGACTGTGTATGAGTGAGTGTGTGTCTGTGGATGAGACTGTGTATGAGTGAGTGTGTGTGTGTGTCTGTGGACGAGACTGTGTATGAGTGAGTGTGTGTCCGCGTGCGAGCGTTTGTGTGAGTGAAATTGTCTGTGTAGTTGTCTGTGTTAGTGTGTGCGAGCGTCTGTGTGTGAGTGTGTGTCTGTGGACGAGACTGTGTATGAGTGAGTGTGTGTCTGTGGATGAGACTGTGTATGAGTGTGTGTGTGTCTGTGGACGAGACTGTGTATGAGTGAGTGTGTGTGTGTCTGTGGACGAGACTGTGTATGAGTGTGTGTGTGTGTCTGTGGATGAGACTGTGTATGAGTGTGTGTGTGTCTGTGGACGAGACTGTGTATGAGTGAGTGTGTGTGTGTCTGTGGATGAGACTGTGTATGAGTGAGTGTGTGTGTGTCTGTGGATGAGACTGTGTATGAGTGAGTGTGTGTGTGTCTGTGGACGAGACTGTGTATGAGTGAGTGTGTGTGTGTCTGTGGATGAGACTGTGTATGAGTGAGTGAGTGTGTGTCTGTGGACGAGACTGTGTATGAGTGAGTGTGTGTGTGTCTGTGGATGAGACTGTGTATGAGTGAGTGAGTGTGTGTCTGTGGACGAGACTGTGTATGAGTGAGTGTGTGTGTGTCTGTGGATGAGACTGTGTATGAGTGAGTGTGTGTCTGTGGACGAGACTGTGTATGAGTGAGTGTGTGTCTGTGGATGAGACTGTGTATGAGTGAGTGTGTGTCTGTGGATGAGACTGTGTATGAGTGAGTGTGTGTGTGTCTGTGGATGAGACTGTGTATGAGTGAGTGTGTGTCTGTGGACGAGACTGTGTATGAGTGAGTGTGTGTCTGTGGACGAGACTGTGTATGAGTGAGTGTGTGTCTGTGGATGAGACTGTGTATGAGTGAGTGTGTGTGTCTCTTTATGAGTGAGTGTGTGTGTGTCTGTGGACGAGACTGTGTATGAGTGAGTGTGTGTGTGTCTGTGGATGAGACTGTGTATGAGTGAGTGTGTGTCTGTGGACGAGACTGTGTATGAGTGAGTGTGTGTCTGTGGATGAGACTGTGTATGAGTGAGTGTGTGTCTGTGGACGAGACTGTGTGTGAGTGTGTGTCTGTGGATGAGACTGTGTATGAGTGAGTGTGTGTGTGTCTGTGGATGAGACTGTATGAGTGAGTGTGTGTGTGTGTGTGGACGAGACTGTGTATGAGTGAGTGTGTGTCTGTGGACGAGACTGTGTATGAGTGAGTGTGTGTCTGTGGATGAGACTGTGTATGAGTGAGTGTGTGTCTGTGGACGAGACTGTGTATGAGTGAGTGTGTGTGTGTGGACGAGACTGTGTATGAGTGAGTGTGTGTCTGTGGACGAGACTGTGTATGAGTGAGTGTGTGTCTGTGGACGAGACTGTGTATGAGTGAGTGTGTGTCTGTGGATGAGACTGTGTGTGAGTCAGTGTGTGTCTGTGGATGAGACTGTGTATGAGTGTGTGTGTGTGGATGAGACTGTGTATGAGTGAGTGTGTGTGTGGACGAGACTGTGTGTGAGTGTGTGTCTGTGGACGAGACTGTGTATGAGTGAGTGTGTGTCTGTGGACGAGACTGTGTATGAGTGAGTGTGTGTCTGTGGACGAGACTGTGTATGAGTGAGTGTGTGTCCGCGTGCGAGCGTTTGTGTGAGTGAAAGTGTCTGTGGATGAGACTGTGTATGAGTGAGTGTGTGTCTGTGGACGAGACTGTATGAGTGAGTGTGTGTCTGTGGACGAGACTGTGTATGAGTGAGTGTGTGTCTGTGGATGAGACTGTGTATGAGTGAGTGTGTGTGTGTCTGTGGACGAGACTGTGTATGAGTGTGTGTGTGTCTGTGGATGAGACTGTGTATGAGTGTGTGTGTGTGTCTGTGGATGAGACTGTGTATGAGTGAGTGTGTGTCTGTGGACGAGACTGTGTATGAGTGAGTGTGTGTCTGTGGATGAGACTGTGTATGAGTGAGTGAGTGTGTGTCTGTGGATGAGACTGTGTATGAGTGAGTGTGTGTCTGTGGATGAGACTGTGTATGAGTGAGTGTGTGTCTGTGGATGAGACTGTGTATGAGTGAGTGAGTGTGTGTCTGTGGATGAGACTGTGTATGAGTGAGTGTGTGTCTGTGGATGAGACTGTGTATGAGTGAGTGTGTGTCTGTGGATGAGACTGTGTATGAGTGAGTGTGTGTCTGTGGACGAGACTGTATGTGAGTGTGTGTCTGTGGATGAGACTGTGTATGAGTGAGTGTGTGTCTGTGGATGAGACTGTGTATGAGTGAGTGTGTGTCTGTGGATGAGACTGTGTATGAGTGAGTGTGTGTGTGTGGATGAGACTGTGTATGAGTGAGTGTGTGTGTGTGGATGAGACTGTGTATGAGTGAGTGAGTGTGTGTGTGGATGAGACTGTGTATGAGTGAGTGTGTGTGTGTCTGTGGATGAGACTGTGTATGAGTGAGTGAGTGTGTGTCTGTGGATGAGACTGTGTATGAGTGAGTGTGTGCCTGTGGACGAGACTGTGTATGAGTGTGTGTCTGTGGATGAGACTGTGTATGAGTGAGTGTGTGTCTGTGGATGAGACTGTGTATGAGTGAGTGTGTGTCTGTGGATGAGACTGTGTATGACTGAGTGTGTGTGTGTGGATGAGACTGTGTATGAGTGAGTGTGTGTGTGTGGACGAGACTGTGTATGAGTGAGTGTGTGTCTGTGGACGAGACTGTGTATGAGTGAAAGTGTGTCTGTGGACGACACTGTGTATGAGTGAGTGTGTGTCTGTGGACGAGACTGTGTATGAGTGAGTGTGTGTCCGCGTGCGAGCGTTTGTGTGAGTGAAAGTGTCTGTGGATGAGACTATGTATGAGTGAGTGTGTGTCTGTGGACGAGACTGTGTATGAGTGAGTGTGTGTCTGTGGACGAGACTGTGTATGAGTGAGTGTGTGTCTGTGGATGAGACTGTGTATGAGTGAGTGTGTGTGTGTCTGTGGACGAGACTGTGTATGAGTGAGTGTGTGTCTGTGGACGAGACTGTGTATGAGTGTGTGTGTGTCTGTGGATGAGACTGTGTATGAGTGTGTGTGTCTGTGGATGAGACTGTGTTCGAGTGAGTGTGTGTCTGTGGACGAGACTGTGTATGAGTGAGTGTGTGTCTGTGGATGAGACTGTGTATGAGTGAGTGTGTGTCTGTGGATGAGACTGTGTATGAGTGAGTGTGTGTCTGTGGATGAGACTGTGTATGAATGAGTGTGTGTCTGTGGATGAGACTGTGTATGAGTGAGTGTGTGTCTGTGGATGAGACTGTGTATGAGTGAGTGTGTGTCTGTGGATGAGACTGTGTATGAGTGAGTGTGTGTGTGTCTGTGGATGAGACTGTGTATGAGTGAGTGTGTGTCTGTGGACGAGACTGTGTGTGAGTGTGTGTCTGTGGATGAGACTGTGTATGAGTGAGTGTGTGTCTGTGGATGAGACTGTGTATGAGTGAGTGTGTGTCTGTGGATGAGATTGTGTATGAGTGAGTGTGTGTGTGGATGAGACTGTGTATGAGTGAGTGTGTGTGTGGATGAGACTGTGTATGAGTGAGTGAGTGTGTGTGTGGATGAGACTGTGTATGAGTGAGTGTGTGTGTGTCTGTGGATGAGACTGTGTATGAGTGACTGAGTGTGTGTCTGTGGATGAGACTGTGTATGAGTGAGTGAGTGTGTGTGTGTGTGGATGAGACTGTGTATGAGTGAGTGAGTGTGTGTCTGTGAATGAGACTGTGTATGAGTGAGTGTGTGTCTGTGGATTAGACTGTGTATGAGTGAGTGTGTGTGTGGATGAGACTGTGTATGAGTGAGTGTGTGTGTGTGGTCGAGACTGTGTATGAGTGAGTGTGTGTCTGTGGATGAGACTGTGTATGAGTGAGTGTGTGTCTGTGGATGAGACTGTGTATGAGTGAGTGTGTGTCTGTGGATGAGACTGTGTATGAGTGTGTGTGTGTCTGTGGACGAGACTGTGTATGAGTGAGTGTGTGTCTGTGGACGAGACTGTGTATGAGTGAGTGTGTGTCTGTGGACGAGACTGTGTATGAGTGAGTGTGTGTCTGTGGACGAGACTGTGTATGAGTGAGTGTGTGTGAGGATGAGACTGTGTATGAGTGAGTGTGTGTCTGTGGACGAGACTGTGTGAGTGAGTGTGTGTCTGTGGATGAGACTGTGTATGAGTGAGTGTGTGTGTGTGGACGAGACTGTGTATGAGTGAGTGTGTGTCTGTGGATGAGACTGTGTGTGAGTGTGTGTGTGGATGAGACTGTGTATGAGTGAGTGTGTGTGTGTGGACGAGACTGTGTATGAGTGAGTGTGTGTGTGTGGACGAGACTGTGTATGAGTGAGTGTGTGTCTGTGGATGAGACTGTGTATGAGTGAGTGTGTGTGTCTGTGGACGAGACTGTGTATGAGTGAGTGTGTGTCCGCGTGCGAGCGTTTGTGTGAGTGAAAGTGTCTGTGTAGTTGGCTGTGTTAGTGTGTGCGAGCATCTGTGTGTGAGTGTGTGTCTGTGGACGAGACTGTGTATGAGTGAGTGTGTGTCTGTGGATGAGACTGTGTATGAGTGTGTGTGTGTGTCTGTGGACGAGACTGTGTATGAGTGAGTGTTTGTGTCTGTGGACGAGACTGTGTATGAGTGTGTGTGTGTGTCTGTGGATGAGACTGTGTATGAGTGTGTGTGTGTCTGTGGACGAGACTGTGTATGAGTGAGTGTGTGTGTGTCTGTGGATGAGACTGTGTATGAGTGAGTGTGTGTGTGTGTCTGTGTATGAGTGAGTGTGTGTGTGTCTGTGGACGAGACTGTGTATGAGTGAGTGAGTGTGTGTCTGTGGACGAGACTGTGTATGAGTGAGTGTGTGTCTGTGGATGAGACTGTGTATGAGTCAGTGTGTGTCTGTGGATGAGACTGTGTATGAGTGTGTGTGTGGATGAGACTGTGTATGAGTGAGTGTGTGTGTGGACGAGACTGTGTGTGAGTGTGTGTCTGTGGACGAGACTGTGTATGAGTGAGTGTGTGTCTGTGGACGAGACTGTGTATGAGTGAGTGTGTGTCTGTGGACGAGACTGTGTATGAGTGAGTGTGTGTCCGCGTGCGAGCGTTTGTGTGAGTGAAAGTGTCTGTGGATGAGACTGTGTATGAGTGAGTGTGTGTCTGTGGACGAGACTGTATGAGTGAGTGTGTGTCTGTGGACGAGACTGTGTATGAGTGAGTGTGTGTCTGTGGATGAGACTGTGTATGAGTGAGTGTGTGTGTGTCTGTGGACGAGACTGTGTATGAGTGTGTGTGTGTCTGTGGATGAGACTGTGTATGAGTGTGTGTGTGTGTCTGTGGATGAGACTGTGTATGAGTGAGTGTGTGTCTGTGGACGAGACTGTGTATGAGTGAGTGTGTGTCTGTGGATGAGACTGTGTATGAGTGAGTGAGTGTGTGTCTGTGGATGAGACTGTGTATGAGTGAGTGTGTGTCTGTGGATGAGACTGTGTATGAGTGAGTGTGTGTCTGTGGATGAGACTGTGTATGAGTGAGTGAGTGTGTGTCTGTGGATGAGACTGTGTATGAGTGAGTGTGTGTCTGTGGATGAGACTGTGTATGAGTGAGTGTGTGTCTGTGGATGAGACTGTGTATGAGTGAGTGTGTGTCTGTGGACGAGACTGTATGTGAGTGTGTGTCTGTGGATGAGACTGTGTATGAGTGAGTGTGTGTCTGTGGATGAGACTGTGTATGAGTGAGTGTGTGTCTGTGGATGAGACTGTGTATGAGTGAGT
Organism: Hymenopus coronatus; assembly: GCA_030762935.1. Lineage (NCBI taxonomy): Eukaryota > Metazoa > Arthropoda > Insecta > Mantodea > Hymenopodidae > Hymenopus > Hymenopus coronatus. The sequence continues at coordinate 3,890,771 of CM060900.1, read as the reverse complement.
GTGTGTGTGTGGATGAGACTGTGTATGAGTGAGTGTGTGTGTGTGGATGAGACTGTGTATGAGTGAGTGAGTGTGTGTGTGGATGAGACTGTGTATGAGTGAGTGTGTGTGTGTCTGTGGATGAGACTGTGTATGAGTGAGTGAGTGTGTGTCTGTGGATGAGACTGTGTATGAGTGAGTGTGTGCCTGTGGACGAGACTGTGTATGAGTGTGTGTCTGTGGATGAGACTGTGTATGAGTGAGTGTGTGTCTGTGGATGAGACTGTGTATGAGTGAGTGTGTGTCTGTGGATGAGACTGTGTATGACTGAGTGTGTGTGTGTGGATGAGACTGTGTATGAGTGAGTGTGTGTGTGTGGACGAGACTGTGTATGAGTGAGTGTGTGTCTGTGGACGAGACTGTGTATGAGTGAGTGTGTGTCTGTGGACGACACTGTGTATGAGTGAGTGTGTGTCTGTGGACGAGACTGTGTATGAGTGAGTGTGTGTCCGCGTGCGAGCGTTTGTGTGAGTGAAAGTGTCTGTGGATGAGACTATGTATGAGTGAGTGTGTGTCTGTGGACGAGACTGTGTATGAGTGAGTGTGTGTCTGTGGACGAGACTGTGTATGAGTGAGTGTGTGTCTGTGGATGAGACTGTGTATGAGTGAGTGTGTGTGTGTCTGTGGACGAGACTGTGTATGAGTGAGTGTGTGTCTGTGGACGAGACTGTGTATGAGTGTGTGTGTGTCTGTGGATGAGACTGTGTATGAGTGTGTGTGTCTGTGGATGAGACTGTGTTCGAGTGAGTGTGTGTCTGTGGACGAGACTGTGTATGAGTGAGTGTGTGTCTGTGGATGAGACTGTGTATGAGTGAGTGTGTGTCTGTGGATGAGACTGTGTATGAGTGAGTGTGTGTCTGTGGATGAGACTGTGTATGAATGAGTGTGTGTCTGTGGATGAGACTGTGTATGAGTGAGTGTGTGTCTGTGGATGAGACTGTGTATGAGTGAGTGTGTGTCTGTGGATGAGACTGTGTATGAGTGAGTGTGTGTGTGTCTGTGGATGAGACTGTGTATGAGTGAGTGTGTGTCTGTGGACGAGACTGTGTGTGAGTGTGTGTCTGTGGATGAGACTGTGTATGAGTGAGTGTGTGTCTGTGGATGAGACTGTGTATGAGTGAGTGTGTGTCTGTGGATGAGATTGTGTATGAGTGAGTGTGTGTGTGTGGATGAGACTGTGTATGAGTGAGTGTGTGTGTGGATGAGACTGTGTATGAGTGAGTGAGTGTGTGTGTGTGGATGAGACTGTGTATGAGTGAGTGTGTGTGTGTCTGTGGATGAGACTGTGTATGAGTGACTGAGTGTGTGTCTGTGGATGAGACTGTGTATGAGTGAGTGAGTGTGTGTGTGTGGATGAGACTGTGTATGAGTGAGTGAGTGTGTGTCTGTGAATGAGACTGTGTATGAGTGAGTGTGTGTCTGTGGATTAGACTGTGTATGAGTGAGTGTGTGTGTGGATGAGACTGTGTATGAGTGAGTGTGTGTGTGTGGTCGAGACTGTGTATGAGTGAGTGTGTGTCTGTGGATGAGACTGTGTATGAGTGAGTGTGTGTCTGTGGATGAGACTGTGTATGAGTGAGTGTGTGTCTGTGGATGAGACTGTGTATGAGTGTGTGTGTGTCTGTGGACGAGACTGTGTATGAGTGAGTGTGTGTCTGTGGACGAGACTGTGTATGAGTGAGTGTGTGTCTGTGGACGAGACTGTGTATGAGTGAGTGTGTGTCTGTGGACGAGACTGTGTATGAGTGAGTGTGTGTGAGGATGAGACTGTGTATGAGTGAGTGTGTGTCTGTGGACGAGACTGTGTGAGTGAGTGTGTGTCTGTGGATGAGACTGTGTATGAGTGAGTGTGTGTGTGTGGACGAGACTGTGTATGAGTGAGTGTGTGTCTGTGGATGAGACTGTGTGTGAGTGTGTGTGTGGATGAGACTGTGTATGAGTGAGTGTGTGTGTGTGGACGAGACTGTGTATGAGTGAGTGTGTGTGTGTGGACGAGACTGTGTATGAGTGAGTGTGTGTCTGTGGATGAGACTGTGTATGAGTGAGTGTGTGTGTCTGTGGACGAGACTGTGTATGAGTGAGTGTGTGTCCGCGTGCGAGCGTTTGTGTGAGTGAAAGTGTCTGTGTAGTTGGCTGTGTTAGTGTGTGCGAGCGTCTGTGTGTGAGTGTGTGTCTGTGGACGAGACTGTGTATGAGTGAGTGTGTGTCTGTGGATGAGACTGTGTATGAGTGTGTGTGTGTGTCTGTGGACGAGACTGTGTATGAGTGAGTGTGTGTGTCTGTGGACGAGACTGTGTATGAGTGTGTGTGTGTCTGTGGATGAGACTGTGTATGAGTGTGTGTGTGTCTGTGGACGAGACTGTGTATGAGTGAGTGTGTGTGTGTCTGTGGATGAGACTGTGTATGAGTGAGTGTGTGTGTGTCTGTGTATGAGTGAGTGTGTGTGTGTCTGTGGACGAGACTGTGTATGAGTGAGTGAGTGTGTGTCTGTGGACGAGACTGTGTATGAGTGAGTGTGTGTGTGTCTGTGGATGAGACTGTGTATGAGTGAGTGTGTGTCTGTGGACGAGACTGTGTATGAGTGAGTGTGTGTCTGTGGATGAGACTGTGTATGAGTGAGTGTGTGTCTGTGGATGAGACTGTGTATGAGTGAGTGTGTGTGTCTGTGGATGAGACTGTGTATGAGTGAGTGTGTGTGTGTGGACGAGACTGTGTATGAGTGAGTGTGTGTCTGTGGACGAGACTGTGTATGAGTGAGTGTGTGTCTGTGGATGAGACTGTGTATGAGTGAGTGTGTGTCTGTGGACGAGACTGTGTATGAGTGAGTGTGTGTGTGTGGACGAGACTGTGTATGAGTGAGTGTGTGTCTGTGGACGAGACTGTGTATGAATGAGTGTGTGTCTGTGGATGAGACTGTGTATGAGTGAGTGTGTGTCTGTGGATGAGACTGTGTATGAGTGAGTGTGTGTCTGTGGATGAGACTGTGTATGAGTGAGTGTGTGTGTGTGGATGAGACTGTGTATGAGTGAGTGTGTGTGTGTGGACGAGACTGTGTATGAGTGAGTGTGTGTCTGTGGACGAGACTGTGTATGAGTGAGTGTGTGTCTGTGGACGAGACTGTGTATGAGTGAGTGTGTGTCCGCGTGCGAGCGTTTGTGTGAGTGAAAGTGTCTGTGGATGAGACTGTGTATGAGTGAGTGTGTGTCTGTGGACGAGACTTGTATGAGTGAGTGTGTGTCTGTGGACGAGAATGTGTATGAGTGAGTGTGTGTCTGTGGATGAGACTGTGTATGAGTGAGTGTGTGTGTGTCTGTGGACGAGACTGTGTATGAGTGAGTGTGTGTCTGTGGACGAGACTGTGTATGAGTGTGTGTGTGTCTGTGGATGAGACTGTGTATGAGTGTGTGTGTGTCTGTGGATGAGACTGTGTATGAGTGAGTGTGTGTCTATGGACGAGACTGTGTATGAGTGAGTGTGTGTCTGTGGATGAGACTGTGTATGAGTGAGTGTGTGTCTGTGGATGAGACTGTGTATGAGTGAGTGTGTGTCTGTGGATGAGACTGTGTATGAGTGAGTGTATGTGTGTCTGTGGATGAGACTGTGTATGAGTGAGTGTGTGTCTGTGGATGAGACTGTGTATGAGTGTGTGTGTGTGTGTCTGTGGACGAGACTGTGTATGAGTGAGTGTGTGTGTGTCTGTGGACGAGACTGTGTATGAGTGTGTGTGTGTCTGTGGATGAGACTGTGTATGAGTGTGTGTGTGTGTCTGTGGACGAGACTGTGTATGAGTGAGTGTGTGTGTGTCTGTGGATGAGACTGTGTATGAGTGAGTGTGTGTGTGTCTGTGGATGAGACTGTGTATGAGTGAGTGTGTGTGTGTCTGTGGACGAGACTGTGTATGAGTGAGTGTGTGTGTGTCTGTGGATGAGACTGTGTATGAATGAGTGAGTGTGTGTCTGTGGACGAGACTGTGTATGAGTGAGTGTGTGTGTGTCTGTGGATGAGACTGTGTATGAGTGAGTGAGTGTGTGTCTGTGGACGAGACTGTGTATGAGTGAGTGTGTGTGTGTCTGTGGATGAGACTGTGTATGAGTGAGTGTGTGTCTGTGGACGAGACTGTGTATGAGTGAGTGTGTGTCTGTGGATGAGACTGTGTATGAGTGAGTGTGTGTCTGTGGATGAGACTGTGTATGAGTGAGTTTGTGTGTGTCTGTGGATGAGACTGTGTATGAGTGAGTGTGTGTCTGTGGACGAGACTGTGTATGAGTGAGTGTGTGTCTGTGGACGAGACTGTGTATGAGTGAGTGTGTGTCTGTGGATGAGACTGTGTATGAGTGAGTGTGTGTGTCTGTGGACGAGACTGTGTATGAGTGAGTGTGTGTCCGCGTGCGAGCGTTTGTGTGAGTGAAAGTGTCTGTGTAGTTGGCTGTGTTAGTGTGTGCGAGCGTCTGTGTGTGAGTGAAAGTGCCAGTGTGTTTGTCAGAGTGTGCGTGCGTGAGAACGTCTGTATGAGGGCGTGTGCGCACGTGCGAGCATCTGTATGTGAATGAGAGTATCAGTGTGTTTGTGTGTACCTATGAGCGTCTGTATGAGTGAGGATATCAGTGTGTTTGTCTGTGAGTGTGTGTGCACGTGCGAGCGTCTGTGTGTGGGTGAGAGTATTAGTGTGTTTATCTGTGAGTGTGTGAGCGAGAGTATCAGTATGTTTGTCAAAGTATCAGTGTGTGTGTACCTACGAGCGTCTGTATGAGTGAGTGCCAATGTGTTTGTCTGTTAGTGTGCACGTGCGAGCGTCTGTGTGAGAAAGTATCAGTGTGTTTGTCTGTGTATACCTACGAGCGTCTATATGAGTGAACGTGTCGGTGTGTTTGTAGAGTGTGTGCGTGCGAGCGACTGTGTGTAAGTGAGAGTGTCAAGGTGTTTGTCTGTTTGATAGTGTGAATGTGCTTGCGAAAGTCTGTTCAGTTCTCTGTGTGAGTGAGGGTAGGTGTATTTGTGTGAGAATGTGTTGTGTGTGAGTGTGAGTGTACGAGCGTGTGTGTGTGAGTGAGCGTGTCAGTTTGTTTCTCTGTGTGAGGGTGTGTGTGCGTGCGAGCTTCTGTGAGTGAGTGTGTGCGCGTACGGACGTCTGTATAAATGAGTGTGAGTGCGAGTGTCAGTGTGCTTGCGTGAGCGTGCTGACGTCAGTGTGAGTAAGTTTGCGAGCGAACGAGCGTCTGTGTGAGAGCGAGAGTTTGTGTGCAAGCGTCTGTGTGAGAGTGTGCGCACGCAAGCGTCTCTGTGTGAGTGTGTGCACATGTCTGTGTAAGTGAACATTTTTTGTGTGCGTGCTAGCGTCTGTGTGACAGTATATGTGTGAGCATGCGAACGAGCGTCAGTCTGAGATTGTGTGCACTTGCGAGCGTCTGTGTGAGGGAAATTTTGTGTGCATGCGGGCGTCTATGTGACAAAGTGTGTGTGTGTGTACGCTTGCGCGAGCGAATTTCAGTCCTTAGGTGTGAGTGAGAATGTGGGTGCGCGATCGTCTGTGTGTGAATGAAGAGTTTCAGTGCGTTTACCTGTGTGATTGGGCCTGCGAGCGTCTGTGTGAGAGAGTGTCGGTGTGTTTGAGAGTGCGTGTGTATGCGGGCAAGCGTCTGTGTGTGAGAGTGTGTGTGCTTGCAAGCATAGTGTGAGAGTGTCAGTGTGTTTATGTGAGAATTTTGTTTGTCCTTGCGAGATGTGTGTGTGTGTGCGTGCGAGCGTCTGTATGAGAGTGAGAGTGTCAGTGTGTTTATGTGAGAATTTTGTTTGTCCTTGCGAGATGTGTGTGTGTGTGTGCGTGCGAGCGTCTGTATGAGAGTGAGAGTGTCGGTGTGTTTTTGTGATGGTGTATGGGCGTGAAAGTGTCAGTGTGTTGGGCGAGTGTGTGCGTGAGAGTATCTGTGAGTGAGATTTTCATTGTGTTAGTCTGTGTCAGTGTGTTTGTGCTTGCGAGCGTCTGTATGTGTGTGTGTGTGTGTGTGAGTGAGTATGCCAGTATATTTATGTGATTGTGTGTGTGTGTGTGTGTGAGAGCCTCTGTGTGAGTAAGCGTGTGCGCGTGCGAGCGGTAGTGAGAGTGTTTGTGTGTGTGTATGCAGGCGTGCGAGCGTCTGTGTGAGAGTGTGCGAGTGCGTGTGAGCGTCTGTGTGAGTGTGTGCCAGTGCCTACGAACGTCTGTGTGTGAGTGAGGGAGTGTTCGTGTGAACGTTTGAGTGAGAGTGTGCGAGCGTCTGTGTGTGAGATTGTGTGGTACGAGATTCTGTGTGAGAGTTTATATGCATGTGTGCGAGTGCCTGTGAGAGTGTGCAAGTGGGTGTTCGCATCTTTGTGAGTGAGAATGTGTGCGCGAGCCTCTGTATGACTGTGTGAGTGTATGTGCGAGCGTCTGTCTGTGAGATGGTGTGTGCATGTGAGCGTCTGTTTGTGTAGGTGCGAGCTTCTGTGTGTGTGTGTGTGTGTGCGCGCGCGCGCATGCGAGTATCCGTGTGTGAGTGTATGTACGTGCGAGCGTCTTTGTGTGAGAGTATATGTGGGTATGAGCGAGCGTCTTTGTGTGAGAGTGTGTGTGCATGCGAGCGACTGTGTATGAGTGAGGATTCGTTTGTGCGTGCGAACATCTGTATGAGAGAGAGTGTGGGTTTACGAGCGTCTGTGTGTGAGTGAGAGGGTAGGTGTGTTTGTGTGAGAGAGTGTGTGTGCTTATGACCCTCTGTGTGTGAGAGAGATGGTGAGTGTGTGTGCGTGCGAGCGTCGCTTTTGGAGCCAGGGTTTCAATGTGTTTCTGAGAGAGAGAGAGAGAGAGAGAGAGAGAGATGGAGAGAGTACCTCCTAGCGTCTGTGTGTGAGTGCGAGTGTCAGTGTGTTTGCGCCAGTGTCTTTGCGTGTGTGAGAGAGTGAGTGTCAGTGTGTTTAACTGTATGAGTGCTTGCGAGCGTATGTTTTAGAGTGAGGGTGTCGGTGTGTTTCTGTGGAAGTATGTTTGCCTGTCAATGTGTCAACGAGAGTGTTAGTGTGTGAGTGAGGGTGTCAGTGTGTGAATGAGAGCGTCAGTGTGTCAGTGAGAGCGTGAATGTCTGAGTGAGGGAGAGCGTAAATGTTTGAGTCAGGGTGTCAGTATGTGAGTGAGAGCGTAAATGTTTGAGTGAGGGTGTCAGTGTGTGAGTGAGAGCGTAAACGTTTGAGTGAGAGTGTTAGTGTGTGAGTGATAGCATTTGTGTGTTTGAGAGCGTAAATGTTTGAGTGAGGGTGTCAGTGTGTGAATGAGAGTGTAGTGTGTGAATGAGAGTGTTAGTGTGTAAACGAGAGCGTCAGATTGTGAGAGTGCAACCCTTTTGGCGAGTGTCAACGTGTGAGTGATAGCATCAGTGTGTGAGAGAGAGCGTCAGAGTGTTACGGAGTGTGTCAGCGTGTGACTGAGAGTATCACAGTATGAGTGAGAGCGTCAGTGTGTGACTGATTGCGGCAGTGCGTCAGTGATAGTGTCAGTGTGTGAGTGATAGTGGCAGCGTGTGAGTGAGAGTGTCAGTGTGGAAGTGAGAGCGTCAGTGTGAGTGATAACGTGAGTGTGTGCATGATAGCGTCAGTGTTTGAGTGAGAGTGTTTGCGTGCGAGCGTCTGAGGTGAGTGTGTGTGTGTGTGCGTGCGATCGAGCGTCTGTATGTAAGTGATACTGTTTGCGTGCGAGCGTCTGTATGTGAGTGACATGTTTGCGTGCGAGCGTCCGTATGTGAGTGAGAGTGTTTGCGTGCGAGCCTCTGTATGTGAGTGAGAGTGCGTGCGAGCGTCTTTATGTGAGTGAGGAGAGTTTTTGCGTGCGAGCGTCTGTATGTGAGTGACATGTTTGCGTGCGAGCGTCTGTATGTGAGTGAGAGTGTTTACATGCGAGCGTCTGTATGTGAGTGAGAGTGTTTGCGTGCGAGCGTCTGTATGTGAGTGAGAGTATTTGCGTGCGAGCGTCTTTATGTGGGTGAGAGTGTTTACGTGCGAGCGTCTGTGAGTGCGGCTGTGAGACTGAGTGTGAGTGAGGACGAGAGTCTAATTGTGAGAGAGAGAGAGAGAGAGAGAGAGAGTGAGTGAGTGCGTGCTTGCTATGCGTCTGTGTGTAGGTGATTGTGTGCATGCAAGCATTTGTGTGAGTGAGAGCGTTTGTGTGTGAGTGTTTGCGTGCGTGCGATCATCTGTATGTGAGTGAGATTGTGTGTGTGCGTGTGTCTGTATGAGTGAGAGTGTGTGCGTACAAGCGTCTGTATGTAAGTGAGAGTGTGTGTGTGTGTGCGAGCGAGCGTCTGAATGAGTGAGAGTGTTTGCGACTGAAAAAGTTACTACGTGTTCATTAAAAAGGCGTCGCATAAGTATATTCATTATTTGCAACAATTATTTTTGCCCTGGACCTACATCGTAAGGTTCGTGGGTAAACAGCAAGTTTGGCTTACTGCACTCGATTGATTGCATGCGGTTATTTACACAGGAATTGGCTCAGGAATTTTGTGAATTTATTTTCACGCATTTAATAATTCGGTTGTCAGCATTTATAGGCCTACTGTGAAGATGTAGTTGTGTGAATGTATATGTGTATAGGACTGTGAAGGTGTAAAAGTGTGTCTGCTTTGTAGGTGTAGATCTGTGTATGCACTGTGTAGGTATAACTATGTGTGTATACTGTGTAGGTGTAGTTGTAGAAGTGTGTATACACTCTTTAGGTATAGCTATAGCTATGTGTGTATACACTGTATAGCTATAGATATGTGTGTATACACTGTATAGGTGTAACTATGTGTGTATACACTGTATAGGTGTAACTATGTGTGTATGCACTGTATAGGTGTAACTATGTGTGTATACTGTGTAGGTGTAGTTGTAGAAGTGTGTATACACTCTTTAGGTATAGATATAGCTATGTGTGTGTACACTGTATAGGTGTAACTATGTGTGTATACACTGTATAGGTGTAACTATGTCTGTATACTGTGTAGGTATAACTATGTGTGTACACTGTGTAGGTGTAGTTGTAGAAGTGTGTATACACTCTTTAGGTATAGATATAGCTATGTGTGTGTACACTGTATAGGTATAGCTATAGCTATGTGTGTATACACTGTATAGGTGTAACTATGTGTGTATACACTGTATAGCTATAGCTATGTGTGTATACACTGTATAGCTATAGCTATGTGTGTATACACTGTATAGGTGTAACTATGTGTGTATACACTGTATAGGTGTAACTATGTGTGTATACATACTGTGTAGGTATAACTATGTGTGTATACTGTGTAGGTGTAACTATGTGTGTATACTGTGTAGGTATAACTATGTGTGTATACTGTGTAGGTGTAACTATGTGTGTATACTGTGTAGGTATAACTATGTGTGTATACACTGTATAGGTGTAACTATGTGTGTATACACTGTATAGGTATAACTATGTGTGTATGCACTGTATAGGTATAACTATTTGTGTATGCACTGTATAGGTGTAACTATGTGTGTATGCACTGTATAGGTATAACTATGTGTGTATGCACTGTATAGGTATAACTATGTGTGTATGCACTGTATAGGTATAACTATGTGTGTATACACTGTATAGGTATAACTATGTGTGTATACACTGTATAGGTATAACTATGTGTGTATACACTGTATAGGTATAACTATGTGTGTATACACTGTATAGGTATAACTATGTGTGTATGCACTGTATAGGTGTAACTATGTGTGTATACACTGTATAGGTATAACTATGTGTGTATACACTGTATAGGTATAACTATGTGTGTATGCACTGTATAGGTATAACTATGTGTGTATACACTGTATAGGTGTAACTATGTGTGTATGCACTGTATAGGTGTAACTATGTGTGTATGCACTGTATAGGTATAACTATGTGTGTATACACTGTATAGGTATAACTATGTGTGTATGCACTGTATAGGTGTAACTATGTGTGTATACACTGTATAGGTGTAACTATGTGTGTATGCACTGTATAGCTATAGCTATGTATGTATACACTGTATAGGTATAACTATGTGTGTATACTGTGTAGGTATAACTATGTGTGTGTATACTGTGTAGGTATAACTATGTGTGTATGTACTGTATAGGTGTAACTATGTGTGTGTTTTCTGTTTGTTTATTTTTAATTTATTTAACTGCATGCTCCATTACAATAAATAGTAATATTACATGCATTGGTTATTTATATATACAATTTGAACATTACAGATTTAAAAGTTTATCATATGAAATTGACGATGGCTTCTCATGAGCAGTTTGAGATATTCCCCTTAGCTTTGATGTCACTGATTATTTGTTTCTACTCTTTATACTATTACCATAAGTTTGTGATTATTCTAGATTTACGGTTAGAGCAAATTTGAGAAATTGTTTTTTATACTTCTCTAGCAGTTCGCATTTAGAAATCAACCACTGCCCACCTGTTTTTATAATATTATTTCTGAATTCAGTTCTTTTTCTTGTTTTTACCATCGTAAATCAAATTATATACTGTTTCGCCACCATCCCCAAAGAGGCAAGACAGGGTTCCGTAATTTTAAAACGGTAGAAATAGGATCTTAATCTACCATGACCTGTAAGAAAATTTGTTATATTGCCTATTAACGGTATGTTGATTTTAAACCTGTCTTTTACACATGGAAAATAGGATTTGGTTATTTTTCCTTTTGGAGTTGTTTGTCATTCACTTTCCCACTTCACTACACGTTTTCCGTGAAGATCTCTTAGCAGTTCACTTTCAGGTATTCTGTTGTTGCAGTGTGTGTGTGTGTGTGTGTGTGTGTGTGTGTGGGTGCATGCACGTGTCTATACTGTGCAGATGCAGCTGTGTGTGTGTATACTTTGCAGGTATAGCTGAGTGTGTATACTTAGCTATGTCTCTATGCTTTGCTGGTATAACTGTGTGTGTGTATACTTAGCTGTGTGTCTATACATTGCAGGTATAACTGTGTGCATATACATAGCTGTGTGTCTATGCTATGCAAGTATAACTGTATGTGTATAGCTGTGTGTGGATACTGTGCAGGTGTAGCTGTGTGTGTATACTGTGCAGGTTTAGCTGTGTGTCTATACTTTGCATATGTAGCTGTGTGTGTATACTGTGCAGGTTTAGCTGTGTGTCTATACTTTGCATGTGTAGCTGTGTGTCTATACTGTGCAGGTGTAGCTGTGTGTCTATACTTTGCATGTGTAGCTGTGTGTGTATACTGTGCAGGTTTAGCTGTGTGTCTATACATTGCATGTGTAGCTGTGTGTGTATACTGTGCAGGTGTAGCTGTGTGTCTATACTTTGCATGTGTAGCTGTGTGTGTATACTGTGCAGGTTTAGCTGTGTCTATACTTTGCAGGTATAGCTGTGTGTATACTGTGCAGGTGTAGCTGTGTGTCTATACTCTGCAGGTGCAGCTATGTGTCTATACTTTGCAGGTATAGCTGTGTGTCTATACTTTGCAGGTATAGATGTGTGTATACTGTGCAGGTGTAGCTGTGTGTCTATACTCTGCAGGTGTAGCTATGTGTCTATACTTTGCAGGTATAGCTGTGTGTATACTGTGCAGGTATAGCTGTGTGTCTATACTTTGCAGGTGTAGCTGTGTGTGTATACTGTGCAGGTGTGGCTGTGTGTCTAACTATGCAGGTATAGCTGTGTGTATATACTGTGCAGGTGCAGCTGTGTGTGTGTATACTGTACAGGTGTAGCTGTATGTCTAACCGTGCAGGTATAGCTGTGTGTATATACTGTGCAGGTGCAGCTGTGTGTGTGTATACTGTACAGGTGTAGCTGTGTGTCTAACCGTGCAGGTATAGCTGTGTGTATATACTGTGCAGGTGCAGCTGTGTGTGTGTATACTGTACAGGTGTAGCTGTGTGTCTAACCGTGCAGGTATAGCTGTGTGTATATACTGTGCAGGTGCAGCTGTGTGTGTTTACTGTGCAGGAGCAGCTGTGTGTTTACTGTGCAGGTATAGCTGTGTGTCTATACTGTGCAGGTGCAGCTGTGTGTGTATACTGATGCAGGAGAAGCTGTGTGTGTATACCGTGCAGTTGCAGCTGTGTGTGTACACTGTGCAGGTATAGCTGTGTGTGTATACTGTGCAGGTGCAGCTGTGTGTGTATACTGTGCAGGTGCTGCTGTGTGTGTATACTGTGCAGGTGCATCTGTGTGTGTATACTGTGCAGGAGCAGCTGTGGGTTTACTGTGCAGGTATAGCTATGTGTCTATACTGTGCAGGTGCAGCTGTGTGTGTATACCGTGCAATTGCAGCTGTGTGTGTATACTGTGCAGGTATAGCTGTGTGTCTATACTGTGCAGGTGAAGCTGTGTGTGTATACTGTGCAGGTGCAGCTGTGTGTGTATACTGTGCAGCTATAGCTGTGTGTCTATACTGTACAGGTGCAGCTGTGTGTGTATACTGTGCAGTTGCAACTGTGTGTGTATACCGTGCAGTTGCAGCTGTGTGTGTATACTTTGCATGTGTAGCGGTGTGTGTATACTGTGCAGGTATAGCTGTGTGTCTATACTGTGCAGTTAAAGCTCTGTGTATATACTGCACAGGTGTAGCTGTGCGTCTATACTGTGCAGGTATAGTTGTGTGTCTATACTGTGCAGTTGTAGCTGTGTGTCTATACTTTGCAGGTATAGGTGTGTTTATATACTGTGCAGGTATAGCTGTGTGTATATAATGTGCAGGTGAAGCTGTGTTTGTATACTGTGCAGGTGCTGCTGTGTGTGTATACTGTGCAGGTGCATTTGTGTGTGTATACTGTGCAGGTGCAGCTGTGTGTTTACTGTGCAGGTATAGCTGTGTGTCTATACTGTGCAGGTGCAGCTGTGTGTGTATACCGTGCAGTTGCAGCTGTGTGTGCATACTGTGCAGGTATAGCTGTGTGTCTATACTGTGCAGCTGCAGCTGTGTGTGTATACTGTGCAGGTGCAGCTGTGTGTCTATACTGTGCAGGTGCAGCTGTGTGTGTATACTGTGCAGGTGCAGCTGTGTGTGTATACTGTGCAGGTGTTGCTGTGTGTCTATAAGGTGCAGCTATAGCTGTGTGTGTATACTGTGCAGCTATAGCTGTGTGTCTATACTGTACAGGTGCAGCTGTGTGTGTATACTGTACAGGTGTAGCTGTGTGTCTATACTGTACAGGTGTAGCTGTGTGTATACTGTGCAGGTGTTGCTGTGTGTGTATACTGTACAGGTGTAGCTGTGTGTGTATACTGTGCAGGTGTAGCTGTGTGTATACTGTGCAGGTGTTGCTGTGTGTCTATACTGTACAGGTGCAGCTGTGTGTGTATACTGTGCAGGTGTTGCTGTGTGTCTATACTGAGCAGGTGCAGCTGTGTGTGTATACTGTGCAGGTATAGCTGTGTGTCTATACTGTACAGGTGTAGCTGTGTGTATACTGTGCAGCTATAGCTGTGTGTCTATACTGTACAGGTGCAGCTGTGTGTGTATACTGTGCAGCTATAGCTGTGTGTCTATACCGTACAGGTGTAGCTGTGTGTATACTGTGCAGCTATAGCTGTGTGTCTATACTGTACAGGTGCAGTTGTGTGTGTATACTGTGCAGCTATAGCTGTGTGTCTATACTGTACAGGTGTAGCTGTGTGTATACTGTGCAGGTATAGCTGTGTGTCTATACTGAGCAGGTGTAGCTGTGTGTGTATACTGTGCAGGTGTTGCTGTGTGTCTATACTGTGCAGGTGTAGCTGTGTGTCTATACTTTGCAGGTCTTGCTGTGTGTCTATACTGTGCAGGTGTTGCTGTGTGTCTATACTGTGCAGGTGTAGCTGTGTGTCTATACTTTGCAGGTCTTGCTGTGTGTCTATACTGTGCAGGTGTTGCTGTGTGTCTATACTGTGCAGGTGTAGCTGTGTGTCTATACTTTGCAGGTGTTGCTGTGTGTCTATACTGTGCAGGTGTAGCTGTGTGTCTATACTGTGCAGGTGTTGCTGTGTGTCTATACTGTGCAGGTCTTGCTGTGCATCTATACTGTGCAGTTATAGGTGTGTGTCTATACTATTCAGGTGTAGCTGTGTGTCTATACTGTGCAGGTGCAGCTGTGTGTCTATACTGTGCTGCTGTAGCTGTGTGTCTATACTGAGCAAGTGTAGCTGTGTGTGTATACTGTGCAGGTGTTGCTGTGTGTCTATACTGTGCAGGTCTTGCTGTGCATCTATACTGTGCAGTTATAGGTGTGTGTCTATACTGTTCAGGTGTAGCTGAGTGTTAATACTGTGCAGGTGTAGCCGTGTGTGTATACTGTGCAGGTATAGCTGTGTGTAGACTTTGCAGGTATAGCTGCTGTGTCTATACTGTGCAGGTGTAGCTGTGTTTCTATACTTTGAAGGTGTAGCTGTGTGTACATACTTTGCAGGTGCAGCTGCGTTTCCATACTTTGCAGGTGTAGCTGTGTGTCCATACTTTGCAGGTGTAGCTGTGTGTCCATACTTTGCAGGTGTAGCTGTGTGTCCATACTTTGCAGGTGTAGCTGTGTGTCCATACTTTGCAGCTGTAGCTGTGTGTACATACTTTGCAGGTGCAGCTGCGTTTCAATACTTTGCAGGTTTAGCTGTATGTCTATACTTTGCAGGTGTAGCTGTGTGTCCATACTTTGCAGGTGTAGCTGTGTGTCCATACTTTGCATGTTCAACTGTGTGTCTATACTTTGCATGTTCAACTGTGTGTCCATACTTTGCAGGTGACTGTGTGTCTATACTTTGCAGGTGTAGCTGTGTGTATATACTTTGAAGGTGTAGCTATGTGTCCATACTTTGCAGGTGTAGCTGTGTGTCTATACAGTGCCGGTGTAGCTGTGTGTTTTACTCTGTGCAGGTATAGCTGTGTGTATATACCTTGCAGGTATAGCTGTGTGTCTATACTCTGCAGGTGTAGCTGTGTGTCTATACTCCTCAGGTGTAGTTGTGTGTCTATACTGTGCCGGTGTAGCTGTGTGTACATACTGTGCCGGTGTAGCTGTGTGCCTATACTGTGCAGGTGTAGCTGTGTGTCTATACTGTGCTGGTGTAACTATGTCTATACTGTGCCGGTGTTGCTGTGTGTCTATACTGTGCAGGTGATGCTGTGTGTCTATACTGTGCCGGTGTTGCTGTGTGTCTATACTGTGCAGGTGTAGCTGTGTGTCTATACTTTGATGGTGTAGCTGTGTGTCTATACTGTGCCGGTGAAGCTGTGTGTCTATACTGTGGAGGTATAGCTATGTGTCTATACTTTGCAGGTATAGCTGTGTGTCTATACTTTGCAGGTGTAGTGTAGCTGTGTGTCTATACTGTGGAGGTATAGCTATGTGTCTATACTGTGCAGGTATAGCTGTGTGTCTATACTTTGATGGTGTAGCTGTGTGTCTATACTGTGCCGGTGTAGCTGTGTGTCTATACTTTGCAGGTATAGCTGTGTGTCTATACTTTGCAGGTGTAGCTATGTGTCTATACTGTGATGGTATAGCTATGTGTCTATACTTTGCAGGTATAGCTGTGTGTCTATACTGTGCAGGTATAGCTGTGTGTCTATACTTTGCAGGTGTAGCTGTGTGTCTATACTTTGCAGGTGTAGCTGTGTGTCTATACTTTGCAGCTATAGCTGTGTGTCTGTACTTTGCAGGTATAGCTGTAGTCTATACTTTGCAGGTATAGCTGTGTGTCTATACTTTGCAGGTGTAGCTGTGTGTCTATACTGTGCAGGTATAGCTATGTGTCTACACTTTGCAGGTGTAGCTGTGTGTCTATACTGTGCAGGTATAGCTATGTGTCTATACTGTGCAGGTATAGCTATGTGTCTATACTGTGCAGGTGTAGCTATGTGTCTATACTGTGCAGGTATAGCTGTGTGTCTATACTTTGCAGGTATAGCTGTGTGTCTATACTTTGCAGGTGTAGCTGTGTGTCTATAATGTGCAGGTATAGCTATGTGTCTATACTGTGTAGGTATAGCTATGTGTCTATACTGTGCAGGTGTAGCTATGTGTCTATACTGTGCAGGTATAGCTGTGTGTCTATACTTTGCAGGTATAGCTGTGTGTCTATACTGTGCAGGTATAGCTGTGTGTCTATACTTTGCAGGTGTAGCTGTGTGTTTATAATTTGCAGGTGTAGCTGTGTGTCTATACTTTGCAGGTGTAGCTGTGTGTCTATACTGTGCAGGTATAGCTATGTGTCTATACTTTGCAGGTGTAGCTGTGTGTCTATACTGTGCGGGTATAGCTATGTGTCTATACTTTCAGGTATAGCTGTGTGTCTATACTTTGCAGGTGTAGCTGTGTGTACAATGTGCAGGTATAGCTGTGTGTCCATACTTTGCAGGTGTTGCTGTGTGAATACTATGCAGGTGTAGCTGTGTGGCTATACTTTGCAGATGTAGCTGTGTATGTATAGTGTGCAGGTGTAGTTGTGTGTGTATACTGTCAAGTTGTAGCTGTGTGTGTATACTGTGCAGGTGTAGCTGTGTGTGTATACTGTGCAGGTGTAGCTGTGTGTGTATACTGTGCAGGTATAGCTGTGTGTCTATACTTTGCAGGTGTAGCTGTGTGTATACTGTGCAGGTATAGCTGTGTGTCTATACTTTGCAGGTGTAGATGTGTGTATACTGTGCAGGTATATCTGTGTGTCTATACTTTGCAGGTGTAGCTGCGTGTATACTGTGCAGGTATATCTGTGTGTCTATACTGTGTAGGTGTAGCCGTGTGTGTGTGTATACTGTGCAGGTATAGCTGTGTGTCTATACTTTGCAGGTGTAGATGTGTGTCTATACTGTGCAGGTGTAGCTGTGTGTCTATACTGTGCAGGTATAGCTGTGTGTCTATACTTTGCAGGTATAGCTGTGTGTCTATATTGTGCAGGTGTAGCTGTGTGTCTATACTTTGCAGGTGTAGCTGTGTGTCTATACTTTGCAGGTATAGCTGTGTGTCTATACTTTGCAGGTGTAGCTGTGTGTCTATACTTTGCAGGTGTAAGTGTGTGTCTATACTTTGCAGGTGTAGCTGTGTGTCTATACTTTGCAGGTGTAGCCGTGTGTCTATACTGTGCAGGTGTAGCTGTGTGTCTATACTGTGCAGGTATAGCTGTGTGTCTATACTGTGCAGGTGTAGCCGTGTGTCTATACTGTGCAGGTATAGCTGTGTGTCTATACTGTGCAGGTGTAGCCATGTGTCTATACTGTGCAGGTGTAGCTGTGTGTCTATACTTTGCAGGTGTAGCTGTGTGTCTATACTGTGCAGGTGTAGCCGTGTGTCTATACTTTGCAGGTGTAGCCGTGTGTCTATACTTTGCAGGTGTAGCCGTGTGTCTATACTGTGCAGGTATAGCTGTGTGTCTATACTTTGCAGGTGCAACTATGTGTCTATACTTTGCAGGTGTAGCTGTGTGTATATACTTTGAAGGTGTAGCTATGTCTCCATACTTTGCAGGTGTAGCTGTGTGTCTATACAGTGCCGGTGTAGCTGTGTGTTTTACTCTGTCCAGGTATAGCTGTGTGTATATACCTTGCAGGTATAGCTGTGTGTCTATACTCTGCAGGTGTAGCTGTGTGTCTATACTCCTCAGGTGTAGTTGTGTGTCTATACTGTGCCGGTGTAGCTGTGTGTACTTACTGTGCCGGTGTAGCTGTGTGCCTATACTGTGCATGTGTAGCTGTGTGTCTATACTGTGCCGGTGTTGCTGTGTGTCTATACTGTGCGGTGTTGTTGTGTGTCTATACTGTGCAGGTGTAGCTGTGTGTCTATACTTTGATGGTGTAGCTGTGTGTCTATACTGTGCCGGTGTAGCTGTGTGTCTATACTGTGCAGGTATAGCTATGTGTCTATACTTTGCAGGTATAGCTGTGTGTCTATACTTTGCAGGTGTAGCTATGTGTCCATACTGTGCAGGTATAGCTATGTGTCTATACTTTGCAGGTATAGCTGTGTGTCTATACTGTGCAGGTATAGCTGTGTGTCTATACTTTGCAGGTGTAGCTGTGTGTCTATACTTTGCAGGTGTAGCTGTGTGTCTATACTTTGCAGGTATAGCTGTGTGTCTATACTTTGCAGGTATAGCTGTGTGTCTATATTTTGCAGGTATAGCTGTGTGTCTATACTTTGCAGGTATAGCTGTGTGTCTATACTTTGCAGGTGTAGCTGTGTGTCTATACTGTGCAGGTATAGCTATGTGTCTATATTTTGCAGGTGTAGCTGTGTGTCTATACTGTGCAGGTATAGCTATGTGTCTATACTGTGCAGGTGTAGCTATGTGTCTATACTGTGCAGGTATAGCTGTGTGTCTATACTTTGCAGGTATAGCTGTGTGTCTATACTGTGCAGGTATAGCTGTGTGTCTATACTTTGCAGGTGTAGCTGTGTGTCTATACTTTGCAGGTGTAGCTGTGTGTCTATACTGTGGAGGTATAGCTATGTGTCTATACTTTGCAGGTGTAGCTGTGTGTCTATACTGTGCGGGTATAGCTATGTGTCTATACTTTCAGGTATAGCTGTGTGTCTATACTTTGCAGGTGTAGCTGTGTGTACAATGTGCAGGTATAGCTGTGTGTCCATACTTTGCAGGTGTTGCTGTGTGAATACTATGCAGGTGTAGCTGTGTGGCTATACTTTGCAGATGTAGCTGTGTATGTATAGTGTGCAGGTGTGGTTGTGTGTGTATACTGTGCAGGTGTAGTTGTGTGTGTATACTGTGCAGGTATAGCTGTGTGTCTATACTTTGCAGGTGTAGCTGTGTGTATACTGTGCAGGTATAGCTGTGTGTCTATACTTTGCAGGTGTAGATGTGTGTATACTGTGCAGGTATATCTGTGTGTCTATACTTTGCAGGTGTAGCTGTGTGTATACTGTGCAGGTATATCTGTGTGTCTATACTGTGTAGGTGTAGCCGTGTGTGTGTGTATAATGTGCAGGTATAGCTGTGTGTCTATACTTTGCAGGTGTAGATGTGTGTTTATACTGTGCAGGTGTAGCTGTGTGTCTATACTGTGCAGGTATAGCTGTGTGTCTATACTTTGCAGGTATAGCTGTGTGTCTATACTGTGCAGGTGTAGCTGTGTGTCTATACTTTGCAGGTGTAGCCGTGTGTCTATACTGTGCAGGTATAGCCGTGTGTCTATACTTTGCAGGTGTAGCCGTGTGTCTATACTTTGCAGGTGTAGCCGTGTGTCTATACTGTGCAGGTATAGCTGTGTGTCTATACTTTGCAGGTGTAGCCGTGTGTCTATACTGTGCAGGTATAGCTGTGTGTCTATACTTTGCAGGTGTAGCCGTGTGTCTATACTGTGCAGGTATAGCTTTGTATCTATACTTTGCAGGTGTATCCGTGTGTCTATACTGTGCAGGTATAGATGTGTGTCTATACTTTGCAGGTGTAGCCGTGTGTTTATACTGTGCAGGTATATCTGTGTGTCTATACTTTGCAGGTATAGCTGTGTGTCTATACTTTGCAGGTGTAGCCGTGTGTCTATACTGTGCAGGTATAGCTGTGTGTCTATACTTTGCAGGTGTAGCTGAGTGTCTATACTGTGCAGGTGTAGCTGACTGTCTATACCGTGCAGGTATAGCTGTGTGTCTATACTTTGCAGGTGTAGCTGTGTGTCTATACTTTGCAGGTGTAGCTATGTGTCTATACTGTGCAGGTATAGCTGTGTGTCTATACTTTGCAGGTATAGCTGTGTGTCTATACTGTGCAGGTATAGCTGTGTGTCTATACTTTGCAGGTGTAGCTATGTGTCTATACTGTGCAGGTATAGCTGTGTGTCTATACTTTGCAGGTATAGCTGTGTGTCTATACTGTGCAGGTATAGCTGTGTGTCTATACTTTGCAGGTATAGCTATGTGTCTATACTGTGCAGGTATAGCTGTGTGTCTATACTTTGCAGGTGTAGCTGAGTGTATATACTTTGCAGGTGTAGCTGTGTGTCTATACTTTGCAGGTATAGCTGTGTGTCTATACTTTGCAGGTGTAGCTGTGTGTCTATACTGTGCAGGTATAGCTGTGTGTCTATACTTTGCAGGTGTAGCCGTGTGTCTATACTGTGCAGGTATAGCTGTGTGTCTATACTTTTCAGGTGTAGCCGTGTGTCTATACTTTGCAGGTGTAGCTGTGTGTCTTTACTGTGCAGGTATAGCTGTGTGTCTATACTTTGCAGTTGTAGCTGTGTGTCTATACTGTGCAGGTATAGCTGTGTGTCTATACTGTGCAGGTATAGCTGTGTGTCTATACTTTGCAGGTGTAGCTGTGTGTCTATACTTTGCAGGTATAGCTGTGTGTCTATACTTTGCAGGTATAGCTGTGTGTCTATACTTTGCAGGTGTAGCTGTGTGTCTATACTGTGCAGGTATAGCTATGTGTCTATACTTTGCAGGTGTAGCTGTGTGTCTATACTGTGCAGGTATAGCTATGTGTCTATACTGTGCAGGTATAGCTATGTGTCTATACTGTGCAGGTGTAGCTATGTGTCTATACTGTGCAGGTATAGCTGTGTGTCTATACTTTGCAGGTATAGCTGTGTGTCTATACTGTGCAGGTATAGCTGTGTGTCTATACATTGCAGGTGTAGCTGTGTGTCTATACTTTGCAGGTGTAGCTGTGTGTCTATACTTTGCAGGTGTAGATGTGTGTATACTGTGCAGGTATATCTGTGTGTCTATACTTTGCAGGTGTAGCTGCGTGTATACTGTGCAGGTATATCTGTGTGTCTATACTGTGTAGGTGTAGCCGTGTGTGTGTGTATACTGTGCAGGTATAGCTGTGTGTCTATACTTTGCAGGTGTAGATGTGTGTCTATACTTTGCAGGTGTAGCTGTGTGTCTATACTGTGCAGGTATAGCTGTGTGTCTATACTTTGCAGGTATAGCTGTGTGTCTATATTGTGCAGGTGTAGCTGTGTGTCTATACTTTGCAGGTGTAGCCGTGTGTCTATACTGTGCAGGTATAGCCGTGTGTCTATACTGTGCAGGTGTAGCCGTGTGTCTATACTTTGCAGGTGTAGCCGTGTGTCTATACTGTGCAGGTATAGCTGTGTGTCTATACTTTGCAGGTGCAACTGTGTGTCTATACTTTGCAGGTGTAGCTGTGTGTATATACTTTGAAGGTGTAGCTATGTGTCCATACTTTGCAGGTGTAGCTGTGTGTCTATACAGTGCCGGTGTAGCTGTGTGTTTTACTCTGTGCAGGTATAGCTGTGTGTATATACCTTGCAGGTATAGCTGTGTGTCTATACTCTGCAGGTGTAGCTGTGTGTCTATACTCCTCAGGTGTAGTTGTGTGTCTATACTGTGCCGGTGTAGCTGTGTGTACATACTGTGCCGGTGTAGCTGTGTGCCTATACTGTGCAGGTGTAGCTGTGTGTCTATACTGTGCTGGTGTAACTGTGTCTATACTGTGCCGGTGTTGCTGTGTGTCTATACTGTGCAGGTGATGCTTGTTTCTATACTGTGCCGGTGTTGCTGTGTGTCTATACTGTGCGGTGTTGTTGTGTGTCTATACTGTGCAGGTGTAGCTGTGTGTCTATACTTTGATGGTGTAGCTGTGTGTCTATACTGTGCCGGTGTAGCTGTGTGTCTATACTGTGCAGGTATAGCTATGTGTCTATACTTTGCAGGTATAGCTGTGTGTCTATACTTTGCAGGTGTAGCTATGTGTCTATACTGTGCAGGTATAGCTATGTGTCTATACTTTGCAGGTATAGCTGTGTGTCTATACTGTGCAGGTATAGCTGTGTGTCTATACTGTGCAGGTATAGCTGTGTGTCTATACTTTGCAGGTGTAGCTGTGTGTCTATACTTTGCAGGTGTAGCTGTGTGTCTATACTTTGCAGGTATAGCTGTGTGTCTATACTTTGCAGGTATTGCTGTGTGTCTATACTTTGCAGGTATAGCTGTGTGTCTATACTTTGCAGGTATAGCTGTGTGTCTATACTTTGCAGGTGTAGCTGTGTGTCTATACTGTGCAGGTATAGCTATGTGTCTATACTTTGCAGGTGTAGCTGTGTGTCTATACTGTGCAGGTATAGCTATGAGTCTATACTGTGCAGGTATAGCTATGTGTCTATACTGTGCAGGTGTAGGTATGTGTCTATACTGTGCAGGTATAGCTGTGTGTCTATACTTTGCAGGTATAGCTGTGTGTCTATACTGTGCAGGTATAGCTGTGTGTCTATACTTTGCAGGTGTAGCTGTGTGTCTATACTTTGCAGGTGTAGCTGTGTGTCTATACTGTGCAGGTATAGCTATGTGTCTATACTTTGCAGGTGTAGCTGTGTGTCTATACTGTGCGGGTATAGCTATGTGTCTATACGTTCAGGTATAGCTGTGTGTCTATACTTTGCAGGTGTAGCTGTGTGTACAATGTGCAGGTATAGCTGTGTGTCCATACTTTGCAGGTGTTGCTGTGTGAATACTATGCAGGTGTAGCTGTGTGGCTATACTTTGCAGATGTAGCTGTGTATGTATAGTGTGCAGGTGTAGTTGTGTGTGTATACTGTCAAGTTGTAGCTGTGTGTGTATACTGTGCAGGTGTAGCTGTGTGTGTATACTGTGCAGGTGTAGTTGTGTGTGTATACTGTGCAGGTATAGCTGTGTGTCTATACTTTGCAGGTGTAGCTGTGTGTATACTGTGCAGGTATAGCTGTGTGTCTATACTTTGCAGGTGTAGATGTGTGTATACTGTGCAGGTATATCTGTGTGTCTATACTTTGCAGGTGTAGCTGTGTGTATACTGTGCAGGTATATCTGTGTGTCTATACTGTGTAGGTGTAGCCGTGTGTGTGTGTATAATGTGCAGGTATAGCTGTGTGTCTATACTTTGCAGGTGTAGATGTGTGTCTATACTGTGCAGGTGTAGCTGTGTGTCTATACTGTGCAGGTATAGCTGTGTGTCTATACTTTGCAGGTATAGCTGTGTGTCTATACAGTGCAGGTGTAGCTGTGTGTCTATACTTTGCAGGTATAGCCGTGTGTCTATACTTTGCAGGTGTAGCCGTGTGTCTATACTTTGCAGGTGTAGCCGTGTGTCTATACTGTGCAGGTATAGCTGTGTGTCTATACTTTGCAGGTGTAGCCGTGTGTCTATACTGTGCAGGTATAGCTGTGTGTCTATACTTTGCAGGTGTAGCCGTGTGTCTATACTGTGCAGGTATAGCTTTGTATCTATACTTTGCAGGTGTATCCGTGTGTCTATACTGTGCAGGTATAGATGTATGTCTATACTTTGCAGGTGTAGCCGTGTGTTTATACTGTGCAGGTATATCTGTGTGTCTATACTTTGCAGGTATAGCTGTGTGTCTATACTTTGCAGGTGTAGCCGTGTGTCTATACTGTGCAGGTATAGCTGTGTGTCTATACTTTGCAGGTGTAGCTGAGTGTCTATACTGTGCAGGTGTAGCGTACTGTCTATACTGTGCAGGTATAGCTGTGTGTCTATACTTTGCAGGTGTAGCTGTGTGTCTATACTTTGCAGGTGTAGCTATGTGTCTATACTGTGCAGGTATAGCTGTGTGTCTATACTTTGCTGGTATAGCTGTGTGTCTATACTGTGCAGGTATAGCTGTGTGTCTATACTTTGCAGGTGTAGCTATGTGTCTATACTGTGCAGGTATAGCTGTGTGTCTATACTTTGCAGGTATAGCTATGTGTCTATACTGTGCAGGTATAGCTGTGTGTCTATACTGTGCAGGTGTAGCTGAGTGTCTATACTTTGCAGGTGTAGCTGTGTGTCTATACTTTGCAGGTATAGCTGTGTGTCTATACTTTGCAGGTGTAGCTGTGTGTCTATACTGTGCAGGTATAGCTGTGTGTCTATACTTTGCAGGTGTAGCCGTGTGTCTATACTGTGCAGGTATAGCTGTGTGTCTATACTTTTCAGGTGTAGCCGTGTGTCTATACTTTGCAGGTGTAGCTGTGTGTCTTTACTGTGCAGGTATAGCTGTGTGTCTATACTTTGCAGTTGTAGCTGTGTGTCTATACTGTGCAGGTGTAGCTGTGTGTCTATACTTTGCAGGTATAGCTGTGTGTCTATACTTTGCAGGTGTAGCTATGTGTCTATACTGTGCAGGTATAGCTATGTGTCTATACTTTGCAGGTATAGCTGTGTGTCTATACTGTGCAGGTATAGCTGTGTGTCTATACTTTGCAGGTGTAGCTGTGTGTCTATACTTTGCAGGTGTAGCTGTGTGTCTATACTTTGCAGGTATAGCTGTGTGTCTATACTTTGCAGGTATAGCTGTGTGTCTATACTTTGCAGGTATAGCTGTGTGTCTATACTTTGCAGGTGTAGCTGTGTGTCTATACTGTGCAGGTATAGCTATGTGTCTATACTTTGCAGGTGTAGCTGTGTGTCTATACTGTGCAGGTATACCTATGTGTCTATACTGTGCAGGTATAGCTATGTGTCTATACTGTGCAGGTTTAGCTATGTGTCTATACTGTGCAGGTATAGCTGTGTGTCTATACTTTGCAGGTATAGCTGTGTGTCTATACTTTGCAGGTGTAGCTGTGTGTCTATACTGTGCAGGTATAGCTATGTGTCTATACTGTGCAGGTATAGCTATGTGTCTATACTGTGCAGGTGTAGCTATGTGTCTATACTGTGCAGGTATAGCTGTGTGTCTATACTTTGCAGGTATAGCTGTGTGTCTATACTGTGCAGGTATAGCTGTGTGTCTATACTTTGCAGGTGTAGCTGTGTGTACAATGTGCAGGTATAGCTGTGTGTCCATACTTTGCAGGTGTTGCTGTGTGAATACTATGCAGGTGTAGCTGTGTGGCTATACTTTGCAGATGTAGCTGTGTATGTATAGTGTGCAGGTGTAGTTGTGTGTGTATACTGTCAAGTTGTAGCTGTGTGTGTATACTGTGCAGGTGTAGCTGTGTGTGTATACTGTGCAGGTGTAGTTGTGTGTGTATACTGTGCAGGTATAGCTGTGTGTCTATACTTTGCAGGTGTAGCTGTGTGTATACTGTGCAGGTATAGCTGTGTGTCTATACTTTGCAGGTGTAGATGTGTGTATACTGTGCAGGTATATCTGTGTGTCTATACTTTGCAGGTGTAGCTGTGTGTATACTGTGCAGGTATATCTGTGTGTCTATACTGTGTAGGTGTAGCCGTGTGTGTGTGTATAATGTGCAGGTATAGCTGTGTGTCTATACTTTGCAGGTGTAGATGTGTGTCTATACTGTGCAGGTGTAGCTGTGTGTCTATACTGTGCAGGTATAGCTGTGTGTCTATACTTTGCAGGTATAGCTGTGTGTCTATACAGTGCAGGTGTAGCTGTGTGTCTATACTTTGCAGGTATAGCCGTGTGTCTATACTTTGCAGGTGTACCCGTGTGTCTATACTTTGCAGGTGTAGCCGTGTGTCTATACTGTGCAGGTATAGCTGTGTGTCTATACTTTGCAGGTGTAGCCGTGTGTCTATACTGTGCAGGTATAGCTGTGTGTCTATACTTTGCATGTGTAGCCGTGTGTCTATACTGTGCAGGTATAGCTTTGTATCTATACTTTGCAGGTGTATCCGTGTGTCTATACTGTGCAGGTATAGATGTATGTCTATACTTTGCAGGTGTAGCCGTGTGTTTATACTGTGCAGGTATATCTGTGTGTCTATACTTTGCAGGTATAGCTGTGTGTCTATACTTTGCAGGTGTAGCCGTGTGTCTATACTGTGCAGGTATAGCTGTGTGTCTATACTTTGCAGGTGTAGCTGAGTGTCTATACTGTGCAGGTGTAGCTGACTGTCTATACTGTGCAGGTATAGCTGTGTGTCTATACTTTGCAGGTGTAGCTGTGTGTCTATACTTTGCAGGTGTAGCTATGTGTCTATACTGTGCAGGTATAGCTGTGTGTCTATACTTTGCAGGTATAGCTGTGTGTCTATACTGTGCAGGTATAGCTGTGTGTCTATACTTTGCAGGTGTAGCTATGTGTCTATACTGTGCAGGTATAGCTGTGTGTCTATACTTTGCAGGTATAGCTATGTGTCTATACTGTGCAGGTATAGCTGTGTGTCTATACTGTGCAGGTGTAGCTGAGTGTCTATACTTTGCAGGTGTAGCTGTGTGTCTATACTTTGCAGGTATAGCTGTGTGTCTATACTTTGCAGGTGTAGCTGTGTGTCTATACTGTGCAGGTATAGCTGTGTGTCTATACTTTGCAGGTGTAGCCGTGTGTCTATACTGTGCAGGTATAGCTGTGTGTCTATACTTTTCAGGTGTAGCCGTGTGTCTATACTTTGCAGGTGTAGCTGTGTGTCTTTACTGTGCAGGTATAGCTGTGTGTCTATACTTTGCATTTGTAGCTGTGTGTCTATACTGTGCAGGTGTAGCTGTGTGTCTATACTTTGCAGGTATAGCTGTGTGTCTATACTTTGCAGGTGTAGCTATGTGTCTATACTGTGCAGGTATAGCTATGTGTCTATACTTTGCAGGTATAGCTGTGTGTCTATACTGTGCAGGTATAGCTGTGTGTCTATACTTTGCAGGTGTAGCTGTGTGTCTATACTTTGCAGGTGTAGCTGTGTGTCTATACTTTGCAGGTATAGCTGTGTGTCTATACTTTGCAGGTATAGCTGTGTGTCTATACTTTGCAGGTATAGCTGTGTGTCTATACTTTGCAGGTGTAGCTGTGTGTCTATACTGTGCAGGTATAGCTATGTGTCTATACTTTGCAGGTGTAGCTGTGTGTCTATACTGTGCAGGTATAGCTATGTGTCTATACTGTGCAGGTATAGCTATGTGTCTATACTGTGCAGGTATAGCTATGTGTCTATACTGTGCAGGTGTAGCTATGTGTCTATACTGTGCAGGTATATCTGTGTGTCTATACTTTGCAGGTATAGCTGTGTGTCTATACTTTGCAGGTGTAGCTGTGTGTCTATACTGTGCAGGTATAGCTATGTGTCTATACTGTGCAGGTATAGCTATGTGTCTATACTGTGCAGGTGTAGCTATGTGTCTATACTGTGCAGGTATAGCTGTGTGTCTATACTTTGCAGGTATAGCTGTGTGTCTATACTGTGCAGGTATAGCTGTGTGTCTATACTTTGCAGGTGTAGCTGTGTGTCTATAATTTGCAGGTGTAGCTGTGTGTCTATACTTTGCAGGTGTAGCTGTGTGTCTATACTGTGCAGGTATAGCTATGTGTCTATACTTTGCAGGTGTAGCTGTGTGTCTATACTGTGCGGGTATAGCTATGTGTCTATACTTTCAGGTATAGCTGTGTGTCTATACTTTGCAGGTGTAGCTGTGTGTACAATGTGCAGGTATAGCTGTGTGTCCATACTTTGCAGGTGTTGCTGTGTGAATACTATGCAGGTGTAGCTGTGTGGCTATACTTTGCAGATGTAGCTGTGTATGTATAGTGCGCAGGTGTAGTTGTGTGTGTATACTGTCAAGTTGTAGCTGTGTGTGTATACTGTGCAGGTGTAGCTGTGTGTGTGTATACTGTGCAGGTGTAGCTGTCTGTGTATACTGTGCAGGTATAGCTGTGTGTCTATACTTTGCAGGTGTAGCTGTGTGTATACTGTGCAGGTATAGCTGTGTGTCTATACTTTGCAGGTGTAGATGTGTGTATACTGTGCAGGTATATCTGTGTGTCTATACTTTGCAGGTGTAGCTGTGTGTATACTGTGCAGGTATATCTGTGTGTCTATACTGTGTAGGTGTAGCCGTGTGTGTGTATACTGTGCAGGTATAGCTGTGTGTCTATACTTTGCAGGTGTAGATGTGTGTCTATACTGTGCAGGTGTAGCTGTGTGTCTATACTGTGCAGGTATAGCTGTGTGTCTATACTTTGCAGGTATAGCTGTGTGTCTATATTGTGCAGGTGAGGCTGTGTGTCTATACTTTGCAGGTGTAGCCGTGTGTCTATACTGTGCAGGTATAGCCGTTGGTCTATACTTTGCAGGTGTAGCCGTGTGTCTATACTTTGCAGGTGTAGCCGTGTGTCTATACTGTGCAGGTATAGCTGTGTGTCTATACTTTGCAGGTGCAACTGTGTGTCTATACTTTGCAGGTGTAGCTGTGTGTATATACTTTGAAGGTGTAGCTATGTCTCCATACTTTGCAGGTGTAGCTGTGTGTCTATACAGTGCCGGTGTAGCTGTGTGTTTTACTCTGTGCAGGTATAGCTGTGTGTATATACCTTGCAGGTATAGCTGTGTGTCTATACTCTGCAGGTGTAGCTGTGTGTCTATACTCCTCAGGTGTAGTTGTGTGTCTATACTGTGCCGGTGTAGCTGTGTGTACATACTGTGCCGGTGTAGCTGTGTGCCTATACTGTGCATGTGTAGCTGTGTGTCTATACTGTGCTGGTGTAACTGTGTCTATACTGTGCCGGTGTTGCTGTGTGTCTATACTGTGCAGGTGATGCTGTGTGTCTATACTGTGCCGGTGTTGCTGTGTGTCTATACTGTGCGGTGTTGTTGTGTGTCTATACTGTGCAGGTGTAGCTGTGTGTCTATACTTTGATGGTGTAGCTGTGTGTCTATACTGTGCCGGTGTAGCTGTGTGTCTATACTGTGCAGGTATAGCTATGTGTCTATACTTTGCAGGTATAGCTGTGTGTCTATACTTTGCAGGTGTAGCTATGTGTCTATACTGTGCAGGTATAGCTATGTGTCTATACTTTGCAGGTATAGCTGTGTGTCTATACTGTGCAGGTATAGCTGTGTGTCTATACTTTGCAGGTGTAGCTGTGTGTCTATACTTTGCAGGTGTAGCTGTGTGTCTATACTTTGCAGGTATAGCTGTGTGTCTATACTTTGCAGGTATAGCTGTGTGTCTATATTTTGCAGGTATAGCTGTGTGTCTATACTTTGCAGGTATAGCTGTGTGTCTATACTTTGCAGGTGTAGCTGTGTGTCTATACTGTGCAGGTATAGCTATGTGTCTATATTTTGCAGGTGTAGCTGTGTGTCTATACTGTGCAGGTATAGCTATGTGTCTATACTGTGCAGGTATAGCTATGTGTCTATACTGTGCAGGTGTAGCTATGTGTCTATACTGTGCAGGTATAGCTGTGTGTCTATACTTTGCAGGTATAGCTGTGTGTCTATACTGTGCAGGTATAGCTGTGTGTCTATACTTTGCAGGTGTAGCTGTGTGTCTATACTTTGCAGGTGTAGCTGTGTGTCTATACTTTGCAGGTGTAGCTGTGTGTCTATACTGTGGAGGTATAGCTATGTGTCTATACTTTGCAGGTGTAGCTGTGTGTCTATACTGTGGGGGTATAGCTATGTGTCTATACTTTCAGGTATAGCTGTGTGTCTATACTTTGCAGGTGTCGCTGTGTGTACAATGTGCAGGTATAGCTGTGTGTACAATGTGCAGGTGTAGCTGTGTGTACAATGTGCAGGTATAGCTGTGTGTCCATACTTTGCAGGTGTTGCTGTGTGAATACTATGCAGGTGTAGCTGTGTGGCTATACTTTGCAGATGTAGCTGTGTATGTATAGTGTGCAGGTGTAGTTGTGTGTGTATACTGTGCAGGTGTAGTTGTGTGTGTATAGTGTGCAGGTATAGCTGTGTGTCTATACTTTGCAGGTGTAGCTGTGTGTATACTGTGCAGGTATAGCTGTGTGTCTATACTTTGCAGGTGTAGATGTGTGTATACTGTGCAGGTATATCTGGATGTCTATACTTTGCAGGTGTAGCTGTGTGTATACTGTGCAGGTATATCTGTGTGTCTATACTGTGTAGGTGTAGCCGTGTGTGTGTGTATAATGTGCAGGTATAGCTGTGTGTCTATACTTTGCAGGTGTAGATGTGTGTTTATACTGTGCAGGTGTAGCTGTGTGTCTATACTGTGCAGGTATAGCTGTGTGTCTATACTTTGCAGGTATAGCTGTGTGTCTATACTGTGCAGGTGTAGCTGTGTGTCTATACTTTGCAGGTGTAGCCGTGTGTCTATACTGTGCAGGTATAGCCGTGTGTCTATACTTTGCAGGTGTAGCCGTGTGTCTATACTTTGCAGGTGTAGCCGTGTGTCTATACTGTGCAGGTATAGCTGTGTGTCTATACTTTGCAGGTGTAGCCGTGTGTCTATACTGTGCAGGTATAGCTGTGTGTCTATACTTTGCAGGTGTAGCCGTGTGTCTATACTGTGCAGGTATAGCTTTGTATCTATACTTTGCAGGTGTATCCGTGTGTCTATACTGTGCAGGTATAGATGTGTGTCTATACTTTGCAGGTGTAGCCGTGTGTTTATACTGTGCAGGTATATCTGTGTGTCTATACTTTGCAGGTGTAGCTGTGTGTATACTGTGCAGGTATAGCTGTGTGTCTATACTTTGCAGGTGTAGATGTGTGTATACTGTGCAGGTATATCTGTGTGTCTATACTTTGCAGGTGTAGCTGTGTGTATACTGTGCAGGTATATCTGTGTGTCTATACTGTGTAGGTGTAGCCGTGTGTGTGTGTATAATGTGCAGGTATAGCTGTGTGTCTATACTTTGCAGGTGTAGATGTGTGTCTATACTGTGCAGGTGTAGCTGTGTGTCTATACTGTGCAGGTATAGCTGTGTGTCTATACTTTGCAGGTGTAGCTATGTGTCTATACTGTGCAGGTATAGCTGTGTGTCTATACTTTGCAGGTATAGCTATGTGTCTATACTGTGCAGGTATAGCTGTGTGTCTATACTTTGCAGGTGTAGCTGAGTGTCTATACTTTGCAGGTGTAGCTGTGTGTCTATACTTTGCAGGTATAGCTGTGTGTCTATACTTTGCAGGTGTAGCTGTGTGTCTATACTGTGCAGGTATAGCTGTGTGTCTATACTTTGCAGGTGTAGCCGTGTGTCTATACTGTGCAGGTATAGCTGTGTGTCTATACTTTTCAGGTGTAGCCGTGTGTCTATACTTTGCAGGTGTAGCTGTGTGTCTTTACTGTGCAGGTATAGCTGTGTGTCTATACTTTGCAGTTGTAGCTGTGTGTCTATACTGTGCAGGTATAGCTGTGTGTCTATACTGTGCAGGTATAGCTGTGTGTCTATACTTTGCAGGTGTAGCTGTGTGTCTATACTTTGCAGGTATAGCTGTGTGTCTATACTTTGCAGGTATAGCTGTGTGTCTATACTTTGCAGGTGTAGCTGTGTGTCTATACTTTGCAGGTGTAAGTGTGTGTCTATACTTTGCAGGTGTAGCTGTGTGTCTATACTTTGCAGGTGTAGCCGTGTGTCTATACTGTGCAGGTGTAGCTGTGTGTCTATACTGTGCAGGTATAGCTGTGTGTCTATACTGTGCAGGTGTAGCCGTGTGTCTATACTGTGCAGGTATAGCTGTGTGTCTATACTGTGCAGGTGTAGCCATGTGTCTATACTGTGCAGGTATAGCTGTGTGTCTATACTGTGCAGGTGTAGCTATGTGTCTATACTTTGCAGGTGTAGCTGTGTGTCTATACTGTGCAGGTGTAGCCGTGTGTCTATACTTTGCAGGTGTAGCCGTGTGTCTATACTTTGCAGGTGTAGCCGTGTGTCTATAATGTGCAGGTATAGCTGTGTGTCTATACTGTGCAGGTGTAGCTGTGTGTCTATAATGTGAAGTTTTAGCTGTGTGTCTATACTTTGCAGGTGTATATGTGTGTCTATACCTTGCAGGTTAGGTGTGTGTGTATACTGTACAGGTGTAACTGCATAGTTATTACTGTGTGCTTATACTGTTCAGGTGTAACTGCATAGTTATTACTGTGTGTGTATACTGTACAGGTGTAACTGCATAGTTATTACTGTGTGTGTATACTGTACAGGTGTAACTGCATAGTTATTACTGTGTGTGTATACTGTACAGGTGTAACTGCATAGTTATTACTGTGTGCTTATACTGTTCAGGTGTAACTGTGTATACTGCATAGTTGCTGCTGTGTGTGTATACTGTTCAGGTGTAACTGGGTATATTACATAATTATTACTGTGTGCATGTGCTGTTCAGGTGTAACTCTGTATACTGCATAGTTTTAACTTAGGTATTATACTGTTCAGGTGTAAATCTGTATACTGCATAGTTATTACTGTGGGCTTATACTCTTCGAGTATAACTGTGTATACTGCATAGTTATTACTGTGGGCTTATACTTTTCAAGTATAACTGTGTATACTGCATAGTTATTACTGTGTGTGTATACTGTTCAGGTGTATCTGTGTGTTTACTGTACAGGTGCAACTGTGTATACTGCATAGTTATTACTGTGGGCTTATACTGTTCAGGTGTATCTGTGTGTTTACTGTACAGGTGCAACTGTGTATACTGCATAGTTATTACTGTGGGCTGATACTGTTCAGGTGTAACTGTGTGTTTACTGTACAGGTATAACCGTGTATACTGCTTAGCTATTACTGTGTGCGTATACTTTTCGGGTATAACTGTGTATACTGCATAGGTATTACTGTGTGCGTACACTGTTCGGGTATAACTGTGTATACTGCATAGTCATTACTGTGTATTTATACTGTACTGGTATATCTGTGTGTACTGCATAGTTATTACTGTGTGTCCATACTGTGCTGGTGTAGCTGTGTGTTTACTGTACAGGTATAACTGTGTGTACTGCATAGTTATTACCGTGTGTCTATACTGTACAGGTATAACTGTTTTTACTGCATAGTTATTACCGTGTGTCTATACTGTGCTGGTGTAGCTGTGTCTTTACTGTACAGGTATAACTGTGTTTACTGCATAGTTATTACTGTGTGTCTATGCTGTGCTGGTGTAGCTGTGTGTTTACTGTACAGGTATAACTGTGTGTACTGCATAGTTATTACCGTGTGTCTATGCTGTGCTGGTGTAGCTGTGTGTTTACTGTACAGGTATAACTGTGTGTACTGCATAGTTATTACTGTGTGTCTATGCTGTGCTGGTGTAGCTGTGTGTTTACTGTACAGGTATAACTGTGTGTACTGCATAGTTATTACTGTGTGTCTATGCTGTGCTGGTGTAGCTGTGTGTTTACTGTACAGGTATAACTGTGTGTACTGCATAGTTATTACTGTGTGTCTATGCTGTGCTGGTGTAGCTGTGTGTTTACTGTACAGGTATAACTGTGTGTACTGCATAGTTATTACTGTGTGTCTATGCTGTGCTGGTGTAGCTGTGTGTTTACTGTACAGGTATATTTGTGGTTACTGCATAGTTATTACTGTGTGTCATTACTGTGCTAGTGTAGCTGTGTGGTTACTGTACGGGTATAACTGTGTGTACTGAATAGTTATTACTGTGTGTCTATACTGTGCAGGTGTAGGCATATTTGTTTACCCCTAAAGGAACACAAAATCTGTCTGAATAAGCTTCTTCAGGAAGTGTTTATATTATGTCAATTATACTAACCATTCAAGTTCTATCATGCTCTATGTATTAAAATCAAACATACTGGTATATATAATGTATCTCAGAGTGATGTAGAGTAAGGAAATAACTTGCAAAATGTTTCTACATCTTTAGGCTCTTGCAGCCATTCTTGGGTTTCATTATGTTAAAGATGTATGAACATTTCATTGATTATATTCACCTTTGGTGTGAAAAGTCCTATTGATATTTAAGTTTGGTGGTTCACTATTGAAGCACTAGCAGAATTTTATGCACACCCTTTGCTGCATATTAACAAATGAATGAGCTATGCAGTGTGTTTACCCAACTTCTATTTAAAGCTCTTGTTTTGGAGAAATATACAAGTTCATGATTTGCAGGATTATTTACTATAAGTATTAAAAAAATTTGTGTTCATTAAAAATCATTAGATACACTATTGTTACAGCATAAATTTTTTTTATAGCCAAGAATAGTGGATAGGTGTTCATAATTTAGCAACATTTTTGTCGTTTGTCTTTTCAAAAAGTGATTCTTTTCTACTCTGCTTATTTACAGGTTCTTGTATCTCCATTTCTAGCTGGGCTTGCTGTGGGAATCGGGGTTCCTATACTGCTTTTCTATGTGTATGGGATAGTACCTGTATCATTATGTCGCTCTGGTGGCTGCGGAGTTTCCACCACTGGAGCAGGTGTGCGTTTTGATTTTGATGATGAAAATGAGCTGCTTGGTGTACTAGGTGCCAGAAATACAGGTAGGAATTAAGGGAAATGTTCCTTGTGTCTTGAAAGCTCTTTAAATTTTAATATTATTGAGTGCAAGAGAGAGAGAGAGAGAGAGAGAGAGAGAGAGAGAGAGAGAGCGAGTGAGTTTAAATATGTTTAGTCATCTTTAGATTCTGGAATTATATGCACCTAAAGCAAATTGAAAATATACATGTAATTATGCAGTGTAAAAACTGTTGAAATATGTGCTGAAAGCCTAAATATATGCAGTGAAAATTACAGTCAAGGTTCATTTGGTGTAATAAATTTAAAATATTAAATAAAATAATTGTCTTAAAGTCATGAATAGGTTTATGTATTAACTACTAATTGTACATAGTATTTAACTTTAATTGTTATGGCAGTAAATAAGCAAGAGCTCTTGTAGGTTCTCTAAAGGCAAGCTTGTATTCTAAACTGTCAGAATTAATTTAAATGCAGTGACCAATCTCAACATCACCTGATGTGACTTATGCAGAAATGTGAATTTCACATTATCCACTTAGAATATCAGCAACATAGCTCATTTTATTGAAGTCTCTAACACAGAGTTAAAATGAGCTGGCATTGTTTCCATTGTATCTTTCACCTTTTACACAACTTTTATAGGAGTCCTGGCATTTTGCCATCTATTATGGAAAAGTTAGAGCGACTGATTAAGGAGGTTCCTTTGATACGTGCCTCTTGTGTTCTTTGAAAGGAAACACACTCATTTGCATCAAAACTGGAATCAAGTAAAAATTATTCTAAATTATAGGTATGTATTTGGGGATGTTAAAAAGATGGCAGAGGATCTGGAGAATACCTTGAATCATGTTGAATGTTAATTTAATTTATTTTTGCAATATAGATATAGTATTACAGAAATATTGTTATGGTTGTTTACCAAATTTCCCACTTAAGTTGAATGTTAAAAACTGTAGGTTGGATATGCTTTCTCTTAATTAGACTTCAAATGTACACAGTTTCTACCCTAATTTTTTAAATTGCATTTCCCTAATGGAGTAGATTAATTGGTACAAATCAAATTTCATACTTAATAATAATAATAATAATAATGAAAATAATTAAGTATGAAATACAAAATAATGTTTAGTTACTTCCTTCAATTGCGTGAAATACTCAACTTGTGATTTGATTACTGGATTTGGAGATAGTTGTACCTTATGTTTGTGGACTTGCAATGGTGGCTCATTGATTAACAGAAACAATTTGTAGCCCTCTTGAACAGTTCTGTGTGCTCCATGCCAAGCACTTGAGTGCATCATATCAGGGAAAAAGGCTTTTAGCATTATCATGTAAAGTGCTGCATCTGATGAGCAAACTCAGCCGATTTGTGGTATCCTCATGAAAAACAAAATTTCTGTAACAATTAACCAACTAAATGTTTGCTCAAACAAAATTTAAACTTAAAAATAAAAAAAAAAAGGACAGATGAGGCTAAAGGCCATCTGTCCCAGGTGCTGTGTAAAGTGACACCAAATAGCCAAAAACATATTTTTACACCAGTTTCAACTTTATAATGAATGACAACTTATTGAAATTACTCACTTAATGTTGAGAACTAAACTTAATTTCATAATGACAAATATGTAATTAATTCAAAATCTTCTCGGGCTTCTAGCCAGGTAAAAACTTGGCTTGACACCAACGTTTCGAAGAAGTGCATCTTCCTCGTCTTCAGGGTGAACTTCTTCGAAACGTTGGTGTCAAGCCAAGTTTTTACCTGGCTAGAAGCCCGAGAAGATTTTGAACTAACACGTCGCCAGGAAAGCTTCAGTTCTTATTTTAAATATGTAATTGTTTTTATGGATGATTTTGAGTAGAGTGTAAAACACTACATTGTCCTATTGACACCTTTAGAGGGAGTGCATACACATTGCTGTTCTGAGAATAGATATATACATGGAATTCATTTCTTATTCTGTTTTCAAATACTTAGGTAATTTTAAGTATTGTAATTTAACAATCTTTATGATTAAGTTTACTTTCTTCAGTTTAGATCTGCAGCTCTGCAATTTATTTACAATTAGGTATATTAAATAAAATAACATTTAAAATACTGAAAATGAATGCTGTTGTAAAATGCATTTTCACTGGAAGTATGGTATTGTAATAAAATCTCTATTCATCGAAATTCTTAGGCTTTCACGGCCGGTGTCAATACTGGCTGGAGTATAATCCGGGCCGTGGTCTACTGGGCTCCTCCTTCTTCTTCTCCAGCCAGTAAAATCTCTATTACTTAAAATTCTGATTACAATAAAGTATCTTTATTCCAATGCTGCAGTACAGTTTTATCCCTCATTGAAGAGCAGCAAATGAAATTAAATCATTGTGTCAGGTTATTGTGACTACTCAACGAATGGAACAATAGTGTATTGCCGAGTTTGCTTGAAGGAAATAAAGTGTAAGAACATAAAAAAACCACTGCACACATTTCAGCAAAGGAGGGCAAGGAGGACATCCTCTTATGCAGGTAAAACTCAAGTCCTCTGTTTACACATTTTCAGCCAATCTTTGTATGCAGCAACATTCCATGGAATGCAGCTCTGCGATCATTTCTGCCAAAATCAACTCTTAGAGTGCTATATGAATCTACCATTCTGTTTGGATCCCCGTGGATGAGACAACAGGATTCTCTGCAGCTACTGTGGCCATCTGAAATTGAGAATCATTTTTGCAAGGTGCTCGTATTACTCACAGATGCAGCGTCATATATGTTGAAAGCAGCAAAGGCCCTCCAGGTGTTTTATCTTCAAGGATACTGCTGATCCTTGTAAGATTCAAGGCTGAGAGTATTGAAAAGGAAACTGTATATTTGTAACAGCACCATTTCTTCATGGATACTCCTGATCCTTGTAAGATGCAAGGCTGAGAGTAATGAAACTGAATATGTGGATTTGTATAATGAAGAAATGAATGCTGTGAATTACAATAAAGTCCATTGACCTCCCGAACAGCAGATATCATTTTATGGTTAAAAACACAGAAATTTTCCAGTAGACCTAGATTTGAAACAGAATTAGATGCTCATTTAACTTTAAAAAACTCTCTAGATCTGATCGATAAAATTAAAGACATAAAATTGGAAAAAACCGATATGTTAGTTTCCTTTGATGTTACTGCTCTGTTTCCAAGCATACCTACAGAAAGCATACAATCCCACATCAAAAACTGGTTACTTGCAATAGGGAAAACAACAGAAGAAGTCCGAGAATACATCATATTAACGAATCTGTGCATAAATCAAAATTTTTTCACATTTAACGGGAAATATTACAAACAAACATCTGGTTTAGCTATGGGCAGCCCGCTGTCACCAATATTAGCAGATCTCTTCATGAGCACTATGGAAACTAGGATTAAAAAGGCATTCCCCTGGATGTTCAAAATATGGTACCGCTATGTAGACGACATCTTTGCAATAGTCCCAGAAAAACACCTAGAAGATGCACTAAAACTCCTAAATATGCAAGAAAGGTCTAAAAAGTTCACAATGGAGAAGGAATGTGATGGACAACTACCATTCCTCGACCTAAAAATCATCAAAACTAATAATCACCTTACATTTGGCATCTACAGAAAACCTACCCACACCAACAGCTATATAAAACAAAAGAGTTACAATCCCATTCCCCATCAGCATGCTTTACTCAACAGCCTTACACACAGATTGGTAAATGTACCAATGGGCAAAACAGAATACCAATGTGAACTTACTAAAATATTGGACATAGCTACAGAGAATGGATTTCGGGCAGAACTGGTGTACAAAAAAGTTAATAAGACCAAAAATAGAAAGAGAATTAAAGAAGTCAGCACACTCACTCAAAACCAGAAAGAAAACAAGATCTACAAGAAGTTTACATACCACCCTACAACTTTCTACAAATTCCAGAGGATCTTCAAACGACATAACATCATTCTAGCCCCTAAAAACAATTACTCTATAAAAAACATTTTAAATTCTAAATTAAAAGATGATATCCCACAAGAAAACAAACCAGGAATATATCAGTTCAGCTGTAATGACTGTGAAAAAATCTACATCGGCCAAACAAAAAGAAATATAAAAACCAGGGCAAAAGAACACCACAGAAATATTAAACTCAAACAAGAAGACAAATCTGCAGTAGCTTGGCATTTTTGGAAAGAGAAACACACTATAAATAGAAGCCCAAAAATCCTCAAAAACATCACAAGGAAGACAGAATTAAAAGTTTGGGAAAACATATATATTTGGAAAAACAAGAACCGGGTTTTCAATTTTGAAATCCCGCCAGGCGATCTACTCATTCAGAGGTTCATCAAACCACCACCAGGGACAGAGACAACCACCACAGCAAGCAATGCCGGCAGTCGACCAAAGGAATTGACAATGGAAGCACATGGCTTCTGAAACATGTTTTCCGAAATAAAAAAGTAAGTGATGTAGCGTTACAAAATCGACTCAACTGAATTTTAATTAGTAACTATTATGTCGATAATTAGAAAACTATCATCTGACATTACATCAGTGTTACATATAATGAAATTATATTTATTTATTTATTTATACATTTTAACACTAATTTTTGATACTCTTTGTTTTTATATGATTGCAGAAGAAAAGAAAGAAAAAAAAAAAGGAAGTTCATGTGCTTTAATAGAGCACATTAAGTATAGTAGAGGCCTCAAGTGCGAATGGTGTGATTATATGTCTATTCTGTTGTTTTTGTAACCCATGCTTTTAGCACTAGCTTTACACGTTTTTTTTCCATAGTATATAAACATATGTATACATGTATATGTCTTGACAAGTTCTATATTCAGTGGCTTCCTGGCCTAAATGAAGCTACAGAATGCTTTCTAATCTAATCTAAACTATAAACAGTTATTATGAAGCCTCAACATTAATAGTTACAGAACTGTTTTTGAGATCCTTAGTTACTTCACAATATTTACTTTTATTATCTAACATTTATTCTCTTTAAATTATCTCTAAACTTCTTTAAGGTCATAGGGCAGCTACAGGTAATTCATTCAATTCTTCAATGGTCCTATTAAAAGAAAATGTTCCTATGTTGGTTCTGTACCTTTTACCCATAATTTTATACAAATGATCATTTGGTTTGTAGTATGCCAGGTGTTCTAACCTCTTTCTGATGTCCATCCATGCATTCAGACCAACAGAAGCTTTAAATAGTGCAACTAACCTATGTCTTTTACGTCTAACTTTTAGCGGCTCCCATTTATTCTCTTTGCCCTTCTTAAGTTCAAAATCTTCACCTCTCATTGTGAATTTTACAGCCCTTCTCTGTATCTTTTCCAGCGAATCAGTTTGAATAGCCCTGTATGGGTCCCAGCATGCTACTCCATATTCCATAACTGGCCGCACTAAGGACTTGTAGGCAATTTCCCTGGACTTTGCGCTCCCCTTTTTGAGTGTTCTCATTACGAAGTGCAATGTCTTCCATGTGGAATCATTGGTCCTTTTAGAATGAACTGTGTTGGGCATCTGCTACTGGTGAAAGTGACAAGAGCACTCCTAGGAGGGTTGTGTGATAAGTTGCTAGCACAACATGTTTGTGTTGTAATAATTGCTCAATGCTATGTTGTAGATGACTTCTTGTAACGAATTTGGAAGATGAAAAAAAGTGATATTGGAGCACTGATAAAGTACTTTGTAAATTGATGCTGACTTACTGAACACATGAGGAGGCAATTCTCCTTCATGTTCAACTGTGGACCAACAAATTTAGCATAGAAGAGGATTGTAAATTATAATTTGTTACCTGACAAAGCCTTTGAATTCATGTAATTCTTTTGGTGAATAAAAATCTTATCTTATCTTATCTTATTGGCATAGTGGTGGGCCAAGATGTGTCACCACTCCAGGATCGAGAAATTGCTGAAGCTGAAGCTGTAGGGATATCACATTTTGATTGAGGAATTAGCATGAAAACATGATCTTCCAGATGGGTGCCACAACTGTTAACATAAGATCAAAAATGCATTAGAGTTCAAATTTCTGAAGAATGTTTGTCCCTTTTTTAAATAAATTGAGTCACCTTTTTTTACACTTTTTGCTCCTCTTCCCCTTGATATGCGAAGACCAGTTTCAGGGTACCTTGAATTGTGAGGTGGATGTAGTGCTGCCCTCTACTCTTGTCAATCCACTGTAGGAACTTCAAAATTCATAAGAGAATCTTCTTCCTTGTTGATGAAGATGTTTTCCAAAATTTGCAGTTCCAAAGATTTCTTCGCATATTTTATTAACTCTATTTCTTTGTTATGATTTTCAGACCAAAAATGATGTGCTACTGCAGATTTGTCTACATGCTTGTAACTAATGCTTCTCAAGTGTTCTTTGATCCTAGTTTCCATATTTCACTATGTCTTTGTGATATAAATCTTTTTTGCAGTCTGGAGACAACCTCTCAACCTCGGAACTGAAGATAGGGTTAAGGTACCTTGAAACTGGTCTTCTCAAACAAAGGGCAAGTGGAGCAAAAAGTGACTCAATTCATTTAAATTGTGGTGCTCCACTGTCTAAATTACTTGTTGTTATTATTATTTGATATAATGTTTGCCCCATTTGCACCACAGGTGAAGTATGAAGTATAGGTCCACACTATACACGAGAAAGAAAACAGTAGCAGCATGCTGATTTTCCACCTCCAAAGATTAGATTAACTTGTGTTGTGAAAGTTAGGCCTTGGACATAGACCATGTCAAAGCACACAAATTATATCATAAACTTTCAGGTGCTCTAAAACATACTACAGGTATTAAAGATTAAAAAATTTGATTTTGAGATATGGTGGCACCATGGTTGAGTGGTTAGACCACTTGCCCGGGTTTGATCCCAAGTGCCCATATGTGGGATTTGTGGTGGTCAAAACAGCAGGTGCCACTCCAACATATGGGGAGGGTAAGCAGACTATGATATTGAGTTATACATCACTATTTACTACACAAGTAAGTTACAATATAAGCTTTACACTGCTAAGATACATGCAATTTTATTGTGTATCTATTTGACTAATGCTTGCATTAGGCTGATTATTGATTTAAAGATTCTTCTCCAAAATAAAATGACTTGTTACAAAGGTACTGTTTAAGAGAAGCTTTAGAAATGTTGTAGTTACTAACAATTTCCTTGAGATTACTGGAAATAGCATTACATACTTTAATGTTTCATAATATACACCTTTCTGGAAGCAAGAGAGTTTTGCATTAGGACAGTGGTTATTAGAGATAAAATGATGTATTGCCGGTTTGTTATATAGCTATGTTGGTTATTGGTATAACATTTTAAAATTCCAAATGTGTATACAAATACCCAGTTTGACATTATTCTGTGTGTGGCTGCTAACTAAGAGTGTGACACGTTATTCATTTAACTTTGTTTTGCATTAGGAATATACATTTACTATCCACTGAATTACCCCAGTAAATTATTCCATACTCCATAGTGGAGTTAAAATATGCAAAATAGACTTAAGTCTGTCAATTGAATAAAACTTAACCAGAGCTCAAATGGCATAACATGCTGCATTAAGCTTAGGCGTGATGTAATTAATATAGGACTTCCTATCTAAGTGCTTGTCTACTAGAAGACCTAGAAATTTTACTTCATTAGGTTGTTGTAATAATGCATCACTGATTTCTATTCTAGATGATTTACTGATGAATGGTTAGTTATGAATTTAACTACTTTTGTCTTTTCAAGGTTTACTGAAATTTGTTTGCTTTAAACCATTGTGGTATGCCGTTTATAACATAATTTTATAACACATTCATTTAAATGCTTGCTTGTTACTAGAACACTGGCGTCATCTGCAAATACATAGATACCAGCAATGTTGTTTATGTTCAATGGGAGGTCATTTATGTAAATTAAAAATAACAGAGGACCTAAAGTTGACCCTTGAGAAACACCATGTTTCATTAGTTTCCAACCTGAAATGCTGTTGTTATACTGATTGTAGCTGCTAATTTTCACCCTTTGTTTTCCTTCTTCTAGGTATGAAATAAACCTAAAATTTTGTTTTTATTCCATAAAACTGTAGTTTCGCTATCAAAATATCATGATTTAGACAGTCAAATGTATTTGCTAGGTCACAGGAAATTTCACCTGCATGTAAATTGTCATTTAAGTCTGTTATATTTCATGTATAAGTAAATTGCATTGTTTGTTGATATTCTTTTTCTAAACCAAAATTTTCTCAGAAAAATAGACTTGTTATTTTCCATTTAATTATATAATTTATTGAACATTGCTTTCTCTGATACTTTTGAGAATCTTTGTCACAGAGATATTGATTTAGTATCCTCCTTTTTGCCTTTTTTGAAAAGGATTTTGACAATTATTTCATTCTATCAGGAAATACTCAAGTATTTAATGATCATTACATAAATAGCTAAGAGGAATGCCTATTTGGTAAAGACATGAGGTTAACTTTTCTTATTATTTCATCATGTCCAGAAGAGTTACTGGCCCTAAGGAAATCTATTATATTATTGATTTCAGAAGGAGTTTTCAAATTGATGTTAAATTCAGGGGTCTTATCAATGAAAGCATTCTCAAAAAATTTAGGGCCGACTCCTTATTTCTATAATTTAAATCTAATTTCTTTGTTACATCCAGAAAGAAATTGTTGAAAATATTTATAACCTTCTGCAGATCACAAATTACTTGATTGTCGGTATTTAGTATTACTGGGGGCTTTCTTGCCCCACGTAAGAATAATGTTTGAAATAATCGTTTGCGAACTTGAACAACAAATTATTTAACATTTTTTAAATCAACAGTGCTCTTCCAGTGGGATGTGGGTAAACTGGTCTAATAATGCTTACCTGTAGTATTGCTATTGATGCTGCTACAATTAATAACATTTTGATATTTTTAAATGATTAAATCAAAGATTTTGTGTATCAATACTCTTAGTTTTATTTTATCATGTACAAGGGTCATACTGAAGGTAGTGGGCAACAATTTTTAAACCTGTTAATATTTATTTTTTTAGAGAAACCAGGTACTTCATTGTAATCTACAGAGTTTCCTACATAGTCTCCATTTCTTTGCACACATTTTTCTCAATTGTTCTGCAAGCTTGAAGATACTCTTGCACTGCTTTTTGAATATCCTGCACCAGGCCTCACATGTGTTGTTTAATGGAATGAGAGGGAGGATGTAGAATGTTCACCACTGCAGGTGTCAGATATAGCGGGTAGCATCCCAAAAGATTGTACTGTCTTTGCTTCTTCAAATGCAAATGGTACTGGTATTTTGTTTCAGGCTTGTCAGCTTTCATCATCTGTCACAATACTTGTCACCTTCATTTTGAAATCCCTGAAGAAAAATTTGGATGATGGTTCTTCTCTGAAGTTTTTGGTCCTCAGTCTATAAACATGGGACCCAACAGGCTCAAACTGCTGGATAACCTAAACTTTGTATCATTTCTTGCACTGGCGACCACTACAATGCTCATTTTCCCCACCCATCTCCTAACACTACTAACAACCATGCAGGCACATTGAAGTCTGAGGTGATTTTCAGCAGCACATTTTCCCTGTTTAACAAGGAATTCATTGACAGCACACTTTTGAAATGAAACATGGATGTCAGCCATGATTTTAATGTGCCTGCAGTCACATGATTGAAGCTAATGATGTCAACATTATCCTGCAAGCGTTTTTGTTACACTGTTGCAATTTGACTGATGACTTTATGTTCTGCTATTTTAGTAATAATCACTATTGTATGTTCCTAGGCAAGGGTTTTGGTGGTTGGAAACAAATGTAAAATGTAATAGTTCAATGTGATTTTAATTCCAAAAACTGCACATTAAACTATGAATATAAAATTAATTGATTTGTTTAAATATTTCAATTTAGGATTAATTTATTTTATGCAAATTGTTTAAAAATGCATCCCTGTACATAACCTCTCTCTTGGTTATGCTACTGTTTGCTACGATAGTGAGTGGCAGAAAATGATAGGGTATTTACTCTGCAGGGGCAAATAGAGAAATAAGAGAATAAAAAGGAACAGTAACTTTTAAAATCTTAATAGCTTTCATTATTTATTTACTTGTTTTGTATATATTTTCTCCATATTTTCACTTAAGAAGAAATTTGTTGTTATTCTAACATGATTTGGTACAAATTAAATTCACAT
The DNA here is from genome assembly GCA_030762935.1 of Hymenopus coronatus. Classification (NCBI taxonomy): domain Eukaryota; kingdom Metazoa; phylum Arthropoda; class Insecta; order Mantodea; family Hymenopodidae; genus Hymenopus; species Hymenopus coronatus. Next base: position 3,846,475 of record CM060900.1, on the reverse strand, counting down.
GGAACAAAATTGATTTCCAAGAACAAAAGTAAAGCATTGCCCATTATTGTAAGACCCTGCTTAAAGTAAGAATAATGCTCACATCCATGTTACACAATAAGAAAACTATTAAGATTTCTCATGCATTGTCGACATATTAGTGGCAAATGTCAGCAAAAAGACACTAAGCACAATACATAATTTGAGCAAACCATTCTCTATGGCAGTGTAACAAAAAGTTATTGTAATACCACAGTAACTTCACATAAAAATAGTATTCCTTGGTTGTTGTTCATTGTAATTTCATGCATGTCCAAGAAATCAATAAATGTTATGGGTGGCATAGAAATGATTTTTTGTGCACATAAATGAAATATTTATTTTTATATTCTAATAATCAGATGCAACATCAATAGATGCAGTTAGCCATAGAGGAGGAAATCCTTCAATAGGAGAAGTATCTCTTTCTTTGGGAAGTGGAAGCCAATTAGAAAGACTAGATCGGGAAAATGACAGGGAATCAGCCAGCAATGTTGCTCTGGCAGGTGCAAGCATAGCTGGCAGCATAGCTTCCAGCCTTTTACCAGGAGGTCAAAGGTGAGTCTACTACTCATACAGGGCTCATAACTTGATCAAATTCCATCTTTTTTCTTAGATTTTGCAGAAAATGCTGCATTGGATGTAAATTTCTTTTGTCTCAAAATGAAGGTAAATGGCTTAATTTTACTATGGGTTTTATGGCCTTTGTTATTTAATGGTCAATTTTGAGGATATTTTCATTCTTTTGTTGCACTTTTTCCTCTTTTGCCAACAAAATAGACTTTTTCAACATTGCAGACAAAGCAATCTTGCAACTTCTCAATTATGAGGCAACATAATTTAGCTCATGTTACGTCACATTCTGACTTTGGTCAATTTTGATGTAGTCAAATCAGTGATTGACATTTTTTAGGAAAAGTGCTGCAGCAATAGGAATTGGCCAGAACTTGGTCATTGATTATTACTTGAAAATTTTGACATGAACTACGAGTAACTTTTTTATTTTGACAATACCAATAACGTGGCTAGTAAAATGAAAACAGTTGTTTAGAGGATACAAAGGATGAAAGAGCTCTTGGTCATCCTGCACCTTGCTGAAACTTGTAAAAGAGCCACTCTGCAGCAAGGCCAGTCTCTCACTGCTCGGGCCTTCTCCGGGTAATTTTCATTTCATTCCTAATATTGTTAATTAAATTTTACCTCCATTTCTGCCATTATTTTCGTAAACATAAACAATGTGATTGCCAATCGTAGATTTAGCGGTTTATCACACCATCTTCAACATTTTTACATTTCAGATGAATCCCTTGAATTATTGGGAGGTGATGAAAGTAATATTATTTAACCAAGAGTGAAGCCTAACACCAAGGTTGAGTTGGGGAGGTCTTTTACTGGTATTGAAATGTATGTATTATATACAAACAATAACATCTTAACATTTCATAAGATAATTTTGTTATAAATTAAGGCAGTAACTTGAATTAAACCTCAGTTATGGGCAGCTACTTTTATTTTTCACATATATGGGTTATGTATTCAAGGCATACAAATCTTTTCTATTATTAAAATTGAGCTCAGTTTTAATTTTCTCATCTTCCTCAAAAGCATTTAAATAGAATTGACTATATTCAAAAGCCTTTGTGTGACCTCCCTATAAAAATCTGACTATGATCCTGCTTGCTATATTTAAAAACATCTTAAGTATTATGAAAAGGAACCATATTGAAAAACATTGTAATGGACACCCAGAACATAAACCACAGTCTAGTGTTTGCTCCGAGCACAGTAAATGCTGCTGTTTTAAATGAGAAAATGGTGCAAATAATTGTCATTAATTTTGGGTACTTGTTTGCAGGCTTGAAGTACAGGCAGATGTGGCATCTACCCAAAGATTCAGCATGAGTAGTGAAACTGCATCAGCTGCTACTAGCCTCTCTGAGAAGTCTGTGTCGGCATCCATAGCTGACGATGGTGCTGCATCAACTCGTGCTTTAGCAGGGTCAGTTCTCAATTTCAAGACTGACTCCAGTTCATTATCTGGGTACAAGGGAACAAATAACGAAGCATGCACACCTGTAGAAGTACACACTGATTCTGTGAGCCAACGGAGTGACGAAGTTGCAGGCCCAGCATCTTTAAGCTCGCTGGAAGAACTTACTGCAGGAATGATGCGGCGCACTCGTAAGAGGCCATTTTTAGACCGACAGGTAATTGTGGAAGTAGTTTGGATTTCTTTAAATATGGCTTTCTATCTCTTCAGTTTCCAACATGTGTATGTATTATTTTATATTTGTATTCATTGTTTTAAAACCTTAACATAATAATAAACTATAAAAATGCATAATTGAAATTTGAGTCGATTGGTGACACCTCAGTTACACATGGTAAGTTTTCACCCTGGATATGTTGCTGTCTATCAGTTGGAGTCTTGAAGGGGATCTCTTACTTTTGTGTTACTTGTACAGCCATCTAGCTATCTAGTGGAGAACTTAACTTTGCCATAATCAGCATATTTTTGAAATTCAGTACTTTGTGTGCATTATTGTAGGCATGATTATTTCCCATACTGAAAGTTCTCTTGGTGTCTTGGCATGTTTGGAAAATTTTTTCATCTGTTTAATGTTCTACTTGATTGATCTGCTGCTGATTTGTCTGTTTGAGTGTCCCTTTAGTCTGGTTTGTCCTAGTTTCATGGCAGCCTTCATAGTGAAAATTGCTTATTATTCAGCATAGTACAGCAACTCGCAGTACCATACCTTAAGTAGGGCATCTCTTTCCTAATGGAGACAGACATCTTCAAACTTAATAAGTGAAACTAAATCAATTATCACCAATTTACTCATAACTGTGACAATGTATAAAGCTTTCACTATTTAGAATTATTTCTAATAACTTAGCATGTACAAAGGACATTCTTAAAACGTTATGACCAGATAATTAAATCTTTACATGTTTAATTTTATGACACTGTTTTTGAGTTAAAACACATTAATCATCCTTTGTATTAAGAGGACAGCTTCCATATAAATATGATCTATATGTTTTGAAATTTCACACACAATTTATCTTTTATTAGAGTAGCATTCAGCTGTTCATTATGGGGAGAAGGCTTGCAAGGTACTTGTTTTGCACTAATATTTCAAATGGCTGACATTTTGGAAAGTCTTTCTGATGAATGAGTGTAGGTGTACCACTCAACTCTCATACTCATTTGCTGCTAATGTTGTTTTATTGTTCATTGTACAAAGTGAAATTGACTACAAATAATTATCTTTAATTCACTGCTGGACAAGACTTCTGCAGTACAATTTGCACATAGACACTCTGCTCCCTCATGCCACTGCGCGCTAACACTCCCAGTCGAAAACTAACTTACTACCTAGGTTCCTAGTACCTGTATAGTCATGAATGATATGAACACAAGTTACTACAAACCAAAAATGTTGGCGCATGCTCAATGTGTTGCATTCCAAGGCACATGTGACCACACTACATACACATGAAGAAATTATGTGCTGGTAAGGCACATACACACCTCCCAACCAGCCCTATTGTAGCAAGCTAGACAATCCAAGTGTACTACCAGCCTCTGGATGTGGTAGAAGACAACAACTATCCTCTTCACCACAAGGTGTGGCTCTTACCATGGTTGTTGAAGCTTGGGGCAGTGTCCCTTGATCCAGATAGGGTGATATAGTCACACCAGATCATTCTTCTTGAAACCTCAGCCGTTGGCCTGCCGGTCGTAATGGCTCTTCATCAGCCATCTCATGCATGTCCTGCAGTTGGTCTAAAAAATGCTCCACACAGTTGACTGTTGATGTTCTCTCCTAGGAGGATTCCCAAACATCAGGTGCATGGTAGTTGCAGCTCTCTGCCAAAGACCAAATTTGTGGCATCAATCAATCCAGTGGTGTTGTGGGTTGAATAGCGGTAGGCCAGCAGCAAAAGGGCCACACTGACATCCCAGTCACTCTGGTGATTGGCCTTCCTCAAATGTTCTTCTAGAATCTTGATGCCATCTGACTCTGGGTGGAGAAAGGATGGACTTGAAGTTGGTGTCCTGAGGCTGTGTTGTTTCAACAGCACTCCATATTGACAACGTAGTTCTTCTGAGAGGCACTTTGCGATGGTCTTGGCCTCCTGGTTAGGGATGGAGTACACCTCATACTGACTCAGTGAATGGCCCAGCTACATCAATAGCTGTGTGTTCAAAGGGTGTTCCCATGATATACTGCTGCATGGGATCCCGGCCCCTGATTAGTGGGCTGCGACTTGCTGGATACACATGACATTGACGGCACCATCTCTCAGCATCTGTCTGTAGCCTCAGCCAGTAATACCATTGTTGGTGGTTTTTGATTTTTTGGTTGGGTCCCAGATGACCTTCTGAAGTCCTATCTTCCTCCAGGGCTACCATTACCTTACTCCAAGGAAGGATCAACTGCTCTCTCTGCGTCTTCTCATCAGGTGACTCCCATACTCTGAACAGTATTCCTTCGTTGGTCTTCAATGAGCCCCATTGAGCACAGTAGCACTTGTATACACTACTCCTAGGCATGGTGTCCTCCCAGTTCATCTAGTCCCTGCCTACACTTCTCTCAGGAGTGGCCCCAAGTCAACGTCTACCAACTGCTTCATCCTCAGGCCTGTGCTATCCCATCTGGTTACAGACATCAATGAAATAACACGAGCAGCTGCTCCTTTTCCTCAACCATGGTATCCGCATTGGAGTTGCTCCTTTCTTTCCTATGTTATGATTAAAATTGTACTCTTGGAGTCACTGAACCCAATAGGCTGTCTGGCCCTCCAGGTTCTTGAAACTTAACCACCATGAGGGTGGAGTAGTCAATCTTCAGGTGAAGTGGCTGACTTTATAGACATTTGTGGAAATGCTACAGCATCTTTATTACTGCCAGGAGTCTCTTTTGCTTTGGAGAGCATTTCCCTATAGTAGGATTTTATCTCACACTGGTGTGGCTGGCATGGATATCCACAAAAAAGTCACCACCAGGGTGTAGAAATCCTGACATTGGTGCACTGCAGAGTGCTGACTTAAGCATCTTGAACACACTCTCTGCCTCTTCTGACCCTGTATAAGACCTCTGCATAGGCCCAGGAAACTTTGCAATTGTTTGTCTCTCATGTGAGGAAAATTTCTCACTGCTCGAACCTTCTCTGGATCCGTGACCATGCTAGATGGTGAGACTATGTGGCCCAAGTAGTTTACCTCCTTAAAGAAGAGTGGCCTTTCTTTGTGTTCAGCTTCAAGTTAGCTGCCTGCATCCACTGCAGTATATTGGTCAGGTTCACGAGGGGTTTCTTGAAGATGCTGCCATCCAGACACAGCAGGCAGGCATCGTAAGTCAAACGTTTCATCACCGATGTCAAGGAGTGCTGGAATGTTGCAGAGGCCTAAAAGCATAACTGCAAAATACCAAAGATTTTGGCAAGTCAAGAATGTCATCTTTTGTATGTCTCTGTGAACTTGGATCAGAATTATCTTGCGAGTATCAGAATTATCTAAATAGTGACATGTGCAATAAACAAGTGACATACACTGCTACTGAAATCAGACATAGTGACATGTGCAATAAACAAGTGACATACACTGCTACTGAAGTCGGATATAGTGACATGTGCAATAAACAAGTGACATACATTGCTACTGAAAACGGATATAGTGACACGTGCAATAAACAAGTGACATACACAGCTACTGAAGTCGGATATAGTGACATGTGCAATAAACAACTGACATGCATTGCTACTGAAGTCGGATATAGTGACATGTGCAATAAACAAGTGACATACACTGGAACTGAAGTCAGATATAGTGACATGTGCAATAAACAAGTGACGTACACTACTACTGAAGTTGGATATAGTGACATGTGCAATAAACAAGTGACATACACTGCTACTGAAGTCGGATATAGTGAAATGTGCAACAAAAACAAGTGACATACATTGCTACTGAAGTCGGATATAGTGACAAGTGCAATAAACAAGGGACATACACAGGTACTGAAGTCAGATATAGTGACATACACTGCTACTGAAGTCGGATATAGCGACATGTGCAATAAAAAAGTGACATACCCTGCTACTGAAGTTGGATATAGTGACATGTTCAATAAACAAGTGACATACACTGCTACTGAAGTCGGATATAATGACACTTGCAATAAACAAGTGACATACACTGCTACTGAAGTCTGATATAGTGACACGTGCAATATACAAGTGACATACATTGCTACTGAAGTCAGATATAGTGACACGTGCAATAAACAAGTGACATACATTGTTACTGAAGTCAGATATAGTGAAATACACTGCTACTGAAGTCGGATATAGTGACATGTGCAATAAACAAGTGACATACATTGTTACTGAAGTCGGATATAGTGACACGTGCAATAAACAAGTGACATACACTGCTACTGAAGACGGATATAGTGACATGTGCAATAAACAAGTGACATACACTGCTACTGAAGTCAGATATAGTGACATGTGCAATAAACAAGTGACATACACTGCTACTGAAGTCAGATATAGTGACATGTGCAATAAACAAGTGACATACACTGCTACTGAAGTCAGATATAGTGAAATACACTGCTACTGAAGTCGGATATAGTGACATGTGCAATAAACAAGTGACATACATTGTTACTGAAGTCGCATATAGTGACATGTGCAATAAACAAGTGACATACACTGCTACTGAAGTCAGATATAGTGACATACACTGCTACTGAAGTCACATATAGTGACATGTGCAATAAACAAGTGACATACACTGCTACTGAAGTCAGATATAGTGACATGTGCAATAAACAAGTGACATACACTGCTACTGAAGTCAGATATAGTGACATGTGCAATAAACAAGTGACACACATTGCTACTGAAGTCGGAAATAGTGACATGTGCAATAAACAAGTGACATACACTGGTACTGAAGTCTGATATAGTGACATGTGCAATAAAAAAGTGACGTACACTGCTACTGAAGTTGGATATAGTGATATGTGCAATAAACAAGTGACATACACTGCTATGGAAGTCAGATATACTGACATGTGCAATAAACAAGTGACATACATTGCTACTGAAGTCACATATAGTGACATGTGCAATAAACAAGTGACATACACTGCTACTGAAGTCGGATATAGTGAAATACACTGCTACTGAAGTCGGATATAGTGACATGTGCAATAAACAAGTGACATACACTGCTACTGAAGTCAGATATAGTGACATGTGCAATAAACAAGTGACATACACTGCTACTGAAGTCAGATATGGTGACATGTGCAATAAACAAGTGACATACACTGGTACTGAAGTCTGATATAGTGACATGTGCAATAAACAAGTGACATACACTGCTACTGAAGTCAGATATAATGACATGTGCAATAAACAAGTGACATACACTGCTACTTAAGTCAGATATAGTGATGTGTGCAATAAACAAGTGACATACACTGCTACTGAAGTCAGATATAGTGAAATACACTGCTACTGAAGTCGGATATACTGACATGTGCAATAAACAAGTGACATTCATTGTTACTGAAGTCGGATATAGTGACATCTGCAATAAAAAAGTGACATACACTGCTACTGAAGTCGGATATCATGACATGTGCAATAAACAAGTGACATACACTTCTACTGAAGTAAGATATAGTGACATACACTGCTACTGAAGTCACATATAGTGACATGTGCAATAAGCAAGTGACATACACTGCTACTGAAGTCAGATATAGTGACATGTGCAATAAACAAGTGACATACACTGCTACTGAAGTCAGATATAGTGACATATGCAAAAAAAAAAGTGACATACACTGCTACTGAAGTCAGATATAGTGACATGTGCAATAAACAAGTGACATACACTGCTACTGAAGTCAGATATACTGACATGTGCAATAAAAGAGTGACATACACTGCCACTGAAGTCCGATATAGTGACACGTGCAATAAACAAGTGACATACATTGTTACTGAAGTCAGATATAGTGACATGTGCAATAAAATGGTGACATACACTGCTACTGAAGTCGGATACAGTGAAATACACTGCTACTGAAGTCGGATACAGTGACATGTGCAATAAACAAGTGACATACGCTGCTACTGAAAACAGAGAGTGACCTGTGCAATAAACAAGTGACATACACTGCTACTGAAGTCGGATATAGTGACATGTGCAATAAACAAGTGACATACATTGCTACTGAAAACGGATATAGTGACACGTGCAATAAACAAGTGACATACACAGCTACTGAAGTCGGATATAATGACACGTGCAATAAACAAGTGACATACACAGCTACTGAAGTCGGATATAGTGACATGTGCAATAAACAACCAACATCCATTATTACTGAAGTCTGATATAGTGACATGTGCAATAAACAAGTGACATACACTGGTACTGAAGTCAGATATAGTGACATGTGCAATAAACAAGTGACGTACACTACTACTGAAGTTGGATATAGTGACATGTGCAATAATCAAGTGACATTAACTGCTACTGAAGTCGTACATAGTGACATGTGCAATAAACAAGTGACATAGATTGCTACTGAAGTCGGATATAGTGACATGTGCAATAAACAAGTGACATACACTGCTACTGAAGTCAGATATAGTGACATGTGCAATAAACAAGTGACATACACTGCTACTGAAGTCAGATATAGTGACATGTGCAATAAACAAGTGACATACACTGCTACTGAAGTTGGATATAGTGACATGTTCAATAAACAAGTGACATACACTGCTACTGAAGTCGGATATAGCGACATGTGCAATAAACAAGTGACATACCCTGCTACTGAAGTTGGATATAGTGACATGTTCAATAAACAAGTGACATAACCTGCTACTGAAGTCTGATATACTGACATGTGCAATAAACAAGTGACATACATTGCTACTGAAGTCAGATATAGTGACACGTGCAATAAACAAGTGACATACACTGCTACTGAAGTCAGATATAGTGAAATACACTGCTACTGAAGCCAGATATAGTGAAATACACTGCTACTGAAGTCGGATATAGTGACATGTGCAATAAACAAGTGACATACATTGTTACTGAAGTCGGATATAGTGACACGTGCAATAAACAAGTGACATACACTGCTACTGAAGACGGATATAGTGACATGTGCAATAAACAAGTGACATACACTGCTACTGAAGTCAGATATAGTGACATGTGCAATAAACAAGTGACATACACTGCTACTGAAGTCAGATATAGTGACATGTGCAATAAACAAGTGACATACACTGCTACTGAAGTCAGATATAGTGAAATACACTGCTACTGAAGTCGGATATAGTGACATGTGCAATAAACAAGTGACATACATTGTTACTGAAGTCGCATATAGTGACATGTGCAATAAACAAGTGACATACACTGCTACTGAAGTCAGATATAGTGACATACACTGCTACTGAAGTCACATATAGTGACATGTGCAATAAACAAGTGACATACACTGCTACTGAAGTCAGATATAGTGACATGTGCAATAAACAAGTGACATACACTGCTACTGAAGTCAGATATAGTGACATGTGCAATAAACAAGTGACACACATTGCTACTGAAGTCGGAAATAGTGACATGTGCAATAAACAAGTGACATACACTGGTACTGAAGTCTGATATAGTGACATGTGCAATAAAAAAGTGACGTACACTGCTACTGAAGTTGGATATAGTGATATGTGCAATAAACAAGTGACATACACTGCTATTGAAGTCAGATATACTGACATGTGCAATAAACAAGTGACATACACTGCCACTGAAGTCCGATATAGTGATACGTGCAATAAACAAGTGACATACATTGCTACTGAAGTCACATATAGTGACATGTGCAATAAACAAGTGACATACACTGCTACTGAAGTCGGATATAGTGAAATACACTGCTACTGAAGTCGGATATAGTGACATGTGCAATAAACAAGTGACATACACTGCTACTGAAGTCAGATATAGTGACATGTGCAATAAACAAGTGACATACACTGCTACTGAAGTCAGATATGGTGACATGTGCAATAAACAAGTGACATACACTGCTACTGAAGCCGGATATAGTGACATGTGCAATAAACAAGTGACATACACTGCTACTGAAGTCAGATATAATGACATGTGCAATAAACAAGTGACATACACTGCTACTTAAGTCAGATATAGTGATGTGTGCAATAAACAAGTGACATACACTGCTACTGAAGTCGGATATAGTGACATGTGCAATAAACAAGTGACATACATTGCTACTGAAAACGGATATAGTGACACGTGCAATAAACAAGTGACATACACAGCTACTGAAGTCGGTTATAGTGACATGTGCAATAAACAACTGACATGCATTGCTACTGAAGTCGGATATAGTGACATGTGCAATAAACAAGTGACATACACTGGAACTGAAGTCAGATATAGTGACATGTGCAATAAACAAGTGACGTACACTACTACTGAAGTTGGATATAGTGACATGTGCAATAAACAAGTGACATACACTGCTACTGCAGTCGGATATAGTGAAATGTGCAACAAAAACAAGTGACATACATTGCTACTGAAGTCGGATATAGTGACAAGTGCAATAAACAAGGGACATACACAGGTACTGAAATCAGATATAGTGACATACACTGCTACTGAAGTCGGATATAGCGACATGTGCAATAAAAAAGTGACATACCCTGCTACTGAAGTTGGATATAGTGACATGTTCAATAAACAAGTGACATACACTGCTACTGAAGTCGGATATAATGACACTTGCAATAAACAAGTGACATACACTGCTACTGAAGTCTGATATAGTGACACGTGCAATATACAAGTGACATACATTGCTACTGAAGTCAGATATAGTGACACGTGCAATAAACAAGTGACATACATTGTTACTGAAGTCAGATATAGTGAAATACACTGCTACTGAAGTCGGATATAGTGACATGTGCAATAAACAAGTGACATACATTGTTACTGAAGTCGGATATAGTGACACGTGCAATAAACAAGTGACATACACTGCTACTGAAGACGGATATAGTGACATGTGCAATAAACAAGTGACATACACTGCTACTGATGTCAGATATAGTGACACGTGCAATAAACAAGTGACATACACTGCTACTGAAGTCAGGTATAGTGACACGTGCAATAAACAAGTGACATACATTGCTATTGAAGTCAGATATAGTGGCACGTGCAATAAACAAGTGACATACACTGCTACTGAAGTCGGATATAGTGACATGTGCAATAAACAACTGACATACATTGCTACTGAAGTCAGATATAGTGACATGTGCAATAAACAAGCGACACACATTGCTACTGAAGTCAGATATAGTGACAAGTGCAATAAACAAGTGACACACATTGCTACTGAAGTCAGATATAGTGACATGTGCAATAAACAAGTGTCATACATTGCTACTGAAGTCAGATATAGTGACATGTGCAATAAACAAGTGACATACATTGCTACTGAAGTCGGATATAGTGACACATCAATAAACAAGTGACATACACTGCTACTGAGGTCAGAAATAGTGCAATACACTGCTACTGAAGTCGGATATAGTGACACATCAATAAACAAGTGACATACACTGCTACTGAAGTCGGATATATTGAAATACACTGCTACTGAAGTCGGATATAGTGACATGTGCAATAAACAAGTGACATACATTGCTACTGAAGTCAGATATAATGACATGTGCAATAAACATGTGACATACACTGCTACTGAATTCAGATATACTGACATGTGCAATAAAAACTGACATACATTGCTACTGAAGTCAGATATAGTGACACGTGCAATAAACAAGTGACATACACTGCTACTGAAGTCGGATATAGTGACATGTGCAATAAACAAGTGACATACACTGGTACTGAAGTCAGATATAGTGACATGTGCAATAAACAAGAGACATACACTGCTACTGTAGTCAGATATAGCGACATGTGCAATAAACAAGTGACATACACTGCTACGGAAGTCGGATATAGTGACATGTGCAATAAACAAGTGACATACACTGCTACTGAAGTCGGATATAGTGACCTGTGCAATAAACAAGTGACATACAATGCTACTGAAGTCGGATATTGTGACATGTGCAATAAACAAGTCACATACACTGCTACTGAAGTCGGATATACTGAAATACACTGCTACTGAAGCCGGATATAGTGACATGTGCAATAAACAAGTGACATACACTGCTACTGAAGTCAGATATAGTGAAATACACTGCTACTGAAGTCAGATATAGTGACATGTGCAATAAACAAGTGAAATACACTGCTACTGACGTGAGATATTGTGACATGTGCAATAAACAAGTGACATACACTGCTACTGAAGTCGGATATAGTGACATTTGCAATAAACAAGTGACATACACTGCTACTGAAGTCGGATATAATGACATGTGCAATAAACAAGTGACATACACTTGTACTGAAGTCAGATATAGTGACATACACTACTATTGAAGTCACATATAGTGACATGTGCAATAAGCAAGTGACATACACTGCTACTGAAGTCAGATATAGTGACATGTGCAATAAACAAATGACATACACTGCTACTGAAGTCACATATAATGGCATGTGCAATAAGCAAGTGACATACACAGGTACTGAAGCCAGATATGGTGACATGTGCAATAAACAAATGACATACACTACTACTGAAGTCCGATATAGTGACATGTGCAATAAACAAGTGACACACATTGCTACTGAAGTCGGATCTAGTGACATGTGCAATAAACAAGTGACATACGCTGGTACTGAAGTCAGATATAGTGACATGTGCAATAAACAAGTGACATACACTACTACTGAAGTTGGATATAGTGACATGTGCAATAAACAAGTGACATACACTGCTACTGAAGTCGGATATAGTGACATGTGCAATAAACAAGTGACATACACGGGTACTGAAGTCAGATATAGTGACATGTGCAATAAACAAGTAACATACACTGCTACTGAAGTCGGATATAGTGACATGTGCAATAAACAAGTGACATACATTGCTACTGAAGTTGGATATAGTGACATACACTTCTACTGAAGTCGGATATAGCGACATGTGCAATAAACAAGTGACATACACTGCTACTGAAGTCGGATATAGTGACATGTGCAATAAACAAGTGACATACACTGCTACTGAAGTCAGATATAGTGACATGTGCAATAAACAAGTGACACACATTGATACTGAAGTCAGATATAGTGACATGTGCAATAAACAAGTGACATTCATTGTTACTGAAGTCAGATATTGTGACATGTGCAATAAACAATTGACATGTATGCTACTGAAGTCAGATATAGTGACATGTGCAATAAACAAGTGACATACCTTGCTACTGAAGTCAGATATAGTGACATGTGCAATAAACAAGTGACATACATTGCTACTGAGGTCGGATATAGTGACACGTGCAATAAACTAGTGACATACACTGCTACTGAATTTGAATATAGTGACACGTGAAATAAACAAGTGACATATACTGCTACTGAAGTCAGATATAGTGACATGTGGAATAAACAAGTGACATACACTGCTACTGAAGTCAGATATAGTGACATGTATAATAAACAAGTGACGTTCACTGCTACTGAAGTCAGATATAGTGACATGTGGAATAAACAAGTGACATTCACTGCTACTGAAGTCAGATATAGTGACATGTGCAATAAATAAGTGACATACACTGCTACTGAAGTCAGATATAGTGACATGTGCAATAAACAAGTGACATACACTGCTACTGAAGTCGGATATAGTGACATGTGCAATAAACAAGTGACATACACTGCTACTCAAGTCAGATATAGTGGTACGTGCAATAAACAAGTGACATACACTGCTACTGAAGTCAGATATAGTGGTACGTGCAATAAACAAGTTACATACATTGCTACTGAAGTCGGATATAGTGACACGTGCAATAAACTAGTGACATACACTGCTACTGAATTTGAATATAGTGACACTTGGAATAAACAAGTGACATATACTGCTACTGATGTCAGATATAGTGACATGTGGAATAAACAAGTGACATACACTGCTACTGAAGTCAGATATAGTGACATGTGGAATAAACAAGTGTCATTCACTGCTACTGAAGTCAGATATAGTGACATGTGGAATAGACAAGTGACATACACTACTACTGAATTCGGATATAGTGATACTTGCAATAAACAAGAAACATACACTGCTACTGAAGTAAGATATAGTGACATGTGCAATAAACAAGTGACACACCGGTATTGAGGTCAGATATGGAGATGTGCAATAAACATTCAAGTTATCCTTGACTGGATGACTTGATGATAATGGCATACACTGCTACTGAAGGCAAATATGGGACTCTCGCTCAAATGTTTCAGTGTTGAAGAACATTGTGTGAGCAATATCAGAGAAGTTATGTTAAGTGACAAGAGTAAAACATTTGATCTTACCATTGGCACTATACAGTTTCTTTGCAGTCAGATGTGCATGTGCATAACCCAATAGGATTATGGCTTTCACTCATCTTTTTTGCCTTGTTATTGCAGGTTCAATGTGGTGATGACTATTGTAAATCACACAATCCTGGAATTAATTGTATTAATGCAAATGCAATGAGTAGATTATGTTGTTAATAGCTCTTGATTGTTTACTTTTATGAATTACAGCTGTCTCTAAAACATGACTTTCATGTGCAGTATTACACAGTAATGTGTAAGTTTACATTCATGCATATTTTTTAAAGATTTGGAAGCTTGCATTATCTTGGGCAGGGAGACCAAAATACACCTGTATCATCAGTATTATTCTGTTGAGAAATATCTAATCCAGTGCCTTGAATGATGTTCTATGAATGGTGAACAGCACATCTGTATAGCCAGCCCAACCTAGTTGTTTTACAAGATGTTTGGCCGCACCGCTTACTGCAATTCTGCTTGCAGCACATCTAATTTATCTTGAGCCAACTGCCACGCTCATTTGTCCTTTACATCACATTTAATTGCAAATGATAAGAGTCAGCTTTTTATTTTTATATCCAAAACTGCTCGTTTTGTGATTTCATATTGTGCACCATTTTCAAGCCTTTTGATAATTTTCAATTTCTCTTGTAATAAATTTCCCCAATGATATTACAGGTTTAATAAATGATATTTTGCACTTGAATTATTTGTTAAAGCTATTAATAAATGAAAAGTATTAACACTTTGATAGGCGTTGCAAGCTGTATAGCAGGTAGCAAGAGTCCACACTTTATCACTAAGAAACAATATATGCAAAAGTAAAATGGACAATTCCTTAACTCTGTATTAAAAGTTAGCAAATTGTTGCATTTTTTTTATTATGAGTTTAGAATTGCTTGTCTGAATTCAGTTTATTAGGGTCCAGATTAACAAGGTTATATGCAGTATATATGTATAACTCAACACAGCTTAATATATTATTCATTCTTGTCTTATGTGTACAGCCCCATTCAAAATGCTTTGTTCACATGCCAAGGATTTGAAATAAGACTAAAGTGTGTGGGATTTGAAGGTGGCAGCAGAAGTGTTAGCACATTTTGTCAAGTATAAAACATTTTTTGTGTTATTAGGGCAGTGAAAGTAGCAGTTGGACTGCCTGTGGTGAAGATGGTGGCTCAGAGAGAGTGCGCTTCGATGATCATGTGAGCTTCATAGCACCTCATTCCTATGACAAGGAGGGAAGCACGAGGGCTCGGCGCTGGAACAGTGATGCAAAATGTCGCCGAGAGATATCTGCTGGAGAGGATCCTTCAGACACTGTAGTTTCACTAGGAGCTAAAGCCGTTGATGATTGCACTTCTGCTGTTGAAGTAGAAGCTGTATCTGCCGTCTCGGCTCCAAGCATTCCAACTACTGTCACAGAGAAGTCAGTTGACAGTGCCAAGAATTCGCATGCCAGTAGCATGAGAAATGTTTTTTTCTTCCATGCTACCTCATCAGAGAGCAAAAGACTTGCCAAATGTCGCAAATCGACAGAATCCCTTGGAGAAACAGATTCTCGTCAAGCTCCACCATTACCAGTTATTCCAGAGCCTTCCATGGATCCCTCACTGTGTGACTTGTCTGTTAAAATAGAAATTCTAACTGAATCAGAATGAATGAATCTGTGAAATAATAATCGTTAAAGGTACAAGGGACAAATTTAATAAGAGGGTTTTTCAGTCATTATGTTTATCAATTACAATTAATTGGTATTCCTTAACTTCATTTGCAGAAGTTAAAATTTGCTGTAAACAGTTTTTGCTACTATCAGATAATATCAGAGAGCATTACAAATATATTTTTTGTTATCTGAAATCTAAAACTTGTTAATCGTTTGATTTACTAAGGTCTTTATATAATTTATGTAGCCAAATTCAACCTAAGAATGCAATTCTACCTGGAAGTGTAAAGAAGAATCTACATTTATTGTTTGTTATTATTTACCCATTTGTTTTCAGTTTCTTCTGGAGTACTAGGTATTGTGCTCACTACAGTTAAATTATTGTTTTAAACAATAATGATATGTTATGCATAAGTTGTAAAATAGTTTCATTAAAATTAATCTTATATACCATATATTTATATTTACTAATATTCTTTCATGTTTTGGTTTACATGTTCTTGGTGGAAATTTAAAAAAGCGAATTACAGAGTTGAGCAACGCTTTAGACTCCCAGAATATTTGTACAGAAATATGCAACTTCATTCGGCACATCTTGCTTCAGAAAAGAATTACATAATTGGGATGTTTCGGTCAACATATGTATTCAGTTTATATTTGTTGATACTGTAGTATAAAATTCAAACAATTTCTCAGGTTTATAACCAACAAAGTAAAAAGCTAAGTTAACATATGTACATCTTCATGAGTTCTCAAAATTTTGCATCTAATGTATCCAAGCCATGTTATGGCTTCAAAGTAAAGTTTTGGAAACTTAAAGTAAATTTTATTTAATATTACCTTTTTTTCACATTACCTGCATACTTTTCCTTCTCACTTTAACTATACTCTTTGCACGCATTTAGAATTTTGAGTATTTTTTAGCCCTACCAAGTGTAAAACATTTCAGATGAAGGTTTAGTAAAACTTTCAATATAATATCTGAAGGCACTTCCTTTTAATGAAAATGTTAAGATTATTTTGTCTTTTCTAGTGTAAGTAAAAAAATAGCAATTGTTTGCTTACACAAGTTGGCCATCTGGCTGTGGCAGCAGGAACTCTCATTCCCCAGCCTCCATAACTGAAAACTTACACGGTGAGAGTGTGCACCTTTGTGGTTCAGCTTCTGAGATAGATCTAATTTCTTCCAGTACTTGTAGCATAAATAAGGAACATTGTTTGCAAAGCCATAATTTTGATTTACTTTGGCACTAAGCTATATAATAAATTAATCACTGAACATAAAAGTACAACCTCAGAAGCCTAATTTAAGCACAAAATCAAATATGTATAAATAAAATATTGCTTTTACTTTGTAAATGAATGTATGGAGTATTTGTGCTCTTTTAGCATAGTGGCAGAATCTTGCTAAAAATATCCAGACCAATATTTGATCTCAAATATGGTAAAAAAAAAAAAACAATACTAAAGGCGAATAATTGATAGTTGCAAACTGAAAGAGATGACATATTGTAACAAACGTTCTTATTCCTCAATAAAGTCTCTAAATCACTGCTGCAAATAGTTGATACGATGTTACAAGTTGAACACTCCTGTCACCCATGACAACAACAACACCCTTTCTGGAAACTTGTGGAAGATACCAGAAACTGAAGCTGGGAGGAACATCTGGAAGAATCGTGATGTGAGAAGAGAAGAGTGTTGCATTCTGAAGGATACTGTTGCGGTGCACCGCTGTTTACCATTGAACTGCAATGTCTCACATTTCAGCTTCCACCACATACCAGAGCGAACTTGAGAGGTTGCACTTCTCCCTCCTCAGGGTAGCCTCTGGATGCAGTACACTACAGGGTTGTTGAGGCTTGGGGCAGGGTTCCTTAGTCTGAGTAGGGAGATACATCCACACCAGATCTCCTTGCTGGAAACCTCAGTTGTTTGCCTGCCAGTCGTAGCATCTCTTCATCCGATCGCTCGCTACCTGGATGACAGGCCATGTCATGAATTCAATCATGAAGATGCTCCACATAGTTGATGCTGGCTGTTCTGCCCCAGGAAAACTCCCAAACATCAAGTCACATGGTAGCCACAGTTCTCTGCCAAAGACTAAACTGGCCGGGGTCAACCCGGTGGTATTGTGTGTTGAAGAGCAGTAGGCCAGCAAGAAAAGTGGCACCCTCACATCCCAGTCTCTCTGGTGATTTGCCATAACTTTCCTCAAATGTTCTTCTAGAAACTTAATGTACCGCTCAACCATGCCGCCTGACTGGGGGTGAAGAGGTGTTGAGCGCATCTTGTGCACTCCCAAGTCGCTCCAGTGTTTCCCTTATGAGGTTGGACTCAAAAGTTGGTGCCCTGATCACTGTGTATGTTCATTGGTATCCCAAAGCAATTCTTCTACGAGGCAGTTTGCAATGGTCTTGGCCTTTTGGTTAAGGATCGCATACACCTCCGGCCACTTGGTGAAGTAATTCATGGCAATCACAAATACCCGTTGTCTCTATTGGACACAGGGAATGGCCCAGCTACATCAATGACTGTGTTTTTGAAGAGTGAACCTGTGTTATACTGTTGCATAAGACCCCAGCTCTTGGTCTGTGGGCCGCAATTTGCTGCATACACAAGATATTGGCAGCACCTTGTCTCAGCGTCAGCCCATAGTCTCATCTAGAAGTACTGTTGTCAGGGGTTGTTGATGGTTCAATTTGGTCTCAAGAGTCTATCCATGGTCCCCAAGTGTACTTCCAGTATTTCTGCGACCTTAGTCCGAGGTAGGATCAGCTGCTCTCTGTGGCTCCTCCAACCAGATGATTCCCATACTCTGTACTGCACCCTGTCCTTGATATTCAGTAAGTGCTATTGGGCAGTAGGACTTCTACACATGTTCCTTGGTGCGATGTCCTCCCAGCTCGGCCTAGTCCCTGCCGCCACTTGTCCGGGAGTGGTCCCAAGTCAGCATCGTTCAGCTGATAACTCCTCACACCTTTGCTATCCCATCCAACTGCAGGCACAGCTGAAATAACATGGCTGCAGCATGCTACTTCTCTTCAACCTTAGTGCAATGTCCGCACTCCTCTGGACAGGGTTGTCTGGACATAGCATCCACATTGGTATGGCTCCTTCCTTTCCAATTTTCTGATATAAAGTTGTATTCTTGCAGCCTCTGGACCCAACAAAATGTGTTTCCCTCCAGGTTCTTGAAACTTAACAGGCAGGTATGGGCAAAGTGGTCAGTCCTCAGATGGAATGGCTCACTATACAAGCACTTAAAGAAGTGCTGCCAGGAGCTCTCACCAAATAATGCAGCAGTTTTTTTCTGCTTTGGAGAGCATCATGCTGTAGTAAGTAATTACCTGCCACTGCTCATCCTGGATTTGTCATAGAATGCCGTAATAAATTTGCACCAGTTTGTGGAAATCGTAAAATAGGAGCACCTGAAAGGTGCTGTCTGCCTCTCCTGACTATATCTATGGTCAGTGCTCTTCCATCAGAGCTTTCCCGAAGTTGGAGAAACCTCTGAATCACGGATGGTAGTAGCTCACAGGCCAATCACTCCTTCCCTGCACTTCTTTACATTCTACTTCCAGATAGCTGCCTGCATCATTTGCAGAAACTTAGTCAGGTTCTTGATGTTTTTCACAGTTACTACCCATGTGAATGATAGCCAAATTAAGCAGGCAGACATCAGAGACCAACCCTCTCATCATAGATTCCATTAGATTATGCTAGGTGTGTGGTGCATTGCAGAGGCTAAAGTAATTGCCAAAACCCTTGGCCAGATGAAAATAAGGTCTTCTGCTTCTATCCAAAATCAAACGCCACCTGCCAGTATAACGACTTCAAATACAAAGTTGACAAATTCTGGGTGCCAGCAAGTGTGTCCAGGGTGTCATCAATCCAAGGAAGGGGGAAAAAGTACCTTTACGTGATGGTAATCAGCTTCCTATAGGCCATGCATAAGTGTAGCTCACCATTCTTCTTCTTCACCCAGACTAGAGGGTAGCACCAAGGGATGCTGGACTCTTCAATTATTCCCCTAGATATCATGTCCTCCAACTCGTATAGCCCTCGATTACATGAGAACCTGGCTTCCTGTGACCTGCCAATTCCTTAAATAAAATTGATTATACAAGAAACTCACTTCCTGTGACCTGCCGGTTCCTTATATAAACTTGATTACACAAGAAACCGACTTCCTGTGACGTGCCATTCCATATATAAACTTGATTACACAAGAAACTGACTTCCTGTGACCTGCCAGTTCCTTATATAAACTTCATTACACAAGATGCTGACTTCCTGTAACCTGCCAGTTCCTTATATAAACTTTATTACACATGATGCTGACTTCCTGTAACCTTGCCAGCTCCCTTATATAGCACATGATTAAACAACAAGAAGCTGACTTCCTGTAACATTGCCAGCTCCCTTATATAGCACATGATTACACCACAAGAAACTGACTTCCTGTAACATTGCCAGCTCCCTTATATACCACATGATTAAACAACAAGAAGCTGACTTCCTGTAACATTGCCAGCTCCCTTATATACCACATGATTAAACAACAAGAAGCTGACTTCCTGTAATGTTGCCAGCTCCCTTATATAGCACATGATATCACTTCCAGTAATGTTGCTACCTCCCTTATATAGCACATGATTACACAAGAAGCTGACTTCCTGTAATGTTGCTACCTCCCTTATATAGCACATGATTACACAACAAGAAGCTGACTACCTGTGACCTGCCTGCTCTCTTATAAAGCACATGATTACACAACAAGAATATCACTTCCTGTAATGTTGCTACCTCCCTTATATAGCACATGATTACACAACAAGAATATCACTTCCTGTAATGTTGCTACCTCCCTTATATAGCACATGATTACACAACAAGAATATCACTTCCTGTAATGTTGCTACCTCCCTTATATAGCACATGATTACACAACAAGAATATCACTTCCTGTAATGTTGCTACCTCCCTTATATAGCACATGATTACACAACAAGAATATCACTTCCTGTAATGTTGCTAGCTCCCTTATATAGCACATGATTACACAACAAGAAGCTGACTTCCTGTAATGTTGTCAGCTCCCTTATATAGCTCATGATTACACAACAAGAAGCTGACTTCCTGTAATGTTGCCAGCTCCCTTATATAGCTCATGATTACACAACAAGAAGCTGACTTCCTGTAATGTTGCCAGCTCCCTTATATAGCTCATGATTACACGACAAGAATATCATTTCCAGTAATGTTGCTACCTCCCTTATATAGCTCATGATTACACAACAAGAAGCTGACTTCCTGTAACATTGCCAGCTCCCTTATATAGCACATGATTACATAACAAGTAGCTGACTTCCTGTAACATTGCAAGCTCCCTTATATAGCACATGATTACATAACAAGTAGCTGACTTCCTGTAACATTGCCAGCTCCCTTATATAGCACATGATTACACAACAAGTAGCTGAATTCATGTAATGTTGCTAGCTCCCTTATATAGCACATGATTACATAACAAGTAGCTGACTTCCTGTAACATTGCCAGCTCCCTTATATAGCACATGATTACACAATTAGAAGCTGACTTCTTTTAATGTTGCCAGCTCCCTTATATAGCACATGATTACACAAAAAGAAGCTGAATTCATGTAATGTTGCTAGCTCCCTTATATAGCACATGATTACACAACAAGAAGCTGAATTCATGTAATGTTGCTAGCTCCCTTATATAGCACATGATTACACAACAAGAAGCTGAATTCATGTAATGTTGCTAGCTCCCTTATATAGCACATGATTACACAACAAAAAGCTGAATTCATTTAATGTTGCTAGCTCCCTTATATAGCACATGATTACACAAAGAGAAGCTGAGTTCCTGTGACCTGCCAATTGCCTTATATAGCCCATGGTTACACAACAAGAAGCTGACTTCCTGTGACCTGCCAATTGCCTTATATAGCACATGATTACACAACAAGAAGCTGACTTCCTGTAATGTTGCCAGCTCCCATATATATAGCACAATATTACTCAACAAGAAGCTGACTTCCTGAGACCTGCCAGCTCCCTTATATTGCTCATGATTAGACAACAAGAAGCTGAATTCCTGTGACCTGGCAGCTCCCTTATATAGTTCATGATTACACAAGAAGCTGACTTCCTGTCACCTGGCAGCTCCCTTATATAGCTCTTGATTACACAACAAGATGCTGACTAACTATAATCATGCCAGCTCCCTTATATAGTTCATGATTACACAAGAAGCTGACTTCCTGTCACCTGGCAGCTACCTTATATAGCTCATGATTACACAACAAGAAGCTGACTTCCTGTGACCTGCCAGCTCCCTTATATAGCTCTTGATTACACAACAAGATGGTGACTAACGGTAATCATGCCAGCTGCCTTATATAGCAAATGATTACACAAAAAGAAGCAGACTTCCGGTATCATTGCCAGCTCCCTTATATAGCGAATGGTTACACAACAAGAGGCAGACTTCCTGTAATGTTGCCAGCTCCCTTAATAGCAGTTGATTACATATCAAGAAGCTGACTTCCTGTAATTTTGCCAGCTCCCTTATATAGCATATGATGACACAACAAGAAGCTGACTTCATGTGAACTGCCAGCTCCCTTATATGGCTCATGATTAAACAACAAGAAGCTGACTTCCTGTGACCTGCCAGTTGCCTTATATAGCACATGATGACACAACAAAAATCTCACTTCCTGTAATGTCTCCAGGTACCTTATATAGCTCAAGATTACACAAAAAGAAGCTGCCTTCCCGTAATGTTGTCAGCTCCCTTATATAGCTCATGATTGCACAACAAGAAGCTGACTTCTTGTAATGTGGCCAGCTCCCTTATATAGCTCATGATTGCACAAGAAAAAGCTGACTTCCTTTAATGTTGTCAGCTCCCTTATATAGATCATGATTGCACAACAAGAAGCTGACTTCTTGTAATGTTGCCAGCTCCCTCGTATAGCACATGATGACACAACAAGAACCTGACTAACTTTAACCTTGCCCGCTCCTTTTTTATAGCACATGATTACACATGAAGATGCTGACTTACCGTAATCTTGCCAGCTCCCTTATATGGCACATGATTACACAACATGAAACTGACTTCCTGTGACCTGCCAGCTCCCTTATATAGCTCATGATAACACAACAAGAAGCTGACTTTCTGTACGTCGCCTGCTCCCTTATATAGCACATGTTTACACAGCAAGAAGCTGTTTTCCTGTGACCTGCCAGCTCCCTTATATAGCACATTATTACACAACAATAAGCAGACATCCTGTAATGTTGCCAGCTCCCTTATATAGCACATGATTACACAACAAGAAGCAGACATCCTGTAATGTTGCCAGCTCCCTTATATAGCTCATGATTACACAACAAGAAGCAGACATCCTGTAATGTTGCCAGCTCCCTTATATAGCACATGATTACACAACAAGAAGCTGAGTTCCTGTGACCTGCCAGCTCCCTTATATAGCTCATAATTACACAAGAAGCTGAGTTACTGTAATGTGACTAGCTCCCTTATATAGCACATGAAGACACAACAAGAAGCTTTCTTCCTGTAATGTTGCCAGCTCCCTTATAAAGCCCAAGATTAAACAACGAAAATCTGACTTCCTGTAACGTTGCCAGCTCCCTTACATAGCACATGATTACACAACATGAAGCTGAATTCCTGTGACCTGCCAGCTCCCTTATATAGCACATGATTAGACATCAAGAAGGTAACTTCCTTTGACCTGCCAGTTCCCTTATATAGCAATTCATTACTCAACAAGAAGCAGACTTCCTGTAAAGTAGCCAGCTCCCTTATATAGCCCATGATTACACAACAAGAAGCTGACTTCCCGTAATGTTGCAGCTCCCTTATATAGCAATTGATTACACAACAATTAGCAGACTTCCTGTAATGTTGCCAGTTCCCTTATATAGCCCATGATTACACAACAATTAGCAGACTTCCTGTGACCAGCCAATTCCCTTATATAGCCTATGATTGCACAACAAGAAGCTAACATGCTGTAACCTTGCCAGCTGCCTTATATAGCTCATGATTACACAACAGATTACACAAAAAGACTGACTAACTGTAACCCCTCCAGCTCCCGTATATAGCTCATGATTACATAACAAGGGGCTGACTTCCTGTAATGTTTCCAGCTACCCTCTATAGCTCATGATTACACAACAGGAAACTGACTTTCTGTAATGTTGTCAGCTCCCTTATATAGCTCATGATTACACAACAAGAAGCTTACTTCCTATAATGTGGTCAGCTCCCTTATATAGCTCATGATTGGACAAGAAAAAGTTGACTTCCTGCAATGTTATCAGATCCCTTATTTGCCACATGATTACACAAGAAGAAGCTGACTTCCTATGGCCTACCAGCTCCCTTATATAGCTCTTGATTACACAACAAGAAACTGAAATAACTGTAACCCCTCCAGCTCCCTTATATAGCTCAGGATTACATAACATGTAGATGACTTCCTGTAATGTCTGCAGCTCCCTTATATAGCACATGATTACATAACAAGAAGCTGACCAACTGTAACCTTGCCAGCTACCTTATATAGCCCATGATTAAACAACAAGAAGCTGACTTCCTGTGACATGCCAGCTGCCTTATATAGCACATGATGACAAAACAAGAAGCTGACATCATGTGACCTGCCAGCTCCCTTATATAGCACATGATGACATAAGAAGCTGACTTCCTGTAACATTGCCAGCTCCCTTATATAGCTCATGATTACACAATAACAAGCTGACTTCCTGTAATGTTGCCAGCTCCATTATATAGCCCATGATTACACAACAGGAAGCTGACTTCCTGTGACCTGCCAATTCCCTTATATAGCCCATGATTGCACAACAGGCAGCTGACTTCTTCTCACCTTGCCTGCTCTCTTTTATACCTCCTGATTACATAACAAGAAGCTGACTTCCTGTAACATTGCCAGCTCGCTTATATACCTCTTGATTACACAACAAGAAACTGACTAACTGTAACACCTCCAGCTCCCTTATATAGCTCATGATTACGTAACAAGAAGCAGACTTCCTGTAATGTCTCCAGCTACCATATATAGCTCATTATTACACAACAAGAAGCTGACTTTCTGTAATGTTGCCAGCTAACTTATATAGCTCATGATTACACAACAAGAAGCTGCCTTCCTGTAATGTTGTCAGCTCCCTTATATAGCTCATGATTGCACAACAAGAAGCTGACTTCCTGTAATGTTGTCAGCTCCCTTATATAGCTCATGATTACACAACAAGAAGCTGCCGTCCTTTAATTTTGTCAGTTCCCTTATATAGCTCATGATTCCACAACAAGAAGCTGACTTCTTGTAATGTGGCCAACTCCCTTGTATAGCTCATGATTGCACAAGAAAAAGCTGACTTCCTGTAATGTTGTCAGCTCCCTTATATAGATCATGATTGCACAGCAAGAAGCTGAGTTCTTGTAATGTTGCCAGCTCCCTTGTATAGCACATGATAACACAACAAGAACTTGACTAACTTTAACCTTGCCAGCTCCTTTTTATAGCACATGATTACACATCAAGAAGCTGACTTACCGTAATGTTGCCAGCTCCCTTATATAGCACATGATGACACAACAAGAACCTGACTAACTTTAACCTTGCCAGCTCCTTTTTTATAGCACATGATTACACATCAAGAAGCTGACTTACTGTAATGTTGCCAGCTCTCTTTTATGGCACCTGATTAAACAACAAGAAGCTGACTTCCTTTAACGTTGCCAGCTCCCTTATATGGCACATGATTACACAACATGAAACTGACTTCCTGTGACCTGCCAGCTAAGTTATATAGCTCATGATTACACAACAATAAGCTGACTTCATGTGACCTGTCAGCTCCCTTATATAGCTCATAATTGCACAACAAGAAGCTGAGTTACTGTAATGTGACTAGCTTCCTTATATAGCACATGAAGACACAACAAGAAGCTGACTTCCTGGAATGTTGCCAGCTCCCTTATATAGCCCATGACTACACAACAAGAAGCTGACTTTATGTGACTTGCCAGCTCCGTTATATAGCCCGTTATAACACAACAAGAAGCTGACTTCCTGTAACCTTGCCAGCTCCCTTATATAGCTCATGATTAAACAACAAGAAGCTGACTTCCTGTAACATTGCCATATCCCTTATATAGCTCATAATTACAAAACAAAAAGCTGACTTCCTGTAACCTTGCCAGCTCCCTTATATAGCTCATGATTAAACAACAAGAAGCTGACTTCCTGTAACATTGCCAGCTCCCTTATATACCTCATGATTACACAACAAGAAGCTGACTTCCTGTAACCTTGCCAGCTCCCTTATATAGCTCATAATTACAAAACAAAAAGCTGACTTCCTGTTACATTGCCAGCTCCCTTATAGAGCTCATGATTACACAACAAGAAGCTGACTTCCTGTAACATTGCCAGCTCCCTTATATAGCTCATGATTACACAGCAACAAGCTGACTTCTTGTGATCTGCCAGCTCCCTTAAATGGCTCATGATTACACAACAAGAAGCTGACTTTCTTTAATATTGCCAGCTCCCTTATTTTGCACATGATTAAACAAAAAGAAACTGACTTCCTGTAACGTTGCCAGCTCCCTTATATAGCATATAATTACACAACAAGAGAATGACTTCCTGAGTCCTGCCAATTCCCTTATATGGCACATGATTGCACAACAGGAAGCTGAATTTCTGTGATGTTGCCAGCTCCCATTTATATAGCACAATATTACTCAACAAGAAGCTGACTTCCTGAGACCTGCCAGCTCGCTTATATAGCTCATGATTACACAACAAGAAGCTGACTTCATGTGACCTGCCAGCTCCCTTATATAGCACAATATTACTCAACAAGAAGCTGACTTCATGTGACCTGCCAGCTCGCTTATATAGCTCATGATTACACAACAAGAAGCTGACTTCATGTGACCTGCCAGCTCGCTTATATAGCACAATATTGCTCAACAAGAAGCTGACTTCATGTGACCTGCCAGCTCCCTTATATAGCACATGATTACACATCAAGAAGCTGACTTCCTGTAACGTTGCCAGCTCCGTTATATAGGTCATAATTACACAGCAAAAAGCTGAGATCCAGTAATGTTGCTAGCGCCCTTATTTAGCACATGAAGACACAACAAGAAGCTAAATTCCTGTAATGTTGCCAGCTCCCTTATAGAGCACATGATTACACAACATGAAGCTGACTTCCTGTGACCTGCCAGCTCCCTTATATAGCAATTGATTACACAACAAGAAGCAGACTTCCTGTAATGTCAGCTCCATTATATAACACATGATTACACAACATTAAGCTGACTTCATGTGACCTGCCAGCTCCCATGTATAGCCCATGATTACACAACATGAAGCTGACTTCCTGTGACCTGCCAATTCCCTTATATAGCTCTTGATTACACAACAGGAAACTGACTAACTCTAACTCCTCCAGCTCCTTATATAGCTCATGATTACGTAACAAGAAGCAGACTTCCTGTAATGTCTCCAGCTACCACATATAGCTCATTATTACACAACAAGAAGCTGACTTTCTGTAATGTTGCCAGCTAACTTATATAACTCATGATTGCACAACAAAAAGCTGACTTCCTGTAATGATGTCAGCTCCCTTATATAGCTCATGATTACACAACAAAAGCTGCCTTCCTGAAATTTAGTCAGCTCCCTTATATAGCTCATGATTCCACAACAAGAAGCTGACTTCTTGTAATGTGGCCCACTCCCTTATATAGCGCATGATTGCACAAGAAAAAGCTGACTTCCTGTAATGTTGTCAGCTCCCTTATATAGATCATGATTACACAACAAGCACCCGACTTCCTGTACGTCGCATGCTCCCTTATATAGAACATGATTACACAGCAAGAAGCTGTCTGCCAGCTCCCTTATATAGCACATTATTACACAAGAAGCGGACTTCCTGTGACTTGCCAGCTCCCTTATATAGCTAATAATTAGACAACAAGAAGCTGAGTTACTGTAATGTGGCTAGCTCCCTTATATAGCGAATGGTTACACAACAAGAGGCAGACTTCCTGTAATGTTGCCAGGTCCCTTATAAAGCCCATGATTAAACAACAAAATTCTGACTTGCTGTAAGGTTGCCAGTTCCCTTATATAGCACATGATTACACAACATGAAGCTTAAATCCTGTGACCTGCCAGCTCCCTTATATAGCACATGAATAGACATCAAGAAGGTGACGTCTTTTGACCTGCCAGTTCCCTTATATAGCAATTCATTACTCAACAAGAAGCAGACTTCCTGTAACGTTGCCAGCTCCTTTATATAGCACATGATTATACAACAAGAAGCAGACTTCCTGTAATGTTATTAGCTCCCTTATATCGCGCAGGATTACACAACAATAAGCTGACTTCCTGTGACCAGCCAATTCCCTTATATAGCCTATGATTGCACAACAAGGAGCTGAGTTCCTGTGACCAGCCAATTCCCTTATATAACCTATGATTGCACAACAAGAAGCTGACTTCCACTCACCTTTCCTGCTGTCTTTTATACCTCATGATTGCATAACAAGAAGCTAACTTCCTGTAACATTGCCAGCTCCCTTATATACCTCATGATTACATAACAAGAAGCTGAATTCCTGTAACATTGCCAGCTGCCTTATATACCTCATGATTACATAACAAGAAGCTAACTTCCTGTAACATTGCCAGCTCCCTTATATACCTCATGATTACATAACAAGAAGCTGAATTCCTGTAACATTGCCAGCTGCCTTATTAGGCTCATGATTACACAACAAGAAGCTAACTTCCTGTAACCTTGCCAGCTCCCTTATATAGCACATTATTAAACAACAAGAAGCTGACTTCCTTTGGCCTACCAGCTCCCTTATATAGCTCTTGATTACACAACAAGAAACTGACTAACTCTAACCCCTCCAGCACCCTTATATAGCTCATGATTACATATCAAGAAGCTGACTTCCTGTAATGTCTCCAGCTACCTTATATAGCTCATGATTAGACAACAAGAGGCTGCCTGGCTGTAATATTTTAACCTCCCTTATATAGCTCATGATTACATAACAAGGGGCTGACTTCTTGTAATTAACCTACCAGCTCCCTTATATAGCTCTTGATTACACAACAAGAAACTGACTAACTCTAACCCCTCCAGCACCCTTATATAGCTCATGATTACATATCAAGAAGCTGACTTCCTGAAATGTCTCCAGCTACCTTATATAGCTCATGATTAGACAACAAGAGGCTGCCTGGCTGTAATATTGTAACCTCCCTTATATAGCACATGATTACACAACAAGAAGCTGCCTTCCTGTAATGTTGTCTGCTACCTTATATAGCTCATAATTGCACAACAAGAAGCTGATTTCCTGTAATGTTGCCAGCTCCCTTAATAGCAGTTGATTATACAACAAGAAGCAGACTTCCTGTAATGTTGTCAGCTCCCTTAAATAGCACATGATTACACAACAATAAGCTGACTTCCTGTATCATTGCCAGCTTCCTTATATAGCTCATAATTGCAAAACAAGAAACTGATTTCCTGTAATGTTGCCAGCTCCCTTAATAGCAGTTAATTACACAACAAGAAGCAGACTTCCTGTATCATTGATAGCTCCCATATATAGGTCATGATTACACAACAAGAAGCAGATTTCCTGTAATGTTGTCAGCTCCCTTATATAGATCATGATTGCACAACAAGAAGCTGACTAACTGTAACCTTACCAGCTACCCTATATAGACCATGATTACACAACTAGAAGCTTACATACTGTAATGTTGCCAGCTCCCTTTTATAGCACATGATTAAACTATAAGAAGCTTACTTCCTGTAACGTTGCCAGCTCCCTTATATGACACATGATTACACAACATGAAACTGACTTCCTGTGACCTGCCAGCTCCCTTATGTAGCTCACTATTACAAAACAAGAAGCTGACTTCCTCTACGTTGCCTGCTCCCTTATATAGCACATGAATATACAACAAGAAGCTGTTTTCCTGTAACCTGCCAGCTCCCTTATATAGCAAATGATTACACAACAAGAAGCAGACTTCCTGTAATGTTGCCAGCTCCTTTATATAGCAAATGATTACACAACAAAAAGCTGACTTCCTGTGACATGCCAATTACCTTATATATCTCATGATTACACAACAAGAAGCTGACTTCCTGTAACATTGCCAGCTGCCTTTTATAGCTCATTATTATACAACAAGAAGCTGACTGCCTGTAACATTGCCAGCTCCCTAATAGAGCTCATGATTACACAACAAGAAAGTGCCTAATAGCAACCTTGCCAGCTCCCTTATACAGCTCTTGATTACACTACAAGAAGCTGACTTCCTGTAATTTTGCCAGCTCCCTTATATAGCACATGATGACACAAGAAGATGCTTACTTCATGTGACCTGCCAGCTCCCTTATATGGCTCATGATTAAACAACAGGAAGCTGACTTCCTGCTACCTGCCAGCTGCCTTATATAGCACATAATGTCACAACAAGAAGCTGACTTCCTGTGACCAGCCAAATCCCTTATATAGCCTATGATTGCACAACAAGAAGCTGACTTCCTCTCACCTTGCCTGCTCTCTTTTATACCTCATGATTACATAACAAGAAGCTGACTTCCTGTAACATTGCCAGCTGCCTTATATAGCTCATGATTACACAACAAGACGCTAACTTCCTGTAACCTTGCCAGCTCCCTTATATAGCACATGATTACACAACAATAAACTGACTTCCTATGGCCTACCAGCTCCCTTATATAGCTCTTGATTACACAACAAGAAACTAACTAACTGTAACCCCTCCAGCTCCCTTATATAGATCATGATTACATAACAAGAAGCTGACTTCCTGTATAGTCTCCAGCTACCTTATATAGCTCATGATTACACAACAAGAGGCTGCCTTGCTGTAATGTCAGCTCCCTTATATAGCTCATGATTACACAACAAGAAGCTGCCTTCCTGTAATGTTGTCAGCTCCCTTATATAGCTCATAATTGCACAACAAGAAGCTGACTTCCTGTAATGTTGTCAGCTCCCTTATATAGGTCATCATTGCACAACAAGAAGCTGACTTCCTGTAATGTTGTCAGCTCCCTTATATAGTTCATAATTGCACAACAAGAAGCTGACTTCCTGTAATGTTGTCAGCTCCCTTATATAGCTCATCATTGCACAACAAGAAGCTGACTTCCTGTAATGTTGCCAGCTTTCTTATATAGCTCATGATTGCACAAGAAAAAGCTGATTTCCTGTAATGTTATCAGATCTCTTATTTGAAACATGATTACACAACATGAAGCTGACTTCCTGTGACCTGCCAGCTCCCTTATATAGCTCATGATTACACAACAAGAAGCTGACTTCCTGTGACCTGCCAGCTCCCTTATATAGCTCTTGATTACACAACAAGATGGTGACTAACGGTATTCATGCCAGCTCCCTTATATAGCAAATGATTACACAACAAGAAGCAGACTTCCTGTATCATTGCCAGCTCCCTTATATAGCGAATGGTTACACAACAAGAGGGAGACTTCCTGTAATGTTGCCAGCTCCCTTAATAGCAGTTTGGTTACACAACAAGAAGCTGACTTCATGTGACCTGCCAGCTCCCTTATATGGCTCATGATTAAACAACAAGAAGCAGACTTCCTGTGACCTGCCAGCTGCCTTATATAGCACATGATGACACAACAAGAAGCTGACTTCATGTGACCTGGCAGCTCCCTTATATAGCACATGATGACACAACAAAAAGCTGACTTCCTGTAATGTTGCCAGCTCGCTTATATTGCCCGTGATTACACAACAAGAAGCTGACTTTTTGTGACATGCCCATTCCCTTATATACCTCATAATTACACATCAAGAAGCTGAGATCCAGTAATGTTGCTAGCTCCCTTATTTAGTACATGAAGACACAACAAAAAGCTAAATTTCAGTAATGTTGCCAGCTCCCTTATATACCACATGATTACACAACAAGAAGCTGACTTCCTGTAACATTGCCAGCTCTCTTATATAGTTCATGATTACGTAACAAGAAGCTGACTTTCTGTAATGTCTCCAGCTACCTTATATACCTCATGATTACACAAGAACCTCACTCCCTGTAAAGTTGCCAGCTACCTTATATAGCTCATGATTACAAAACAAGAAGCTCCCTTCCTGTAATGTTGTCAGCTCACTTATATAGCTCATCGATTGCACAACAAGAAGCTGACTTGTTGTAATGTTATCAGCTCCCTTATATAGCTCATGATTGCACAAGAAAAAGCTGACTACCTGTTATGTTGTCAGCTCCCTTATATAGCACATGGTGACACAACAAGAACCTGACTTACTTTAACCTTGCCAGCTCCTTTTTTATAGCACATGATTACACATCAAGAAGCTGACCTACTGTAATGTTGCCAGCTCCTTTATATAGCACATGATTACACAACAAGAAGCTGACCTACTGTAATGTTGCCAGCTCCCTTATATAGCACATGATTACACAACAAGAAGCTGACCTACTGTAATGTTGCCAGCTGCCTTATATAGCACATGATTACACAACAAGAAGCTGACCTACTGTAATGTTGCCAGCTCCCTTATATAGCACATGATTACACAACAAGAAGCTGACCTACTGTAATGTTGCCAGCTCCCTTATATAGCACATGATTACACAACAAGAAGCTGACCTACTGTAATGTTGCCAGCTGCCTTATATAGCACATGATTACACAACAAGAAGCTGACCTACTGTAATGTTGCCAGCTCCCTTATATAGCACATGATTACACAACAAGAAGCTGACCTACTGTAATGTTGCCAGCTGCCTTATATAGCACATGATTACACAACAAGAAGCTGACCTACTGTAAGATTGCCAGCTCCCTTATATAGCACATGATTACACAACAAGAAGCTGACCTACTGTAACATTGCCAGCTCCCTTATATAGCATATGATTACACAACAAGAAGCTGACCTACTGTAACATTGCCAGCTCCCTTATATAGCACATGATTACACAACAAGAAGCTGACCTACTGTAACATTGCCAGCTCCCTTATATAGCACATGATTACACAACAAGAAGCTGACCTACTGTAACATTGCCAGCTCCCTTATATAGCACATGATTACACAACAAGAAGCTGACCTACTGTAATGTTGCCAGCTCACTTATATAGCACATGATTACACATCAAGAAGCTGACCTACTGTAACATTGCCAGCTCCCTTATATAGCCCATGATTACACAACAAGAAGCTGACCTACTGTAACATTGCCAGCTCCCTTATATAGCTCATGATTACACAACAAGAAGCTGACCTACTGTAATGTTGCTAGCTCCCTTATATAGCTCATGATTACACAACAAGAAGCTGACCTACTGTAATGTTGCTAGCTCCCTTATATAGCACATGATTACACAACAAGAAGCTGACCTACTGTAATGTTGCTAGCTCCCTTATATAGCCCATGATTACACAACAAGAAGCTGACCTACTGTAATGTTGCCAGCTCCCTTATATAGCCCATGATGACACAACAAGAAGCTGACCTACTGTAATGTTGCCAGCTCCCTTATATAGCCCATGATTACACAACAAGAAGCTGACTTCCTGTAACATTGCCAGCTCTCTTATATAGCCCATGATTACACAACAAGAAGCTGACCTACTGTAATGTTGCCAGCTCCCTTATATAGCTCATGATTACACAACAAGAAGCTGACTTCCTGTAATGTTGCTAGCTCCCTTATATAGCACATGATTACACAATAAGAAGCTGACCTACTGTAACATTGCCAGCTCACTTATATAGCCCATGATTACACAACAAGAAGCTGACCTACTGTAACATTGCCAGCTCACTTATATAGTCCATGATTACACAACAAGAAGCTGACCTACTGTAACATTGCCAGCTGCCTTATATAGCCCATGATTACACAACAAGAAGCTGACCTACTGTAATGTCGCCAGCTCCCTTATATAGCACATGATTACACAACAAGAAGCTGACCTACTGTAACATTGCCAGCTCCCTTATATAGCACATGATTACACAACAAGAAGCTGACCTACTGTAACATTGCCAGCTGCCTTATATAGCCCATGATTACACAACAAGAAGCTGACCTACTGTAATGTTGCCAGCTCCCTTATATAGCACATGATTACACAACAAGAAGCTGACCTACTGTAACATTGCCAGCTGCCTTATATAGCACATGATTACACAACAAGAAGCTGACCTACTGTAACATTGCCAGCTGCCTTATATAGCCCATGATTACACAACAAGAAGTTGACCTACTGTAACATTGCCAGCTCCCTTATATAGCCCATGATTACACAACAAGAAGCTGACCTACTGTAATGTTGCCAGCTCCTTTATATAGCCCATGATTACACAACAAGAAGCTGTTTTCTTGTGACCTGCCAGCTCCCTTATATAGCAAATGCTTACACAACAAGAAGCTGACTAACTGTAATGTTGCCAGCTCCCTTATATAGCACATGATTACACAACAAGAAGCTGTTTTCTTGTGACCTGCCAGCTCCCTTATATAGCAAATGATTACACAACAAGAAGCAGACTTCCTGTAACATTGCCAGCTCCCTTATATTGCGAATGGTTACACAGCTAGAGGCAGACTTCGTGTAATGTTGCCAGCTCCCTTATATAGCTCATAATTACACAACAAGAAGCTGACGTCCTGTAATGTCTCCAGCAGCCTTATATAGCACATGATTACACAATAAGAAGCTGACTTCCTGTGACCTGCCAGCTCCCTTATATAGCTCATGATTACACAAAAGTAGCTGACTTCCTGTAACATTGCCAGCTCCCTTATTTAGCTCATGTTTACACAACAAGAAGCTGACTTCCTGTAATTTTGCCAGCTCCCTTATATAGCACATGATGACACAACAAGAAGCTGACGTCATGTGAAATTCCAGCTCCCTTATTTGGCTCATGATTACACAACAAGAAGCTGACTTCCTGTGACCTGCCAGCTCCCTTATATAGCACATAATGTCACAACAAGAAGCTGACTTCATGTGACCTGCCAGCTGCCTTATATAGCACATGATGACACAACAAGAAGCTGACTTCCTGTGACCTGCCAGCTCACTTATATAGCTCATGATTACACAACAAGAAGCTGACTTCCTGTAACATTGCCAGCTCCCTTATATAGCACATGATTACACAACAAGTAGCTGACTTCCTGTAACATTGCTAGCTCCCTTATATAGCTCATGATTACACAACAAGAAGCTGACTTCCTGTAACATTGCCAGCTCACTTATATAGCTCATGATTACACAACAAGTAGCTGACTTCCTGTAACATTGCCATATCCCTTATATAGCTCATGATTACACATCAAGAAGCTGACTTCCTGTAATGTTGCCAGCTCCCTTATATAGCTCTTGATTACACAACAAGAAGCTGACTAACTGTAACTTTGCCAGCTCCCTTATATAGCTCCTGATTACACTACAAGAAGCTGACTTCCTGTAATTTTGCCAGCTCCCTTATATAGCACATGATGACACAACAAGAAGCTGACTTCATGTGAACTTCCAGCTCCCTTATATGGCTCATGATTACACAACAAGAAGCTGACATCCTGTGACCTGCCAGCTCCCTTATATAGCACATGATGACACAACAAAAACCTTACTTCATGTGATCTGCCAGCTTCCTTATATAGCACATGATGACACAACAAGAAGCTTGAGTTCCTGTGACTTGCCAGCTCCCTTATATAGCCCATGATTACACAAAGAGAAGCTGACTACCTGTGACCTGCCAATTCCCTTATATACCTCATGATTACACAACAAGAAGCTGACTTCCTGTAATGTTGCCAGCTCCCTTATAGAGCTCATGATTACACAACAAGAAGCTGACTTCCTGTAACATTGCCAGCTCCCTTATATAGCACATGATTACATAACAAGTAGCTGACTTCCTGTAACATTGCCAGCTCCCTTATATAGCACATGATTACATAACAAGTAGCTGACTTCCTGTAACATTGCCAGCTCTCTTATATAGCTCATGATTACGTAACAAGAAGCTGACTTTCTGTAATGTCTCCAGCTACCTTATATACCTCATGATTACACAAGAACCTCACTCCCTGTAAAGTTGCGAGCTCCCTTATATAGCTCATGATTACAAAACAAGAAGCTCCCTTCCTGTAATGTTGTCAGCTCACTTATATAGCTCATGGATTGCACAACAAGAAGCTGACTTGTTGTAATGTTATCAGCTCCCTTATATAGCTCATGATTGCACAAGAAAAAGCTGACTACCTGTAATGTTGTCAGCTCCCTTATATCGACCATGATTCTACAACAAGAAGCTGACTTTTTGTAATGTTGCCAGCTCCCTTGCATAGCACATGGTGACACAACAAGAACCTGACTTACTTTAACCTTGCCAGCTCCTTTTTTATAGCACATGATTACACATCAAGAAGCTGACCTACTGTAATGTTGCCAGCTCCTTTATATAGCACATGATTACACAACAAGAAGCTGACCTACTGTAATGTTGCCAGCTCCCTTATATAGCTCATGATTACACAACAAGAAGCTGACCTACTGTAACATTGCCAGCTCCGTTATATAGCACATGATTACACAACAAGAAGCTGACTTCCTGTAACATTGCCAGCTGCCTTATATAGCACATGATTACACAACAAGAAGCTGACCTACTGTAACATTGCCAGCTCCCTTATATAGCTCATGATTACACAACAAGAACCTGACCTACTGTAACATTGCCAGCTCCCTTATATAGCACATGATTACACAACAAGAAGCTGACTTCCTGTAACATTGCCAGCTGCCTTATATAGCTCATGATTACACAACAAGAAGCTGACTTCCTGTAACATTGCCAGCTGCCTTATATAGCTCATGATTACACAACAAGAAGCTGACTTCCTGTAACATTGCCAGCTCCCTTATATAGCACATGATTACACAACAAGAAGCTGACCTACTGTAACATTGCCAGCTCCCTCATATAGCTCATGATTACACAACAAGAAGCTGACTTCCTGTAACATTGCCAGCTCCCTTATATAGCACATGATTACACAACAAGAAGCTGACTTCCTGTAACATTGCCAGCTCCCTTATATAGCACATGATTACACAACAAGAAGCTGACCTACTGTAATGTTGCCAGCTCCCTTATATAGCCCATGATTACACAACAAAAAGCTGACCTACTGTAACATTGCCAGCTCACTTATATAGCACATGATTACACATCAAGAAGCTGACCTACTGTAACATTGCCAGCTCCCTTATATAGCACATGATTACACAACAAGAAGCTGACCTACTGTAACATTGCCAGCTCCCTTATATAGCACATGATTACACAACAAGAAGCTGACCTACTGTAATGTTGCCAGCTCCCTTATATAGCTCATGATTACACAACAAGAAGCTGACCTACTGTAATGTTGCCAGCTCCCTTATATAGCACATGATTACACAACAAGAAGCTGACCTACTGTAATGTTGCCAGCTCACTTATATAGCACATGATTACACAACAAGAAGCTGACCTACTGTAATGTTGCCAGCTCCCTTATATAGCTCATGATTACACAACAAGAAGCTGACCTACTGTAATGTTGCCAGCTCCCTTATATAGCACATGATTACACAACAAGAAGCTGACCTACTGTAATGTTGCCAGCTCCCTTATATAGCTCATGATTACACAACAAGAAGCTGACCTACTGTAATGTTGCCAGCTCACTTATATAGCACATGATTACACAACAAGAAGCTGACTTCTTGTAATGTTGTTAGCTCCCTTATATAGCACATGATTACACAAGAAGAAGCTGACTACCTGTAATGTTGCCAGCTCCCTTATATAGCACATGATTACACAACAAGAAGCTGACCTACTGTAACATTGCCAGCTCCCTTATATAGCCCATGATTACACAACAAGAAGCTGACCTACTGTAATGTTGCTAGCTCCCTTATATAGCTCATGATTACACAACAAGAAGCTGACCTACTGTAATGTTGCTAGCTCCCTTATATAGCTCATGATTACACAACAAGAAGCTGACCTACTGTAATGTTGCTAGCTCCCTTATATAGCTCATGATTACACAACAAGAAGCTGACCTACTGTAATGTTGCTAGCTCCCTTATATAGCTCATGATTACACAACAAGAAGCTGACTTCCTGTAATGTTGCCAGCTGCCTTATATAGCACATGATTACACAACAAGAAGCTGACCTACTGTAACATTGCCAGCTCACTTATATAGCACATGATTACACAACAAGAAGCTGACCTACTGTAACATTGCCAGCTCACTTATATAGCCCATGATTACACAACAAGAAGCTGACCTACTGTAACATTGCCAGCTCACTTATATAGCACATGATTACACAACAAGAAGCTGACCTACTGTAATGTTGCCAGCTGCCTTATATAGCCCATGATTACACAACAAGAAGCTGACCTACTGTAACATTGCCAGCTCACTTATATAGCACATGATTACACAACAAGAAGCTGACCTACTGTAACATTGCCAGCTCACTTATATAGCACATGATTACACAACAAGAAGCTGACCTACTGTAATGTTGCCAGCTGCCTTATATAGCCCATGATTACACAATAAGAAGCTGACCTACTGTAATGTTGCCAGCTCACTTATATAGCACATGATTACACAACAAGAAGCTGACTTCTTGTAATGTTGTTAGCTCCCTTATATAGCACATGATTACACAAGAAGAAGCTGACTACCTGTAATGTTGCCAGCTCCCTTATATAGCACATGATTACACAACAAGAAGCTGACTTCTTGTAATGTTGTTAGCTCCCTTATATAGATTAGATTAGATTAGAAAGCCTTCTGTAAGTTCGTTTCGGCCAGAAAGCCACTGAACATATAAATTGTCAAGGCATATATATGTTTATATACTATATACTATGAAAAAGAATGTATAAAGCTCTAGTGCTAAAAGCATAAGTTATAAAAACAACAGAATCCTTTTTTTTTTTTTTTTTTTTTTTTTGCATGCACATTAAAACAGTGAGTATCAAAATATGGTGTTAAAATATATAAATAAATATAATTCTTTATATGTAAAACTAATGTTATGTCAGATGATAGTTTTCAAATTATCGATATAATATTTACTAGTAGCAATCATGTAAATTAAAACATGATTATTGTATTATGTACTCTTCATAAATGTCAACAAATTATAATACATATTTACAAATATGTTAAATAATGCAAAGATTTACAATTATGTACTAGAGTGTAAAATATCAAAGCATTAGGCTTTACAGACCTTGTGTCATTGCTAAATACTAAAAAAATTCATTTGACACATTCGTGCAAGTCAAAGTATAAATCAGTTTAATTCTAATATAAAACACACACACACTAATACACACAAAATGCAATACATATTAATATTTATAAATACAATGATTATTGACGGTATTGCCAGATAGATTTGTCACTTAAATATTCATCTACAGAGTAAAATGATTTATTGCAAAGGTACTCCTTAAGAGAGGCCTTAAAAGCCCTGAAATTTCCAACATTTTCTTTGAGAATACTGGGGAGAGCATTAAATATCTTGATTGTTTCATAATATACACCTTTCTGAAAGTAAGCAGGATTGGCATTGGGGCAATGAATCAATCCCTTTTGTTTAGTATTAATGTTATGAATTTCGATGTTTGTTATAAAACTATGTCGATTAACTGCATAGAATTTTAAAATGGATAATATATAAACACAATGTAAGGTGAGGATGCCCAATTTTTTAAATAGTTCTTTGCATGACTGTCTGCTATAAGCATTACAGATTATTCGTATAGCTTTCTTCTGTTTACGGAATATGCATTTACTATCTCCTGAATTACCCCAGAATATTATTGCATACTCGATGATGGAGTTAAAGTAGGCAAAATACACCAATTTAAGTGTATCGATTGAGTGAAATTTAACCAGTGCATGGAGAGCATAACATGCTGAGCTAAGTTTAGGTGTGATGTAGCTAATATGTGACTTCCAGTCAAAATGCTTATTTACCTGAAGGCCAAGAAATTTGACTTCATTTAGCTGTTCTAACAATGTATCATTAATTCCTATTTCTATGTGCGTTTGTGGTGAGCGAGTAGTTATAAATTTAATTGTTTATGTTTTTTCAAGGTTTACTGAGAGCTTGTTTGCTTTGAACCAATTTGACATACAATTTAAAACATAGTTTAATTTAACTACACGTTCATTGAAATCTTTACTTGTTACTAGAACACTAGTGTCATCTGCAAATAAATAAATACTTGCAAAACTGTTAATGTATAATGGGAGGTCATTTATTTAAACCAAAAGCAAAAGAGGCCCTAAGATTGATCCCTGGGGAACACCATGTTTTACTGATTTCCATTATGAGGCACTATTTTGATACCCATTGGAGTTATTAATTTCGACCCTTTTTTTTCTCTTCTCTAGGTATGAAATGAACCAATCTAATATGTTATTCTTTATTCCATAGAAATTTAGTTTAGCTATCAGAATCTCATGATTCACACAGTCAAAAGCCTTCGCTAGGTCACAAAAGATTCCACCGACATGTTCCTTTTCATTTACCGCTGTTAACACTTTATGTGTGAGCTTGTAGGTTGCATTATCTGTCACTACTCATTTTCTAAAGCCAAACTGTTTTTGGCAAATAAGTTGTTCTTTTCCAAGTAATTATAGAGCCTATTGAACATTACTTTTTCAAATACTTTTGAGAAAACAGACAAGAGAGATATAGGTCTATAATTTGATATATTATCTTGTTTTCCTTTTTTAAAAAGTGGTTTGACAATAGAGTACTTCATTCTGTCAGGAAATATTCCACTCTTTAGTGATTCGTTACATAAATAGCTAAGGGGAATGCATATTAGGTCAGAACTTGCTTTTAGGATTTTACTTGATATTTCATCATATCCAGAGCAATTTTTGGTCTTGAGCAAATTTATTATATTTTTTATTTCAAATTGTGTAGTCATTTTTACTGTAAATTCAGGGACTTTGTTTTCAAAAGAAGTTTTCAAAAGAAGTTTTCAAAAAATTTATTGCTGATTCTTTACATCCATAGTTTATTTTTAATTTGTCTGTTACATTCAAAAAGAAATTGTTGAAAATATCTGCAACCTTTTGAGGATCATCAATTTTTTGATTACCGGAATTCAGTGCAATTGAGGGGCTTTCTTGAGAGCTCTTACCTGTTTCCCTTTTTATTATATTCCAGATAGTTTTTATTTTATTATTAGAATGGGATATCTCTTTATTATAATGCAATATTTTAGCAGCTTTTATTGTTTGTTTTGGAATTTCACAGTACTTTTTGTAGTGACATTCTAAGTATGGGAACTTATTATGTTTCAATTCTTGGTATAATTTTCGCTTATGTTTGCAAGAAGTTTTAATGCCTGTTGTAATCCAGGTGTTATTTTCCTTCTGATTATATATTTTACAATATTTGACTGGAAAGGATGCTACAAAATGAGAGTTGAAATGTTGTAGGAAATGATAGAACTTGTCATTTACTCCATTTATTTCATAGATTTCAGTCCATGATTCTTGTTGAAGGGCATACTTAAACAATGTGAGGGAGCTTTCATCTACTTTTCGTGCTCTACAATATTTATTGTTCGGTTTTATCTTTAAGTTTATCTCTTTAATGAGAAGTATTTGTTCCTCATGATCTGAAAGGCCATTTGCAAATGGTAATCTTATGGAAGTTTTAATTCTATCTATATTAATGAATATGTTATCTATTGCTGAAGAGGAGCTACCCTGAATTCTTGTAGTAAAATGTACTGTGTGTGACATGTTGTATGTAAAAACAATAGAATTGAGTTGGTCCTTTCAGAGACTAGGTATAAGATAATCAATATTTATGTCTCCACAAACTATCATTTCTCGTTTCGGTTTCAATATAAACTTTAAGGAATCATCTAACTGTTTTTTGAATAACTCATAGTTACCTAGTGGGGACCGATATAGAGCTATTATTGCAAAATTTACTTGATTTATGTTTAGCTGAACTGCGCACATCTCTATGTCTAGCTCAAAGCAAAATTTGTTTAGATTAATGACTTTATAGGGTACATCGTGTCTTACAAATATGCAAACCCCTCCTTTTTTTAGATTTTTCCTTGAATATGCTGCTCCTAAAGAATACCCATGCAGTGAAATTGGCAAAATTCCTGTTCTGTTAAGTGATGTTCAGATAAGCATAAAACGTGAGGCTGTAATTTTTCAGAAGCAAGACTAAGAGAAAGTTCATCAACTTTGTTTCTTAAACCCCTAATATTTTGGTGAAATATACACAAAGAGCTACTGCTATTATTTATCTTAATAGAATTACTGATATTTTCTGTATTCCTAAAATTCTTTGTTGGTGAACTTTTATTTATTTCAATTGACTTTAGAGTTCTTTCATGACTATTCTGGGGGATTTCCTTTAACCTAAAAAAGCCCTATCAGATATCATAACAGGAATTCTACCTATAATTCTGTCTGCAATTAGCTGCGAAAGCTGCCTTTTGCCTCTATAATTGAGGTGTAGACCATGAGATGTGTAACCATGAGATGTGTAACCATCTCAGCCTATACCGCTAACATGTATCATATCAATGTGAGAGGCAGCAGGGCTCAACAAGGCATGCTCAAGTTGCAGATTCATCTCCGTCACCCTCCTGTGAATCTACTGCTTGTCGTGCCTATCGAAAAGCCCCACAAACTTCACACTGGTATGGCTACTGGATTCCCTTGTGTCACAGAGATCTTTTTCAAATGAATAATTTCTATCTCTATCCGGGTTATTTCTTGGCCCATCCACTATAACTACATGATCCCTCTTAGTAAAACCAGAAATCAGTTTTACCAGATCTTCAGTGACATGAGAGAGCCCAGCACTAGGTTT
The DNA here is from genome assembly GCA_030762935.1 of Hymenopus coronatus. Lineage (NCBI taxonomy): Eukaryota > Metazoa > Arthropoda > Insecta > Mantodea > Hymenopodidae > Hymenopus > Hymenopus coronatus. Next base: position 3,802,998 of record CM060900.1, on the reverse strand, counting down.
AACTATGCCTACTACATCATAACTGCTTCCCAAATCCTCCTTTAGCAGGGATGCTATGCCCCTACCATGGCTACTCCCAAGCAACAAAACCTTGCTTTTAGTGCAGTTATCATCTAAAACCTGCACAGGAGGATTTGGGGACTGATCAACAGTTTCAAGAACACTGAATCTGTTGCTCAGTTTGACATCATGACGGTCATCGGCAGAGAAATGCCGTTTCCTCCTCAGACTTTGTCTGGATGGCACCTTAAAATCAGGTGATTTACAATCCAAATTTTCTAAATGAGCAAGTTCGCATCCTGTAAAGTCCTTTTTGAAAAAATCCAGTTCTTTTCTGAGGTTAGAAATGGTTTCCTCGTGCTTTTTGACCAATTCTTTAAGTCTACAACATTCACAGAACCATTCACTACAATCTCTCACATCATCACTAACAGTGTTACTGCACACCCAATGAAACCAAAACTTGTAACCTTCAGAAAAGACACCTTGACTAACCTTACGACGGCATGCACCACAGATTCCACTAAGATCACATGCTTTTCCACCCATTTCACAGCACTTTGCACAAACACTACACTTAAATTCAAAAACAGGTATGGCTTAACCGGTTAGAACAGGTTTGTCACAAGAGTTAAACATATGAAATATGATACAACACAGCACTAGCTTGCCGAAGATTTATATTCACACTATAGAAGTAATTTATTCACCAAACACTAACGAAAAGACAAACACAAAACAAACTGTATGACCAAAAAAACAGGAGATACAGCTGCTATAAACAAAACACTTCAATTCCAACATGGCGGATTTCACAGCTGATTTACGGACAACAGAAATAACACAAAATCTACACTTTAACAAATACTATACACTAAGTTATTTCACACAATGATTTACGTCCCACTTATCAAGCTTTTGCCTTCTTTACAATCAAATTTTGACAAAAAATGAACAAAAATATGGGAGCTTTCACACTAACGCTTAACCTCACAAGCCACCTAGCGGCCATGATTACACAACAAGAAGCTGACTTCCTGTATTTTTTTTTTATTTTTTTTTTTTTATTGATGATGGGGGAAAAGGCAACTAACGCCCTAACCCCAGGCAAGCCTGGGAGTGTGAGACTCCCCACCCTGGACTCGAACCAGGGTGGCACTACTCACAAAAAACCCCCACCGGAAGTAGGAGGCCCATGCCTCTCTGTTGCAGTACCGCATTAAGCACCTGCGCATTTCTGGTGATAGTGAATGCTGCCTGCCAGTGGCAGTAACAGCGAGTGATGGTGATATTAGCCAGTGGACACACATGACTTGCGCCCTGAGTGCCACGCTGGAGAAGTAATTGGTGATAATGAAGGGTAGTTAATGGTGATGTTTGTGAAGGTTAATGGTGATGCTTCCTGGCGTTCCTTTGATCTGCGTGGTATTCTCTGAACAATTGCTGCGCTGTCTTAGGCTGATGTGGGATTGGTCCTTCAGCTACCTGAACCAGAGGTTCAGGGTCGCTGTGGTGGTTTGGTGGCCATCCTGGCGTCGTCTTCGGGGCCTTCATCTCCTCCCTGATGATGAGCCGGGTGTCGCTGAGGAGTTTGTTTTTCTTGGGTAGTGACGAATGTTGCTGCTGGCATTGTTGGTCCTGTTGTAGCTGCGTTTGGACGCTGGCCATCCGGTTGGACAGCTCAGCGGTGGAGGACTGTAGAGTGGTGATGGCAGCTTGTAGGTCCAGCAGCTTCCTGGTAATGACGCCGGTGAAGGCCTCTTCTAACTCAGCTAAGCGAGCGCCGATATTCAGGATCTCCGCATGAAGATCCTGAATGCCATGCCGCGTCGCTGTGTCAATAGAAGCTGGAGGTGGTGTGGCGTCTGTGTGTAGGGTCTGCGGTGATCGTACTGGCTGCGGAATGGTGTGCCCGACCCTCGGGTAAAGGGGACACTGGGCCTGGCCAGTGAAGTGCCCGGTGCCACGGCAGGTGGCACAGAACCAGTGCACTGCGTCGTCAAGACGCTGGTCCAACAGTAATGGCACCGCGGCGCTGAAGTGCAGGCATCTTGGCTGTGCCCGAAGGCGCAGCAGCGGCGGCAGGGCCGTTGGCGTTCCTGTCTGCTTACTTCGACTGGCAGAAGTCGCCCTAATAGGGGCAACCCTGATGTCAAAGCAGCTTCAAGGTCAGCCGGGTCCTGAAGCTCCACTCTTACCAACGGAGTTGGCCCCCGGTCGCAGAAAATGCGGGTGGCCCTCAAGCATGAAGGCCACCGCGACCTGTAATGTTGCTATCTCCCTTATATAGCCCATGATTACACATCAAGAAGCTGACTTCCTGTAATGTTGCTAGCTCCCTTATATAGCACATGATTACACATCAAGAAGCTGACTTACTGTAACCTTGCCAGCTCCCTTATATAGCCTATGATTACATAACAAGAAGCTGACTTCCTGTAATGTTGCCAGCTCCCTTATATAACCCATGATTACACAACAAGAGGCTGACTTCCTGTAACGTCGGTAGCACCCTTATATAACCCATGATTACATAACAAGAGGTTGACTTCCTGTAACGTTGCTAACTCCCTTATATAGCCCATGATTACATAACAAGAAGCTGACTTCCTGTAAGGTTGCTAGCACCCTTATATAGTCCATGATTACACAACAAGAAGCTGACTTCCTCTCAGGAGCCTTAAGGGGAAATGTCGACATACAGAACATATAGACCCGTAGTCCTCTAACCAGAGAAGTCTGAAGTCTGCTGGCATACCCCACACTTTGCAGGCATAGAGCATCAGAGGGATTACAAGCGCCTTGAAAAGACGTAACTTTAAGTGAACCGGCATCTGGGAGGCCAGTACAGGTTAAAGAGGGCTACCGCCCCCTTCGCTCTGCCCGCCGTTCCCCGCACGTGTTCACGAAAGGTTAGGCCCTTATCAAGAGTGACGCCTATGAATTTGATGGAGTTTGCCCACTCTATCCTCTGGCCCTGATAGGAAAATTTGGGTATCTCGTTTATTGCGGGGCGTTTTCTGGAGAACAGTGGAGCATGAGTTTTGCCCGGTTTAACGGACATCCACCACTGTCTGCACCAGTCCTGGATGAGACGGAGGTGTCTGTGTATGGGGTTGAAGGCTCTGCGTGTGTTAATGTCACTGCGTTAGTGCAGGACGTCATCAGAGAACTGGGGCTCTGGGAATCTTTCTTATGTTAAAATGCTTTTCTAAATCTTTTAGGGACGTCCTAGCTACATCTCTCATTTGTTCCTTATAGGTAGGGGGTCAATACTGTTGTGGTATTGCCCAGTGTTTTGCCCTTGTACGCCGTATGCACCAGTACCGTGCTTCATGTTATCTGAGTATTGAATGTTTGTATTACATAAGTGTGGGTGATCTCTATTTAGTATTGTTCTAAGTTTTGACAAGACATACACACATTAACATTTTCATTAAATCATTATGGTTTACATTAGATTTCGACTGAAGTGCAAGCACAGCCATATTAAAATCCTTTATATTATCTTTCTCTTTACCAAGATTTTGTTGTAACAGTATCGTTTCATTTCTTAACCCTGTATGCAGAAAATTAATTTCTTTTGTTTCTTGTTTTGGGCTTGGATTTCCGTCGAAAAGCTTTCCATTGACTCCTTAACACAGTTAATTCCTTTCCTACAGTTTCAGTAAAGTTACTATTCAGGCAAAAAATGTCTGAATTAATCAACTCTCTTGTTTGCAAGATGTTAGCAGCCTGAGAGGTTCTAGTGTGCTTTGGCATTCTCGTACTTTTTCTATTTCTGTGTTTTGAGTATCAAACTTCTCCTTCATTTTAGTTAGTGATTTTCGCATTCTAACCTAAGATTTTCTATCATGGTGCTACTCTCATTTACAGATTTGTTCTCCTCTTTGCGGGGTATTTATTGTCCCATGTTATGGGAGCCAAGTATGCGAGTGTTTAACCCCCCACGTTGTGAATGCGTAGTATGCGACGGGCATAACACCCCGTTGAAGAGCCAAGTATGAAGGTGGTTTTGCTCTTACGTTGACGGGTGCCTCTGGACTCACTCCTCTACCAAGAGAGTAGATCTCCCACGTACCTGGTTTGGAAGATCTACTACCGATAGTGTTGCCTCCGGCGTAGCTCAGCCTGCATGAGGATTGACTCACTCGAGTGGTAGCAACAATGAGGGTAGTCTGGGAGTGGTCTTACGAAATGGTTAACACACACTTTTACTTTATCTATTCTTGACTAGAAGTAAGACATGTAGATAAGCACTTTGCTTTACAAGTTAATATATTATGATTATTTCTAGAAGCTTTCCTTTTTTAACGACGTACATTAACTTCTCTCATTAAACTGATTACTTTCGCACTTATTATTTTCACACCGTATAATAGTTTGGCAACGAATATGCGCCATGAACTTAGCGGTGAGTGTTCTCAACAGTAATTACGTGCACATGACTTTAAGTGACCGGCTGACTGCCCAACAGCAATTACGCGTACATAGCGACTGAGTATATGTAAGAGTGTCTAAGAGTGAGTGATAGTGTCTAAGAGTGTCCTGACATCCTAAAATCTGCTGCTTATATAGTAGATTTATTGTCCTGGCTGCTTCTTTCTGATTGGTCAGAAAGACCGCAAACTTGACGCTGAGGTAGCCCATAATGCATCTTTCTTTGCCCAGAATGCATCATAACTCTCTCGTGACCGTCATCACACAATGGAAAAAAAACTCATTTCTCTGAAATTCGAGTCTTCACCAGATGGCGTCCCCACTTATTTTTCCATTGCACGCACATGCACCAGAGTACGTGACCAACAATCGAGTTCTCTTTCACAAAGACCCTTCCCCTCTCCAATAGACAAGTTTAGTAAACAACTTTGAGCTGTGCTTGCTAGAAGCTAGCTTTACACTTTTAAGTACATTAAATGACTGATAATGAACACTTTTAAATACATTAAATAATTGACAGAAATAATAATCATATTAGCGAGGCCGACTAACGTTCTCATCTTTTGTGGGGTGGTTAATTGCTACTTTCACTAATTTATGCTCAGTGGCTACTTGAGTCCTAATTGCAAGTGTTTTATTTTACAATTTCTTCCTTATTTCTGCTTGACTACCAGTTATTTGATTTCCTAGTTGGTTTTCTACTTCTGTCGCCTGACTTTTTACAGTTCTTATTTCCAGTTCTATTGAACTATTGACACTTTATACGAGGGCTGTAAAGAAAGTAGTGGCAGCATGGTCCCCACATTCACAGAAGAGCGGGTATGAGCCAATAGGATATGGGAGTGATCAGGTGACTAGTGTCGATGTGTAGTGTGCTTTGGTCGGGCTGCCAGTTGAGAGTGTGTTGTTGCTGTGTAGGGTTGAAGTGAACAGTGTCAAGTGCACCGCTCTAAAGCATGTTTACCAAAGGCGATCAGCGTTCGTGGATTAAAATCGAGGTTGCCCTTGAAAAAATGCATCAGCATGTTATCGAGGATTACATGAAGCCTGTGGCGGGAATGCATTGCCGTACAGGACGGTTGCACGATGGGTCAAGGCGTTTCGTGCAGGTCGGACTGAGACTGCGGATTTGCACCGCACAGGTCGGCCGTCCATTCCGCAAGATCAGATTGACATTGTGACAAGTTCTAGGTTCAGTGGCTTTCTGGCCTAAACGAACCTACAGAATGCTTTCTAATCTAATCTAATCTAATGGTCTCGTTGCCATGGACCATCGATGGACTATCCGGGAGTTATCCGTAGAGGTTGGTCTCAATCATCAAACTGTGTGGCATATCCTAACGAAATGTCTTCACCTGAGGAAAATTGCGCCCGTTGGGATCCACATTGACTCGCTGAGGTACAGAAATGACACCGGTATGCACTGGCTGGCATCCACCTGGACAGATACCGCAACGAAGGAGACGCAGTTCTGCAGCGTATTGTCGCCATTGATGAGACGTGGGCACGAGCCCATGAGTCGGAATTGAAACGTCAGTCGAATGAATGGCGTCACCAAGGTTCACCACGTCCACAGAAAGTTCGACAGGAACCCAATCGGATGAAGCTGATGCTGATTGTGTCATACGACTACGAGGGGTGTTATTCTTACGCATGTTGTGCCTGAGGGACAAACCGTCAACAGCGACTTCAATTGCCGATTTCTGGAGCGACATCTTCGTCCGGCTATGCGGCGCAAACGTCCACGTTTATTGCGAGACGATCACCCCATAGTGTTGCATGCCAAAACACGTTGTCATGTCGCAAACAATGTCCAGCTCTTATTGCAAAGGTGGCATTGGAGTTTTTTGGAACATCCTCCGTACTCACCACACATGAGTCATTGTGACTTCGACCTGTTTCCGAAGTTGAAGGAACCCCTCTGAGGCCGCCGATTTCCTGACGTGGTCTATGTAGTCCGTGTAGTCATCAACAGAGGTCGCCTTGCCAACGGTCACCAACGGCTGCCCTACATTTGGCAAAAGGCCAGGGACTTTGCGGGTGACTACATTGAAGGAATGGAATGCAATTGTACTTGTGAGTTCAGTGAATATTGTGTTCTATCAATGTTGCCACTACTTTATTTACAGCCCTCGTATTTGAATTTCCACTTGGTTTTGTACAGCTTCTATTATATGTTTTATAGATGTAATCTCGTTTTCTATTTTCATTTCTGTTCCTGTTATTTTAGTTTCTACTCCTGTTACCTTAGTCTGTAAGCTCTCAAACACCTTAGTGTGTCTGTCAAGCAAGCATGGATATGCAGTTCCTCGGTTTACATCCTGTGGGGTGTTTTCTGTACATTTACCTTGACTAAGCCATGATATTATATAGGGTAGGGTCCATGTTTACTTTATGAATTTGCCTACCACCATGTAAAGTCATGCACTTTGGAGTTTGCAAGCCTGCCAACTTACTTGCTGCGGATCTCGTTACACCTTGGTCCCTCGAGCTGGTTGGCTGCTCCTACTTCCCTCTCGGATCGACACTTGGGCGTCATGTTACTCGATGTTGCTGAGATGTTCGGCGTGGTGGATACACCCCGCGTCGCCCTGGACGTGCTGTTGATTTTCTGGGGTTTCCTGATGTACTTCCCGGTGGTCCTTTTTCTCTTGCCGTCCTCCAGGTGGGGTGTCGTTCAGTGGTTGTCCTCGTCGTCATTCTTCCTCCTCCAAGGGTAGACCTCCGTCCAGGGATTGCTCCTACACTCTCCTCCTGCTTCCCGGGTGACCTCGGTCTTAGGCTTTCCAGTCCTACCCATAGTGTTGCGGCGCCATGTATGAGGCCGTCTTTATGGTCAGCCCCATTAATGTGTTTCTTTCAGTAGCTGTTAGCATGAATTCAGTTGCGGTAAGTGGTTATAATCCCAGATTAAGCAAGTGGATTAAGGTTAATCCTGCCGCTAGGGGCGCTAGTGTCGCTCTTAATCCGTGGATTAAGGCGAATTAGCAGCGACACTAGCGCCCCTAGCGGTAGGATTATCTCAGACCGCTTAATCTGAGAAAGAGGATGAGATGGATTAAGGACATGGAAAGCTTAATGCTGAGGAAGTGATCGGGACGGGAGTTTGGGAGGGAAAGGTGGACCACAAGGGAAGTACGTGATTATATACAGAAGGGGAAAATGACGTGGCATGTTGTGATTTGAGAGAATAATGAGAAATGTGATTGGTGGAAATAAAAGGGGATGGAGTGGGAAAATGACGTGGCGTGTTGTGATTGGAGAGAAAAAATGAGGAATTGGATTGGGGCAAGATTTTGGGTTAAAGCTGAAATTAAGGAAGATTTTTTTTAAAAAAAAAAATAGTGACGTGACTTTGGTAAGAGCCCGGCGAAGGGATGCGGGTGGGATGTGGGAGAGGAATGAAGGAATGATTTGCAAGAATAAGGTAAAAATGCGATGAGGAAGTGACGTGGCGTGTTGGGATTGGTGAAAATAAGGAGGAATGTGATTGGTGGATGGAATGGAATACTTTACGGTGATTGGTGGAAATAAAAGGTGATATGATTGGTTGAAAAAATGAGAAGGGAGAAGAGTGGGAGATGAAGGTTCGGTATAAAAGGGGAAGGGATGGAGGGAAAGAATACATGGTAATGATGATTGTGTTGGGGATAGTGCCGATAGCAGCAGGAATTGTTGGTGGGGAGAGGAGTTGCGTTAGCTTTGGGAGGTGTGGATTTGAACTAAATGATGAGACGGGTCATTTGGAAAATGTGACAAGATGCGATAAGGATCACGAATTGATAACTAATTGTTCGTGTGTATATCGGAAGGGTAGTGGGTGTGGGTTTGGATCTGACTTTATTAACCTGGGGACATTGAAGAACGTTTATAATTGTTTAAAACCGATAACGAGATGTCAGAGGGGGAGGAGATGTTCGGGGATGTTTTACGGGGGTGTAAAGATGGGGCAGCTGGAATGTCCGGAGGGTTATATTGGAAATGGAAGATGTGGTTGTGAAAAAGGAAAGGGGAGGGAGGACGACCGGTGTGAATTTTATAGAAAACCGGTTAATATGTATACTAGCGACAACAGTTCGCTTCTGGTGGAGATGATAGATTGTAGTTTGTTGATGGATACGGTAGAGTTGCCGCAAGGGTTGGAATTGGAATGGAAATTAACGCCGGAGGAAAGCGAGCTTGTGATGGCGTATAGTGTGGTAAATGAGATGAATTCCTACTTTTCTGATAATTTCATATATATGTATATATTTGTTAAATGCGGGAATGGTGAGTGGAAGTTAAACGTAGGTGGTGGGTGAAAAGTAAGGGGAAGGTGAAGAGAGGCTCGAGATGGTCTGCGGAGGGTAACTTGAAAATAAATTCGGAATGTGATGGAAATGGAGAGGATGTCGGGAGGGTGTCGGTGAGCAGTATAAGAAAAGCGGCATCGGAGAGGTGTAAGAAGGGGATGAATTCGATGAAGCAAAAGATGAAAAAGGAATGCGATAGTAAGATGAAGGAGGTGAAAAGGGGGATAGACGTGGTGAAGAAGCAGAAAGAAGAATGTGAAAGAAGGAATGGAGAACTACGGGGGATGATGGAAAGAGTGAGAAGAGAGGTGGAGGAAAAGAGGGCGAATGTGTCGAAGGAGCAGGAATTGGTGAACCGAATAAAAGGAAATCTGGTTAAACTGTACGATGAATTTGAATCGTTAAAAGGAATGATTGGGAAATTGGAAAATGCATGTACTGGAGGAGGAGTGGAGGGATTCCCTAGTTATGAAGAAACGTACGACGAAGACTTAGAGGGGGACGGAGGAGAAGTGGAGGTTGGTGGAGAGAATGTTGAGGAAAAGGGAACGGAGGAGAAGTGGAATTTGAAACGAAATGAAAAGGGTAAGGCAGTAGGAGTTGAAATACGTTTATAATATAAAAATGGTATTATAAAGGAATTGAAACCTGTTGTTTAACTTGCGGTATTTTGGTTTGCTCAAGAAGTATACATATATATATATATATATATATATATATATATATATATATATATATGAATTTAAATAGATGTATTAAATACTATAGCACTATGAGTAGTAGACAGCAGAAATATTACTTATTGGCTGACAAAGATTAATGTTATTTTTATTATTATTTTGCCTTTATTTCATTTATATTTTTTCATTTGACAGCCCTGGTAGAATTGCTTTTAAAGCATTTATTTTATGACAGCTAAGAAAATATCATGAGAAGGAAAGGAACCCTATCTAGGTTAAATGGCTTAAGGAAAAAATTAAAATATCCATTAAAAACACACACAGAGACTAAAGAAATATAAAAATTAGTATATTGTTGAAAACAATAAAATAGAATATCTAAAAAGTTACATTTGCAAAAAAAAAAAAAAAAAAAAAATGGTAGAATAAAACATTGACTGCATTTACTAAAATTTTAAATATTTATACTATTTACAAAATGAACACAATGCTAAAGAGAATAAACAATGAAAGGAAATATATTAGTCAAATAAAACAAAATATATGTATATATACAAAACGAAGCTTTAAGTCTCGACATTTGGAACACTTTAATATGTGGATTACACACACATATGAGCGAGACATTTTGATTTTGCATGTTAAGAAACACATAATACAACAAATGAAATATACAGAGGAAACATATATATATAAACAATCTTTAATGAAAGCTTGCTTCACATCGAGAACATGTATATTGTCCTTTAGTTTGCAAATGTTTATAAGGGATGGCAACGTTGTGAAGCACACATATACGGCGTGCCACGCATTGCAAACACAGAGGTTTATAGCAATCATTTTGATTTTTAAGAGTTGTGTACCACACCGTATAAGGTGGGTATATGCGAAGCATTATTTGTCTTTGCTTTTCGTCATATCTTGCTGAGCAACAAGAAGTACATAATTTTGCATTAGGAGCACAGCACTGCATGACGGAGAGAATATAAAGAAGAAAAAAAACACTGGGCAAACCTTGCGATTTGAAAAATAAACAGCACTTTGAAAAAATTTACACTTTAAAAGTTCTATACACTTTGTATTTGTTTTTTAAAAAAAATTACACTTTTGAAAAAATGGCTATACACTTATATTATGGAGATACCTCCGCCGAGATTGTCGGGTCAGTGGCACGAGGAAAGGGAGGGCAAGATCGGAGACATGTTCTGCTGTTGCTGCTGCGTCCTCCGCAGGCTGTAGAATGGCGGGGAAGCAGTGGTCGTACCCGTCATCGGCGCAGTCGTCCGACGAGCACCACCCTGCGCTGTGTTGGACGACTACGGTATCCGTCTCTGCAAAGAGTCTCCTCCGGGTTCGCCTGCGTTGAAACCTGCTGGGAGTGCACGACAGCACCTGCAGGAGCGACGCGGTAGGAGGGGAAATGTCAGACCTTTTGGGGTTTCTTAGTGGAGGGGAAGGTTTTGGAGGGGAAATGTATTTCTGGGGGGATATGGGGGTGAATTTTGGCTGCTCGGGAGTTGGTGAAGCGGCGAGGGGTGCTACGCCGTCTGGGAGGCAGAATGGGGTATTGGAAGGAGCAAGAGGAGGAGGACTGAAATCGGGGGAGCGGGGAGAGAGCACCTGGACGACAATATCGTCCAACGATACGCTGCCAAATGAAGGCAGGTGATCAAAGGAGGAAGAATGGAGAGGTGTAGATGTAGAACGAGGAGGTGGTGGGGTGAGATCGAGATCGGAAGAAGAAGGGGAATGTTGGGAATGACGTTGAAGGTGGCGGTAACGAGGGGAAAGAGAAGAGAGGATGATGACGAAAGAGGTGGAGGTGGAAGGACAATCTGAAGAAGGGAGACGAGGAGAGGAGGGGTGTGAAGGCTGAGGTGGAGGAGGAGTAGCTCCTGCAGCAGAAGAGGCGGATGCCGGGTTCGAAAACACCCCGCTGTCGGCGCTGGTGACCGTCAGGAGCTCATCTGGGTCTTACAGCAGCACTTGCACCGAACCCTCAGAAGAGGACGGCGAATGGATGTAATGGTGGCCGTCGTCTTCGGCGCCGTACAGCCACTGATCCTGGGGAAAGACCTCCGGTGGTGGGAGGGCGTGATGAAACGCCTCCGGTGGTACGGCCTCCGCTGGCGGGTAATAAATGGCCTCCGGGGGCGGCACAGCTTGGTAAAATGCCACCGGTGCTACAACTGCTTGCTGAGGGAAGGCGTCTTGAAAAACTGTTAGCACGAGTTGAAATGTTTGTTGATAAATAGGCTGCACCGTTGGAGCCCCGTAGGCCGGCGGGATGAGATGGATCAGGCCGAACCCGTTGGGCTACTGGTGGACGCAGTGATAGACGTCTTGAGGATGGCTGTAGGTGGCGTGGAAATGTTGCTGCTCGCTCAACAACTCGGTATATACTCGTCCGCTGGTTGGCGATACGAAGGACAAATGCCTTGTGACGGTCACTGTTGTCACAGGTGGTTGCTGCTGTTGCTGCTGCTCCATGTTTCTCTTTTAAGCGAAGACTGAGAATGAAGTGAGGAGGCCAAAGGGGCCTAATTTTAAAGAGCAGTTTAGCAGGAGTGGGGACTTGCGTCACGCAATATGGCTGCCGTGATAAGAAGGTTTAAAAGGATCGTTAGGTTTAAAAATGGTTGTGGGAACGGAAACTCATTAGCACTAAATTCTTCAAATGTGGTTTAGCGGTCGATGAAATAAAAACTTGGTTCATATCTCAACCGGATGCTGCGGTGGTTTGCTCGTGTGAGCGAAACAAAACCGTTAAAGGTCCCGATTACAACTCCGGAAATTGTGGCGAGATAGCGCACCGGGTTTTTTAATGAGCTCTTTAACGGTCTGCGCAGGCGGAAGTTGCGGTGGCGATAAGGTCCCTTTAAAAGCACGAGGCGATAAGCAACTCGCGCAAGTGTGTGCTTGCTTGTAAATGTGTTCTGGTCGACCATTTTGCTGTTTAGCTTATGCTATTTTATAGGACTTTACGCGTGATTGAAAATAGCTTATTTGTGAGAAAATAAACCCATTGGATGATGGCAGCGAACGCGTTATAAAGCATTTACATGTCCATGACATCTATCGAGTTTGCTTGCCGAAGTGTGTATTGTACTGAATAGGTAGCGTAAAAAAGAAAAAAAGAGCACTTTGCATGCGGGGAGTGAACCTGTTAAGACTGTGACAAAAGAAAAAAAAAAAGTTTAGGTGTTGTTTTAACGAAACTCTCGAAGCAGCATGGAAGCGGCGGAACATGTGGTAAGTCAAGACCTATCCTGGCAGTCCAGGTTCGACATTGTAGCGCATAGAGAGAGAAGCATTAAGAGATTGTTCTCCGGTTATATCGAAACCGAAATTACCGCAATCCCGGGACCCAAAGATGCAAATCCTGACCAATGGTTAACATTGCTGTTTACCGACATTGTTCGCTTTGCAAAAGTGAACATGTTGGAGAACGAACCCGGGTATTTAGGCCTATCCATTGCGGATGAGCAGCAGCCTTCGAAAGCGTTTAATATGAGTGTAAGGCGCATCGATCAGGTGAACGCTGAGGCTGTTATAAAATGTATAGAAAAAGTCATTCAGAGCAACGAGCAGTTCTTGCTAGGCGGGCCGCTGAAAATCACATTTGTTTGGACTAAGGAGGTCTCGGGTTCGTGTTACAAACCTTGCGACGCATGTCGCAGGAATAAAGGCTAAAGCGGATGATGACGTCAACTATAACACGATAAGGCGTAGCGAGTATCTGCAAAAGCAGAAGGCCGCGGCCTTGTGCGAACGTGTAGGTCGATGGAAGTCCGGTTTCACGATCGATGACGTCAGGCATTTTGACGCTATGTTAAAGGGCTACACGATGACTGTTTTTGGAGATCATACGGGGAAGCGCGTGCTATACGCGTCGGAACAACGACAACAAGGCGATAAACCCATTGACGTCATGCTTCACGAGGGGCACTTTAATGCCATTGTGAACTTGCACATGTGCTTTAAATGCAAATGGTATTGTCGCGAATGTCATCACCCCTCCGCGAACAAAAAAGAATTCCATAGGTGCGAGGGCATTTGTTCAAAGTGTCATCCGCGAAGGTACGAAGGGTACTTATACTGTAGGGCATGCTTCCGCGACTTTAAGGGCCCTACATGCTTTGCCAATCACGTCAAAAAGGGCGCTTATTACCCCAAGTCGCTGTCGGTTTGCGATGTCGAGAAAGTGTGCCCGTCTTGTCATAAACTGGTGAATTTGAGGCATAGAAAAAAACCTCACCAGTGCGGAGAGACCTTTTGCAGTTATTGCAAGATACACGTGCAAGACGGTCACATGTGCTACATACAACCGTACGTGTTAAAGAACAAAAGAAATCATTTCGTGTTTATGTTCATTGACTTTGAATGCACGCAAAATACTCCGTGCCTGGGGAAGCCGAACACGTACGAGCATGTTCCGAACTTGTGCGTGTTATACCAGGCCTGCCTTCTCTGCATGGATGAAAACCGCAAGCTGGCGTACTGTACGGAGTGTGGTGTGAAAGAATGGGTGTTCATGGAGAACCCGATACAACAATTATTTCAGCACATGATGCAGCCGAGGTTCGAAGCGTGGGACGTCATTGTCGTGGCCCACAATCTTAAGGCGTACGACGGGCAATTTTTATTGAAGTACATGGTCAGTGACTTACACTGGACGCCGGAGCTTATTATGAACGGGACGAAGATCTACAGAATGAGACACGCGAACGTCACGTTTCTCGACTCGCTCAACTTCATACCAATGCCACTCTCTCGCTTTTCGAAGACGTTTGGCATGAAGGAATGCAAAGGTTATTTTCCTTATTTATTTAACACCAAGGAAAACGAGCAGTACCGGGGTTCGATTCCCGATAAAAAGTTTTATTGCCCGGAGGGCATGCCGGTAGAGGTTCGAAAAGCTTTCGAGCAGTGGCACGATGAAAAGGTAGCCTCCGAATACGTCTTTGACATGTATTGCAAAATGGACGTGTTTCTGCTGAGCCTGGGAGTGTCGAAATTTAGGAGGGAATTCTTGAACGAGAACGACATCGACCCTTTTAGGGAATGTGTGACCATCGCCCAAGCATGCATGTGCGTGTATCGAAAGCGGTTCATGCCGGCGAATAAAATTGCCGTCTTACCCGTGGGAGGGTACCGCATGGCGGACAGGCAGTCTCGCATAGCATGCGTATGGCTGACCTGGCTAGAGTTGCAGGAGCGAGTCGTCATTCAGCATGTCATGAGAGGACGAGAAATTAAAATTCTAGGCCACAATGTAGACGGGTACAGAGAGGAACGCGATGTGATATACGTGTACTTCTTCCGCGGGTACTTCTACCACGGTTGTCGCCGATGCTTTCCAGTCCGACATACCGCGATCTACAGCACAGGGAACGAAACCATGGCCTCGAGATTCGAAAGCTCAGAGAAGATCACCCGCATCATGAGAAGTGCCGGCTACACCGTGGTGGAGATGTGGGAGTGCGATTTCAACGCCATGGTGAACTCGAACGAGGACCTCGCGCGACAGGCCAAACACTTTCCCATGCCGGAACCCCTAAACCCCAGAGACGCTTTCTACGGAGGGCGCACGAATTGTACCAAGACGTACTGCGAGGCCAAGGGGGACCGAAAGATATTCTACTACGACGTGTGCAGCCTGTACCCGTTCGTAAACAAGACCAAACCCTACCCCGTGGGCCACCCGAAGGTGCACTTGGATCGCTTTCCGCGCTTAGAGGACGTGCGCGGAGGTCTGGCGAAGTGCCGTGTTTTACCACCGCAAACCCTGTATCACCCGATGCTGCCGGTGCGCATTCTAGGTAAGCTGATGTTCCCGCTATGTCGCTCTTGTGCCGAGGCGGAGAACCAGCACGAGTGCCGTCACGGTGACGACGAGCGATCGTTGACGGGTACCTGGGTCATCGACGAATTGAAGGTCGCCCTGAAGGAGGGTTACCGTCTTCTCCAGGTCTACGAGATCTGGGAATACGACGTGGTGCATTTTTTTTTTTTTTTTTTTTTGGTAGTGTTTAACGCCCGCTTTAACTACTAATGGCACCGCAGGCGGCGACGTGGTGCAGTACAACCCGACCACCGGAGACAAGGGTGTGTTTCAGGACTACGTGAATCAGTTCCTGAAGATCAAGACCGAGGCCTCCGGCTGGCCCTCGGATTGCGACACGCCCGAGGCGAAGCAGCAGTACGTGAAGCAATTTTACGAGCACGAAGGCGTCTGTCTAAATCCGCAGGCCATCCAGCCCAACCCGGGCAGACGGGATCTGGCCAAGCTCATGTTGAACGCGTTCTGGGGTAAGCTAGGTCAGAAAAACAACATGTCCACGTGCGAGCTGGTGGACCGGTACGACCGGCTTCTAGACTTGCTGAACGACCCGGGAATCGAAGTGCAGTCCTACGTCCCGGTGACCAACGCCATCATGTACGTGGTGTGGAGGTACTGCGAGCAGAGCCCAAAGGTTAACCCCACCGCCAATGCCGTCCTCGCGGCTTACACCACGGCCCATGCGCGCATGTTGCTCTACTCGTACCTGAAGCGACTGGGAGACCGGGTGTGCTACTTCGACACCGACTCCGTCGTCGCGGTCGCGTGTCCGCGTACGTGGACGCTGTCCGTCGGACGACTCCTCGGAGACATGACTGACGAGCTGGAGAAGTACGGACGGGGTTCATACATCTCCCGGTTCGCCTCCACGGGGCCCAAGAGCTATTGCATTGAGATCAAGTGTCCGGAGTCGAACCCCTGCCCCTTAAATGCGAGACGCATGCAGGCATTCCCGAATTGGCTACGGTGGGCGAGAACTATCTCGTCATTCTAGACGACTTAATGGTAGAGGGAGGAGGGACGGACGTGTCCAATTTCTTCACTAGAGACTCTCATCACAAGCGCATCGGCATCGTGACCATATTGCAAAACGTGTTTCCTCAGGGACAGAAATATCGAAACATCTCTCTCAATGCCAATTACATCATCGTGTTCAAAAACAACAGGGACAAGATGCAGATCGACCGGCTCTGCCGGCAGATCGAACCCAGAAACTCTAGGTTTCTTTTAGAGGCTTTCGTAAAGGCTACCGAGCATCCGCACGGGTATCTGGTCTTGGATTGCACGCAATATACGCCTAACCGATACAGGTATCGAACCGGCGTGCTGCCAAACGAAACGTGCTCGTTTTTTGTGCCCAATAATGATAAATAAATAAAGCCCTCCGGTATTTTTTTTTGCTGCTAGGGGCGCGGGTTCGATCACTGGACGGGATTCGAACTCGGACCTCTACGCCTGTGAGGTCGTTGAAGTTATATATCGCTTTGTTTGGTTTGCTGACGTCATTATCGAGCAAACATGGCTAGAGGCAGGTTAAGTCTTGCGAAATTGAGCAGTCCGCGCATAGCGAGACAGCTCGGCAATCTGTCGGTGTTGGCCAAGGCCAAGGCACCTCTGCGGAAAAAGTTTTTAAAAAATGCCGATGGAGATCTCATCAAGGCCATTTGCGAATGTATGCTCAACGTGTGCAGAGGTCACGTGCAACTCCCCAAGAAGTGCTTGAGCCGCTTAAAGAACCATAAAGCGTCTTGGAGAAAATTGGTGGACAAACGCGTTCCGCTCAAGACGAAGAAAATAATCTTGGTTCAAAAAGGAGGGTTTTTACCGGCGTTTCTCCTTCCCGTACTAGCCATGCTGGGAAGTGCGCTGATCTCGAAATTAACAGGATGAAGTACGGAAAGCAGATCGTCGTTGCTCCGCAGCCGAAAACCGTAGAAAAGCTTCACGTCATCGATAAAACTATTTCTAGACTCGCTAAAGAAATCGACCACGCGCAGCGTGCAAAACTCTCTGCCGACGAAAAGTGGCGTCTCGTAAAATATAAATTGGGACACTATCTCGATCTCGTGGCACAAGTGAGAAAGCCATTCTTTGACGATCTCAAACACGACGACGACGATGATTACGAAGACTTGGAATCCATAAAGCAGGAGTTCGATCCCCGCACCGTCAAGATCAACCCCTTTTCCCCTGGAAAAAACAAGAGGGTGAATACTCTATCGCACAAAAAGAAATCTAAATCGCCCAAAAAGAAACCTAAATCGCCTGCTTCGAGATATTATTTTCGCAGGCGGTTGTGGAAACCTCTATACAAGTAAACGATGAAGGAATGGAAGGCGCTTAGACGCACCTATGCAAAACCCGAACACTATGCAGGGTTGGGCACGGTCAAGAGCCTTCGTAAGGCTACGGGTGCGACCAGAGCGAACATCGAATCCTTCCTTCGAACTCAGGACAGTTACACCTTGCACAAACCGGTGAGAAAGCGATTCCCTACCAAATACTATCACGTGACCAATATGGACGACCTTTGGGAAGCCGATCTTAATGTCATGAACAGCGTTAGGGAACATAACCAGCCGTACGTCTACATTCTCACGATCATAGACGTGTTCAGCAAGCATGCCTGGGCAGTGGCTCTAAAATCGAAACAGGGTACCGAGGTTGCGCAAGCGTTTCGCTCCATATTTTCTGAATGCGTTCCCAAGATTCTGCAAACGGACAAGGGAACGGAGTTTACCAACAAAACGTTTCGCGACTTTTTAAAAAAGCACAATGTCCAACACTACACCACCAAAAATAATGTGAAAGCCAGCGTCGTGGAACGCTTTAACCGCACCTTAAAAACCAAGATGTGGAAATATTTCACGCACAAAAATAGCTACCGATACGTAGAGGTTCTTCCGGCGCTCCTCCAATCGTACAACAGTTCGTACCACAGGTCGATAAAAATGGCGCCAAAGGACGTCAACCCATCTAACATTTTACAGGTGTACCACAATTTGTACGGTCATAAGCGCATGTCCCTCGCGAGAAAAACGCCCAGATATTCCGTAGGCGATCACGTGCGCATTTCTAAAGGAAAAATGAAATTTGACAAGGGGTACGAGCAAAATTGGACGGACGAAATATTTGAAATTGCCGCGGTAGTGCGGGGTCAGCCCTTAGTATATAAATTGAAGGATCTAGCCGGAGAAGTCATAGACGGTACGTTTTACACGGAGGAATTGCAAAAGGTCGCGCTTCCCAAGAATTTCAAGATCGAACGCATCTTGCAGACAAAAGGACGCGGGCGCAACCGACAGCTGCTGGTCAAGTGGAAGGGGTATCTTCCCAAGTTTAACTCGTGGGTCCTGGCTTCGACCGTCGATTCGATATGATCAAGACAAAGCCCTTCTCTCTCACGCTCGTGAGCAATGCTTCGATGGACCACGTTACCGATAACACCACGTCCAGATTTTCAAACATCTTGCCCGAGAGAATCGTCCTGCAGGGAGAATGGGAAGTCGCTCTGCAAAAGGTCAGGTATCCGGTAAAATTTTATAACGTTTCCCGAGACGATACCCATCTCGTGGGCACCAAGAACATAATGACGCGCATCCCCACGCATTCTAAATTTAACTTGGAAATGCCTCAAGGCATCGTGCACAATCCTAAAGACCTGGTGAACCTCGTCAACGCTGTCATACTGGAACACCTGCAAGTGGAACATTTTTTTCTCTTTGACGAGCGCAAGAAAACCGTAAGCGTGAACGACGCCGTCACGCATCCCGAACAATTGCCCGACATTCCATTCGACGGATTTGTAGAACATGTAGTGCGCACGGCTAAATCCTACGCGATCAGCGGATTCCAAATGGCGAACGACGCACCCCACCAAAAACCCAAACCGAAACCGAAACCGAAACCTAAACCCTCAGTTTCGGGGCAACAACAAAAGCCCACGCAGGGAACCTCTCGCCCCGCAAAACCTTCCTCCTCCTCCTCCTCCTCTTCTTCTTCTTCTCTTTCGACCGCTGGCACAAAACCCAAACCCGACGGTGCAACGTCTTCGGGGCAAGAACACCAGGGTTCGCAACCTGGGAAAGGCAATGCATCGGCGGTCGAGGAGGAGGAGGAGGAGCAGGGTGCGAGTTCGAACTCAAGAAATGACCATCGGAGGACCCGCCGGAACCGCTACATCTCATACACAGTCTGCTCTTAACACACGCTATGGCCAAAATGCTAGGTTTCGAACCTAACACCAACGTCATCCTCCAGAAGACCCCTAAACACCCTGTAGATCCGTATATGGGCTTTCCTTACGAAATGTTCATCTCTTGCAATCTAGTGGCCCCGCAGGTGGTGGGCGATACCTTCGTGTAGGCCATTGAAAGCGTGGCCGTGGAATACGAAAGAAGCAACAACACTTACATGAGCGACGAAAAGACCTTTTTTCCGCAAAACTGGGTTCCCTTGATCTGGCAAGACTTTAAGATGGTCAACATAGATTTAAGGAACGGTTACGGCGATCTGTTGCCATTTGCTGATGAATTTTCTTCTACTATAGTTCTCGCCTTCCGACCCAAACCGCGATAATGGATGTGCACACCGTCACGCAGTACCACCTCAACCAGGCGGGAGGCGCATACGACGATCGCGATTTCATCGTTTACAGGGGTAGCCGCTACCAAAAAGGTAGCGGACTATTTTCTGCCCTTGGAGGCCTCTTCAGAAGAGTGCTGCCATTTCTAAAAAGCGGAGCGAAAACGCTAGGAAAGGAGGCGCTCAAGGTGGGTGCTCACGTGCTCTCCGATGTGACCACCGCGGGGAAATCGCCTAAGGAGGCCTTCAAATTCAGGCTCAAGGAGGCCAGATCAAATTTAAAACGAAAAGCCAACGAAAAGCTGGATGCCATGCTCGGCTCCGGCATGAGGCGCACCAAGAGAATAAAACGCGCTAAACCCAAAAAGAACAAGCAGTCGAAGCTTAAACAAGCTAGGCGTAAGGTGCAAGACGTTTTCTCGTCATGACAGACCAAACCGCGCACATGAGTTCCGAGCTGGACGTCTTTAAAGAGGTTCCCGTTCAAATGAACATCGAGGAGTCCCGCATTCTATTCCTAAACCCTCAAAACACGTTGATGAAAAATGCTCCCATCACCTTTCATTATTCCGGTAATGCAGACGATTACCTAGACTTGACTTACGTCGTCCTCGAACTCATGATTCGCATTGTAGATGACAAGGGAGCCGATATCGCAGACGACGTTACCGCCACTTTGGTCAACAATGCCTTAAATTCCCTCTTTCAACAAGTAGAGGTGTCCCTGAATAACGTCATCGTGTCCATGCCTCAGGCCGGTTACCCCTACAGAACCTACCTGGAGACACCTCTAAATTACTCCGAAGATGCCATGAACACCAAGCTAGAGTCCTCCCTATGGAAAAAGGACACGGCCGGCATCATGGATATTTTTATCGCCAATGCGGGGTTTCAGTGGCGTCACGGGTTTACCAAAACCAGCAACGTGGTTTAACTCATCGCCCCTCTGTCCAATGCCCTGTTTAGACAGGAGAAGTTGCTTTTGAACATCGTCAGCATGACCATTAAGCTGACTCCTGCCTCTCCACAATTTTACCTGTTTTCAGACCAAGCCACCTTTAAGGGCTACGTCGACATCTTGTCTGCCACGTTGCGCTTAAAAGCCGTCCGACCCTCGCCAACCATCAAGCTTGCGCACCAGGCCGTGCTCGCAAAGAGCAACGCAAAGTACCATCTCAAGGATGTCAGCTTTCACGCTCTCAGCGTTCCCAAAGAGTCCAGAGACACGACATTCAGCGATGTTTTCATAGGAAAAATTCCTAGAAGAGTGGTCGTGGGCATGGTCACCGACAAGGCTTATTCTGGCCATTTTAACGCAAATCCGTACCATTTGCAACACTTTAAAATGAACTTCTTTCAGCTCTATGTGAACGGACAGCCCGTACCCTCTCAACCGCTTCAACCCGATTTTGCGAAAGGTCACTATATGGAATGCTTTCAAACTTTGCAGGACGGTCTACGCATTCATTTCAAAGACGAGGGGCATTCCATCTCCAGAGAAGCCTACCCGCGAGGGTATACCATAATGGCTTTCGATCTCACTGCCGACATGAGCGCCAACGAATCTCACCTCTCGGGCCAACGTCACGGTTCAGTATCTATAAGCATCGGCTTTGCCGAAAAATTGTCAGAACCCATCACTCTGCTGGTGATGGCGGAAATACATTGCACCGTGGAAATTGACGCCAACAGATCCATTTTGGTATCATGAACACCTTTCAGATTCAACGCTTTCTATCGACATGCTCCTCTTCGCGCCCCCACTTTTTAGGCGTCTACCCCTGCGATAAACTACCCACACTTCACGCTCGTCCGTCCTTTCCCTTGGCCCTAGTGGCCAACACCGACCCCAGCACCAAACCGGGTCAACACTGGGTTTGCATCTTTGTCGATAAAAACGGGCGCGGAGAATACTTTGACAGTTACGGAATGGGCCCTATTTCTCCCCATTTTACTCGGTTCTTAAATTCTCTCTGCGCTAAGTGGTCAACCAACACCAGAAGGCTGCAAGGTTTCGACAGCAACACCTGCGGTCATTACGTCATTGACTACCTCTCCCACCGCTGCTCCGGTCTGCCTAAGCATAAGTTTTTTTCTAAATTTCACGTCAGCCACTATGCTCACAATGATGACGTCATTCGCAAAACCTACAAAAACGTATGCGGCGCAAAGTGCTCTAACGCTCATCAAACCTGTCAGCCGTTGAAGGTAAGTAGGTGTATGTACGTCACTCTCCTTCCCATTTTTTTTTTTTGGTAGCGATTTTTTTTCACTCTGTCTTGCCTGTGATTTCAGAACACGCTCTTGCTCATATAAAAACCCACGGTCGCCCCACCGCTCGTCTTATTCACCGTCAGACATGCAGCACGAGGATGCAGCTACACCGCCCAGGTAAGTCACATGTCATTATTCGTCTATTTTTTTCCGTTGGGCTGATGTTCATCTCCCCCCTAGCATTATTTGTTTTCGCGTCTTGTTTCAGCGCCGTGGGATTTCAAACTCCATCAGCAAGCAGCACCCGTTCAAAAAGAAAGCTTAGTTTCGATTACGATCACCTCGCGCAGAAGCCCGCAAGCCCCCAGAGGGGTACAGTGGGCCCTCTATCCGACATCTACTTCCTCAACCCGCAACAAACCAAATTCGTGTGTGTGGGATTCTCGCCCCTCCCGCCGCATCAGTTGGTCGTCACCATTGCCAGATGCGGATCCCGCAGCGCAGCGGTCCTTGGTTCCACCGAGTGGCAGAAGCTCGTCGAAGACATGCCAGCGATTCAAAACCGCTTGCATCTCCCAGAGGGGTCTCTTCAACCGTATGCCATCTGCAACGCCGTTACCATCATGTCGAAGAACGTGTTTGGAAAGCTAAAGCTCGTCTTCGGTAACCCTCAAGACACCTGCGTCACGCTCAACCTACAAGAGTGGGACACGTTGCATAACCTGCAGCGCATCGTCACCGACATCATGTATCACAAGAAGAAAGAAGAAATGGACGTGCAAAATCAAATCGCGGCCTACTACAAGTACATGCTTCACAACCACGACTCCGGCATCCCCTTTGAACTCATCAATTTCACCCAATTCACCAGGTACATACGGTGCGCCAATTTTAGAACATTTCTGGAGGTGCATCATTTCCTCAAACCGTATTTTGCGCTTTCCATCTCGCAAAATACACCTTAAACCCACCTCTCCACATTTCAAGGAGGCAAATTTGAATATTTGAACTGACTACAACGAACTTTTCCCCCTCCCTTCTCCCTCCTTTCCCCTTCTTCTTCCTCTCAAAAACCGTTATTTCCTGTTTCCCACGGATGCGGTCAAGATAAACCCTTTCCCACGGATGTGTTACTTCCTTTCTCCCCTCCATTTCATGTCAAAAACCGTTAAAAACTTCTTCCACCGGATGCTGCACTTCCTACGCATGTGGTTTCCAACAGCCTATATAAGGCTACTCCAATTTCCTCCCCTCACACAGTGTGGAGTTGACGTCCAGGAATGCCAGTCGCATCGTGGAACCCTAAACGCTGCCTAAACTGCCAGTGTCAAGTCGTCCGACCGCGTCCCACAAACTTGTGCTTCAGGTGCGAAGTGGTGTGCTACCTACAACTCATCCGACTTCGCGATCAAATCAACGATTTTAACCGCAAGTACAACAGGCGCCCTTCATGACTTGCGGCTGCCTCTCTGTACTCAGCAAGTACCTAGACAACGCAAGACGCATCGAAGTCCTTCTACCGCAAGAACGCCAAGTTCTTCTTCAAAACGGGAGCTCCATCTTCTCTCGCTTCCCTCCTGCAGACGTGGACGTCGTGTGGGAACAGCTGCCTATTCACATTCAACCCGTTTGCGCCCCATACCGACGGTGCAAACGCCACTACAACCTCCCATCTCAAAGAACACACATCGACGGACCAGCCCCGTTCGTCAAAAATTGCCCTTGGTGCCGAAACAGTGAGCATGGATGCGCTTAGCCAGCTGCAGGAATTGTCACACACCGCCGAAGCAGTCAGCGTATCTTCGCTTGAAAAAAACGTCCCATACCGTGTCATCAGCGTTTGCAGTCTGGACATCATTCACGGCACCAAACTCGTGGCCAAATTAGACAACCAGACAGAAGTGTTTCTGCCTACCAGATTTGGAAAAGCCTCGTCAGATCTCATCAAAAAACTGAACTCCACACTTCATTCTGCATCGTCTATATAGGCGAAGAGAAGCTTAGAAGCGGGTTCAAACGCTTCATCGTCTCTTTCACTCCATACAAAAAAGAATAGTCCGACTCAATGCCACCTCGCGTTCCATTTCAATGTGCAGTCCGTAAACACAGAATCTATAGTGCAAAATGTAACATATATTGCGAGTACAGACCTTATTACGTGTCTAATCATCCAACAGCTAATAAGTATATTTGTGAGCCTTATAATCTTAAGTTCTTTTTCGAATATGAATCTCTTATATTTCAACCCAAGTGCCTATTCTGCCAAACCATACGCATTTTAAAATTTACTGATCAACCGCACCCTTATACTCACCTCAAACATCATCTGTGCAGGTGTTCAGTGAAGCTATATAAAAACAAAACATAGTGTGTGATGAAGTGTATATCCATACCGTACAAGTCATTTTTTCTGTGTTTATAACGTATAGTGTATAAGTCAAGCTTCTGTGCTTCATGTCTATAACGCATTATTCAGTGCACACATCATATTTCTAATGTAATCCAAATTCCAATAAATAAATATTTTTAAAAAAACAGTCACCCGGATTAAGCACCGGATTAACCATAATCCTCCATGGTGCCAACTTTTTCACCACCTTAATTATCAACTAACGCCACTGCAGGATTATCGTTAATCCACCTGCTTTGTACTTTTTATTCACCTTCCTCTCCATCCATATCCCATAAACCATAGTCTTAGTATTCATAAAAATACCTGTAACACATACTGTATTCAAATAAACAAATAAATAATAAAAAAAAAAAAGATAATCCCAAATTAAGCATCCGGATTTTCCATAATCCTCCCGCTAGCTGGCACTAGTGCCACTCTTAATCCGCGGATTAAGAGCGACACTAGCACCCCTAGCGGCAGGATTAACGTTAAGCCACTTGCTTAATCTGGGATTATAACTACTGCGGTATTGCCTCAGCTAGCTTTATAAAGAATTGGGGGTTTTAACTGATATATATTTATACAAGAATTCTATCTAGGTTGTGGAACGGTAGGAAAATCAAATCTACTGAAATTATAAGGTAAGATTTATTTTCTGTAATATTTACTTGCGTTAAAATCTGTTACAAATGCAAATGACTTGAAACACTGTTTACATAATGTTTTACCTTCAGCGTATTTCTCGCTTTCACACTTAATCGTGTGACGATATGCTTTTATATATGTTACACAATGGTGATGCTTGCTTCTTATATAAATACAATTTTATAGTTAAATAATATTTTGCGACGTAATTTGAGATGGCGTAAGTAACAATAAAAAATCTTGGAATTATATTACCTAGACACAACGTTGGCGCTAGTATTACTCTCGCTAATTGAAACCTCTCGCGCATAGACACCTGGAGGGCGGATCTTGAATTTTTAACGATATGTTCAGTACGCTTAAAAGGCTTTAAAAGTGCGATGATTGAAAGGTGTTAGGGTTTAGTAACTAACATGGAGTGTTCCTATGGTGCATAACTGTACCAATCACCGGAAAAAAAGTCTGATATCACTTCCCAACTGTGAGAATAAATTGTAACATTTGTGATTTGTGTTCCAAATTCGTTCCGATGTATTCTCGTGGTCTTCCTCGGTCACTAATTTATTTTAGGTTTCCAATACATAATCCAGAATTACTGAGAAAACCATTAGCTGCTATGAGACGTGATAAATTTGTGCCATCGAATTGCCACAGACTGAATACAATGTATTTTACAAAAATTGTTTCTATGAGAATAAAGGCAAGTTGATGCTCAACCCTGACACAGTTCCTTCAGTTATGATTACGAAGATTTGGTACAATTGCATGTTCTCTCAACAAATAATAATAATAATAATAATAATAATAATAATAATAATAATAATAATAATAATAATAATAATAATAATAATAATAATACATGTCTGACGACGAAAGGTTTATTTTTGGAAATTTTTATTGTTTTATACATAATTAGTTAAAATTGGGGGCAAGAACGGAGCAATGTGTAAGCTTTCACCAATCTCAGTTTGCATTCTTTCGTCAGACAAATATTAATACGAGGGAGATTTCAAAAGTTCTGCACAGTCTTTATTATACTGATCAAAATAATTTATTTTACAAAATCCTTTTACAGGCCTTCAGTATAATCCCCATTCATCCTTATGACAGCTTCCCAACGTTGCGGCAGATCAAGAATTCTGGATAAAACACCTTCACAGTTGAGCTGTCTGATCACTGACCCAAGTGGAAGCTTCTTCAATAGTGGCAAAACGTTTTCATCGGAGTGGTTTCTTCAATTTGGGAAACAAATCAGAGTCTGGTGGACTCAAATCAGGTCTGTATGGTGGATGGAGCAGTACTTTCCATCCATATTTCTCCAAAACCTTTCTCACTGATACGGCAACATCAGATGTTGCATTGTCTTGCAAAATGAGGGTACCAGCTTCAAACATGTCAGGCCTTCTCTGACGAATTTTCGGGCGAAACACATTTTGCAGAAGCAGTCTGTAGTAAGCACCTGTTACAGACGTCCTCTGGGGGAACTATTTGTTGCTATGACTCCATTAATTTCATACGCAGACCATCATCGGCTTATCTTCGATTGTTGTCGGCGGCATTTTTTTTAGGACGTGGAGAATCTGGATATTTCCATTGAGGCGACCGTGAATTCAATTCTGGCTCAAAATTTCGTATTCAGGTTTCGTCTGGTGCAACATTTCCTTTTAGGAGCTCCTCTCCTTTTGTTTGGCAACATTGGCGCATTTATCGAAATTCTTAGGCTTTCACGGCCGGTGTCAATACTGGCTGGAGTATAATTCGGGCTTGTGGGCCGTGGTCTACTGGGATCCTCCTTCTTTCCAGACGTTTCGTCTGCGACTACGGCAGACATCTTCAGTGGCCGCGGTGAGGTCGAAGTACTCTAGTGGACGTTTCAACTGCGACAGTCGCAGACGAAACGTCTGGGAAGAAGAAGGAGGAGCCCAGTAGATCACGGCCCACAAGCCCGGATTATACTTCAGCCAGTATTGGCGCATTTCTTCTGCGATTCTTTGGCAACACGTTTTCTGCCCGTCACTCAGAAGAGGAACCCATCTGACGACAACTTTTCTCATCTTTAAATTGTTAGTAATGATTCTGTAAACAGAAGCGACAGACATTCTGGCCTCATGAGCAATTTCCTCACATGTTTTTCGTCGATCCTCTCGCAAAATGTCATTAAAAATAGCCTCAGATGTGTACTCCGTTGCAGTTGATAGCCTTCCACTTTTTCAGTTGCCCTTAGTTCTTATCCGACCTTCGCGGAAACGACAGACCACCGTGACATTGTGCTACGATTGACTGCATTATCTCCACACACCACTCACAAAGCGTTGTGAACTTCAGTTAGGTTCTTTCCACGTAGAGATTCGATTTTGATGTAAGATCGCTGGTCACTGCGTGTAATCTGACCGCCTGCATCTTAAAACTGAATTACTCATGAGACAGACAAGCTAACCAGCTCAAACGTATACAGCTGTCATGATGAAAATCTGAGTCACAGGTGACGCAAGTTTCAACTTGATCATCCCACGCTAACGGTCGCGCATTTGCCATGTGCAGAACTTTTGAAATCACCTTCGTATTACTAATTTTTAGCACTCAACAAATCTCATTTTCTGGAGTAGGAAAACAGCATCGTTTTTTCTTATGAATTAAAAGTTCATCAATATAACTACATATCCGGAGCCTTGCAACTAAATATGGGAAACTATGCTGCACCATCCATCACTGACCTTTATTTACAAAGAAAATCCATACGTCTGTTTTTAATCGCATCTCTATCACTCTATGATTTAAATCTTTAGTGCCATTCACAACTTGTTTCTCAATAGCAAGTATTGCCAGTGCCGAAAGCCTATTCTCCGCCACTGTGTTTCGAGGAAACGTTTTTATCCTTTTCGTTGTTGAGAAACAACGTTTAGGTTCAAACACTGAAAGAGAGGTTGTAATTACTAACAACATTAGTCCACTTAACTTCGGAAATGTGTCTATGTCCATATTGTTGTCTAGTAGAAGCTGCAACATTTTGGACTGTTTTGGATGTACCTTTAAACACACTTGCAGTCTCTAGGTGTTCCTTCATTGAGCTGTCAATAGCAACAAAAACGTTTACAAGGCCACGAAACACTCGGATTTTCTGAATCTTCACTCAAATTATGACCACTTGAAGCTAACTTAAACACCCCTCAAGTCTATTAGCGTGAACAGGACATATCAATTCTGATCCACTTTTTTCCCCCTCACACACTCTTTGTATGCACTGTATAGCTGAGTACTGATGTTAACTTTACCAAACATTGAAAATTCAATGTTTACATTTTTGTACGACTGGCAGTTTTGGTGCTTTTTTACGTTTTCACACAACTGTGCAAGGTCTGTAACACCCGAATTAGCTCACGAATTAACTTCTGAGCTGAAAATCAAACACGGAAAACAATACAGAACATTTCTTACGTTGTATCCACATAACCAGTTATGCTTATTGTACCTTCTTTGTTAAATGTGCGCTTGTAGTTGCGCTTATTAGATTTCGTCACTCTTTCAATAAACAGCTCTGGTCTGGGGGACCTTAATTCCTTGTCATCTAACTTATGCTGATAATTTAATCTTTTGTTGGCATTTAAAATAATTTCAATGGAATTCGTGTTGACAATTTTCCTGAATAACGAATCACTATTTCGTTCTGGAGTATCATCCGCACATGTAAACGATTGTCATCAAACTTCCATTTATGGAAGTAGTTGATACCGAAACCAGCATGACAATGCGTATCAAAATGGTCACTTGATATGGGTAAAACAAAATATACCAATAAGGTGCACGTGCTCTAAAATGGGAACCCGAACACTATATGGTAATACGCAAAACATAATATACTAAATACATTCCAGAAATTCACAATATATATTATATAAAATAGGTTTTTATATTTGTACATACAATAAGTAAATTTGGCATAACTGTTCAGTATCTGGTGGGAGTTGTGCCAAAAGGAAAATTGAACGGGGTTCCCAACATTCTGCTCTCTCGCGGAAATGAAACTTCTGCTGTAGTGTGCTTCCATCTACTGGCACTGACATGAACTTGTTGTTGAGATGCCTGGTAAAAATGTGCAAGCTATCAGCTGTGCTCAAACTGTGTGTATTTCACTATAAGGCAATTACGTCATACCAGTTGCGCATGCGCAAAAAGCTCCTTAAACGAGCACAGTCCATGATGTGTTCGTACCACCGATATGCCATGTCCCATCGTTTTTAGAGAAGTAGCGCGGTAAATTCAAACGCTGCACATTTTAAATTACTGCATATACGATACGTTCAATAGCTTTCAAAGAAAAATAACCAAATAAATCCACAAGGTGTCAAACGTTAGGGTGTTCAAGTGCTCTTCTGCTCTTACACTGCAGCCGCCGCTGCAAACAATCTCTAGGGACATTGAAAAAACTTGAGGGAACATATACAAAAAGTAGAAAGGACGCAGCTCAGCTACTTATAGAAACACATTTCCTAGATTCAGGAGTCATTATTTCCAAATATACATACCTCCTTCAAAACTCACACCTTAAGATGAAAACAGCTGAGGAAGAATGGGGACTGCCATCTAGGAATTTTGACCAGAACAACATTGATTGTGCTATAAACTCATTTGATTCTTATAATTCGCCTAGCCCTGGTGGAATTTTTACAGTGCTTCTTGAAAAAGGGAAGGAATCCACCATTCAAATTTTATGCAGATTGACTTTTTCTTTCATACTGATATCTTGGAGATAAGTAAAAGAAATACTTATATCAAAATCTGGTCTAATTAATAACCAGGCTTTCATATAGACCAATTACTGTATCCTTGTTTATTCTAAAAGTGGTGGAAACAATTTGATAGGTATATCAGGGTAACCTCTCTGAGAGAGATTTGTCGTCCTCCGTGGTTTAGGGATAATATGCTATCCTGTGATTCCCAAGGTTGCGGGTACAAACACGGCGGAGGACGATGGGTGTTTTCGGGCGTAAAAATCCTTAGCATGGCTTCCTTCGAAAGGGAAGTAAAGTCATTGGCTCTGTGTCGTAGATTTACGACACGTACAAGAACTCCAGCCTGATAAAAAAGCATGTGAGCAAAAGTAAGCGGTCTTTCATTCCCAATATAGAATGGAAGGCTGAGAACCACAGCTGATAAAGAGCATCCATTAATACAAACTCTATTCAATCTCTGAGAGAGAGAGAGAGAGAGAGAGAGGTCATTAAACCCAAATCACCATGCTTATTAACAAGGGAAAGCTCTTCATCAATTGATCAAGAGAATAGAAAACGCACTAAACCATGGCAGCAGTGCTCTAGGAGCATTCCTAAATATATAAGATGTCTTTGATAATGTATCACGAGAATCTATAATTTTACCAGCCTTAAAGCATGGGATAAATGACATCTGTACAGGTGGTAAAACCCTAGCTGGAAACTAGGAAAATTCTGGTCAGTGTGTTCGTGGAAACGTCGGAGGTGTCCGCAGGAAGGAGTCTTCCGCACTTCTGTGAGACTTGGTTGTGGATGTCTCGGCTCAGATAGTTTTTTTTTTTAAAGCTTAACGTCCTTTAACCTGGTTGGTCATATTGGACGATGAATGAAATATGTGAAATGATGCTCAAATTATCTCGGGGTCCAGGGAGCTTGAAGTTACTCGACATTCGTCTTCTCAGGATAAGGGAAAACCCCGAAAAAGACGTTATCCGAGTAACTCACCCTAAGCGAGATTGGAACTCGCGACCTGTTGGATGTGAGGCAGATACGCTACCACCACACTACCCAGGTGGGTTACAAATAGCTGAAAGGTTTAACTCATTTCGTTGTCTTGAGATATTCACAATTTAAAGTAATACTGTCTGACCAAACACGTGC
Source organism: Hymenopus coronatus (assembly GCA_030762935.1). Classification (NCBI taxonomy): domain Eukaryota; kingdom Metazoa; phylum Arthropoda; class Insecta; order Mantodea; family Hymenopodidae; genus Hymenopus; species Hymenopus coronatus. Next base: position 3,772,036 of record CM060900.1, on the reverse strand, counting down.
ATAACCTTCATATGGTTTTCAACATCCACCCTTACAGGCTTTAAGAAAAGTTAAACTGAAAGCTCGATTGTGTGTTAAGCTGGAAGATGTAACTAATCCCACTGTCTTAAGATTTTCGCAATTCAAACTAAGCTTGTTTGACTAAGCACGTGCTCAAATTCCACATGGTTTTTACCATCCAGGTTTTCAAGTCTTAAGAAAAGTTAAACCAAAAGCTACACTTTGTGTTAAGCTGGAAGGCTATATACATTTTATTGTCTCAGGATATTGGCAAGTTAAATAAGGCGAGTCTGGCCAGGCATGTGCTCAACTCACATGGGCTTTTCATTATTTTATTTTCCCTTCTTTTTTTAAGAATAATTAAATTGTTTTTGGTTAATTTGTTATTTTTAATGTTGCAGGCAGTTCCTGATCAGAGTCTGACATATATGTATGTATATTTTATGGTTACAATCTGAGAAACAGCTGAGAGTTGAGTGTGGCTGTGCCTTGGGGACATTAACCCCTATTGATTTTTACCTTAATAAAACTGCCTATATCAGGGTACAGGTGGTTCCAGTTAATTTTATCCTGCCTTCCTGTCATTCCCTTGCCTTGAGGTGTTGGAATATGTACTCAGCAGTAGGGTACTGTTGCAGAGTATTGTTTGATAACACACGGTTAAATCTCTGAAATATGTGAAAAAAATGGTACAAGGAGGTAAACCTTTGGGGAAACCCTTCCAAGACAACATTTATTGCATTCACACATTAAAGGAAAATGGAGGAGTTCAGAACTCCATTTCTCTTTAATGAACAATTGCAAGTATGTTAAGTATCTGGTCTTATTATTCGACCGTAAACTTACATGAAAGCTATACTTGTAAAGAATAATAAACGAAGGGAAAATACCTTAATGGTAGCCATAATAACATTTGGGAAATCATGGGGACTCAAGCCAAAGATGATGCTTTGGCTATACACAGCAGTCACAAGATTCATATTTATTTAGCTATGGGCAGTGGCGTAGTGCGAAGAAAAAAATGAGTAGCCACAATAAGCTATGTATTGAGAACAACAATTAAATGAACTTCCCCACGCACTATCCACGTGCTTTTATTACCCAATTGTAATTATATACCTAATGGAGAGATTTCTTGTAAATAGGCTCCGTTCGACGTGACTTCATCTCAGCAAATATGTCAATCACACGCTCCTTGAAAGCAGAGTCTCCACTGCAGAAATGACAAAGTTCTGTTTCAATTGAAAGTGTTGCAAGACAGCAGGATATTTGACATTGAATTACAGAGATAAGTTTTAATTTTTTGTTTAAGAATACTCATAGAACCTTCTGCAGAGACCAGTGTAGCTAGTATGGTTAATAAGAGCTTAAATAATCTAATTGTTCATAAACTGTCTCAAGCTGATCCTCACAAATCTAAGCCAAGAGTTGAGATTCAGGTAGAATCGTATCATCACTACCATAAATATTAATTAACTCGTTTTTAGTGTAGAAATGACAAATATATTTGGATACCTATAGGAAACTGAGTTTCTCAAGTTGTGCTTCAGGAAATTGTTTTCTATATGTGGTGCACTTTCCTTGATTAAGAATTTCAATAAAACAGAGGTCACCAATATCCCCCAATCTTCAGTCCAGCTGCACAATGACAGAAGCTAATATTTCATGTGCAATCCTTTTCTTTGTTGAGCTTAAAGGTCCCAAGTTCACTTCGGTATTCATTTGGAAACACTCCTCTAAACATGCTAGTAAACCTTGTTCTGTACACAGAGCGTTACGTTTTTCTTTATTGAATCTCAGCAATACATAAATTTAGATCACTTTTTGTTTTTGATTGCAGAATGTTAAATAGGTATTCCATGTATATAAAAATATGATTCTACAAACAAAACAGGAAAATAAATATTGGTGATATCAATTTGTTCTGTAAACCAATTGCACGATTTACAGAATCTGAGTCCCATTCTTCAGAATCAACAATACAGGACATGATGTTTCTAAGTTCCAGATAATATCCCTTAATGGTGGCCACAGCACGAAAGTTATAATTCCATCTTATTGCTCCAGAGTGCGGCAATTTAAATCCTTTTTGCCTAAAAAGCTCCGAATGCGTTGAAGATTGGCTAAAGAAGCAATAAGCTGTCAAATTGCACAAAAATAGTTTAACTTCCTTAGTGGTTTTAGCTCCTTGAAGCAGTACTAGATGCCTGCGCGCGTAACAGTACTGACAGTGCACGAATAATGTAATGGGTCAGTGATCTCTTACAATTGGTTGTACTCCATTATGATGTCCTGCCATAACAGTTGCCCCAACTTATTCCCTATTTGATACCCCTTAAGAACAGAAATGATGTGTAATGTCAGACCTTGTGCAATTTTATCTTCATATACATCAACGAAATCTAAAAATATTTCTTAGTGCTCGATTCTTTAACATACCGCACAATAATGCTTAACTGGGCTTCGACAGACACATCTGTAGCTTCGTCTGCTTGTATAGCAACAAAATCAATTGATCCCAGCTCTTCAATTTTTTTTTTTTTTTTTTTTTTTTTGCCCTGATAGCATTAGAGACCTACTGAATCAAGCCATTCCGAATATCTGGATATGTTCCTTTAAAGAGAGAACTGTCCTCAATATGGTCCTTTATGATGGCTTTTTTCTACTGTCAATAACTCTAGAGCATCTAAATAATTACCTTTGTTTTTTATTGATTCATGGTCTTCTTAGTGTCCTCTTAAGTCCAATTCTTTCCACCCGAGATGGCACACGACATCAACAAGACGACCCACAATAAGTCTATTTCTTTTCACATTTTCATGTTGTCTCACTGCTTTTAAACGTGATGTTTCCACTAAACGGTATTCAGTTCTGTTTCTTCCCAACATGTGAAACATTTCTGCAGTTTCAATATGTGTTTTTGACGCAGCATAGTTAACAACTTCTGCCTCGAAGCTTTTTATGACAGAAATTCCATTACGGCTTCACGATTCTTCGCCGCTACACATTAACAGTAGTAACAATGTGTACTTTTTCCTGCTCGGAACCAAAGAGGCACCTACACTCCGAGTACCAATTACTTTGAAATTTTCTATTTTCAGTTCCATCTTTCTGGCAAACATTTAATTGAGGACGATTTATTTTAGATTTTAAAGTCATCTTGTGCTCAAAAGTTAAGGACGAAAGTACACTCATTTTGAGAAAATTAAATGGATCAGAAGTCACATTGTCCACGCCAACCATTACCTGAAATCTTCCCATTCTTGGGTTGTAATTATAAAAAGATCTATACAGCAAGTAAAATAGCTACTCACAGAAAGAAAGCACTGCTGTTTCACTGCACCGAAAAAACACGAGATAGACATATCTACCTACTCCCCGTGAAGTGCGCGTTTGGGGGGGGCGGGTTTGCCTGGGCGCGCACGTGTTTACAGAGACTCTGCAGTAGGCATTGGAGACAGATCCAGATCTATCTACTCCGGTTCTCATCCACATCAAATAAAAACAAATTTCTGAGCCGCTTAAAGCATGTTAAGGTACGCTTATTCTATGTGTACAATTTATTAAACACATGGAGTCTAATATCGTCTTTACTAGTCTATAATGTACACTTTATTCGACGTTTAAAAATAAATACAATAGTTCTAAAAAGTGCAAAACGATGAATTATTTGGATGATACGCCCCTGCCCATGGGTCACTTGTATGCTGGTTCAAAGTTAGTCAAAAACAGGCAGCTAAGAAACTTGGCTATTTTGAAAACCCTTTGTATAACTGGGGCTATGAAAAGCGTCCCGTCGGCCGAAATGGAAATTCACCTTAAACTTCCATATATTGATATATCAAAATTTCAAATATAATCAACAACCCCCAGCTTGAGAGGGGGAGTGATTATGTAATATCAAAATTATGTTTTGACAAGCCATTCAATATCATGTTACAACGGAATCAGAACTAGTTACATTGTCCAAAGGGCAGTCCGATTTGATACACACGGCTATAAAAACAGACAATTAATCAGTAACTGGAATACATGGGGTGGCACCAAAGTGCGACATTTATGTAGCGTTTGGTCGCAATACCATTGTATTCCATGCTGAAGTATTTGCAATTGAAATCTATGTCAGGGAGATTCTACGAAGGTGCTACAAAGGTAGCAACATCTGGTTTTACTTTGATAGCGAGGCAGCCTTAAAACGATTCCAAGTAATGAGATAACTTTAAGTTACTCAGGAATTGTCTAATAAACTTTGTACAACTGGCAATACACAACAAGATTACTCTTGGGTGGGTTCCAGGATACAAGGAAATCTTAAGCGATGAAATAGCAGATGCCCTGGTAAGAAAAGCCTCTGCACAATTATTCACTAGTCCTGAACCAGTTTTTGGCATCCCTATAAATTCTGTTCGAAAAACCATTGGTGAGGGAAATTATCACCAACAAAATGGGTGCAAACAGCAGGATTCAAACACGGTGAGAGAATATTGTATAGGAGATCTTCCCTATTAATTCAAGACGTACTTGAATTCAACACATCCCAAATTAACCTGATAACAGAGTTATTGACGGGATGTTGTAGAATAAAGAATCATCTACATGCAGTGGGATTCTTCAAAGAGGAATCAGTATGTGGGTTATACAATGCGGAGGAAGAAACGGTCTTTCATAACATATAGTATTCAAATGCGACGTTCTGGGTAGGTAAGGGCTTAATTAAAACCAGAGAATGATCTTCCTAAATAAAGTGTAGTTAATAACCTACTGCCTCTCATTAGAGATATAAAGCTGTTTAACTAAAACTATAAACAGAGGAGATAATACAATAAATCTAATAGGTTTCAGTGATAAGTCTAGGTATATACCCTGACTTCTTTACGAAAAAAATCAAGTCAAGTCGAGCTCTAAAAGTTTGCTGCAGACGCTAGGTGGAGATTCCGAACACCTATCATGCACAAAATAGTGATTTCGGTGTTTTCCGCCAATGAGAAAGAGGATCATTCCTTTCGCCAAAGGCGACATAATATGAAGGTGATCACGCATTTGGATATAGAAAAAGAAATGGTAGCTATGGTGACGGTGAAGCAGTCGTTTAGTTGTCCGATAAGATATTCAGATCGTGAGTTCTTATCAAATTGATAGACAATTTATTAATCATATAATGGTGAGTTAAAATGCTGCTCATGTTGTGGCGTGTTATATTCAAAAGCCTGTGCCACTACTATAGTCTGTTCGTCGTGTGCGCTCAAATCTAATACAATGTGTTTTGGTTGTTGTCTATATATACTGTATTATGTATCTTTGTGAAAATTAAATGAAGTGACCTAGCTGCAGCCTATCTCTAACTTCAAGATTTGCCGGGTTCAAATCTCGGTTTGGGTGAGTTACTCAGATAAGCTTCCCACTTTCCGCAGTTTTCCCTTGTTATGAGAAGACGAATGTCTAGTAACTTTAAGCTCTGTGGATCCCGGGCTCATTTGGGTATCATTTCATTAATCGCCCGATAACACCTACGAAGCTAAAGGACGTGTAACTAAATTAAAGTATAGGAATACATTTTAAAAAATCACATTTGTCTTATCCAACTGAAATTAAAATGAAAGCATGAACTTCAGGTTAAATATGGCAATAAGCTTGAACAATAAAATGTTTTCGCCTGTGCTGAAAGTTTTACAATGGTATTATGAATCTGGCTTGTGATACATTTTGAAATTGTAGAAGTACGAAAATGAAAGCAGAGGAAATAAACGTTAAAGACTAGCTCTATTAGACCGAGGAATTCCAAAGAAATGTGATAAATACGAAAAAAATTAATTCAATATTTTAAGCAATCATGTGGTTCTCATGCGCCGAGATAAGTTAATAATAACATACACACCATACAAAAAGGTAATATAATACTAAAGACTTTGGTGAATGTGTAAAACGATGAAAGAAAAGTCAAAAGTTTGTGTACACAAATTTTACAAGTTAATACTTTAGAATTTATTCCAAACCTATTTTTTTTAAATTAGATATTAGATCTTAATTGATTTACAGTGATAAGCACTTCCAAATACAAACATTTTTGATTAGATTTTCTTGCTTGTTTTATGCATACTGCCTAAAATAAAATATTATTTGTAAAATAAATTACATCATTTACCTCTTAATATATTTAGAAAGTAAATAAAATTTGTTTTATTTTGTAATAACTTGACAATAGTTAATTGATATATTGTATATATTTATCAATACCAATTTTTTTTTGACATTTTTTCTGTAGTATTTAAATATAGTTCTTAACTATTTATTAAATTTTATAAGTAAAATGACTTTGTATTCTCTTTCTCTTTTAGTTGCATATTGTAATTTGGAAAACCTGTAATGGGTACACAGCAAATATCATCAATCTGATATGCAGAACATAGATAGAGTGTTATAGTTGGGAAAAATAAATTGAGGATTAAAATTTCCTTCTGGATCCTACATTAACATCACATTACCCCCCCCCCCCCCCCCCCCAAAAGTATGAGCAATTTATTCTAAAGTCAGTGGATTTCCCATAATAGTGCATAACAGACTGACATTGTACGCTCTTGCTACTTCCAATTGCTCTCAGTTGATATTCAGATCTTGATGAGTGCATCCTGAGAAGATGGCTAAAATGTCATGGATATAGACAGAGTCTAAGAGACCAAGATGCTTATGGGAAATGTAAATGTAAAGAAAATTTTACTAAGAGAGAATCAAAGTAAAACAAAGTAATTGTAATTGTAATTTATTAGCAGCCTATAGACTCTTTTCGAGTATCGAGCATTGTCAGTTTACATTACACAAAATTAGCATTAAATAAACTTAGTCTACATAAATTATAAAAATACATTAATATATACAGGATGTTTGGTTCAACAAAGTATTAATATAGTCTACATAAATTATTTTAAAAATTCATTGATATCATACACAGGATTGTTCAGTAAATATGTCTTAAGACATTTTTTAAATTTAACAGCATTTTCATTTTTTACATTTGCAGGGAGTCTATTATACATGTGTAATCTTATTATATAGGGATCTTTATTTACAGATGTTACATTGTAGCTGGTATAATGTAAGTCAAGTTTGCATCTAGTATCATGGTTATGTATTTCACTATATAGTTTTGGTTCTTTCTGGTTAATTAAGTAAGTTACTTTGTATATGTATAGAGGTACTACGGTAAACATCTTCTCTCTTTTAAAAACTTCCCTGCACGATTCTCGACTCCCCATTTTAAACATAGTTCTGATACATTTCTTTTGTAGCACTAGAACCCTTTGTATATGCATTTTATTGCAACCCCCCCATAATTCAATACCATATTGGATATGTGAATAAATTAGCCCATAGTATATAAGTTTTAGAACCTCAACATTACAAGTTTTTGCAAATTCCCTCATTAAATACAAACTTTTACTTATTTTTTTACAAAGGTCATCGATATGATTAGTCCAGGACATGAGTTTATCTACTTGCATTCCTAAAAATTTGTGAGAATCTGATTCCTGTATTGCAACATTGCCAAAGTTAATATGAAATAATATATCTTTTTTCTTGTTGCTTAACTCAAATTTAATTATATTTGTCTTGTCAATGTTATTAGTGAGGTTGAGAGATTTAAAAAATGTGTTTATTCTTAGCAATTCATTGGTGGCTAATGATTTCATTGTTTGCTTTACATATAATCATCTGCATAGCTTATAATTTTACAATTAGGTGTCGAATACATATCATTTAAATATAAAATAAAGAATAATGGTCCGAGTACTGAGTCTTGGGGTACACCGTATTTAACTATTTCGCACTTGATTTAAATTTTGTTCTTTTTTTTCCTTGTTTAAAACTTATTTCTGTGTATTGTACATGACCTTTTAGATAAGACCAAAGTAATCTATTGGTTACCCCTCTAATACCATACTTTTCTAAGATTAATAGTAATGTATCGTGTTGGACACAGCCAAACGCTTTAGATAGATAAAAAAAATATGCTCACATTTTTGTTTTTTTCATTTAGATTACTTAAGATGTTGTGAGTAAAGTCTATTAGGGCTGTGGTGGTTGATCTTTTAGCCTGAAAGCCATGCTGAAAACCATTTAAAATATCATATTTTTCAAAGAAATTCATAATTCTCTTCAATAGTATTTTTTCAAACACCTTAGCTGTTACCGAGGTAAGGGTTATAGGTCTATAGTTTTGCATGTTACTTTTGTCTCCCTTTTTATGTATCGGAATCACAGTACTAATTTTTAAACAATCTGGGAAAATTCCTAGGTTTAGTGATGTATTTATTAGATGAACCAAGGGGGTGCTCAAAACATGTTTACATCTTTTTAACAATTTAGAGCTAATTCCATCCCATCCACTGGAATTTTCATTTTTAAATCCATTAATTAATCTTATAACTTCATCTGCCGTAGTATCATACATATAAAGCGAATTTCCTATACCTTTAATAGTTATAAAACCTGCAACATCAGGGGTATTTTCATTACTAGCAACATTTATAAAGTAATCATTAAAACGATTGCATATCTGAAGTGGATTATTTTCTAGGCAGTTATTAATGAGTAGATTAATATTTTCTTGCTTTAACTTTTCTTCCCTCATGCTATTAATTATTGACCATGCTGTTTTTGAATAGTTACTAGTATCAGAAAGCTTTCTTATCACCTTTTGTGATTTATTGTTTATCAACTCATCCTCATATGCTTTTTTAAATTGTTTTTATTTGATATTGTAGTGCTCGAGTTTTGTTGATTTAGCAAGTAGATATAAATCCTTTATTTTTTCCCTCAACCTCATAGCCTCTCTTGAAGTCCTTACTTTATGTTTTTTTGAAGGTTCCCATATTTTGTTTACTATAGGGCAGCATAGCTCAATATAGAGGTTTAGAATTTCATAAAATGTATTCCATTTTTCATTTGTATTTTTAATGCTATACAAATCTTGCCATGTTTCATTAGCCAAACAGTATGTAGTTTTAAAATATTAGCCTCAGTAAATTCTCTAAAAAAAATTGCATAAAAGTTAATCTGAGTTCAAACACCTGAAATTGATCTCAAGTCAAGCTGAACTTAGAATTTTGGTTGTATAAACAATGATCTTAGTTCAAGGCATCTTGAACTAAGATCAAATCTGACTGGTGAATTTTCTCCAGTTAACTTAACTGAACTTGGATTAGTAGAACAGCTGAAGATACATAATAGTTGTCCTTTCTTTAAACAAGGAAGAAATAAATAGTACAAGTTTTAATACAACTTAAATAAAATGGTAAGTAACACTTGTTTGTAGTTATTTAAGATAATTGGCCTATATATTTCACAATTGCCTTGCAGAATGCATTGCTTATAACGTATGCTGATATTTTCAGATGTCAGATTACTCAGATATCTCCGATGGTGAGGATTTTGAATTTGTAAGAGCTCCTCATGTTTTTCAACATAGAAGGAATCCCATCTTAGAGCTTAATGACAGAGAATTCAAAATGAGATTTCGACTATCAAAGCATGTAGTCGAAGAACTGCAGCATAGGCTACATGCACAATTAAGGGCACAAACTCGGAGGAATTATGCACTCTATCCAATGTTTATGATCCTTCTTACATTACGGTTCTATGCAACTGGGAGCTTCCAAGTGGTGATTGGGGATATCTTTAATGTAAATAAAGGGATGCAAGCAGAACTATACACAAAGTTACAAGAGCGATTGCAGCCTGAAGACCTCATTTCATCAATATGCCTAGGGAAGAGGGTGAAGTAAGAAGGGTTATGTGGGATTTCCATAACATATGCCATTTTCGAGGAGTTTTAGGTGCAATAGACTGCACACATATCCCAATTATATCACCTGGTGGGAATAATGCTGAGATATTCAGAAATCGCCATGGTTGGTTTTCTTTAAATGTTCAAGCTGTCTGTGACACAAAACTTCGTTTCCAGAACGTTGTTGCTAGGTGGCCAGGTTCAGCACATGATAGCTACATTTTTAGAAACTCTAGAATTCATGCACAATTTGAAGCTGAAGAATTTCCCCAAGGTGTACTTCTAGGAGACAGTGCATATCACTGCTGTCATTTCTTACTTACACCTACCATGAATGAAGAAACTCCTGCAGAACGAGCATATAACAGGGCCCATAGAAAAACAAGATCAGTTATAGAAAGGTCTTTTGGCGTTGTCAAAAGACTATTTCCATGTTTAAGAATGAAATTAGCCGTCAAATTACTTCGAGCTCCTCCTATAATAGTAGCAATGTTTGTATTACATACCTTGGCCATTAATGCAGACTATGACACTCCTGACGTAGATGGTGCTGTTTACAGAGGAAGGAGAATCTAACAGGAACTGCCTATACCTGATTTAAATCAGAGAAATAGAAGGGAAAACACTGCACTGAGAACTGCACTTATTAACAGGTATTAACGTAAATTTATTATTTCATAACATATACATTTGTTGTGATTTTTTAAGTTCAAACTCCAGCTTTAAAATTTTCATTTTCAGTTCATGTTCCTCCTCTAAGCACTCCAACCTCCTCTTGTAGAATTTTACCCTAATGTCTTCTTTCTTCCTTTGCTTTTCAGGGCATGATGGTCTGGTTGAACTGGCACTTGTAGATGCTGAAGGCTCTGGTTCAACAGGCTGTATTTCTTCCTCCTGAGAATTGCAGACCTCCACTAAGCCCTCATCCTGCGGTGAACTAGAGATGACCTCCATATTTAAGTTTGTGATAACTTCGGGATGGAAATCCACATCATTGTCGAAGTCGCAATGAGCTGGCAAAAACTGCGGCCTGAGTGCTGCAATCAGTTTGTGGCCACTTTCGTCCAAGGAAGACGGCACAAACATAGCCCCTCCTGTTTTGTAAAGTTTGACTTTATCTTCAGCATTTATTTTCTTTTTGTGCTTTTTTATGTTTTCGTAACACAATCTTAAACTTTTGCAATCGCGTGCAATAACATTTCTGGAATTAAATTCCGAAGTTATTTCCTTCCATGTTTCCTCCTTTCTCTTTGTGGTGTTGCTGTCTGTTTTTTTTTGTTTTCTATTATATCTTTATGTTTTAGAACAATATCTATTAACATATCTTTCTCTTCGCTTTTAAAATTAGCAGAACGCACCTTTTTCTTTTCTTGAGTATCCATTTTAAGGTTATGCTTTCAAGTCGCAGTATTGTAAACAGAGGAAAAAAAAAAGAGAAAGGGGGATTATGCATTTAATGAAGATAACGTCAACTAAATAACTGTTTTTGATAAATATGATTTTAATATAGAGTAAATTATTATACTGTCTATATAAAATAAAACTATTTTCAGGAATAAAAGCCATAAACAAATTTCCATTTAAGTATTTTTTATGTCTATATTGGTTATCCTGTGCATTTGAATCCAATAAATCCGAATGGTCCCGAAGATTCTCGAGTCCTTTCGATGCAATACGAAAATTGCCATATGTTGGTCATGTTGCCATATTTGATTTTGTGTTCTCGGGTCAACAGTGAACTGAGTTCATTAAACTAAGATCAGTATTATACAACCCATGCAGAGAAGCAAACTAAGTTCATTTCTGATCTTCGGTTATTAATGAACTACAGTTAGCGATTTTTATGCAACCGGGCCTAAGGGTTATAATTTCAGTTAGGTCAGGTTTCTTAAGTTGTACAGTTATTTATATCTAAAAATTGAGCATGATGATCAGATAGGTGATTGACCATATTCCCAGCAAAACATTGGCTTTCTTTTATATTAGTAACAACATAATCAATTACAGAATTTGAATTTATAGTTTCCCTAGTAGCATCTAGCTTAACACCTTTTAAATTAAATGAATAGAACATATCCTGCAACTTTAGAAAATCCCCATTCATATGATCAGCATATATATTCAAGTCACCCATTATTATTATTTTACAGTCATGTTTTAGACAATGTCCTAATATATGTTTTATTAATTTGTTGAATTGGTTTTTTAGCACTTTGACACTTACTACGTCACTTACAACAAATTAATAAAACATATAATTTGACCGTCACTGTTACTAAATTCCTCCAAACATCAATCAATATCCTAATACTCTATACATACATTCAATAAATTCATTTACTTTAGCATGTGGAGATCTATAAATAGCAAGAATTTTAACCTGTTCATTATTCAGTTTGGTTTGGGTCCCTACTATCTCACATTCCATTTCAATATTAAAATCTTGTATTTTTACTAATGGAGTAACATTGTGTATATTTTTTGCCAGTAATGCCACTCCACCACCCTTATGTTCTTTTCTACTAAATATATCAATAATAGAATAGTTATCAATTTTACATACAAATTCTTGGGGTTTTTTTAGACCATGCTCTGAGATCGCAACTATGTCAGCATCTACTTCATTAATGAAACTAGCAAAGGATTCCTTTTTATTAGATAAGTACTGTACTGTGTATTCTGATGTATACACCTAATAGAGATTTTAGGTTGTGGATGTGCAATTGTTTCCCTATTTACGATTATACCATTAGCTTTAGTTGACATGTTTACCAACACATTGTGCAATTTATCACCCTCTGTACCCGAAACTAGTTTCCCGATTTCATGCATACCTTGATTACATTATTTATCATTTGACTTAATAGAAATGACCCTTTTCTATTTAAGTGAAGTCCATACCTCCCAAGGCAACTTTCAACTAAGAACTTGTTAGTATCAACAAATATTGCTTTCAGTGTATCACAAGCCCAGCGTATTCCCTCATTAATGGCTTTCAAGAAGCCATATCTAACATCCCTTCTTAAAGCTATACAATTTACAACAATTTTTGCCTTAGGGTGGCACTTCATTACACTGTACACCTCAGCCATGACCTCTTCTGTCATTTGTCCCGGCATGGATCACCACTGTTTTAACCTCACTTTTCGTCCATTAAGTTTGGTAGGTATTCAGCTCTTATTCCCCTATAAACGTTCACTTTTACATCAGAATTATTTATCACTACATGTTTTATTATTGAATCACCATACACTATCTCTTTTTCACTCATTTCGTCTTTCTCCTTCTTACATCGAGATGTCACGTTTTCCTGTACTTCTTTCTTCTCCAATTTATTTCGTTTGTGTACTCCTAGCAATGTTTGTCTGGGGTTAGTCCACTTGAAAGGGTTTTTTCTTGCACCTTTCCTTCTAAACACATGCAGTGAATCACAGACAAATGGAAGAAAAACAAGAAAGAGCTGGTGTGGCAAACCAGGGACAAGGTGAATGAAAAGCAGCAAGTAATAAAGAGTTGGTGCAGCAAACCAGGGACAAGATGAATGAGAAGCGGAAATCCAGAGCTGATGCCATTACTATGACAACTGCAACAGCATTTTGGAAAGTGAAGAAAAATTTTTGTGAAAGATCTTCTCAAATCTCAATGGTAGAGTATTAACTACTAGTAAGCAAGGAAAACAGAATAGTGTTAAAAGTGTTAAACCTGAATATTATCATGGGAAAGGAGCCGTAGATGAAATTGTAGGGCAAGTAAAAAGATGGTACAGGTGGCTCTGTCATCTGGAACAACAGTGAAAAGTGTCAAAGGGTTCATTTGTGCAAAATGTAATAAACCAAAGCATGTTAGTGTTCAGGAAAATCTTGGAGTGGTGTTGAAGTGAAAAAATATCTTGAGAAAAAGTTGCATCATCTTGAATCATTTTCAGACACACGTAACAATGGATTGTATGACAGTGATATATGAATACATCATTGTGTATGCTTGGTCAGCCTGATTCTAAAGTTCCCCTTTTCCAGCCACACATAGTGTTGATTGTGTGAAAAGGATATTTGAATATGCCATCATGTATACCCAGTCAGCCTGACTGTGAAATAAGACATTCGGTCAGCCTGATCCTGAAACATATCATTGTGTTTGCTCGGTCATCCTGATTCTCAAGTTCCCCTTTTCCAGCCACACATAGTGTTGATTGTGTGAAAGTGATATATGGATATGTCATCATTCTCAAATATGACACTGTGTATGCTCAGTCAGCATTATCCTCAAGTTCCACCTTTCCAGCCACACATAGAGTTGATTGTGTGTGGAAGTTATATATGAGTATCTCATCATGTATGCTTGGTTGGCCTGATTCATAATTTCCCCATTCCAGTGAGACATGTGTGAGAGTGTGATATATGTGCATTCATCATGTATGCTTGATCAGCCTGATCCATAAATTCCCCATTCCAGCCACACATAGAGTTGATTGTGTGAGAGTGTGATATATGTGTATCTCGTCATGCATGCATGGTCAGCCTGATCCATAAATTCCCCATTCCAGTGAGACATAGAGTTGATTGTGTGAGAGTGTGATATATGTGTATCTCATCATGCATGCTCGGTCACCCTGATCCATAAATTCCCCATTCCAGTGAGACATAGATTTGATTGTGTGAGAGTGTGATATGTGTATCTCGTCACGCATACTCGGCCAGCCTGATCCATAAATTCCCCATTCCAGTGAGACGTAGAGTTGATTGTGTGAGAGTGATATATGTGTATCTCATCATGCATGCTCGGTCACCCTGATCCATAAATTCCCCATTCCAGTGAGACATAGAGTTGATTGTGTGAGAGCGTGATATATGTGTATCTCATCACGCATGCTCGATCAGCCTGATCCATAAATTCCCCATTCCAGTGAGACATATTGTGTGAGAGTGTAATATATGTGTATCTCGTCATGCATTCTCGGTCAGCCTGATCCATAAATTCCCCATTCCATCCCCACATAGAGTTGATTGTGTGAGAGTGTGATATATGTGTATCTCATCATGCATTCTCGGTCAGCCTGATCCATAAATTCCCCATTCCATCCCCACATAGAGTTGATTGTGTGAGAGTGTGATATATGTGTATCTCATCATGCATTCTCGGTCAGCCTAATCCATAAATTCCCCATTCCATCCACACATAGAGTTGATTGTGTGAGAGTGTGATATATGTGTATCTCATCATGCATGCATGGTCAGCCTGATTCATAAATTCCTCACTCCATCCACACATAGAGTTGATTGTGTGAGAGTGTGATATATGTATATCTCATCATGCATGCACGGTCAGCCTGATCCATAAATTCCCCATTCCAGTGAGACATAGAGTTGAATGTGTGAGTGTGATATATGTGTATCTTATCATGCATGCACGGTCAGCCTGATCCATAAATTCCCCATTCCAGTGAGACATAGAGTTGAATGTCCGAGTGTGATATATGTGTGCTCGATCAGTCTGATTCTCAAGTTCCCCATTGTGTATCAAAGCAATAGCAGAACTTATATATGTCTACTGCATTCCAACATTGATTTGTGAAGTGTGTTAGAATAAAGCACATGGTTCAGCTGTACAAGGTGTTCATTTTCAGGCAAATGTGATTTTATCAAAATGTTCACATTCATTAAAAAGGAAAGCTGTGGTTTCATATTTATCTTCTTTCTCTCTCTCTCTCTCTGCTATTTTTGATGTGAAAGGGTCATAAAAGAAACTTAAATGAACACTTCTTATAACAAATAAATCCATTCTACAAACTACTATTGTTTGAAATTCCAATGTACTAAAATTAATAGTACTTGTAAACTGCTCTATAGAAACTTAAAAAATAGTGAATAAAGTTAATGTATAATAACCAGAGCCTGGAGTTTTATACACTAAAAACTGAGAAATGTTTTTAGAAAGATTAAAACAAAACTAGGGAAAGATCTAGCTTGATAGAAAAATGAATTTTGGAACTCTGCAATTTGCAGTTGCAGTGCACAACATATATGTATCATCACATTGGCTTGCCTATTATCTTTATATTGGGAAAAGGAATGTCACTAACAGACACATTTTCAACTTCACTGCCAAGATTTGTGTGTTTCTGGGACCCAACAAGAACTCAAATTTTTTTCCTACAATCTCTGCTTTTGCTGTTTCTCAACAAACTGTATTTCTTTAACTGGATTACTTTATAAATCAAAAGGAATTTCTAGTTTGTTTCTTGACTAAATCAAGAAATCAAAATTTGAAGATATGAATGCCAAGTCTCATTTTAAATTTTGGATAACCCCAATTGCAGAAGCATGTTCTTTGTCCAGTTCTTTTAATACTGTTGCAAATGCTTCAAAACGATGTGCATAATATATGATGGCTTTAAACCTCCTACATGCGACAGTGGAAGGTTGGAATTAATGTTTTTGAAAGTATCGATCCATGATGGGGCTTTATAAACACTTTTTTCCCATTGGAGACTAGCTTGTCCACATTTGAAATGTTTCACACAATCTATGTAGAGCATGAAGAACAAAGTTACATGAATCATTTTAGGGAAGCTTTTAACATTTAGACCTTGGGCAGCTTTGAGCACATGCAATACATTGTCACAGGGTTTCCAGAGCTTCATTAAACAGCTGGCATTTCTTTACAGGCTACCAAAAATTTTTGTTGAGACATTTTTAATACACTTTGGATTACATTTCCCACTTTTCTACTTCATTAATAATGACCCAGCTTTTTTCATGTTCACAACTGTGCCTTACATGACAATGTTTCCTCATAGCAATTTGGAAGATAATTTTTCCACAGTGTCGACTCATCAGGAGGATTTATATTTGTATATTTAGTAAGAAACTTTGCGAGCTTGGGATTTTTCACCTTATAAATGGGAAAGTCTGCTGAAATAAATACTTTACACATATCTGAATAAAATTGTGAATGTGCTGGATGCCAGAAGAAGAGGATGATGTCCATTCTCCTATAAGTGGTAGTAATGTAACTACTATGTGCACTACCTGGCAACATTGATCTTTACTAACAGATTTCGCACAAGGTTGACAAAATAGTATTTTCCCATCAGTGGTAAAAGCATTTTTAATCTCTAGTACTATTGACGCAAACGTTCGCTTGCACTCAATTCCATTTTTGTGATGTGATTATAAATAAAGTAACAGCATTGAACTTGCTGCTTAGCCAGGTTTAACAATCTGACTTCCCCGCAACAGCAGATATCAGGTTATCACTCTCATAATAAGTTGTGTTGTAAATAGAATGAGGAAAAGATAAAACTATACGTATTTGTAGAGAAATTATAAAAAATTGTTATTTTTCTAAATATGAAAGGTACTAAAATATGCATTTATGAAAATTTCAAAAATATTTTTCACTAATATTATTTAAGCAAATATATATTTTAATGTGAAATAAAATTTTGCAAATACACTTCTTGAACCTAGATTGGGATGTTAAACAACTTCGCTTTAACCCTTTTAGTGCCAGCCCAAATATCAAAATACAGTCTGAAAAGTGCCAAGCAATTTTAGAGGAGAATGCAGATTTTTAAATCATTATAAATAAAATGAGTACTAAATGACTTAGAGAGCTGAATAAGTTTTTCATTTTCAGTAAACCCTAATGTATAATATGCATTATATGATGAGAATTCTTATCATTTTTAAAAAATTAAAAGAAAAAAAAATATTTGAAAATAAAATTAAAAATAATCAATAATTAGGCATACTAAAGCTTACTACACAGAAAGCTTAGGCTAATTAAATGAAAGTATAGATATTTCTTTACTCAAACAGCATCCTGTTTTGGACTGGTGTTTTATTTTTTAAAATACAAAAAATGAATTCATGTAACCTGAAATTGAGAAAAAATCATGAAAAACCCACACACATAAACACGATACCACTATTAATGAAAATAGCATAAAGCAATAGTATACAAATGTAACATGGATTACTGTACAATTTAGCACTTCTATTATTGTATAGCTTAATGGTTGATTCACACAGTAAGCACTGTCTGATTACACCTCCGTAAATCCATTTTGATAAGAACACCAGTTATTTGCATGCATACAAGGTCCATTGATATTGGATACATTTTCATCGCTGAAGCTAGAATATATATCTTCCTTGCGTTGATGTCGGAAACTCTTTCATCCAGGTCTGAAAATTACTTGGCTTTCTTCTAATACATCGCAGTTTGCAGCTCTTATTTTCTCTTCGGATCATCATCTTTGGCTAGACAGCGCCAAGTTTCAACCAGCATACACAAACACCAGCTAGAGAAATTAAATTTGGAGCTAATTTAGCGCTTTGCAGTGAAGATAAGATCCTGAAATGCTGCATAACACTTTCTCTCTATGACCTCGAAAGTACACAGTTTTTCCCATTGGAAAGAATTAAAACATATGAAAGCAGCAGTACAATTAGATCATGATTGGCAATTTTTGCAGAGTTTTGGGATCACAATTAGATCATGATTGGCACTAAAAGGGTTAAGCATGCACATATTAGGGGGAAAAAAAAAAACATCTAGTTACATACAAATCTGGGCCCAAGTAACAACATTATGTTATTTCATTTAAGCTTATGTCAGTATTATAAAATAATATGTTGTCTTTATTCTGGTTCTCTACAATGTGTATTGTTTCACAGACCTATGTTAGTCTTACAAAAAGAGCTTATGAGATGTTTCTGAATAAGTATATGATATACATTTCATATCAAATCATATTTTTTTAAAATTATTTTAATATTATGTATTTTCTCTTTTGAATGATGTGGTCAAAACTGCCATTTGAAACCTCTTATGTATATGAGACTTGTGTTTATCCTACAAAATGTATTGGGAATGACAGTGTTAAACCTGTAATTGCTTTCTCATATCAAACACATTTGCTAAATGATCACATGACATCAGTTATAAAGGTATTAAAAAGTATTGAGAATGACAGTCTCTTATACCTGGAATACACATTTGCTAAATGATCACATGGCATCAGTTATAAAGGTATTAAAAAGTATTGAGAATGACAGTCTGTTATACCTGGAATACACATTTGCTAAATGATCACATGGCATCAGTTATAAAGGTGTTAAGAAGTATTGAGAATGACAGTCTCTTATACCTGGAATACACATTTGCTAAATGATCACATGACATCAGTTATAAAGGTGTTCAGAAGTATTGAGAATGACAGTCTGTTATACCTGGAATACACATTTGCTAAATGATCACATGGCATCAGTTATAAAGGTATTAAAAAGTATTGAGAATGACATTCTCTTATACCTGGAATACACATTTGCTAAATGATCACATGGCATCAGTTATAAAGGTGTTCAGAAGTATTGAGAATGACAGTCTGTTATACCTGGAATACACATTTGCTAAATGATCACATGGCATCAGTTATAAAGGTATTAAAAAGTATTGAGAATGACAGTCTGTTATACCTGGAATACACATTTGCTAATTGATCACATGGCAGCATTTATAAAGGTATTAAAAAATATTGAGAATGACAGTCTGTTATGCTTGGAATTGCTTTCTAATATCAAACACATTTACTAAATGATCACATGGCAGCATTTATAAAGGTGTTAAAGTAGAATTGCAGTGCACTTATTGTAACACAGTGTAAAAAATTAACTTCCCTGAAAGTTTACTGATGTCAGATGTGTTGTTAGCTAATATGATATTGTGACGTGGAGAGATTTTACTGTACAGAATGTTATATCAAAATTACTTCATTTGTCAAAGCACACTTTTAATCCCCCTTATAGTTATCCATTGTTAAAGTTTTATCCTTGTTTACCTCTTCTCTTCTGCTCGGCTGATATACAACTGAGCAACAGACAATTTGCACATGCAGTGGGAAAATACATGGCACAAAAGCAACCCTTTCTTTTTTTCACAAAAGTAATACATTATTATCATCATTGTCATATCATGTGCATAAGTGCAGAATATTCGTGCTGTTTTTTATAGCATCCTTAATTTCAACTAGGTAAAATTTTACATATATTACTTCCACAGAAAAGAGATCTTTAATTTGTCAGACAAATTATTATTGATACTACAAGGGCCGTTCAGAAAGTAGCCTCCGGTTGATTGCAAGAAATTCACCAAGTTAAATAAAAATATTTTAATATATACATCTTACAACTACATCTTTACACTATTTTTCTACATAGTTTCCATAACGATTGAGGCACTTATCGTATCTGTTCACAAGCTTTAAAATTCCTTCTGCATAAAAATCACCCGCTTGTGCCTGGAGCCAGCCTGTGACCGCATCTTTGAGCTCTTCGTCGTCATCAAACCGCTGGTACCCGAGCCATTTCTTCATATGCATGAAGAGGTGATAATCGCTTGGCGCCAGATCTGGGCTGTAAGGTGGATGGTTGACAACGTCCCACTTGAAGGACTCAAGAAGGGCTGTTGTTCTGCGAGCAGAGTGAGGACGGGCGTTATCGTGCAAAAAAACGATACCGGAAGTCAGCATACCACGGCGTTTGTTCTGTATAGCCCGTCGTAATTGTTTTAGTGTTTCACAGTACACGTCTTGATTAATGGTCGTCCCACGTTCCATGAATTCAACCAACAACACCCCTTTTGCATCCCAAAACACCGTTGCCATCAATTTTCGGGCAGAAAAATCTTGCCGGGCTTTTATTGGTTTGGTAGGCGAATTTGAATGTGCCCACATCTTTGATTGTTCTTTTGCCTCAGGGTTCACGTACTTAATCCAGGTTTCGTCCCCGGTCACGATTCTGTTTAACAATGGTTCACCTTCGGCCTCATAACGTGACAGAAAGTCTAATGCAGAGGCCATTCTTTGAGTTTTGTGGTGGTCGGTAAGAATTTTGGGCACCCATCGTGCACAGAACTTACGGTAACCCAATCTTGCTGTCACTATCTCGTACAAGAGAGTCTTAGAAATCTGTGGAAAATCAGTAGACAACTCCGACATTGTGAAACGTCGGTTTTCACGAACTTTTGCATCAACTGTCTGAACGAGTTCGTCCGTGACCAATGATGGTCTACCACTCCTCTCTTCATCATGAACGTTTTCTCGTCCACTTTTAAATAAACGTACCCATTCACGGACCACTCCTTCACTCACAACTCTTGGTCCGTACACGGCACAAAGCTCACGATGAATAGCTGCTGCAGAATATCCTTTGGCTGTAAAAAACCTTATAACAGCACGCACTTCACATTTGGCGGGGTTTTCTATTGCAGTACACATTTCAAACGGCCACAAACACTAAACTAGCGCAGGTACGACTTTCACTCGACCACGGCTTGATGCCGACTGACCTGCTGAGTGCGTGAATGCACAGATGGCGTCGCTACTCCCCCCACTACCCGCACTGTGACCGATCGGAGGTTACTTTCTGAACGGCCCTCGTATTATCTACATCATCACCATCATCACCATCTTCACCATCATCTTCATCACCATCATCACCACCACCATCATCATAATCTTCATCATCTTCACCATCATCACCACCACCATCATAATCTTCATCATCACCACCATCATCATAATCCTCATCACCATCTTCACCATCATCATCTTCATCACCAACATCATCATCGCCACCACCAACATCATCACCATCATCGCCACCACCATCATCGCCACCACCATCATCTTCATCACCATCATAATCTTCATCATCTTCATCATCGCCACCACCATCATAATCTTCATCACCAACATCATCATCATCATCTTCATCACCAACATCATCACCACCACCACCATCATCTTCATCACCATCATCATCTTCATCACCAACATCATCTTCATCACCAACATCATCTTCATCACCAACATCATCATCACCATCATCATCATCATCACCACCACCATCATCTTCATCACCAACATCAAAATCACCACCACCATCTTCATCACCACCATCATCATCACCACCACCATCATCTTCATCACCAACATCATCACCACCATCATCATCTTCATCACCAACATAATCATCTTCATCACCAACATCATCATCATCTTCATCACCAACATCATCATCACCACCATTATCATCTTCAGCACCAACATCATCATCACCACCATCATCATCATCCTCATCACCACCATCATCATCATCATCTTTATCACCAACATCATCATCTTCATCACCAACATCATCACCACCACCATCATCTTTTCACCATCATCTTCATCACCATCACCATCTTCATCACCAACATCATCATCACCAGCATCATCATCATCACCAACATCATCATCATCATCATCATCACCATCATCAACATCATCATCACCAACATCATCTTTTCACCATCACCACCATCATCACCACCATCACCATCATCATCTTCATCTTCATCACCAACATCATCATCACCACCATCATCATCTTCATCACCAACATCATCACCAACATCTTCATCACCATCATCATCACCAACATCATCATCACCATCATCATCTTCATCACCATCATCATCACCACCATCATCATCACCATCTTCAACATCATCATCTTCATCTTCATCACCAACATCATCACCACCACCATCATCATCACCACCATCACCATCATCATCTTCATCTTCATCAACATCATCATCTTCATCATCACCATCTTCAACATCATCATCTTCATCTTCATCACCATCATCATCACCACCATCATCATCACCATCATCTTCATCACCAACATCATCACCACCACCATCATCATCTTCATCACCAACATCATCACCAACATCATCACCACCACCATCATCATCTTCATCACCAACATCATCACCAACATCATCATCACCATCATCTTCATCACCAACATCATCACCATCATCATCACCACCATCATCATCACCATCTTCAACATCATCATCATCACCATCATCATAATCACGAACATCATCTTCATCACCACCACCATCATCATCACCATCATCATCATCATCATCACCATCATCACCATCACCTTCATCACCAACATCATCATCACCATCATCATCATCACCACCATCATCACCATCATCTTCATCACCAACATCATCACCATCATCTTCATCATCATCTCTTCATTATCACCATCATCTTTATCACCACCATCGTGGCCACAATTTTTATCTTCATCACCATCATCATGATCACCACCATCATCTTCACCATCATCATCACCACCACATCATCATCTTCATCACCACCACCACCGTCATCTTCACCATCACCATCATCATCACCACCATAATGATCACCAGCATCTTCACCATCATATCATCACCATCATCACAATCTTCTTCATCATCATCATAATGATCTTCACCATCATCATCATTACCACCACCTTGGCCACGCCATGGTCGAGTGGTTAGACCAGGCGCCTCTCACCTAGATGGCCGGGGTTCAATCCCAAGCAACTGCATGTGAGATTTGTGGAGGACAAAGCGGCGCTGGGGCGGGTTTTCTCTGGGTACTCCGGTTTCCCCTGCCATCGCATTCCACCAGTGCTCCATCATCATTCATGTATCATCAGTGTCACCGCCTGCGGTGCCATAAGTATTTAAAGCGGGCGTTAAACACTACAAAAAATCATCACCATCATCATAATCTTCATCACCATCATCATCACCATCATCACCTTATCACCATCATCATCATAATAATAATCTTCATCACTATCATCTTCATCATCATCATCACCTTCATCACCATCATCATCATCATATTATTATTATTATTATTATTATTATTATTATTATTATTATTATTGTTGTTGTTGTTGTTGTTGTTATTATTATTATTATCATTATCATCATCATTATTGGTGTCATTGTTATTATCATTATCATTATTATTATTATTATTATTATTATTATTATTTTCTTAGGAAAATATCCAAGTTGACCTATTTTCAAATATATGGAAGTGGTTAACAAAGAGTTTAATCCTCGTGAATGTATCTAAGGAGAAATGAAATAAGTCTGCTGATAAACTGAAAAATGAATCATAATTAACAATCATAAGCTTTATTACATTAGGTATTAGGAGTGTTAAGCTCAGCTCATTTTTCAATTTAATTTTAGAGCTTCATGTGTGGATTCCTATTCTTAATTTGGGTAATATCTGTTGTTGCTTCTCATTAAAATAGAAATGTCATATTATAAGACTACAGATGAGTTTGCCCTGTGGTTTTTTCAGTCCAACAATGAATCTAAGGGCAGTTTTGCCTCAGTAAGTGCACAAACATCAAGCATATCTTCAGAGGGAAGAGGTGCCTCAGGAAGTGCTCAGGTTTCTGGTAGTGACGATGTGGAAGGAGAAGATCAGGAGGAGTCTTCCTCTTCGAATAATGTAAGTGAACTACCATTCTGAGTGCTGAATAGGGCAGCTTTGCAGCAAGTGATATTGCAAATGGTGGACCCTTATTTATGCCAAGCGTATTTAATACATCTGAATATGTTGGAAATCACAATTTATTGATTGCATAGACTCCAAAAGCATTGCAGATTGAATAACTTTGAGCAAAATTGGTACTGCTAAGATACTAATTTCAGCGTCTTTAAACTCCACTGTGGAAAACAGAATATTAACACTAGTATGTTGCAACCAAGCTCTTCTTTTCACTTGAGCCGTAATATCTGCATTTTCTTCTTCAGGATACAATGAAAACTATTCTTGACAATTTAAATAATTTCAATGAAGTTTAGTACATAGAGTTAATAAGTATAACAACAACAACAATAATAATAATAACAACAACAACAACAACATAGTTTCCCCTTTTAATTTGAATTTTTATGGCGGCGACTCCAAAAAGCATTTCGGTTCTAAAGCATTTAATGCATTGTTGCAGTTTGAAATTTACCTCTCTCTTTGCACAGACAGCTTTATGATATGGTGTACAACAACTTGAAGTCAGTTCTTACAAATCTAACTTTAAATGCTTTATATGATTTCCATCAGGCCCATGTACTGTTAACACCAAAATATTATGTTTACATTCGTTTCTCACACAGAGTCCCACACAGCATTAATGGAGATCTGAAGCACACTCACAATAAGTCCCTATATACACACTCTCTCACACACTTACACGCACTACATTGCTGTGGTTCTGCAAACCACAAGGAGCAAGCCCCTATATACTCACTGTGCAAGTGGCAGTCACTGTATATTTTTCATGAACCTAAGATTTTGTCAATGAAGTTTAACTTGTTGAACCTTTTTTCTTTTAGGATGAGTTGAATATCCAAAGTGTCCTGGCCAGCTTTCGGCAGAAATGGCAACAGGAGTTAGAAATGGAATCGCAACATGGGATACAAAGTTCAACGTCAAGTGCTCTGCCAAATCATAGTAATGGTCCTCAAAATACTGAATTGCAGGTATAGTCTAAACAATTTTTTATTATTAGAATTATATTTCCACCCTCATCATCTCTACTAATACTTAAACCTTTTGACTTGCTTGATGTGGTGCTCAATATCAAAGTTGTGTCAAGATACTGTAATCCCTGCTGCAATGTGGACAGTAAACATGTAATTTCTTACCTGTCAGAGATATTAGAAATGCACCTGTAATTTGCACAGCTGATACGTAACATGTTGAATTTGCAGGGGATGATACACATTATTTACAGAAATAATGCATACCATTTACAAATATATTCACTTATATTATAAAAACAATATTCTCTAATACATACTGTATGGTTTTTACTCAGAGGTTTCATCTTTTCTTCAGTTTTGATTTAATTTGGCAGTGCACAGAACATTTTTACGGCCGTATAAAGTACTCCACTTTCCATTAGTTTTGTATTTGCTGATAGTGTATGCATACTTTTTAAGAATCTGGTGTCATGTTTGTGTATTTCTTCATTTATCTGAAAGAAAGAGCTGTTTCTTTTTGTAAGTAAAAGCAATTTTAATACACAAATGCTAGCCAGGGGTATAATTTTTAGTTGCTTGATTAATGGTGTACATGAATCTCTTAGTTTTTTCCATGTCATTATTTTAATGAATCGTTTTTGGATTATAAATATTTGTTTTGCTGGTGGTGAATTCCCCAGAAAATGATACCATATCTTAGTAATAAATGTCAAAGCTTAAATAGGTGTTGTAGCTCAAAATCTGAACCAATGTGAACCTTATTCTGATATGTGCATATCCATTTTTTTCTAATATAATTTTTTGACTACTATTTCACTTTCTTGTTCTTCGTGTGCTATTTTAAATTGCACTTTGTTGGCTTTCTGTTCATTCCATATGAGTTAGGCAAGTGGTTTTGTTTTAACAATAAACGAGAGAGTTAAATTAAAAGAACAAAATACTTTGTATGTATTTGACTTAGTTTTGAAATGATGAAGGCCTATTTTTTTTATAATTTTTTGGGATTTTTCATATTTTAAAGAATCATATATTTTTATGGATAAATGAGTGAAATATATTCTTTTTTATTTTGTATAGAAAATGTGCAATTATTTCAACTGAGGAAAATAGAACTTTAATATAACACTTGCATTTTCACACCATGTAGGTAGAAGTTGTGAAACAATCTTTAGAATTTTAATGAAAAGGAGTTAGCAGTAATAGTACTTAAAATTACTAAATTAAGGTACCATGCAAGAAAGTTTTTCTAAAAATTGCATGTTGGCAACAGAATGAATATTAAAATTTCATTCTAAAGAAAAAATCTGTAGCTCACTGTGAAAGCTCAGTAAGTGCACCTGCAGAACGAATCTGTCCTAATGTAACAGATACAATAGAAGACAGTTTAAAAGTTTACTGCTGTATGACTTTGTGTAAATTGTACTGCACTATGACAAAAGTTTACTGCTGTATCACTTTGTGTAAATTGTACTGCATTATGACAAAGGTTTACTGCTGTATCACTTTGTGTAAATTGTACTGCATTATGACAAAGGTTTACTGCTGTATCACTTTGTGTAAATTGTACTGCACTATGAAAAAAGTTTACTGCTGTATCACTTTGTGTAAATTGTACTGCATCATGACAAAAGTTTACTGCTGTATCACCTAGTGTAAATTGTACTGCACTATGAATAAAGTTAACTGCTGTATCACTTTGTGTAAATTCTAGTGCTGCTGTATCACTTTGTGTAAATTCTAGTGCATCATGACCAAAGTTTACTGCTGTATCACTTTGTATAAATTGTACTGCACTATGACAAAAGTTTACTTCTGTATCACTTTTTGTAAATTGTACTGCATCATGACAAAAGTTTACTGTTGTATCACTTTGTGTAAATTGTACTGCATCATGACAAAAGTACGCACACACAACATTGCAATCTGTAGATCCTATTATGAGCTAAGACCCAAAGCCCAAACTCTAGGATGTAGATCATATCAACAATTACATTTATACATACTTATTAATACATTTATTTACAAATAATGACTCTGACAATGAATTTTCAGAGGTCTCAGTTATGCATAATTTTCAATTACATGTTTGTTTCCAAAAGTCCACCCGTACACTTGCATTCTTAGAATATTCATGTTTATTATATTTACATTGTTACATTATTAACAGTATTTTTTGATTGAATGAAATCCTCCTCTGTATAGAAACTGTGAGTAATAAGGTATCTTTTTAATTCTGATCTAAACTTGTTTTTGTTCATTTGCAATTCTTTTGTAGAAGAGCGAAGTGAATTAAACAAAACTATTCCTTTGTAGTAAACCCCTTTTTGGAATAACTGCAAGTTATTTGTTGGTCCTGCCTTTGTCTGGTCTTTTTGTTATGAATATCTGTATTTTTTTGTAAACTTTTCTGGATTATTTATTACAAATGACAATATGGCTAGAATATATTCACAGGCTGATGGTAAAATTCCAAACATTTTGAAGAGTGGCTTGCTGTGAGTTGATTGTCTTTCCCCTGCCATTTTTCTTATTACCTTTTTTTTGCATAATGAATACTTTTTTAGCATTTACTAAATTTCCCCAAAATATTGTTCCATAGGTCATCAATGAATGAAAATATGCATAATAAGCTGTTTTCAGTATGCTCTTATTTATAAGCTGAATTAAAGATCGAATTGCAAAACATGCAGAGCTCAGTTTGGGTAAGATATAACCAATATGGTGTTTCCAATTCATGTTGCGATCAATCATAAGACCTAGGAATTTTGTATTATAGGCTTCTGCAATCTGATTATTTTCATATTCTATCCTTAGGTCTGCCATGTTTTTATGCTTTGTGCAAAAATTAATGTAGTTAGTTTTTTCAAAGTTTATGTGGATTTTATTACTTTCAAACCAATCATATAGTGTTTTGAAAATTTTATTAGATGAATTTGGGAACTGACTGACGTTGTGTTCTTTAATTATAATACTTGTGTCATCCGAAAAAAAGAACTGGATAGGCGTTGTTGTTTATTACTGCTGGTAGATCATTTATATAAACCAAAAATAATGAGGGACCCAGAATAGATCCTTCTGGGACACCATGCATTATTTCACACCATTCAGAATATACATTGCTGTTATTTGAAGTGTTTATTATAACCTTTTGATAAGTAAGATGTAATCCATTGATACCCTTTGCCCCTAATTCTATAGTGTAATAATTTTGATAGAAGTATTTCATGATTAATGCAGTCAAATGCCTTTGATAGATCCCAGAATATTCCTAGTGTGTTAAGTTTGCCATCCAATGACTTCAGAACTTCATTTGTAAAATTGAAGATGGCATCACTAGTTGATATGCTCTTCCTGAATCCAAACTGCTCTTTTGCTAAAATATTACATTTATCTAGATGGTGATGAATTTTTTTAAACGTAATTTTTTCTAAGATTTTCGAAAAAGCTGTAAGTAAAGATACTGGTCTGTAATTTGACATTTCTGAGATTTGACCTTTCTTGTATAATGGCTTAATGACTGAATATTTTAATCTGTCTGGAAATGTTTCTGTTAACATCGATATGTTATATATATGACTTAAAGGTTTGCAAATGTCAGCACATATCTTTAGTGTTTTCGTGCTTATTTCATTGTATCCTGATGAATTCTTGCTTTTCAGGGATTGTATTACCTGTTTTATTTCGGTTGCACTTGTGGGTACTATCTCTAAGGATGTAAAATTTTCCATACAGGATTCCTGAACGTACAAATTTTGATCTCTCTTAGGCTGTTTCTTTGTCTGTAAATTTTCTGCCACCTGACTGAAATATTTATTAAATGCATTTGCTATCTGCTGGGGATCATTTGTGGTCACTTGGTTTGCTTTAATTTCTTTTATATCATTTTTCAAGTGATATTTACCAGTCTCTTATTTAATAATGATCCATATAGTGCTAGACTTATTGTGAGAAGACTGTATTTGCTTTTCATAACAAAGTTTCTTAGCTGCATTTATAACCCTTTTTAGAATTCTGCAGTACATTTTATAGTGTTGTCTATGTCTACCACACTTACTTTCTCTAGTTACTAAATAAAGTTCTCTTTTATGTCTACATGATATTTTTATACCTTGAGTTAGGCAGTAATTTTTAGAATTGTTATTAATTTTCCTTACATGGAGTGGAAAAATAGAACTATGAATTCTTACAAAAGTGTTTAAGAAGGAGTTAAATTTATCATTTACATTATTTAGTTTATGCATTTCTTCCCACGATTCCTCAGAGAGTTTTTTAGCTTTAAAATACTATGTTTTCTTTATTTATAATTCTAAAGCTCGTTATGAGGTTTGTTTTTTTTGGAATTGGGTGTATAATAATCAATTTTGATGAGTTGTCCATCATGGTCTGAAAGTCCATTAACAAAGGGTTGTATTTCATGGTACTCCTTTTTAGACATATCTATAAAAATATTGTTGATAGCCGTTTTGGAATTATTTTGAATTCTAGTTGCAAAATTGACTGTATGCATAAGATTTTATGATCTTAATAGTGAACAAATTTGCATCTTTTGATTGCTATCAAGAAATCTATGTTCAAGTCACCGCACAAAATAAATTGAATCTTTGGCTTGAAGAGCAGTTTTAGAATAATGTCTTAAGTTATGTAGAAAGTTGTCGAGATTTCCTGTGGGTGCCCTATATACCACTAATATAATTAGTTGGTTTACTGTGTTAATATGAACAGCGCAACATTCAAAGGTTTGTTCCAGACAGTACTTCTCAAGATCAATTACGTTGAAGCTTATATTATTCTTAACAAAGGTACTCACACCTCCTATAGAGAGTTTTTGTCTACAGTAGCAAGCTGCTGTTTTATAACTATCTATTGAAAAATGTAATATTTCCTGTTTTTCTAAATGATGTTCTGTAATACATAAAATATCCGGACTTAACTTTCCAGACTTGAAATTAATTAACAATTCATTTACTTTATGTCTTAAACTTTGATGTTTTGGTGAAATACAGTGAGTAAGTTTTCTTTTTTTAATGACTTGGAAAAATGATTATCTGATTTCTGTTTTACTTCTAAAATATTTACAGCTCTATTTATCTGATTAACTCTAAAAAAGGAACAACATTACTAGTGACAAGAGCAGGAATATTGCTGGGACCATCCATGGTTGTACATGAAAAACTCTCAACAATGGAATGCATCAGCATATCCTTGCCTCGAGAGTTTAGATGCAAGCCATGTTTAGTGTAATCATACCTTTCAATGGATGACACGTCAACGATACTAATGTGGCCTGTTCCCTCTCGACTAAGAAACTGATCAAGCCTGTGATTAACTGCTGTATCACTTTGTGTAAATTGTAGTGCATCATGACAAAATGTTACTGGTGTATCACTTTGTGTAAATTGTAGTGCATCATGACAAAAGTTTAGTGGTGTATCACTTTGTGTAAATTGTACTGCATCATGATGCAGTTATGATGTTGTAGGCATAGTTAAACCTAGTGCTGGGCTCTCTCATGTCACTGAAGATCTGGTAAAACTGAATCCAGTAGCCATACCAGTGTGAAGTTTGTGGGGCTTTTCAATAGGCACGACAAGCAGCGGCTTCATAGGAGGGTGATGAAGATGAATCTGCAACTTGAGCGTGCCTTGTTGAGCCCTGCTGCCTCTTGAAGTGATACGATACATGTTAGTGGTATAGGCCGAGATGAATATACATCTCATGGTCTACACTTCAATTCAGATGCAAAAGGCAGCTTTCGCAGCTAATTGCTGACAGAATTATGGGTAGAATTCCTGTTGTGATATCTGATAGGACTTTTTTAGGTTAAAGGAAATCCCCCAAAATAGCCATGAAAGAACTCTAAAGTCAGTTGAAATAAATAGAAGTTCACCAACAAAGAATTTTAGGAATACAGAAAATATCAGTAATTTTATTAAGAAAAATAATAGCAGTAGCTTGTTGTGTATATTTCACTAAAATATTAGGGGTTTAAGAAACAAAGTTGACGAACTTTCTCTTAGTCTTGCTTCTGAAAAATTACAGCCACATGTTTTATGCTTATCCGAACATCACTTAACAGAACAGGAATTCATACCAATTTCACTGCATGGGTACTCTCTAGGAGCAGCATATTCATGGAAAAATTTAAAAAAAGGAGGGGTTTGCATATTTGTAAGACATGATGTACCCTATAAAATCATTAATCTAAACAAGTTTTGTTTTGAGCTAGACATATAGATGTGCGCAGTTCAACTAAACATAAATCAAGTAAATTTTGCAATTATAGCTCTATATCGGTCCCCACTAGGTATCTATGAGGTATTCAAAAAAGGTTAGATGATTCCTTAAAGTTTATATTGAAACCGAAACGAGAACTGATAATTTGTGGTGACATTAATATCGATTATCTTATACCTAGTCTCTGAAAGGACCAACTCAATTCTGTATTTTTTACATACCACATGACACACACAGTAAATTTTCCTACAAGAATTCAAGGTAGCTCCTCTTCAGCATTAGATAACATATTCATAAAATTAGATAGAATTAAAACTTCAATAACCTTACCATTTGCAAATGGCCTTTCAGATCATGAGGCACAAATACTTCTCATTAAAGAGATTAACCTAAAGTTAAAACCAAACTATAAATATTGTAGAACACCAAAAGTAGATGAAAGCACCCTCACATTGTTTAAGTATGCCCTTCAACAAGAATCATGAACTGAAATTTATGAAGTGGAGTAAATGACAACTTCAATCATTTCCTACAACATTTCAACTCTCACTTTGTAGCATCCTTTTCAGTCAAATATTGTAAAATACATAATCAGAAGGAAAATAACACCTGGATTACAACAGGCATTAAAATTTCTTGCAAACGTAAGCGAAAATTATACCAAGAACTAAAACATAATAAGACCCCAAACTTAGAATGTCATTACAAAAAGTATTGTAAAATTCTAAAAGAAACAATAAAAGTTGCTAAAATATTGCCTTATAATAAAGAGATATCCAATTCTGATTTTAAAATAAAAACTATCTGGAATATAATAAAAAGAGAAACAAAAACACACTAGAAGCATTACGATATTACATCAAAGAAGCACAATGGGAAGAAATCTATGAAAAATATGAAATAAATGAAAAATTTGAATGTTTTGCTAAAATCTTAGAAAAATGCTTAAACACAGCAATACCTATATGCAAAGTAAATTGTGGAATGCAGAAAAGTAAAAACTGGTCAACCAAAGGTATAAACATCTCAAAAAAACGCATGCAATTCCTAAACAGCTTAAAACATCCAAAACTAGATGATAAATCATACACATATATAGAAAATTACAAACAAATGCTCAATAAAGTAATAATTGAAGCAAAGAAGCAGCACAACAAAATACTGATACAAAATGCAGAAAATAAAGCTAAAGTAGCATGGAATATAATAAAAGCATCACATAAAGAAAATAAACAAAAATGGGTAGAAAACATATGTATTGAAGTAAACAATAGGTTAATAGAACACCCAATAAACATAACAGAAAAATTTAATGATTATTACATCAATATTGTAAAAACTTTAGGCCTCGGCCAAGGTCAAAACCAGCAAACAACTGAAAACAGTATATGTAACTCAATGGTGTTACGAGAAATAACAAATGAGGATGTTATTATACAGATAAACACATTAAAGTGTAAACAATCTTTTGGGTTAGATGGACTTACAAATGAAATGGTTAAGCATTGTAAATCTGAAATGGCAGAGATAATGACGCATATAATTAATCAATCTTTTATAACAGGTACATTTCCCAATGCACTAAAAAAAGTAATAGTAAGACCAATATATAAGAAAAAAAATTCAAAGCATGCAATGGAAAATTATAGACCCATATCATTATGTTCAACATTTTCCAAAATAATAGAGGGATTGTTTTTAACTCAACTACAGAGCTTCTGCAGTAAGTATAAAATAATATCAGAGTACCAATTCGGTTTTCAAAAAAAGAAATCAACAATACAAGCTATCTGTAAAGGAAATGACATCCTCATAAATGCAATAGATAGGAAAGAATATGTAATCGCAATCTTTCTTGATCTTACTAAAGCATTTGACTGTGTAGATATACATAAATTAATAGCTAAAATAGAAAATTATGGCATCTGGGGCCTACCACTAAAATGGCTAAAATCTTATCTACAAAATAGAGAACAATGTGTGGAAATTATATACAATTCAAATGGTAACCTAAATAAAATCAGATCGTCTTTTAACAAAGTGACTCACGGTGTTCCACAAGGATCGAAACTAGGGCCATATCTATTCCTTATATATATAAATTGCTTATTCAAAATAATAAAAGAAGCAGGTGAAATAGCCATTGGATATGCTGATGATACTACAATTATAGTAAGGGGAAATACAGAACTTGAAGTACAAGATAAATCAAATATACTACTTGAAAAAATTAGGGAAGAGCTAGGAAACCTAGGGATGGTAATAAATACAAATAAAACAGAATGGATGCAAATCAGCTTAAAAAAGAAAATCCCACCCAATATTCAATTAGTCCTAGACAATAAACAAATACAACAAGTAACAGAAACAAACTTCTTAGGATTAATGATAGATGACAGATTAAACTGGAAAAAACATATTGAAAAAATAGCAAAAAAAATAAATACAGGACTATACATCTTAAAACAAGCAGCGCAACAAATGGATAGAGATAGCTTAATACAAATATACTATGCCTTCATACATTCTCATTTGAGCTATGGGGTTGTATTATGGGGTAATGCACAGAAAAAAACAATGCAAAGAATATTAAGACTACAGAAGCATGCCATTCGAATAATATGTAAACTAAAGAAGACGGATACTTGTAAAAATTCGTATAAAAAACTAAATATATTAACATTTCCGGCACTGTATATATATGAATGCATTAAATACTCAATAAAAAATCATAGCAATCAAAATAGAAACATGCACATACACGAACATGACACAAGAACGAAACAAAATTATTTCATTAACAGACTAAGAGGAACATTAAGTAACAAAAGTATAGAAAGTAAAACCAAAGATTTGTACAATCATTTGCCTAAACAAATAAAACAGATAACTGAAGAAAACTGTAAACTTAAAGCAATTAAAAAGTATCTCTCAGAAAATGTATTTTACTCTATAGAGGAGTATAAAATGTTAAATTAAATAAATTATGCTGTATGATGGTACCCCCCGTATTTAATTTACATACTCATGTTATTATTTATACTATATGTTTAGTTTTGTAATCAATCTGACGATCCTTGTAAATTATGTATTACAAATGGAGATAATAAAGAAATAGAAATAGGTAAAGGATCTCAAGAAAGCTCCTCAATTGCACTGAATTCTGGTAATAAAAAAATTGATGATCCTCAAAAGGTCGCAGATATTTTTAATAATTTCTTTTTGAATGTAACAGACAAATTAAATATAAATTATGAATGTAAAGAATCAGCATTAAGTTTTTTGAAAACTTCTTTCATAAACAGAGTCCCTGAATTTAAAGTAAAAATGACTACACCGTTTGAAATAAAAAATATAATAAATTTGCTCAAGACCAAAAATATCTCTGGATATGATGAAATATCAAGTAAAATCCTAAAAGCATGTTCTGACCTAATAAGTATTCCCCTTAGCTATTTATGTAACGAATCACTAAAGAGTGGAATATTTCCTGACAGAATGAAGTACTCTATTGTCAAACCACTTTTTAAAAAAGGTAAAAAAGATAATATCTTAAATTATGGACCTATATCTCTCTTGTCTGTTTTCTCAAAAGTGCTTGAGAAAGTAAAGTTCAATAGGCTTTATTATTACTTAGAAAAGAACAACTTACTTGCCAAAGAACAGTTTGGCTTTAGAAAAGGAGTAGCGACAGATAATACAAACCTACAAGCTCACGCATAAGTGTTAACAGTGTTAAATGAAAAGGAACATGTCGGTGGAATCTTTTGTGACCTAGCGAAAGCTTTTGATTGTGTGAATCATGAGATTCTGATAGCAAAACTACATTTCTATGGAATAAAGAATAACATATTAGATTGTTTCATTTCATACCTAGAGAAGAGAAAACAAAGGGTTGAAATTAATAACTGCAATGGGTATTAAAATACTGCCTCAGAATGGAAATCAGTAAAACATGGGATCAATCTTAGGGCCTCTCTTGTTCTTGGTTTACATAAATGACCTCCCATTATACATTAACAGTATTGCAGGTATTTATTTATTTGCAGATGACTCTAGTGTTCTAGTAACAAGTAAAGATTTCAATGACTGTGTAGTAAAATTAAACTATGTTCTAAATTGTATGTCAAATTGGTTCAAAGCAAACAAACTCTCAGTAAACCTTGAAAAAACAAAAATAATTAAATTTATTACTACTCGCTCATCACAAACATACATAGAAATAGGAATTAATGATACATTGTTAGAACAGCTAAATGAAGTCAAATTTCTTGGCCTTCAGGTAGAAAAGCATTTGGACTGGAAGTCACATATTAGCTACATCACACCTAAACTTAGATCAGCATGTTATACTCTCCGAGCACTGGTTAAATTTCACTCAATTGATACACTTAAATTGGTGTATTTTGCCTATTTTAACTCTATCATTGAGTATGGAATAGTATTCTGGGGTAATTCAATGGATAGTAAATGCATATTCCGGATACAGAAGAAAGCTATACAGATAATCTGTAATGCTTATAGGACAGTCATGCAAAGAACTATTTAAAAAATTGGGCATACTCACCTTATCTTGTGTTTATATACCCATTTTAAAATTCTATGCAGTTAATCGACATAGTTTTGTAACAAACATGGAAATTCATAACATTAATACTAGACAAAAGGGATATATTCATCGTCCCAATGCCAATCTTCAAAAACGTGTACATTATGAAACAATGAAGATATTTAATGCTCTCCCCAGTAATCTCAAAGAAAATGTTGGGAATTTCAGGGCTTTTAAGGCCTCTCTTAAGGAGTACCTTTGCAGTAAATCATTTTACTCTGTAGATGAATATTTAAGTGACAAATCTGTCTGACAAAACTGTCAACAATCATTGTATTTATAAGTATTATAATGTATTGTATATTAGTGTGTGTGTGTGTGTGTGTTTTATATTCAAATTAAACTGATGTACTCTTTGACTTGCACGAATGTGTCAAATGAATTTTTTAGTATTTAGCAATGACACAAGGTCTGTAAAGCCTGATGCTTTGATATTTTACACTCTAGTACATAATTGTAAATTTTTGCATTGGGAATTCTATAACATATTTGTAAATATGTATTATGATTTGTTGACATTTATGAAGAGTACATAATACAATAATCATATTTTAGTTTTATATAATTACTAGTAGTAACTATTATGTCGATAATTAGAAGGCTATCATCTGACATTACATTAGTATTACATATAATGAAATTATATTTATTTATACATTTTAACACTAATTTTTGATTGCAAAAAAGAAAAAAAGGAAGGTCATGTGGTTTTATAGAGCACATTAAGTATAGTAGAGGCCTCAAATTCAAATGGTGTGATTATATGTCTATTCTGCTGTTTTTGTAACCCAAGCTTTAAGCACGAGCTTTATACATTTTTTTGTTCCATTGTATATAAACATATGTATACATGTATGTGTCTTGACAAGTTCTATGTTCAGTGGCTTCCTGGCCTAAATGAACCTACAAAATGCTTTCTAATCTAATCTAATCTAATCTAATCTAATCATGACAAAAGTTTACTGCTGTATCACTTTGTGTAAATTGTACTGCACTATGCCAAAAGCTTACTGCTGTATTACTTTTTGTAAATTGTACTGCATCTTGACAAAAGTTTACTGCTGTATTACTTTTTGTAAATTGTACTGCATCATGACGAAAGTTTACTGGTGTATTACTTGGTGTAAATTGTACTGCAACACGACAACTTATGATATAATAACACTAAAAGATTTAGATCATTTGTTTGGGCCTTTGAGGCTATTTATTAAATAATGTAATGACAGCATTTAAGCAACCAAATGCATTTAAAACTAGTATCTATTCTCATTTTCATTTTTCTTACAAAGAAATGTGAGTCAAAGAAGGAATCAGGGTAGAAATATGTGAGAAAATCAAGGATTCTAATAGCAAATTAAAAGCTTTTCAAATAAAAGTAGATAAAAAAATAAATGAGGCTGTAAAAGCAAACTTGTACAAAGAAAATGAACAAGTAATAGATTTAGAAGGAAACAATGGAAGTAGAGAAAGGATTTTTGAGACTGGTAGTGATAGAAAATACAATGTAAATTTGTATGAAAAGGAGATAGAAAATTTTCATTGAGGTGAAGATGAGAGTCAGGGTAACATGGCTAGTTACCATGGCAACCATCTCTGTTATGGACAGATGTTGAGTGATGTGAAAGCTCCAATTTTTGATCAGCATTTAGGGGATAACCCAATACAATTTTTGAAAGAATTGGATCATTACTGTAGTATAAAAAGAATCCCTAAAGAATTCAGAATGAGCATTGTGAGAAATTCTTTAAGAGGTAGTGGCCGAGAATGGATGCGGTTAACATTGCCTAGCAATGAAAGCTATAGTAAATTTAAAGATTTGTTCTTGTCAAGATTTTGGGGGCTAGCTGTACAAAATTAAATGCGCTTAGAATTTTCAATTGGAAGATTTGACCCCAGCAAGGTCACAAGCATGTCTGATTATTTTCTAAGAATTGCCAATATGTGTAAGTTCTTAAATTCAAGACAGACAGAAAATGAAATTATACAGTTGGTAACAAGACATTTTCCAAAGGATATTATTATTTTGGGAAGTGATTTCTTGCTAGCTTGGCATGCCATAATTGATTTTTGGGGAAATATATAAAAATGAATGATGTAAGTAATGAGATAGTCATCTCTTTGGAGAAAGAATGCTGCGATGATATAATATGTAAAAGGAATTATACTGATTCTTGTGAAGAAAGGTTCTTCATTGAGAACATTGGGATTAAAAAGGGTGTAGATGCAGTCACACTCTATATGAATATGGATAAAGACGAGAATATTATTTAAATGATTTTGTGTCATGCCCAAGTGTTATTTGTGAGGAATGTATTCTGCAGTTAGAATGTAATGATGCTATGGATGGAAATGTGGTTTCCATGGAGATGAGTAAACAATTCTCAAACAGTAGCCATGATAGATATGGTAATGCGTATAGGGAAGTACAAAATAAATTAACAAAATGCCATGGATTGAATACTGTGCAATTAGATAAGTTAAGAGACATGCTTATGGAGAATATTCATGTTTTAGTGATAAGCCTGGTAAATGTAACAAATATGTTCATTGATTTGAATTGAAAGTGCAGACCCACACCAATAGCAATTAGAAAGCAAGTCGATGAAGTAATTGAGCAAATGTTGAAAGATGACATTATTGAGGTAGCGGATGAGTCAGCGTACTTAAATCCGATATGTTGGGTTCATAAAAGAAATAATAAGCTGAGGATGACTGTAGATACTTCTTTTTACCATCCCAGATAATTTTAGGTCAGAAATAGTGGACTCGTCTAAGCTAAAGTTAATTTTAAATTTATTTTCGTCATGTTCGATTCGTTTTCAAGATTCAAAAAAATTCTTTTACTATCCCAGATAATTTTAGGCCCAAAAGTGTGGACTCTCTAAGCTTATGCGAGCAAAGCATTTTTCCATTATAGATTTAGTCGCCTCATATTGGCAAATAGAATTAAGTGAAGATTTACGCAAGTACACTGCTTTTTTGCATTCTGGTAAAGCTTTTTTCTTCAAGAGAAGCACCTTTGGTTTATCCACCAGTAGTCCAGCTTTGATAAAAGCACTGTATAACATCTTTGGGAATACTGTTAATTATTTTACTTCTAGTTATGTGAATGACTTTTTGATTTTTGACACTAGTTTTGAATCCCAAATAACTCATTTGGATTATGTTTTGATAAAGTTTAGAGAAAGTAATATGACTGTCAGTTTGGAAAAGTGCAAATTTTTTGAGAAAGAGATAACATTTTTGGGGTATCTGATTTCAGAAAAGGTTAATCCAAGCCACCATGCCTCCAAAGAACTTAAAGCAACTTAGATGATTCTTTGGAATTTTGCATTACGAAGCTAGATTTGTTGAGGATTATGCTGGGGAAGTTGGACTCTTGAGGGAATTATTAAAGAAGGGTGTTAGATAGTGCTGGGAGCAGAAACACCAGGTGGCTTTTGAAAATGTAAAGAAATTATTTAAATCTGCAATACTTTTGGAGCGACCAAATTATGATTTTTCCATTTCACATTTTTTTCGAATGCCAGTTTTGGCTGTGTGCTTTGCCAATATGATGAAAACAATGAGAAACATGTGATAGCTACTGCATCAAGGTCATTAACAAAAGTTGAGATTAATGCATGCGTAACAGAGTTAGAGATAGGTGCTATTTATTTTGCATTGCAAATGTTTAGGTTGTACATATATAATTATGAGATAATTTTTCATACAAGTCATGTTAACTTGTCATTTACACCGACTTATAAGTTAGTTAATTCTAAACTGTTCCATCATATTCATGAGGTTATGTCATAAACGTTCTACTAATTCCAGGTAAGGAAAATATATTTAGTGATACTTTGGCTAGGCTTAAGCTTGATAATCACATACCTGATATCATTGGAAATCCTTGCAACGAAGTAAAACTTTTAAAACTAAATATTAAAATGAATCAAGATTTGACCTGTAAGCTGAAAAATTTACAAAGATTTCAAATGGAAGACGAGATAAGTAAAATATGGGGGGATGCACCAGAGATTAGTGAAGTAACTGAATCAAAGTTTGGGAAAAGAATGGATTTGTTTACAAGTTGCTAGGTAACTTAAATAAGAGCTGGAAGATTATGATACCAAAATGTGTGCAGGATGAGTTAATTTTAGCTTTTCACATTTTATTAATTTATTCAGGTGTAGAGAAAACTGTTTTATGTTTGTCAGAAGTGGCACACATAGAACATTTAAATAAAAAAGGCAAGGAGAATAATTTCTACTTGTGATTTATGTCAGAAAGCCAGGAGTTTAAATGTTAAGTATGATACTATACCTAAGACTATAATTAGGGACAAGAAAAATGCTTTGGTTGCAATTGATTTATGTGGTAAAATGCCTGCAGGTCAATCCAATTTTAGATTTATTATTGTCATTTTCTCGATTCGTTTTCAAGATTCACAAAAATCTTTCCTATGAGGAAAATAGTGTATCATGCTTAAACAAAATTATTAACGATAACATACCAAAGTATGGGCAAACTGAGGCCATATTGTCAGACAATGCCACGGTTCACACCAGTAGAAAATCTGTTGATACCTTACATGAACATGGATTAAACTGTATCATAGCTCTGTGTATTTCCCACAAGGAAACCCATGCGAGAGATGCTCGAGGAATATTTTGACGAATTTCAGATTTTTATGCCACAATAATAAATCGTGGGTTAAACATTGTGAATGTGTTGAAAATGCCATTAGTTGTTCCATAGATGCTACAACTGGATTCACCCCTTATGAATTGGGGTAAGGCCTAGTAAAATAGTAAAATTAGTACCTGATATAATATGTAAAGGTAATTCTTTAACCTATGAACAGAAAGCGGAGCTGGCTTTTAAAAGGATCCAAAGAAAATCCGAAATGAGGGTAAGGCATGCAAAAAGGCACAGGTTTTTTGTGGAATCCTGTTATTGGTAGCGAAGTATTAATAAAAAGAAAGAACATTTCCAAAGCTGAATGGAACGTATACTCTAGGATGACTTTATTGTATAAAGGTCCTTTTATCATAAGCAAAATTTTCAGAGTTCACACATACGAACTAAGAGATTCAAAGAATAAGGTTATAGGGCAGTATGATGAACAGATACTGCGCCCATACAAAAGGTCCAATATATAATTGTGTATTGTAAAACATTAATTTTGTGTGTGTGAGTGTTTTGTAAGATAGAATGCACATTGTTATGAACTTTAACCTGTTTTTTGTGAATGAGAGTTTATAGTATGGATGGATAATGCATTGTGGTATATTATTTATTGGGGAAGATTTCACGACATTGTGAACTCTGAATATATGAGAATTATAAAAAAAAGAAAGAAAGAAAAAAAAAAGGAGAAGTTTGTTCACAGCATCATGAAAGGGGCATTTGAGGCAATATGTATATCCTAACCACAAAATCTGCCGACATTTTGTGAATTTCATGTCATTTTTGTAATATTTGATGTTTTTGTTCTGTTGCATTCCAAAGTTGAAATTGCTGGATGCAAATGTTTATTATTCCTTGTGCTTTAGTCATGTATAAGTGTTTTGATTTTCTCTATGTGATTTTGTTTTCTAATAATAAGTATCATAGTTACGTGTTGATTTTCTTGATTTTTGAAGCCAGTTATCAAAAAGAAAGAGGCTTTTTCACAAGTATGGAAAAGGCCACTTGGAGATTATGCATAGAATTATATGCTTACAAATATTTGCAGCATTCATCAAAGCACAAACATTGCATTGAGCGATTGCAGTTTCCATTTAGAATTGTACGAAATGATTACAAAATAAACTACAATTGTACAAAGAAAATCCTAGTGATTTATTATTTAAGAAGTCGCAGGTAGTCTGGGTCTGTGAAGCCCAACAAGCCCATTAAATCGCCCTGCTACTCCAAACAAAGTATAAGTGCATGAATGCGAAGAGGATCTCATGCTTCAACAGTGCACGTTTCAAAATAAGGGATAAAATTGGTTCTACCAAATTTTGCAACTCATTATGGTGAGGTTGATGTTATAAGAAAGCGTGTGCTGACACCTACTATTTTACTTATTTCTGCTTTTGCTTATCCACAGTGCACAGTAAAACTTGTGTGGTGATGACTTTCTACTTTCCCAGTTACTCGGACTAAGATTTTAGTGCAAATGA
Organism: Hymenopus coronatus; assembly: GCA_030762935.1. Classification (NCBI taxonomy): domain Eukaryota; kingdom Metazoa; phylum Arthropoda; class Insecta; order Mantodea; family Hymenopodidae; genus Hymenopus; species Hymenopus coronatus. Next base: position 3,729,840 of record CM060900.1, on the reverse strand, counting down.
GGCATTCCTCCCATTAAAACACTCTTGAAGACTATACCTGGAAAGTCATGCCAGTAACAGCTATAGGCAGGTATATCTGGGAATCAGAAAGGAATTTGACCTGCATCCAGTGCAGCAAAGAATATGAAGAAATAACTATACCATAGTAAATATTTATTATGGTACAAGGAAACTTAAAATATTGAAAATGTTTATTAAAACTTCAGCAGTAATATCTGTTAGGAAGAAGCACTAAACAAATAGAATGATATAATGTAATTGCAGCATGTAAGATCTAGCAAATCTCTATTTTTCCTTAAAAATGTCAAATTGCTAATAATTTACATATGGCAAAACAGACAGAAAGACAGCTATGAAAAATGAAAATGTTACAATTGTGTTGCATGTTACAGTTTGACTATGATTTGATAACATTTTTGATATGATTTCAAATAAAAGTTTTTTAATTTGGAAATAGGGGTTTTTAACATTAACATTACTTTAGTTACTTTTGAATTTTTATTTCAATCATGCTATTACTCATTAATTCTTCACAAAAATTAGTGCAAAATTAGTGCTTATGTATAATGTTCAATACAAAGACCGCTAATTAAAATTATATCTGCAGATTTTTAAAATAATTATCAACACAAAATCTTTCTCTGCATATCTGTTACTTGCTCTCTGTATATAGCTTTTTAATCTTAAACAATGTTTTCAATTAAAACGGTTCTTATACTTACTGCCAAGATGCCCCCTCCAAAAAAGCTACAAATTTAAAAATTCTGTGATCTACATTTTTGTACTATTCTCCTGTGATTTTCTTTACCAGTTTTCAGGTCCCCTACTTATAATTCTTCCAAACCCTGTTTGTTGAAATTCAGACCTTTTCACATTATAGGGGTTACACTTTCATATACATTTTTAAACACACTGTGATGACATATTGCTGAAACTATTATAGCAGAGAAATTCGAATGTTCACATTTGCAGACACATTGAAGGCTGCAAAATTTGTAGTACGCACACTTTATAGAAAATTTCATTTTTCTTTCCTGCATTTAGAAAATCACATTATTAAAAGGTGTCTTACACTGTCATGTATGTATGTTATGCCCATATGAGCTGTCATATGAAATGAACATATGTACAAAAATATGTTTTTTGAGATACAGTTGCTTTTAAAGCACTCAGGATGGATCTTGTTTAGTGTCAAATGACTGCATATCCATCTTTCATACTTAACATGAAATAACCGTATAGCATGACTTATGTTAAGAGTCTAAGAAATGCATGTCGTGGCTCACCCTGATTGATTGTAATGTGGATAAGGTTGGTCACCGTGCCTGGTGGCAACACCTCGTTTACTAGTGCAATTACCATTATCTAAAAGCAACATAATGCATTGGAAAGTAGATTTTGTTTATTTTCTTCCATTGTAGTCATTGTGTCTTGAATAAAATAACTATTACAATATTGATAGTGTTTTACTATAAGAATAACAATAATATAATGCCAACAAACTCAAATATTCAATCAAAATAAAAGTAGCCTTGCTATCGCTACACACAGACTTAGCTTATTTGAGAAGCTGCCAACTTATACTGGTGCTAGGCGTGTGTGTGGTGTGTGGTGTATGTGTAATGTGTGTTTTTTTACTATTTTTACTATTATTATCATTATTGTTATTATAGTAGTTTATTGTAAATTGGAGTACACTTGAATATCAAGTGTTTTAAGTGGTGAGTCATCCTCCGTGGTGTAATGGTTACCATGCTAACTTCACATACCCAAGGTCGCAGATTCAAACCCAGTGGAGATCAATGGATTTTTTCGGGTGTAAAAATCCTTAGCATGGCTTCCTCTGGAAGGAAAGTAAAGCTGTTGGTCCCGTGTCATAGATTTACGGCATGTAAAAGAACCTCAAGCCTGATAGAAAGGCCTCTGAGCAAAATTAAATGGTCTTTCATGCCCAATTTAGAATGGGACGCTGAGAACCACAGTAGTAGAGCGTCCATAAGTAACACACCATTTATATTTTATTTTTAAATGGTGATTCCATTTGAAGAAATATACTTAAAATATAAATTGGAGAATAAGTTGGCACTTAATACTTAACTTTTTTACTTTCTCCATACGTACTATGCACATAGTGTATAGAGAAAGTATTGCACTCCACCAAAAATTCGATACCGAGGTTTCACCGGAAATATGTGTTAGGGTCCCCAATATCCAAAAAAAGCATTTTCATAAAAAGGTCCATGTGTGTGTGTGTGTGTGTGTGTGTGTGTGTGTGTGTGTCTGTGAACACGATAACTCAAAAACGAAAAGTCTGTAAAATACCAAACTTGCTATTTAAGTTTAGTATCTTCCAGGGATGCAACACGAAGATTTTGAGAAAAATCCCCCCACCCCCAACTACCCTTTACATGGAACTTTTTTCGAAAATTTTGATTTTCTCAAAAATGGCTCTTAACGATTTTGATTAAAATTTCGGGTATTAAACATATTTACCTGACAAATGAAATGTATATCTTGAATTTTCTGGGAATAGCCTCTGAAAAGTAGTTTATTCTGGATGAATTTTACTAAATTTTGAATAACTGCTAAACCATAAGAGATGGACAAAAACTTACTACACAAAAAATGTAGAGCACATTAAAACACACAATTTATGTTATATACATTTTTTTCGTGGAGTTCGTTTTTGTGACATTCCTTATTTTTGGTTTCTGCTATGAAAAAACATATACTTTTCTCATATTGGAACTTGTCAACTCCTATCCATATAAACAAAGGAACTTCATTGACATAGCAACCAGCTTTTGACTATCACTTTCACCTACGGTTGTCCCTTATTTCGCTTCTACTTACAAGGATGCGAGTAATAAGACTATTTCTGCTAATTTTTTCTGATTAGCATAAAGTAAGTAGAAGTATAAGCTTTTTAAGAATTATTTGTTGCAGGGATATGGAGAAAGTCATGTGAATGGTACACATCAGATTTTATAGTATATACTCTTGTTGGTAAGAATAAAGGATTCTGAGTATTTACTTGTTTATGAGTATATACTCAAAATATGAAAGCAGAGTAGTATATTCTTAGGCAGCCATCTTATATAGAGTATGAACTCAGTTTGATAAGAATAAAACATACCATATTCTCACTTTTACTAGTTTATACTCATTTCATATTGAGCATGGTTAGAAGCAGGCTCAGATGTGAGTAATAACATATACATTTTTTGTGCTGTGTTAAATGGCAGAGTTTATGAACTATGTACCACATGGCAAAGTATACAAACAGAGACAAGAACACGTGGACTCAAAGAACTTCAAAAGTCTTTATCGGTTTACTAAAATTTATTTTATTTATTTATTTAAGTGCTAAGTTCCTTACAATGGTGGCAACCTCTTAGGCCCAGGCCTTATCTGGGTATGCCACTCAACTATTTTTAACATACATGCTTAATTATAAATTACCTCTACCGTTTTGTTATTTCCCTGTGATCTCCCTTTAATAATCCATTTCTGTTTTTTTTCTTTCCCATTTTATTTTAACTTTCCATAAGAATTCCCCTAAATTTCTTAATTTTTCTTTGTCCTTAAAAATCTTTCGTATCCCTAGCTCGTTATTCCTCCTTAGCCACTTCCGTTTGATCAACTCTGTTCTCCATTCATTTGACCCTTTACATTTGAACATTATGTGCAGTTCATCCTCATCCTCCCCACAGATTGGACATAGCCCCTGCCTCATACCTCCTCTCAACCCTTTCAGCTTCCATATCCCTAGTCGGAACCATGCCAATCCTGCTCTCTCGTTTCTATTGTACACTTTGAGGTATTCCTCCTTTCCTGCACTATCCTTCATCTCATTGTACCATTGCAACGATTTTTTCTCCCTCATTTGTGCACTTTGATTCTGCCTATCCATATCCTCCAATCTATCCCTCACTTCTTTCCACAACCCCCTATCTAGATTGTTCATTCTATTCCACAAATCTCCTAGGCCACTCTTGATCAACTGCTCCTTGATCTTACTCAACCATGTATTACATTCCATTTTATTCTCCTGAAACCTTAAACATACTTTCATAATATCTGATTCTGGCAACTGCTGTATACGAAATAAATACTTGAGTACCCTCTCCATTATTTGTCCTCTAGTACTAACTCTCCCATCACTCCTGCATTACCTGTACACTGTGGTACTCCCAAAATGAGCTTGCAAAATGTTCTCATCACCAAATCCAGCCTTTCCCACCCCTTCTCCAACCCCCAAATTTCAATTCCATATATCCACCTAGACTCTACCAAGGCACAATATATTCGCTCAAACCATTCTACACTCATTATTGGTGCTATATACAAGCATCTTCTTATGGCGCTCATAGCCAATCTCCCCGTTGCCACAGCTTTTCTTACCTGCTTGTCCCACCTTCCTGTGCTAGACAACTTCATCCCTAAGTAAGTAAATTCACTAACAATTTGAATTTCTCCACCTTCTCCAAACCACTTTTCTTCCATACTCAATTTTGATCCTTTCTTGAACACCATAATTTTTGTTTTCCTTTGGTTCATATCAGCCCCCATTTATTGCAAAATTGCTCTATTGCACTAATGGCCAATTTTAGACCCCTTACTGTTATTGATCCCACCATTAAGTCATCTGCAAATAGTAGATCTGGGATTTCTATGTTACTAACCACTCGAGCATGGGGATTTGCTAACTTAACCTCATCCAAAATATCATCAATAAATAAATTAAATATCACTGGGCTAAGTTTACACCCCTGTCTTAAGCCCCTTTCTTGCTCGACTTCCTTTGTCAATTCATTCCTTCCACATCATGCACAAAATGTATTTTGGTGATACAGCTCTCCTAGCAGTTCTATCACCTTATTGCTCAATCCTTTAGCTTGTAATTTGTACCATAGTGCTTCTCTTATCACCCTATCATAAGCTTTCTCTAAATCTAGAAATACTGCATATAATTTACCCCTTTTCCTTGTTACATATTTCCCTACCAATGTATCAATCACCAGTATGTTGTCAACTGTCCTTCTACCCGTCCTAAAACCTGCCTGAAATGGTGACAGCCTGTTGTTCGTTTCTGCCCACCCTTGTATTCTTTCTGCCAATATGCCTGTAAATATTTTCCCCACATTTGAGAGTAGTGATATCCCTCTATAATTGCTAGGATTTGCCTCACTCCCCTTACCTTTATAAATTGGAACTATAATTGCTGTCCTCCAGCTCTTTGGCACTCGGCCCCTTTCCTTTATCAAGTTAATTAGCCTTGTTAAACACCTCAATCTTTCCTGGTCCTCACACCAAACTTTTAAAAATTCTGTAGGTAATCCATCAATTCCAGCTGCTTTCTTTCTTTTAAATTTCTGTACCTGCTTCAATACTTCCTGTGCCTCAAATGGCCTGTCTAATTCCTCCACATATGTATTCTGTATTTCCATCCTCCACCCCCTTGTATTGATCTCATGCTTTTCAAACAAACTCTGGAAATATACAACCCAGTCATTTGAACTAATACCCATGCTTGCTTGTCTCTTTTTTGTACATTCCCCAATAACTTTCCATGCCTGTTGCATTCCCCCTGATCTAATCCTCTCCTCTATGTCTACAGCCCTTGCCCTGCCCCACTCTTGCTTCTTTAGCTCAAGTAACTCCTTGTATCTCTCCTTTAGACACAACATAACTTCCCTTTTCTCTTTGCCTTCCCTCCACTTAATCACTGCCTTCCTAGCCACCTCTCTCATCTCCCTACATTCACCATCGAACCATGTACTACATGCTTCCTTCACCTTCTTGTTACTTGCCTCCATATTCCTATCTGCCCATTTCAGTGCAAACTCACATATCTCAGTTGCTACCTCACTTTCCCCCCTCAATATCATTAACTCTATACCATATATACACAATTTACCCACTGTTGAATCCAATGACTCACAGAATTCTTCACCTCTCTCAGAGTTCCATTTGTAATTCTCCATTTTATACCTACCATCATCCTTCCTTATATTTAATTCAGTAATATCACTTTCCACTTCCCACTCACATAATAATGTACTAAAATTAATGTGGACTGGGTGAACACATACTTATTTGGGCCATAGAAAATGGAAACAAGAGGAGCAGCACAGAAGAATGTGATTAAACTGAAAACATTTTTAAGATTAGTGGGTGATCCTGGTTTCCAAGTTGGCATTGGAGAGGATCTTGGTATACATCAGACCACTGTATCCAAAGCTGTAGTTGAGGTTATGGATTTCATTATTGAAAAAGACCCAGTTTGGATGAAGTTTCCCTAAACTAATATAGATTTTGATGCTGCAAAACTACAATGGCTAGAAAAAAATATTTTCCCAGCAGCAATAGGAGCACTAGACTGTACACATATTCAAATTAAAAAGCCAAATGATTTTGGAGATGAATATGTGAACAGAAAAGGCTATACAAGCATCAATGTGCAGGCCACTTGTAATGCCAAAGAAAGCTTTACAAGTATTGATGCTTCATGGCTGGGGTCTGTGCATGATGCATGGATTTGGAGGACATCTAACATACAGGCTACTTTGAGCCAAAATGGAGTGAATGCACTGCCTCTGGCAGACAGTGGCTATGGCATTGCACCATGGCTTATGGTACCATACAGAAATGCAGTAACACCTCAAGAAATTGCTAATAATAGGTGCATTAAGTAAAGAGAGGGTCATCATTGAGCGGTGCTGTGGGCAACTAAAGCAACGATTTCCAATTCTCCAGAATACTGTGCATTTGTCTACAGATAACGTACCAAAGCTTATCACTTGCTGTACTGTACTGCATAATATTGCTAAATGTTTGCAAGATCCAGATATAGAACTGCCAGCTTTCGATGAAGAAGTGAATGTGTATGTCGATCAAGATGAGATGCCAGTGGCAATTTGCCGAAATGGCGAATTTGGGAGGAACCAGATAGAAATATTATTCCATCATGCATAAATTCATAAAATATGTAAAATAATTGTTTTTTGATGGTATCTGTTGAGAGTACCTATGTGATTTTAGCATATTGTTATAAGAGAACATTTAATATTGTCAGTGTCTGTTATTAAACAAGAGAGAGAAAGGGGTTACCTGTTTATAAAGTTGAATATTTTCCTTTTATAATACTAGAATAATGGGGTTCATTAAGCTCAGTGTTTGGTGGTTAATTTACAAGTACTGGAGAACTGGAATTGCAAATTAAATGATGTTTTCTTTTTCAGATGTAGTGATTAAAACTGCATACTTACGTTAATTATTATTTCTTCATAATAAGCACTACTTTCCATTTAAGTGGTTTTATGTATTAGTGTTTGAAACTACATGTATGTTTATCTATGAATTTAACACAGTTTCTGCACATTAAAATATTGATGGGTTTAAATTGATTGGTTAAAGAGAAAGAGAAACAGAGAGCGAGAGCGAGAGATATGATCTATGTTATATTCACATGACTTTCTCTTCTGCAACAACTATTGTTGTAAAAACTTAGCTATATATGTACTTCATGCTAATAAACAGACATTGATTTATTATATATTTCCTTGCAGGCACACTGGGAGAAAAATATACTAAAGTGATAGTGAAATATTTAAAGAGCTGGTTGCTATGTGATGGCATGACATTCTGTTCTCTTTGCTTGACCAGAATGAAAAGAAGAAAAAAAAAAAGCGAATGTGTTCCCATTTATCTTGGAAAATTTAAATGGATGACTATCTCAGAAATGGTTAACTTCAAAAAGAATTTTCATAAATTGCGTGCTGTGATGAGATCTACATATTTGTGCAGTAGGCTTTTACCTAACTCTTACAGTTTACTAGTTATGCAAAAGTCATCCAAAATAAAGAGGACTTCAGAGGCTATTCTCAGAAAATTTGAAATATACATTTAATTTGTAATGAAGTATCTTAGACATATATTTCTCAAAAGCATTAAACTCATTTTATAAAAAGGTCCTGAAAGTACTCCATGCTCAGAAACTCCCTTGTTTGCTTGCTTCCTCCTAAATAACCAAAAAATCAGCAAGTGGTTTTAAGTATGAATTTATTGTAACTGTTCTACTAAATAGAAAAATGTGGTCATTTAAGTATTTAGAAAAACATTTCTTTGACAATCCTGGAGTCCAGCAAAAATAAACCAATAAGGAAATTTGGGATTAATCTGAGAATAAAATAAAAAGGCAGATAAATGCACGTGCAGCTACTTGATAAATAAAACAAAAATATAAAAATAAAGCAATGCATTTCATTTTCTGCCTCACATAAAATTGGAAAGGATTATCTGTTAAGTACACTGGTCAATTGAAATTTACAGGCATTCAAACAATCAGTGCTCAGTACATAGACTGGAACATGGACTTGAGGAACATAGTTTGCGGAAAATATTTTTAAGAAAACAGGGTTTGCTTTTCAAATAAGAACATATTTAACAATCTTTTCTTGGTATCAACCCAATGCTCCCACTGAGGAATGAAAGCTACAGAGTTGAGAATTCATGGAAAATCATTATACTTTGCCTTATCCGACCTAGGAAACTTACAAGTAAGCTTTACATAAGTTAAATCTCATAGGTGTTCTGAAATTTCACTCCTTTACCTTTTGGGCTGTTTCATCCTCCTTTGTTCAGTTTTGAATGTTTTTACTTACCTTAGCATGATTTTGACAAGTGTTAAAATTAAGAAACACCTTTATCCTGACTGTAGCATTGTGGAAATAAGTGGGTAATACTACTGTACATTACAATTGGCACCAAATTCACATGCTTAAAATGTGGAAGCCTAACCTCAAATTTGTTTCAAAATCATTGCTAATCTACAGGCACTGTTGTGGGAAATATGCTTAAAATGTGCAATCCTAAGCCAGCTTAAGATCATTACTAATCCACAGGTGTGGAGGCTGTTATCCTGTAATGGTGGAAAATTAAGTTGCATGTTTAAAATTTAAATAAAATGTGGAAACCTTAGAAGCTATAACTTGTGGTAAAACCATTTATAATCCTCAGGCACTGATGCTATCTCTATATTGTGCTTACATCCTGCATTGTACTGGAAATTGAATGGTATATATTTTCACTGAGGAAAGAAAGCCTACACATAATACATTAAATAAACCAAATTTATTTGCACATCTACATATGTATTTGAATTTTTCCCAAGTTCTTTCCTCAATTTCTGTTGTTTTAATTGTAAAACTGTTAACTGTTTTAATAGCACTAGCTGCTGCAGTTGAGCATTTTGCATGTTGTCCTCCATGAATCTTCACACTGTAACTGCATCCTCCTAAAATACATACAACAAATAGTGGTATTAATTTGAGTGAGGTTTACTAATGAATCAAATGAAAATACACAATTCAGGAAGGCCTGTTTAATTTTTAATGAAAATTGTAATTTTTTAAAAATCTAATTTTGGATTGGAGTTATTATGGCAAACAAGACTACCCATATTTGAGTAACCCTGCTTAAAATGTCAGAACCCAAGTCTTGAAACTAAACAAATTGTGCATTTATGCCACGAGCTAAATCTAACATAACTCCATGCATTAAAAAAAAAAAAAAAAAAAAAAAGTTTCACTATTAGGTAATCTCCGATACTTATGGCACTTTTTTTTTAGGGGCAACTCAGTTACTCTTTGTGGCTTCTGACCCTAACAATATATTTGGCTAACTGTGCTCCAAAAAGCACAAGTAAAGCAGTTTACTCGCATACATATTTGATATACAAACAAAAAGGACTTACCTGGCACTCTGGAAATTGTCAGATTCAAGTCTCCGTTTAGCATCTTGTGGATGATCTTCTCCCAATCTTTGAGGGCGATTATTTTATTTCCAGTTTTACGCAAATTGCACTTCTGTTTTACTCTCATTTTCATGTTGTTTATTTTTTTTGTAATTGCACGCTCATCTACAGTTTTGCCACACATAGCCTCAATTTTTAATCTCAGCTCTTGCAGGGCTATGCTTTTACTCTTTCTTATCGTTTGTGATTTGCTGAATATCACAGGATATTCTCGAAGCAAATTTGCAAACGTTATCAAGGGCAAATCCATTTTTAATTGTACGTATCTCAGCAAAAAATAAACAACAACCAATAGGGTGCCAAGAGCTATGCAAGCCAAGCCGCAAGAATCAAGTGCATGTATCAAAGATGTTAGAATGAGGGCACAGAGAGTAGCTCGCCTGAGTGTATACTCGCATTACAAGGCTATGGAAATGCATATATAATCGTGAACGGTAGAATCTTTTTATTCATATGAAAATAAATATGTTCTCACCAGGTTGAGTATATAATCGCAAAAGTTCTCATACTCACAAGTATAAATTATGAATAACTACTCGGGTTTTATTCATACCACCCTTTATCTCAACAAAGATATGTTTAAGTATGAATTGAAAACTGTAGCAGAAGTATTATATTTTAGGATCCTACTGAATTTTTACATTGGCAGGAGAGTGGCCGTGAACCATGTTGTATTGATGAATATGATGAAGTCCGAGATATGGATCATCTACCAATTGAAACTGGAAATTCAGATTCCAATGTGGATAGTTCATCTCAGTTATGTACCAAGAGGAAGAAACATTCCTGCATATATCCAAACGAAAAGCAAACCACCAGAAAAATGTATCATACACTCATGCCACTATTAGTTGCTGATACCTTAAAGTATCTTTATGTTCCAAGAAATAAAGATGAAATTGTGATGAGATTCCTCCTTCAGATTCCTCCAAACAGTGAGAAATCAGCTGGAATTACCAATCATGAAGGTACAGATTCAAATATGGAGCAGTGAATTCAATGAGAAAAGGGATAAGAAAAGATGAAATAGGAAAGCTGTTCCAGACAACGGGAGAAGAAACATAAAAAAAAGGAAAATACAACCAGGTCAGGAAGTTTGAGCAAAAAGTGGTAAAATACGAGCGCAGAAAACTGTTTAGCCATAAAATTGTTCTCAGGATCCTCGGAAATGCAGTATTAACTTTTCTGAGGATGATCGCAGGGCAACCAATAATGCCTTTTGGAGCCAGGCTGATGTCAATAGGCAACGAGTGTCTGAATACTCTTGTTATTGAGAAATAGCTATAACTAGAATACATGCAGATATTTCAATGAGAAATAAAAGTAGAGAATTTTATCTAGTGAAAAATATTTTTAGGTATGCCGATCATTTTTCTTGGTGACTTTTAACATATCAGAAATTGTTGTGAGAAATACACAATCAGAAAAATAAATGCAACACCACTAAGGGCTGTGTTCACTGAAAAATGGGTATAGTATTTGGATGTTGAGGGGTTATAATATTATTGTGGACAACAAATGGCACTGCACAGATGTGTATCTATGACCTCTGCGTCACCTCTGCAGACAGTCACTGTGGTACCATAACAGTGTCTAGGGCAAAATACAGCCATGTGAATGGGTTCGAATTGTTACCCTGCACATGTTGGGTGTGTCTGTGTCTTCTTACTCTCATAGACCAGGTTCTGGATCGATGGATTGTACAGGCAAATAGCATCCAGTCAGCAACGACTATTGGAAACCGCCTTCTTACAGCAGGACTCAAGGTTTACAAATAATATCAGCACATAGTTTTAATATTTTTGTGGTAATTTGATCACATCCTGATGAGTTTTTGCTTTGAGGAATTGTATTACCTTCTTATTTTGGTTGCACTTGGGTATTACCTCCAAGGAAGTGAAATTTTCCAGACAGGATTCCTTAGGTTAAAGAATTGAATCTTTCTTAAGTTGATACTTTGTCAATAGATTTTCTGCTTCTTGAATTAAATATTCATTAAATGCGGTTGCTAACTGCTGAGGATCATTTGTGGATACTTGATTTTCTATAATTTTTTTTTATATTGTTTTCTGAGCAACACTTAACCAGTGTCTTTTTTAATAATGTTCCTTATTGTGTGATGATTCTGTTTTTCATAACAATGCTTTTTCGCTGTATTTATAACTTTTTAAGAGTTTTGCAATACACTTTGTAGTGATGTTTATGTCTATCACAGTTGCTAAGTAAAGGTCTCTTTTTTGTCTGCACAGTATTCCTGTACCCCATGTTAGCCAGTCATTTTTAAAAGTACTATTAATAATTTTCTTTATATAGGATGGAAAACTAGAACTATGGATTCTTACAAAAGTGTTTAAGGAGGAGTCAAACTTTTATTTACATTATATAATGTATATATCTCTTCCCACAACTCCTCAGTTTGGCCTTATTTATGATTATAAAGCTGATTATGCAGTTTGCTTTTCTGAAACTGGGAGTAGAATAATCAATTTTTATTAGCTGTCTATCATGGTCCGGAGTCAAACTTTTATTTACATTATATAATGTATATATCTCTTCCCACAACTCCTCAGTTTGGCCTTATTTATGATTATAAAGCTGATTATGCAGTTTGCTTTTCTGAAACTGGGAGTAGAATAATCAATTTTTATTAGCTGTCTATCATGGTCCGAAAGTCCATAAAAAAAGGTTGTATTTCATGGTATTCTTTTTAGATATGTCTATGAAAATATTGTCTATAGCTGTTTTGGAGTGACCGCATTGTGAAGCACCATTACTAATGTCTATGGCCAGCAGCGACATTGTTGCCAGCATATGAAAATATGTAATTAACTATACACAAAGCCAATTGTTGAAAATGCTACTCACATTTCTTCTGTAGTATAAATTAACAAGTTGCAATAAATTGTATTGTATGGTCTAATGGGTTAAGCTGACAACCAGGTGATGGTTCCTGAGGGCCTCTCAGATCTCTCCAGATATTGCATTCAGTACTTCTGCTGCCCATCTCTGGATGCTTGCTATCAGTTGTGCAGATTCCTCTTCTGCTGACCATTGATTGTGGGTGGTGATGGTGACACATCATTGGCAGAAGACTGGGAACTTGGGTGTCTTGATGTGTGCAGATTTTGTCTCGTGTGCTGTTGTCTTGCCCTTCAAGTCTTTCAGCTTTCATTGAGCATCTTTTGTGCCGTTGTGTTCACTTCTTTGGTGTTTCCATAAAATCTTACCTCCAGGGCATTAAGTTGGTCATAATCTTTCATGGTGGTGACAATACAGTACACAGTGAGATTCCAGTCAAACTCACTCACAGTTGCATGTGATGCATTCCCACTGAAAACTGCCCACCAGGAAAGGCTTTGTTCTTTTATTTCTGTTGGTTGCATCGCTGGAAACTTCTATAAATAGCCAAACATGCAGCACCACTGCAACAGTAAAAGCTCACTCCAGTTTTTCAATGTGCAGCTTCGACGTCAAAAAGCCTTTCAAAAGAATACATGTCCACTCTCATAAGGGTAACAGTCACGCTGCAATGTCAAAAGAACTTGCTGTGGCTCAGGTGTCCACCAATGTATGTGCATAACAATGGATGCCAACAATGAGCTGCTGTACACACTTGTTTAGTGATCATGGCCACAGGGTATGTCTTTTTGTTACAGATTGATTACTGAGCATTATGTTGACTTCCTGAACATATTACCATTGTCGCAGATGTCTACAGGTTGTTCCATATGATGAATTGAAACAATAGTTTCAATGGAAATTTAGAAAGGATGGACCAACGAATAAAACCATATAGAAACCATTAAATAAGTTTGAGCGAATAAGCAGGCACTGTTGGTGATGTGTCTTGGCCAGATCCACCTTCCACAAGCGCAGCTGGGAGTCATTTGAACTGAGTCCTAAATCTGTACATTGTCTTTCATGTCAATTCAAAATTCCGCCATGGAGTTGTTGTAACACTTGCGAATGATATGTACGCTTCTTCAAGGTGAATTTCAGCACTTTAAACACTGATGATTTTGGAAATTACAATTGACGTGAAAGACAATTGACTCATATATTGCATCAATGTCATCTGCGATTGTGGAAGGTCGACCTGGTCGAGACTCCTCAGCAGCAGTACCTATTCGTTGAAACTTGTTTAGTAGTTTCCATATGTATTAATTCATTGGTCCATTCTTTCTAAATTTCCATTGGAACTGCCATCACAGCTCATCGCACAGAACACCCTGTAGATGCCATACCACAACGTCAATATGTTCAGTAATAGTCAACATATGCTCAGTGATCAACTTCTAACAAAAAGACAAGGTAGCTCAATCACAAAATAGTTACTTATTTTGTGGACACCTTTATACATGAAATAATTACACGAGTGCAAACTAGTTTAGATAAATTCAATAAAGCCGTGAAATACATCACCATAATACTAGGAAAAGTTTACACCTGCATGGCGGTTATCATAAAATAGCTGTGTAAGTATAGTTTCAAATGCAATGGAATGCATATTTACATTAGACTTCCTATTCAAATAAAGCTCATTACTTCCCTCAAAAAATTTAAAAATAGCCTGAAGATGTACTAGTTAGAAAAATGTGACCATTCAGTAGGAGAATAATTAATTGATAAAACTAGCGTTGATAGAAATATAAAAGTAGATTGTAAATGGTAATAAATATATAAGAGTATATGATATTGTGACAATGTCATCCACGCATGTGACCTCTCATGTTCCCTGAGGCACACAGATGCGAGAACTGGAATGTGAGATGTTACAGTTGGAGACGGTATAAACAAGGCCAGATGTAACCAGAACCTTCTAGAGTGCGAGAACCGGTGCCTCTTGAGTGTTCTGATTCGGGAAATTTCCAGAAATACCTGTGATGTCATTTTTCCCTTATAAAAGCAGGGAGGATTCAGCGTGTGTTGTGTTGCGAACTACGTAGAAAATGACTGCAGTGTTACCATGCAGTGCGGTACGAGCCACGGACAGCATGCTGCTGAAAACTGTCTTATGTCGAAGTGAACTTGATTGTTTATTTTGTAAATAATTGTTGATACAGTAAAGACATTTGTTATACTGGTGTCAGGAGTGGGATAAAGAAGCCAAAATGGAAGAGTTGCTCCAAAAACTGATGGAGAAGATGGACAAAATGGGCTATGAAATAATGATCATGAAGATGGAAATGAAGACAGGAATGGAAACTTCATTGGAGAAGATGGAATCCGTATAGGCAAAATGGAATCAAAAATGGAGTCGACAATGGAGAACCTGTAAACAGAACTTTCTTCTAGAATCGACGAATGACTGGCCGGTTTGAAGAAGGGTGCGGAAGAACTTGGGGAAAAGTTGGAGGAGCTTGGTGGAACAACACGACCAACGCCTTAATGCCCTGTAAGACCCTGGAAAAAGCTTCAGTGCACTGGAGGGGAAGGTTCACTGTGGCACAAAGGAACTAAACACCATGGTAGAAAAGATGCCCTATGGGAGGCTTAAAGATTTGATGGTAGAGAGAGATACCAGGATACCAGGACGTGCCTCAAGCCACCCAAGTACGATGGGACATCAACTTTTGAAGTCTTCCGCTGACAGTTTGCCGCCGTTACCACTCACAATCGATAGTCATCATCATCATCATCATCAGAAGAAGAAGAAGAAGAAGCCACACAGCTGATAGCAAACTTGCAAGGACGAGTGGCAGATGTAGTGAATGAGATCCTGAGGTCCAGAGAGATCTGGGAGAAACTCCAGAACCACTTTGGGAACCATCGCTTGGCTGCAGCTTATCGCTGTCAGTTTAAGGTGAGGCTGCAGCAGCCAGACGAGATGATGCAGGAGTTCACACTAACCATTGAACAGCTTGCGAACAAAGCCCTGGTGAATCTGCCACCTAGCTACGTGTCGCAGGAAGCTGCCTACTCCTTCATCGATGGGATGTGTGATGCTGAGATATGACAGCGCTTGATGCTCAGCGATTATAAAGATGTTAACGGCAGCCCTCAGAATGGATGCGGCCAAGACAACAGCTGCACCCACCTCAAGGACCAGGGGTTTTTGTTATGACCTGTAGAGGGATACAACCCAGAGATGATGACGACCACCTTCAGGTGGTGTGTGCTGGGAGTGTGGCAAGCCAGGACACCTAGCGAGGGACTGTCCATACCAAGATTTTGAGCAGTCGGAAAACGAGTAAGGACTGGCATGACAAGGGGCACATTGGGCTCATCTTCGCCAACCATTCGAGTGATGCTATGCGCCCTGAGCAGAAGATTGGATGACAGCCTAATCACAGACCGCTGGATACAAGGAAAGTTGCGCCAGATACTTGTATACACAGGTGCAGCTGTGACTGTAATCAGACCTTATGTGGCAAAGGGCTTACTGACATGAGCACCCAGTCGGCAACAACTTACCTGTGGAGAAGGAGGCCCTGCTGGAGTTCACACTGGGATGGAGCACTGTGAGGCTGTGGGTATTCATTATGATGGTGACTAAGGATGTGATACTGGGATTAGATGCCCTGAGGAGCCACAAGGTGGTGGTCGACATTGGCTGGAGGGTTTTGCAACTGGACCGAGATGAGGTGTTGCTCCGGAGTACACGAGAACATCCAGAGATCTACAGGTAATCCTGGAGGATGTAGTTGTGACTGCGAGAAGCGAGATGATAGTGAAGGTGCACCTGGAGGGCCAAACTTCAAGGAACTTGGTATTGGACCAGAAGACATCACTAAACGGACTATGTTTTGCCTGAGTATTATTTCCCTACTGAGAAGAAGTACCCATGAGGCTGCTGAACCTGATAGACACTGACCAAAACATCCAGACAGGGACGGAGTTAGGGAAGTGCGAGCCAGCTGTTAGTGTAACGCCGTGTAACAAATCCAAACATCCAGCACCATCGAAGGTCTTGGAACCTCAGCTGAAAGGCTTGCTGAAGAGGGCGACCGACCATCTGACTATCAGGCAATCACCAAGGGATGTTCCCCTGGCAAAGCAAGAATAAGTATGGGACATGTTGGAGGACATGAAATCTAGGGGAAACATTGAAGAGTCTGATAGCCCTTGGTGATCCCCTGTAGTCTTGGTGAAGAAAAAAATGGTGGGTTACACTTCTGCATGGACTTCAGGAAGTTGAATGCCGTCACCAAGGAGGACTGTTTCTCCTTACCCCAGATTGATGACACCCTGAACACACTTGCTGGCGCCCAATGGATCTCGACCTTGGATATGAAATCAGCATACTGGCAAGTGGCTTTATATCCTATAGACAAGAAGAAGATCACATTTTCGACTGGCCAAGGGCTTTGGCAATTTATGATTATGCATATTGGCCTCTGCAATGCACCTGCACCTAATGGAATCAGTGATGAGAAGGTTGACCTGCTCTATTTGGATGACATCATAGGAAGTAACTTTGAAGAACATCTCAAGAACTTGATCAAGATACTGTAAAGGCTGCAAGCAGCTAACTGGAAGTTGAATGTGCCAACTCTTCTGCAAGGAAGTGAACTACCTGGGCCACATAGCCTCACCTTCTGGGTGGCCATGGACCAGGAGAAGACTTGGGCAGTGAGTGATTGGCCCTACCCAAAAGACAAACGAGAGCTGCAAAGTTTACTGGACCTTTGCAGCTACTACCGCTGGTTGGTTAGAGGTTTCTCTAACATCACGAAACTTCTCACAAATCTGATGGAAGACCACCGGCCTTACACGGTCAGAAGAGACAGAGCACGCTCCAAGCACTAAAGTCAGCACTCGCAGTGCTCCTATTTTGGGATTTCCACAACCTGAAGGCATCGTTATTGTGGACACCGATACAAGCCGCACCGGCAATGGTGGCATTCTGTCCCACTTCCAGGATGATAAGGAGTGGGTTATAGCCTACTCGAGCAAGACACTTTCCAAAGCAGAAAAGAACTACTGCATTACTCGATGAGAGCTGCTGGCAGTAGTAAAGTTGCTGGAGCACTTCCACAAGTACCTGTAAGGTCAGCCATTCCACCTGAGGACTGACCACTCCACCTTCACCTGGTTGTTAAGTTTCAAGAACTTGGAGGGGCCTTTGGGTCCAGAGGCTGCAACAATACAACTTTACATCAGAAAATTGGAAAGGAAGGAGCCACACCAATGTGGATGCCATGTTCAGACAACCCTGTCCAGAGAAGTGCGGCCACTGCACTAAGGTTGAAGAGAAGGAGCATGCTGTAACTATGTTATTTCAGCTGTGCCTGCAGCGCGATGGGATAGCACAGGTCTGAGGAGGGAGCAGCTGGTGGACGCCGATTTGTGGCCACTCCTGGGAGAAGTGGAGGCAGGGACTAGACCAAGTTGGGAGGACATTGCACCAAAGAGTACTGTGTACAAGTCATAGTGGGCTCAATGGAACACATTGAAGATCAAGGATGGGATGCTTTTCAGAGTATGGGAGTAACCTGATGGAAGGACTCAGAGAACAGCTGATTCTCCCTTGCAGCATGGTCATGGAAGTGCTGGAGAAAATACATGCGGGTACTTCAGCAGGACATTTGAGACCCAACTGAACTATCAACAACCTCCAACAATGGTACTACTGGGTGAGACTAAAAGCAGACGGTGAGAGAAGGTGCTGCCTATGTTATGTTGTGCAGCAAGTTGCGGTCCACAAACCAGGAGTCGGGGTCGCATGCAACAGTATAACACGAGAGTGCCATTAGAATGCATAGCCATTGAGGTAGCTGGGACATTCCTGGTGTCCAATAGGGGCAACAGGTGTCTGCCGGGTGCCATGGATTACTTCAAGTGGCTGGAAGTGTATGCCTCCCTAACCAAGAGCCCAAGACCATCACAAACTGCCTTGTGGAATAATTGTTTTGTTGCTATGGGGTGCCAATGGAGCTACACAGTGATCAGAGTACCAACTTTGAGTCCAACCTCATGAAGATAATACTGGAGCAACTATGCAGACGTGCACAGCACTTCTTTACCCACAGTCTGATGGCATGGTTGAGCGATACATTAGGACCCTAGAAGAACATCCCTTCTCACCTGATGTTCGGGAAGTCTCCTGGGGCAGAACAGCCAGCAGTCGACTACATGGAGCATTTTGTGGGTTGACTTCATGACATGCATGAGATGGCCCATCAAAACATCCAGGTAGTGAGCCGCTATGACCGGCAGGCCAACAGCCAAGGTGATCTGATGTGGCTGTATTGCGCTACTCGGACTAAGGGACCTGCCCCAAGCCTCAACAACCATGGCAAGGGCTGTAGCTGTGGTGAAGAAGATAAATGATGTCTACTGCGTCCAGAGGCTACCCCGAGGGAAGAAATTGGTAGCATATTTTTGTTGGTCTTGTTCGGGACGACTAGCCCTGAGGAGGGAGCAGTGTGTCAATGTCCAAGTTGGAGATGGTGTAAACAAGGCTGAAGTTTGCTGCAGATGCAAAAAGAACCTTCTAGAATGTGAGTCCTGGTGCTTCTTGAGTATTCTGCTTCAAGAAATTTCCAGAAAACTTGTGAGGTCATTTTCCCCTTATAAAAGCGGGGAGGATACTGTGTTGTGATTTGAACTGAGTTGTGAGTGACCTCAGTGGTGTCAAGCAGTGGTGCACAAGACAGAGACAGTGTGCTGTTGTAAACAACTGTCTTACGTCAAAGTGAACTTATTGTCTATTTGTAAATACATGTTTAGTCAATAAAGACATTTGCTACAATATTGACAAGAATGTTTTTCATTGATATGCTTTATTTTTATACATCTTGAAGATATTTTCATTTGGTACCCTTTTAAGTTTGTATATTTATAACCAATTTTTAATACATCATGTGAATATGTAGTGTGGTTGCAATAAATGAATATGAATATTTGTTATAACATTTTATAAATGGAAATATATCATAGATAAGAACGGTTTGAAATATGGAAAATCAGTGTTAAGGATCGTGTGGTAAAGCTTAACATTTTTTTTTTCATTGAGTAACAAGATTGTTGCATCAAGACTTCATATCTATTTAAAATCAGAAAGGAATTGTAATAAAATGAAACTTAAATTCCCATAAGTGTTATATTGATGCCCAAAATTAATTTTTAGATTGTGAAAACATGAAATAGGTAGTAATAAGTCCACATTAGTCAATAGAATCTATAATCAGTTTTAAGAAAGGAAATATTGCATGTATCAATAAGAACAAATTCCAGATAGGCTATCTAATCAAAAGTATCCGAACATGCCTATTGATGAACTCTAGGTATCATGTGAGGTAGACCCGCCACTATAAAAGGTGTTGTCAGGAGATAAGCAGTAACAACAGAATGGGTAGGTGACGAGACCTCATGCCCAAGTGATGTAATGAGAAGTGGAAACATGAAGGAACAACCACAGCTAAACCAAGACCAGGCAGAGAGGGATCATTAGGCATTGTGGAGGGTGATTGTAAACATTGCAAGAAATCAGCGAGTTGCAGTAGTCCTGTTTGTTGGCAGTTAAAAGGAATGGGGTACCACAATCAAGCTGCTGCTCGTAAGCCAAACATTTGGGTGATGTTGTAAAGAACACCACAATCCGATGGAAGGGTTTGGGTTTGCCAATAGTGAAGTATTTAGGAAGCAGTGTTTTTCATGGTTAGGCTGTGACCCCCCCCCCCCCCCCCCCCTTACTTATGATTGTATCAGCATGAGGCAATGGCATGTGTACAGTAACAGGCCTATTGATCATGTTTAAGATAACATGACTAACTGCCACTCCTCCACAGGCATGCAGCCACCTAACTGAATTAAAGCTGTCATATTAATGTCCAGTAATAGGAAACATGACAAAGGTAAATATTAAGTGCAATTTCAGATAGGCATATGGATACTTTTGGTCAGGTAATGTGAACAAATAAAAGAGTTAAGGAGCAATAAGAAAAAAATGTGATATATAAAGAGATTAAAGTATAACAAAATTGATAGACACTGAATTAGATGACAAAAATGTTATTTATTGAAACACAACATTTTATTGTTAATAAACAAAATAGTCATATGTAAACCTCACAGGGTTCTCAATGGAATCTTGAAAAGAGAACTGGAAGAAGAAGAAGAAGAAGAAGAAGAAGAAGAACAATAATTGTTACTTGCACATTGCTTATGGAGAACAATAATTGTGATCAACTTTCTTCATTCGTATGACTGGTGCAAGAAGCTTTTATGGTTCCAGCATCATCCTTTTAATTTCCATTATCATTCACAGTAGATTGAATATGATGGAGATTAAACAGGACTACCACATTATTGGTGAATACATAATTGTTTAATCAGTTTGTATATATGAGGTGTTTAAACTTTTACCTTGAATGTTTTATCTCCACATGATTACAATGTAACCACAGGTTATTATTTAATATGAATGAATTGCAAGCTTTGTGATTACTGTGTTATTGTTTAATGGACATTAATGCATAGTTTAAGAGGTTTGCAAGTACAACATTTACAAGTTTCACTCAGATAGGTCTCTCTCTGTTTGGTGTGCTTCACAATGATACACAGTGTCCACATTGTGTTAGCAGTTCAAACTAACTTCACTCCATTTGGCAACTGATGACCCCACACAACTTTACTGCTCTGTAACTCATATATATGCATAATAAGATGTAATATTCGAGGGTTTTACTCTGATGGTGTATTCATTGCATGGTGGTCCCTTGTAGGACTTATTACACTTGTTGGGACAGAGTCCATCTGATTTGTGATCATTGCATGTAGTAATTGTTATGCATCCATACCACATATGATGTCAGTGGTAGATGATATACCTAATTTTGAGAATTGATGTCTGGTAGAATGTATCATATGGTTAATCACTAGTGTAGTAATTATGAATCACTAATTTTTGTGCTTCTTTGCTTCAACTTTGATTTAGGCAAGAAGTTTGTTCCTAAGGGGAATTGAAAATGAACAAAATGGCAAACTGTATGAAGCAACTCAGTTTTATAGGCGAGCTGTACAGCTGGTACCTGATATTGAATTCCGGCTGTATGAAGCAAGCAAACTCAAATCAAGGGATAAACAAGAGTTTGGGAATGTTGAAGGTATGTTTTATCTCTGTTTGAAGGTGGTACCATTACTTCCAAATGTGCAGTAGCAGCATAAGATAATGAGAAACATAAATCGCTATACTAAGTACTTTGATCTTGTTAATTAAGCCCCAAAACAGAAAGAACTACGTGTAAAGCAAATTATAATTTGGCAAACTTTCTTGTATTATGCTAAAAGATACATGGAAACTGAATCATTGCAATTAGTGCATTTAATTGTTTGGTCATAGTCTTTTTGAGACAGTGGAAGGAGGGGGATAAAGATGTCATGTGACTGCACAGTAGCTAGTTCTCAGTCCTGACACAAAACTGATCTACACACAACTTTGCCCAAATTTTACTCGTTTTTTAGGGACCTTATTGTTATTATGAGGGTTATCAACCAAGACAATGTTTACATGATCTTTTCCAAAGTAGTTCCCTCCTACTTGATATTGTTTCTGCCAGTTCTTAAACATATGATACAGGTAATTCGCCTTTCTTGAGCAGTGCTTCAGAGTTCTCAGAGCTTTGCTTTTAGTTATGCTGAGCAAGATCATGAATATGCAGGTAATATTGAATTTGGCAAAAACCTGTGTGACTTGATTTGCAACATGAAGAAGTTGTGGTTGTGCTTCCTCAGTTTAGCCATAACTGATAGGAGGTCTGCTGATGTAACATAGTGTGAGGGGGAACTACATCACCATCCCTTCAGATGAAACAACTTTTGCCATTTTGTTTCTCTCTACACATATTATGTACATAGTGTATAGAGTTGCCCTCCATGGTGTAGTGGTTACCTGCTAACTTCATATACCCAAGGTCACAGGTTCAAACCCGGCAGAGGAAGATGGATTTTTTCGGGTGTAAAAATCCTTAGCATGGCTTCCTTCAGAAGGGAAGTAAAGCCGTTGGTCCCATGTCGTAGATTTACGGCATGTAAAAGAACCTCAAGCCTGATGGAGAGGCCTCTGAGCAAAATTAAGCGGTCTTTCATGCCCAGTATAGAATGGGTCGTTGAGAACCACAGCAGTTAAAGAGCATCCATAAATAACACCCCATTTACATCTTTTTTTTGGTGTATAGAGAAGGTATTCTATTCCACTCAAAAATTCAATATTGAGATTTCACTAAAAATATATGTTTGGAGGTGCCCTGATTAAAAAATTAGAAAAAGGCCCTTGTGCGTGCGTGTCCGCGTATGTGTGTGGTGGTGATAATAACAATTGTCACAATCACAATAATTATTAATAAATAATAAAAAATGATAATAACAAGAGTAATAAATTGTGATACAGTAAAATAATTACAATACAGAGTACTCAGAGTGAAGGTACAATATCACACAAAATAATATAGATTAAAAATTGATAACTATACTGATTACACCAAAGTCCTAGTATATCATAACAAAGAAAAACAGTAGTACAGCAGATATATTCAGTATATTTCAAAATATTCGTGTAGAGAATAAAAAGGTGTTGCAAAAAGCAAGTCATACAATTTATGCTTAAAACTTGCTGCAAGGCTTTGTCTTAAGTCTAAAGATAGTTTACTATACATTTTAGAAACTAGTATTTTGAAACTCTTGTGAATTGTAGTCAATCTACAATATGGAATATCAATGTGTTGGCGTGATCTTGTATTATAGGAATGTACTTGTAGTTCTAGTAATTTAATGAAAATGAATACACAGGAAACAAATTATCAACTATTTACACTAAGGAAGAAACCAATAAATATTTCCCTTCAACTAAATGGAAAAGCTCTCGCAGAAACACTTGAAGCCAAATATTTAGGTATTGTTTCTGATACAAAATTAACATGGCCCACTTGGGTAGTGTGGTGGTAGCATGGCACTTCACATTCAAAAGGTCGTGAGTTCGAATCTCGTGAGTTCGAATCTCGTGAGTTCGAATCTCGTGAGTTCGAATCTCGCTTAGGATGAGTTACCCAGATAAGTTTTTTTGTTGGGTTTTTCCCTTATCCTGAGAATACGAATGTCGAGTAACTTTAAGCTCCATAGACCCCGAGATCATTTGAGCATCATTTCACCAATTTCATTCATCGTCCAATATGACCAACCAAATTAAAGGACGTTAAACTACAAAAAGAAAAAAGAAAATTAACATGGAAAAAACACACTCATAATATAATCAAAAAAAGGAGGAAAATATTACCACTATTAAGAAGACTGGCAGGCAAAAAATGGGGAAGCACTATGCAAACTTTAAACACTTTTTACAAGATGTATATTAAACCAACTTTTAAATACTGTGAAGAGATGCTAATAGCTGCAAATATAGAAAAACTTAATATTCTACAAAATCAAATTCTTCGCCTAGTAACTGGAGCTGTTAAAACTACCCCAGTACTTGCTCTAGAAATTTTAACAAATAATCCAATACTTGAACTTGACATTGAACAAGCAGCCATCTTACAATATGAAAAATTAATCAGACTACCTTTTAATGATTGGGAAAAAGAAAACCACAAGTAAACCTAAAAACTCAACAGAGTTTCCTTAATAAAGTCAAAGAAGTGAAACATAGATTAAATCTTGCTTTCTTAAAAGAAAACATACAAACAAATATTAACCCGGAATAGTGACACTCGCCTCACTTACATTTAAGTGTGGTGAGTGTCACTGTTGCGACTCATTTTCAACTGTTATACTTGAACTACTTCACTTGTCTCAAACTTCGGAGTTTATTTAATTATTAAATATTAACCCATTAGAGGTATTTGATATTGAAGACTATCTATACTTAGCTGACAAATTTACAAAATCTGAAACCTCTTTGTGTGTTCTGAAACAAATGACACTAGAAATAATAAATTTAAGATACCCTACCAATGAATGGCTACATATTTATACTGATGGTTCTAGCTTACCAAATAACAGTGGTACTGGTGCAGGTGCAATATGCCCTCTCTTCTCTTTCTACAAAAAATTAAGTTTAAATACTACAAATTTTGATGGAGAGATTTCGGCAATACTTCAGAGCTTACAAAACCTACTATATCATATAAATCAATTTGAAAAAGTTGTACTATTATCTGACTCTAAAGCAGCTATTATATCCATAACATCTGATGTAACACCTAATAACTTAAATATTGCTGAATTCCGCAAAATCATAAAACAACTAATGAATTTAAATAAAAGATTAATACTTCAATGGATACCAGCACATTGCAGAATACACGGTAATGAAACAGCTGACTTTCTAGCCAAGAAAAGTAGTAAAATTACATCAAATTCATCTGATCCAATAGGTTATCACTCTATCAAAAGAATCATTATATCAACATATAATAACAAAATTAAAGAAGATAATCTATTACAAACAAAAGGAAAACCATGGGAAAATTTATGTAATAACATGACCAGAATCACTACATTACCAAGAAAATCCTCTGTAGCAGCTTTTAGACTCCTAACAGGCCATGGCTTCTCTATAAACATTTATTCAGGATTGGTATAGTGAGATCTCCTTTGTGTCCTTTCTGTACACTTAAAGAAGATATGGATGGAAACCATCTACTGTGCTGCCCAACCTTTAGTCAACATGATAATATGACATCAAAATACTGGAATGCAAGAGAGCAAATGGCTTCACTGCCAACTGCTCAACATTAGATACCAACCAACTTGTAGTTCTGATGTTCGGCTTTTTATATACAATAATTCAATGTACCTAACATATGTAGATTTATTGCTATATAATTCTTAATTTAATAAACAATGGTTTGCATTAAACTAGCTTTGATCCATCACACATTATTCTGATAATATTTTTTCTGGAAGTCTTTGTATGTTAGAAACCTGTGAGTGTTACCCCAGAGTAAAATGCCAATGCTATAATGCTTTGGAAAAAGGCAATATATGTTGATTGAACATATACCTCAGACACATGCTTTTTTCAAATTTATAATCAGATGTATAA
The DNA here is from genome assembly GCA_030762935.1 of Hymenopus coronatus. NCBI lineage: Eukaryota > Metazoa > Arthropoda > Insecta > Mantodea > Hymenopodidae > Hymenopus > Hymenopus coronatus. The sequence goes on along the minus strand of CM060900.1, from coordinate 3,704,038 downwards.
CTCTGCAGAGTTTAGATATTATGTGAGCAATATGTGATGCCCAGGATAATTTATTGTCTATTACAGCACATAAGAATTTTACACTACCAAAGTTAGTAGCTAGAGGGGTATCCCTGCAATTAAAAACCATATGTTGTGTTTTTGTTTTAATCAAGTATGAATCCATTAGCTCTGAACCATGTATCAGCTTGGATCAGTGTTTTTCTACTGTAGATTTAAGTGACTAAAAATCTTTACACATATTAAAAGGTAGTATCATCAGCATGTAGAATAGTGTGAGAGATAACAAAAGATGGAAGGTCATTGATCATTATTAGAAACAGTGGTGCAAAAATTGAACCCTGTAGGACACCATATTTTATCTTGGCTATTTTAGATTTCTCATTTCCAATATAAACCACTTGCTTCCAATTTACCAAGTAGGATCTGAGAAGTTCAATAGTGGCACTTTTTACTCCACAGTAAGTTAATTTGGTAAGTAGATAGGTGTGGTCTATGCAATCAAATGCCTTACCTAAGTAGCAGGTGGTGGGTGGCCTGTACACAGCTTTTCTTTTCAAATGCTGTAAGTATAAGCTGTATTTGGTGGTGGATTTCCCTTTTCTGAAACCAAATTGTGATTCAGTAATTATATTATTCATTTCAAAATACTTACATACCTGAGCATACATAAGCAGCTCAAATACTTTTGAAAATACAGGAACTAGTGATATTGGACGACAACTAGCTGAGAGGTTTTTATCTTTTTTATAAATTGGAACAATTTTTGACACTTATAATTATCCATGAATATACCCTCAACAACGCGTTTGTTTAAACTGAAGGTAAGTAGGTTTACAATACAGACTATAACTTTTTAAGTATATTATTAGACAGACCAGAGATGTCAGTGCTATTAAATGACTTGAATCTACTCATCGTGCTTGGTACTACTTCTAGAGTTACCTCTGAGAAAACAAATTCACAGTTATTGTTCTTTACTTTACAATCTTTTATTAAACCTATTGCAGATTCTTTAGGTGGCCTAATGTTTCCTCTTTATTGCTTCAACTGCATTTATGAAAAAGTTATTAAAATTTATCGGGGGCAATTTCCACATATTCTTTGTGATCTCTCTCAAAAGAATTAATCAAACTCCATGCTTTCTTACATTTATTACCTGATGATTAAATGGTTTTAAGGTTATGAAGCCTTTTTGATTCATCTTTTGCAAGTTTATATTTGTTTCTTATGTTTACTTAAGATTGCTTGACTCTATTCATTTTTTCCTTCCTAAATGTACCTAGATACATCAATATTTTACCTTTTCATATGTGCTAGTTGTGGGGTATACCAACTATTTTCTTTTTATATCTAACTTTCTTTTGATTAGAGTTAATTTTGACAACATATTTTCTCTCTGGTATACACTTTGAAGTATTCTTAGAGGTATGAAAAATCTTTCAAAAATTCCTTCAGCTGATAGTATGTTAGAAAGTTGTGATTTACATACCTTCTTACATTCTATGTTACATAGGGACAATTTAAAATTTAAGATTTTACTCACTGTTTCAGACCTTGAGATCGCCTTTTTTGTTTTAGTCTTTAAAGCCAATTGACTACTTGATATAAGATGTTTTAACTTGAGTCAGACTAAGTTGTGTTCCGAATAAGGAAAAGCTAATGTTATTTGGGTTAGATTAATGTTTGTACATATGTTATCTAGGCAGGCCGAGACTCTTGTGGATTTATTATTGAAATTGACTCTTAGCTGTTAACAGTTCACACTGCACTGTTGGTAACTACTTAGGTCGCAGTTATGGCATAAGCAAGATCGCCTATTTACCTGCCAGAGTGATATCATTTGCAAATTTGTTGCAACCTGCCAAGCAAATTCCAAGCTTTGTGATGAACAGGTGAATTTAATGATTGCCGCTGCTTTGTGTCATGTTAAAGCCAGAATGTTACATCAAATAAATTATTGTTACTTCAGGAGCCTTTGTCATATAACAACTTGCTTGTGAGTTATCATAAGCTGTTTGCTTCACATAGCACACAATATTGTGTGACCACCTTGCACTATATCTATTAACGTGAATGCAAATACAACAGAGGAAGTAGCCTGGCCAGCTTCTTCCCTTTATCTTTTCAAGTCTTGCAGATTTCACATGTACTAAATGTTTGCAGGTGCATAACCCTGTGCAATTTGTGTTTAAATTATTATATTGCCATTACACTGCTGTGAATTTTATGTTATTATTACCCCTTACTTCGGGTAAAATTCATTTTTTGTTTAATATGGCAGTGTCAAATAATTGTGATTTGCATGACCTTCAGCGTTTGGTCTTAGACGTTTTCTTCTCCAAATTATGAGTGCAATATATGGTGTCAAAATTTTACACTTCACAAACTACTATGGTTTGTTGACCATATGAAGCTTTAAGCTCGCATTTTTAATTACCAGATACAGAAGCTCAACTTTGTAAGCTTATTATTTTGGGTTTGCATATTTCTACAAGAGCTTAATGTACAATTTCTGCACCTCCAGTTACACTTCTGGAATTAGATAATTTGATTTTTTCGGTACAACAAATTGCTATTTCCATTCATTTTCACCCAATAGATAATTGTTTGGCAGTTGCTACTCCTATGCAACCTTTAGTCTGTACTGTACAAGCCTGCATCTCATGGTTCAAATACCCCTAATCGATGGTGTACATTTTGTAATCCTCCAGGCCATACCATTTCTTTTGTTCCTACTGTCCTAACTAGTTAAGGAATCTCAATGACAATCTCAGCAATCAGCTCTTAAGGATTTTTTTTCTTTCTTTGTCTTTTTTTGCTATACTATGTGGCAAGAAATCTGTGGTCTCTTTAATTGATTTGGGAGCCTCCCTTAATTTTGTTGATGCGACCTCTTGGAATTTGTTGCCTTCTAAATTTTAGGGTAAAATTCAATCTCCCTCTATTTCCAGAGCAACATTACCTACGTTAGATCAGCTGATATTACATATCAAAATGGGAAATTTTTCCTGGGATATTAACTTTACAAATCTTTACTGTGTGAGGTAATATTGGGTTTTCCGTTTTTGATTAAATCACAGCTTCAGTTGGACTTTGATACCTTTGTTTGCGATTCCCATTAGTGAACATATGGTTCCTTTTTTCCCTGAGCATGTTAAACTCTTTTTCTATAACAGCTGAAGTACACTTAAAGGATTCCCATTTTTCACTTCTGCATTTATCTCAATTGAAACAAAAGTCTTATTTGAAGCTATTAATGAATTTCTGTATGTTATTATGGATGACTTGCGCACTATGCATGACTTGACTTATATGATTCGATTGACAGATGATACGCCTGTGGATTCATCTCCTTATTTCCCCCCCTCCCTAAACTATGTCAAAAAAAAGACTGATAAATTGTTATAACATAGGGTTACCAACCATTGACTAGTTCTTATTCTAGTCCATAGTTTTTGGTGCCTAACACTAATGGAGATTCTTGGTTGGTTATAGATTAGTGTAAATTAAACAACAACCTATTGTTAGAAGCCATGCCACTTCCAGAAATTCATTATGCATCACATTATTTTCACAATGCTGAGGTTTTTAAAAACGAAGTAAGTGAAACTATAGTGTCCATATTTGACTCAAATTAGTTATGTAATAATTTAAAAGCTTCACAGTATATATCACTTCACAGTCAGACCTTGTTGATAAGTTTTTCAATGTTTACAGCATGCACATATTACTGTCAGTCCCTCTAAAATCAAATTTTCAGCTTTTCAAATTTCCTTTTTAGGCCACATCGTTTCCCCATTGGGGATTTCCAATGAACCTGAAAATATGCACTGTGCTGTTACTTTGTAACCTCTAATGGGTAACTAGATACTGTCATCACATCATAACCTCTAATGTACATAACTAGGTGGGTACAGTCCTTATATTATAACCTCTAATATACATAACTATGTACTGTGCTGTAACTTTACAACTTCTAATGGTTAACTAGGTACTGTCATCATATTATAACCTCTAATGTACATAACTTAGTACTGTGCTGTTACTTTGTAACCACATGCAGGCACGCATGCATGCACACTGCAATCTGTAGATCCTATTATGAGATTTAGATTCCATACCCAAACTCTAGGATTGTAATTGTAATTTATTAGCAGCCTATAGACTCTTTTAGAGTATCGGGCATTGTCAGTTTACATTAAACAAAATTAGCATTAAATAAACTTAGTCTACATAAATTATAAAAATACATTAATATATACATGATGTTTGGTTTAACAAAGTATTAATATAGTCTACATAAATTATTTTAAAAATTCATTGATATTATACACAGGATTGTTCAGTAAATATGTCTTGAGACATTGTTTAAATTTAACAGCATTTTCATTTTTTACATATGCAGGGAGTCGATTATGCATGTGTAATTCTATTATATAGGGATCTTTATTTACAGATTTTACATTGTAGCTGGTATAATGTAAGTCAAGTTTGCATCTAGTATCATGGTTATGTAGTTCACTATTTAGTTTTGGTTTTTTCTGGTTAATTAGGTAAGTTACTTTGTATATGTATAGAGATACTACAGTAAACATCTTTTCTCTTTTAAAAACTTCCCTGCATGTTTCTCGACTCCCTATTTTAAACATAGTTCTGACACATTTCTTTTGTAGCACTAGAACCCTTTGCATATGCATTTTATTACAACCCCCCCATAATTCAATACCATATTGGATATGTGAATAAATTAACCCATAGTACATAAGTTTTAGAACCTCAACATTACAAGTTTTTGCAAATTACCTCATTAAATACAAACCTTTACTTATTTTTTTACAAAGGTCATTGATATGATTAGTCCAGGACATGAGTTTATCTACTTGCATTCCTAAAAATTTGTGAGAATCAGATTCCTGTATTGCAACATTTCCAAAGTTAATATGAAATAATATATCTTTTTTCTTCTTGCTTAACTCAAATTTAATTATATTTGTCTTGTCAGGGTTATTAGTGAGGTTGAGAGACTTAAAAAATGTGTTTATTCTTAGCGATTCATTGGTGGCTAGTGATTTCAAGTCAAGATCATTGTTTGCTTTACATATAATAGTGGTGTCATCTGCATAGCTTATAATTTTACAATTAGGTGTCGAATACATATCATTTAAATATGAAATAAAGAATAATGGTCCAAGTACTGAGCGTTGGGGTACACCGTATTTGACTATTTCAGCACTTGATTTAAATTTTGTTCTTTTTTTTTCACTGTTTGAAACTTATTTCTGTGTATTGTACACGACCTTTTAGATACAACGAAATTAATCTATTGGTAACCCCTCTAATACCATACTTTTCTAAGATTAATAGTAATGTATCATGTTGGACACAGTCAAATGCCTTAGATAGATAAAAAAATATGCCTACAGTTTTCTTTTTTCATTTAGATTACTTAAGATGTTGTGAGTAAAGTCTATTAGGGCTGTGGTAGTTGATCTTTTAACCCGAAAGCCATGCTGAAAATCATTTAAAATATAATATTTTTCAAAGAAATTCATAATTCTCTTCAATAGTATTTTTTCAAACAACTTAGCTATTACCGAGGTAAGGGTTATAGGTCTATAGTTTTGCATGTTACTTTTGTCTCCCTTTTTATGTATCGGAATCACAGTACTAATTTTTAAACAATCTGGGAAAATTCCTAGGTTTAGTGATGTATTTATTAGATGAACCAAGGGGGTGCTCAAAACATGTTTTCATCTTTTTAACAATTTAGAGCTAATTCCATCCCATCCAGTGGAATTTTTATTTTTAAATCCATTAATTAATCTTATAGCTTCATCTGCCGTAGTATCATACATATAAAGCGAATTTCCTATACCCTTATTAGTTTTAAAATCTGCAACATCAGGGGTATTTTGATTGCTAGCAACATTTATAAAGTAATCATTAAGACGATTGCATATCTGAAGTGGATTATTTTCTATGCAGTTATTAATGAGTAGATTAATATTTTCTTGCTTTAACTTTTCTTCCCTCATGCTATTAATCATTGACCATGCTGTTTTTGAGTAGTTACTAGTATCAGAAAGATTTCTTATCACCTTTTGTAATTTATTGTTTATCAATTCATCCTCATATGCTTTTCTAAATTGTTTGTATTTGATATTGTAGTGCTCGAGTTTTGTTGATTTAGCAAGTAGATATAAATCCTTTATTTTTTCCCTCAACCTCAAAGCCTGTCTTGAAATCCTTACTTTATGTTTTTTTAAAGGTTCCCATATTTTGTTTACTATAGGGCAGCATAGCTCAATATAGAGGTTTAGAATTTCATAAAATGTATTACATTTTTCATTTGTATTTTTAATGCTATACAAATCTTGCCATGTTTCATGAGCCAAACAAGTATGTAGTTTTAAAATATTAGCCTCAGTAAATTCTCTAAGGGTTATAATTTCAGTTAGGTCAGGGTTTTTAAGTGCACAGTTAGTTATATCTAAAATTGAGCATGATGATCAGATAGGTGATTGACCATATTCCCAGCAACATATTGGCTTTCTTTTATATTGGTAACAACATAATCAATTACAGAATTTGAATTTATAGTTTCCCTAGTAGCATCTAGCTTAACACTTTTTAAATTAAATGAATAGAACATATCCTGCAATCTTAGAAAATCCCCATTCATATGATCAGCATATATATTCAAGTTGCCCATTATTATTATTTTACAGTCATGTTTTAAACAATACCCTAATACTCTATACATACATTCAATAAATTCATTTACTTTAGCATGTGGAGATCTATAAATAGCAAGAATTTTAACCTCTTCATTATTCAGTTTGGTTTGGGCCCCTACTATCTCACATACCATTTCAATATTAAAATCTCATATTTTTACTAATGGAGTAACATTGTGTATATTTTTTGCCAGCAATGCCACTCCACCACCCTTATGTTCTTTTCTACTAAATATATCAATAATAGAATAGTTATCAATTTTGCATACAAATTGTTGGTGTTTTTTTAGACCATGCTCTGAGATCGCAACTATGTCAGCATCTACTTCATTAATGAAACTAGAAAAGGATTCCTTTTTATTAGATAAGTACTGTATATTCTGATGTATACACCTAATAGAGATTTTAGGTTGTGGATGTGCAATTGTTTCCCTATTTACGATTATACCATTAGCTTTAGTTGACATGTTCACTGACACATTGTGCAATTTATCACCCTCTGTACCCGAAACTAGTTTCCCGATTTCATGCATACCTTGATTACATTATTTATCATTTGACTTAATAGAAATGACCCTTTTCTATTTAAGTGAAGTCCATCCCTCCCAAGGCAACTTTCATCTAAGAACTTGGTAGTATCAACAAATATTGCTTCATGTCAAGAATTACATTTATTCATACTTATTAATACATTTATTTACAAATAATAACTCTGACAATGAATTCTCAGAGGTGTCAGTTTTGTATAATTTTCAATTACATGTCTGTTTCCAAAAGTCTACCTGTAAACTTGCATTCTTAGAATATTCATGTTTATTATATTTATATTGTTACATTATTAACAGTATTTTTTGATTGAATGAAATCCTCTTTATAGAAGGTGTGAGTAATAAGGTATCTTTTTAATTCTGCTCTAAACTTGTTTTTGTTCATTTGCAATTCTTTTATAGAAGAGGGAAGTGAATTAAACAAAACTATTCCTTTGTAGTAAACCCCTTTTTGGAATAACTGCAAGTTATTTGTTGGTCTATGTAAGTCCTGCCTATGTCTGGTCTCTTTGTTATGAATATCTGTATTTTTTGTAAACTTTTCTGGGTTATTTATTACAAATGACAATATGGCTAGAATATATTCTCAGGCTAATGGTAAAATTCCAAACATTTTGAAAAGTCATTTGGAGTGAGTTGATTGTCCTTCCTCTGCCATTATTCCTATTACTCATTTTTGCATAATGAACACTCTTTTAGCTCTTACTGAATTTCCCCAAAATATTATTCCATAGGTCATCAATGAATGAAAATATGCATAATAAGCTGTTTTTGATATGCTCTTGTTTATAAGCTAAATTAAAGATCGAATTGCAAAACATGCAGAGCTCAGTTTGGGTAAGATATAATCAATATGGTGTTTCCAATTCATGTTACGATCAATCATAAGACCTAGGAATTTTGTATTACAGGCTTCTGCAATCTGATTATTTTCATATTCTATCCTTAGGTCTGCCCTGCTTTTCTGCTTTCTGCAAAAATTAATGTAGTTAGTTTTTTCAAAGTTTATGTGGATTTTATTACTTTCAAACCAATTATTTAGTGAGTTGAAGATTTTATTGGATGAATTTTGGAGCTGACTGACATTATGTTCTTTAATTATAATTCTTGCATCATCTGCAAAAAGAACTGAATAGACATTGTTGTTTATTACTGCAGGTAGATTAATCATATTATAACCTCTAATGTACATAACTTAGTACTGTGCTGTTACTTTATAACCTCTGATGGGTAAATAGGTACTGTCATCACATCATAACCTCTAATGTACATAACTGTGTACTGTCATCACAGTATTTTATGTAACTTGGTATATTGACATTGCTTTCAATGTTTGTTCTGGATTTCCTCCAATATGTTAAACAAAATACTAACCTTTTCTCAATATGTTCATCTCTCCATAATTATCCCACTCAAAAATGCTCTGATATTTCTACTAACAAATGTAAATATGGTAAAACCCTTAACAGTTTCTCATGTATGTCAGTTAAAATTCTCAACACCTGATCTCAGAATATCAAGACTCTTCCTTTGTTAAACTTTAAAGAGGAGGATCAAAAGAATCATGAAGCCAAATCCTCTTTATAGCCTTTAAGAAATTTATGACCTGAAATGGGATTAATCTTATTCATTTTCAAATGCATTGTTGTAACATTATTGTATATAGAATGTTTAATTAATTTTTATTTTCTCATGATGCAGCCTATGTGTGTTTTATACTTAATGACCAAAAATAAACCAACCATCCATCCATACATCCATCCACCCACAACCTCTAATGTACATAACTATGTACTGTCATCACATTATAACCTCTAATGTACATAACTATGTACTGTCGTCACATTACTTCCTCTTATGTACATAACTATGTACTGTCATCACATATAACTTCTAATGTACGTAACTATGTACTGTCATCACATCATAACCTCTAATGTACATAACTATGTACTGCCATCACATCATAACCTCTAATGTACTTAAGTATGTACTGTCATCACATTATAACCTCTAATGTACTTAAGTATGTACTGTCATCACATTATAACCTCTAATGTACATAACTATGTACTGTCATCACATCATAACCTCTAATGTACATAACTATGTACTGTCATCACATTATAACCTCTAATGTACGTAACTATGTACTGTCATCACATCATAACCTCTAATGTACATAACTATGCACTGTCATCACATTATAACCTCTAATGTACGTAACTATGTACTGTCATCACATCATAACCTCTAATGTACATAACTATGTACTGTCATCACATCATAACCTCTAATGTACATAACTATGCACTGTCATCACATCATAACCTCTAATGTACATAACTATGTACTGTCATCACATCATAACCTCTAATGTACTTAAGTATGTACTGTCATCACATCATAACCTCTAATGTACATAACTATGTACTGTCATCACATCATAACCTCTAATGTACGTAACTATGTACTGTCATCACATCATAACCTCTAATGTACTTATGTACTGTCATCACATTATAACCTCTAATGTACGTAACTATGTACTGTCATCACATCATAACCTCTAATGTACATAACTATGTACTGTCATCATATCATAACCTCTAATGTACATAACTATGTACTGTCATCACATCATAACCTCTAATGTACATAACTATGCACTGTCATCACATCATAACCTCTAATGTACATAACTATGCACTGTCATCACATCATAACCTCTAATGTACATAACTATGCACTGTCATCACATCATAACCTCTAATGTACATAACTATGTACTGTCATCACATCATAACCTCTAATGTACATAACTATGTACTGTCATCACATCATAACCTCTAATGTACATAACTATGTACTGTCATCATATCATAACCTCTAATGTACATAACTATGTACTGTCATCACATCATAACCTCTAATGTACATAACTATGCACTGTCATCACATCATAACCTCTAATGTACATAACTATGTACTGTCATCACATCATAACCTCTAATGTACTTATGTACTGTCATCACATCATAACCTCTAATGTACTTATGTACTGTCATCACATCATAACCTCTAATGTACATAACTATGTACTGTCATCACATCATAACCTCTAATGTACTTATGTACTGTCATCACATCATAACCTCTAATGTACTTATGTACTGTCATCACATCATAACCTCTAATGTACATAACTATGTACTGTCATCACATCATAACCTCTAATGTACTTATGTACTGTCATCACATCATAACCTCTAATGTACTTATGTACTGTCATCACATCATAACCTCTAATGTACATAACTATGCACTGTCATCACATCATAACCTCTAATGTACATAACTATGTACTGTCATCACATCATAACCTCTAATGTACATAACTATGCACTGTCATCACATTATAACCTCTAATGTACATAACTATGTACTGTCATCACATCATAACCTCTAATGTACGTAACTATGTACTGTCATCACATCATAACCTCTAATGTACTTATGTACTGTCATCACATCATAACCTCTAATGTACTTATGTACTGTCATCACATCATAACCTCTAATGTACATAACTATGTACTGTCATCACATCATAACCTCTAATGTACTTATGTACTGTCATCACATCATAACCTCTAATGTACATAACTATGTACTGTCATCACATCATAACCTCTAATGTACATAACTATGTACTGTCATCACATCATAACCTCTAATGTGTATAACTATGTACTGTACTGTTAATTTTCAATCTCTAATGTGTAACTAGATATTGTTGTGTTAGCTTGTAATTATTAAGGGGTAACTAAAGCTTTTCTCAACCTTTAAAGATATTTTGGATTTAAATGGGTCATCTCAATCTATCTAATCTAAACATGTTTTCATTAACTTCAGCCTTTGCTACACTCATGTTGTAACAAAGTTAATTACATGCTATAAATATTTGGTTGTTATAATTTTCAATTTTGAACACATTGTGCTAAGTAGAATATTCTTCTGCTTCAGATTGCATTTTTTTAGAGCCTTTTAGACTTCTGTGGCCACAAATTTCTGAAGAAAACATGTTTTTCAGTAAAAGTGCAATAATTGTTGTTTCTACACTTATCACACAGTAACCAAAAACTTAATTGCCAGAATGAAGAAATATATTTTTGCTTACCTAGACTGTAAATGGCATTGCCGATACCTGACTAAATTGAACACACTATCTTCAGTAAAATGAGCTTTATCACTTTGTAAAGAAAATAATTTTGGAAAATTCTATACCTATGTAGTAAAAAAGTAAGGGAAAACTTTTTTACTGTGTTTACAAAGGGGACCAAAGAGGAGAAAATGTCAACAAAAGCATGAGAATATTTTTAAAATGGGTCGGAGTCCTGTTGCATCTTGCATTTATTATTTATGAAAAATTGTAACTCTGTTTGTATTGAACTCACGGCCTGAGGTAGAAGGCATTTAATACAGGTTAACAATAGTTTTTAAGGAAGTGTTTATGATTTCTCTCGCTGTATTTGCTATTTTCCAGCTACAATTGCTAGTTTTCATTATTACTGGCACACATTTTCAAGTCATTGGCTTCTACCTAAATCTGAACATAAAATTTTGATATTTTTAATGATGTTATTTACATTCTTTGTTGTATTACTATTTGCTCTATTTACATTTATTTACTTCTGCTTATCTTAGTTTACTAATAACTAGCTTCAACACAGTTGCTCTTGGTTTGACAGTTTATTCCTATAATATTTTATCTGTAGTTTGTGCTTGCCTCTTGGCATTGTGTTTCTTTTAGAGATGTTTCATAAGTGCATTAATAATCTGCGAATGTCTCACTAAATCTTTAATGTATTCTAGAATGGTACTAAAATGCTTTAGGAATTTTTTATGTTTATTTTTGGTCATTAAGATTTAATAAAGCACACAACTTATATTCAAATAACTCCAAAAATATTACACTTGGTTGGCAGCTTTGATGCAACTGCAGCGCTGCCAACATGTTTCACCAAAAGCACTTGCATGCATTATTTTAGGTGAGAGAGAGATGAAGGGAGGGAGGGAGGGAGAGAGAGAGTGGTTTGTTATAGAACGGGTAGAGAGAGTCATGTAAAGGGAACACCAATTTCTTTCTTTTCTTGTTTCTCTCTCTGTAGTGCTAAAATATTTTTGCTCTTTCCCATCTTTAGATCACTTATGCACTGATGAACATCAGAACATGAATCCAAAATTGGATGACGATGCTGATGGTGATGATGATGGCGGTGATGTTGATCTTTTAACCCAAATACAGAAAGTCTTTAATGACACTGTGTGCGTATGTGAGCCTCAATATGAGCAAAAGGTAAGGAATTAAAACCAAGTGTTGTATTTTTTGTTTGAATAAATAAAAAACGTATTTATTTGTTAATGACCAGAATTTGCCAATATTCATTTGTGTATTATGCATGTTTGTTGCTATAGGAATATTATCTGTAAGGTGTAATTTGTGCCAGTTATATTTAAAAAACAGTATAGGCAAGTGTAATGACTAAGCTGAAAGAAGTTGTAATGCTACTAGAAGCTATTTCAGAGCATGAGTTTCATGAAAAATAAAGCTCTAATGCAATATTTGTAATGTGTGCGCACAAGTGCTTGTGTGTGGCTTTTTAATTTATGTATTTAACTGCATTTTCCATTACAATAAGTACTACATGCATTGGTTGGTAGTATATACAATTTTATAATCATAAATTAGATGATATAACTATATGAAATTGATGATGGCTTCTCTTTCAATTTTGTGTTTGTGATATTTTCCCTATGCTTTAATGTGGCTTATTATTTGTTTCTTATATCTACTCTATTGCTATGTTTTTATGATTATTCTAGCTTAACTGTTTGTGCAAATTTGATATATTGTGTTTTGTGCTTCTGTAGCAGTTCTCTTTTAAAATTTGATCATGCCTCCCTATTTTTATTATATTTATTAATTCAGTTCTTCCTTTTTTTAGTTTTTTCCACTCCTAAATGAAATGATGTACTGTTTGGCTTCCATCCCCACAAAGGCAAGTTGGGATGTCTGTTATTTAAAATGGTAGAAATAAGATCTGAATGTACCATGAGCTGTCAGAATAGTCGTTATATTGCCTCTTAATGGTATGTTGATTTTAAGCCTGTCTTTTAATCACGGAAAATAGGATTTTGTCATTTCTCCTTTGGGAGTTGTTTGCCATTCACTTTCCCACTTCACTACACTTTTTTTCTTGAAGTTCTCTTAGCTGTTCACTTTCAATTATTTACTTGTACATATCTGCATGTTGCTGTTTCTCGCTGCTGTTTTTGCCAGGTTGTCATCAAGTTCCCTGCGTGAGCTTTGACCCAAGAGATATGTATGGTCCAGTTTTGGTTCTGCAGTTTCCTCATCTGTTGTCTGATTTCCTCTATGAGATATTGATGGTTGCTGGTGTTCTTCAGTGAATCTAGAGTCATTCTGCTATTGGTGTAGAGTACAGCTGTTGTTTGCCTGATGTGCTGATTTTCGAGTGATTCTATCTTTTCCAGTGCTTTCAAAATGGTTGCCTGCTCGGCCCAGTAGTTTGAACACTTATTATGGAGTTTGAATTGCATCTGTTGATAGAGGTCATTTTCCATTAATATAGCTATTCCAGATCCAACTCTGGAGTCTCTTTAATTCCATCTGTATAGACTTCCAATGTGTATTGAGTATTACCTGTGATGTTGATATCTGCAGGATGTCACCATTTTGTATAATGAACTGCTCTGTCTGGTGTATAATGTGTATTATATGTATGAGAAGACTATTCAATATTTTTAAAAAGTTAAAAGCAAAAGGGAATTTTGAAAATAAAATAAAAAATCCAAAAATACTCAATAATTAGGCATACAAAACCTTATTATGCAGAAAGTTCAGGCTAATGAAATAAAAGTATAGAGATTTCTTTGCAGCAACAAGTTTTGGTCTGGTGTTTTACTAATTAAAATACAAAAAATGAATTCATGTAACCTGAAGGCTGAAAACTGAAAAAAAATTGCCAAAAAAAAAAAACAACAAAACAACAACAACAACAAAACACACAGAGACATATATAAACATAATACAGCTAATAATGAAAATGGCATAAGCAATAGGATACAGATATAACTTAGATTACTGTAAAAAGTAGCGCTTATGTTGTTACATAGCTAAAAGGTTGATTCACAGTGTCTGCATCATCTGGCTGCACTTCCATAAATCCATTTCGATAAGTACACTGGTTATTTGCATGCATACAAGGACCATTGTTATTGGGTGTACTTTTGTTGCTGAAGTTTGAATATATATATGTCCTCCACTCGTACATCAATGTCAGAAACACTTTCATCTAGATCTGAAAATTCAAATGATGGCGTACGTGACAGATGTGCATCTAGAATGTGGTCTTCAATGTTTGTTAAATATTGTGGAAGAAGGTGGATATTTCAACAAAGACAAGAAAGAGGACATGAGGAAGGTGGTAAGTTCTATTAAAACTTGTTTCATAACAATAAAGAACACTATGGAGGAAAATAACAAGATGGAAAATGAGGTTATAGAGTGTAAAACCATTGTGGATTGTGCTGCACTGTAGGACAAGTATAGACATAAGCAGTAGCCGGCACCAAGCAGAGCTTATCTGAAGGAGGATGAGTGCTAGGGCGAACGTTCAACATTCACTAACCAACTAATATTATCTGCTGATCTAACTCACAAGACAACTACAGAGTTAGACCTGGAAAAGAAAATATCTGAAAAAGTGAAGCAGCAGATGAGATTCATGATGGAAGATCTTTCAAAGAAATTACTAAAGATGATAAAGGAAGAAATAAAAACCGTAAAGCAACATTCAACGGAATCACATCCAAGTCCCCTAGAGATGAACACAGAGAACAAGTTTGATACCAGTACTAGACCACAAAGACATGGGTACAGAGGAAGACAGGATCTACCCCGTGATGCAGATAGGAATGCAGATGGAACTTCAGAACAAGGGATAGCCACACAAACTTCCAGAAACCGTGAGCAAGATCCAGGATAAGACATATTCATTGACGCAGGGGATAGTGAATGGATAACAATGAGGAGGGGTAGAAACAGACATGTGAGCGAGCAAATATTCACAAGGAATAACAAAAGGCATAAGAAGGTGTAAATAGTCCAAAAGCGGTGGAAAGGAGCTCCTGGTTATATGTCGGCAAGTTAAATTTAGACTTAACATAAGATGATGTTAAAGACTACCTGAATGAAAATTGAGTTGATGGTAGAATTCATTGCAATTTGGTAAATGAAAAAATAGGTAGCAGAGCCTTTAAAGTAGGCATACCAATGCAATATTTGGAACTATTCACAGTGGTGAATTTGGCCAACCATTGTATTCTGCCAGCCCTTTTGTCAACCGTGGTAATACAGAGATCCTACAAATAGGAGTTAAACTTCTCACATGGAATATAGAAGGCCTAAGGGGAGCACTGATTCTACTCCCAGAGAAAAATTTTCTGAATGATTATGACAGAAATATTAACCAAGACAATGGTCAAAGAAGACATACCTAGATGGCCGGGGTTCGATCCCAAGCGACCGCATGTGAGATTTGTGGTGGACAAAGTGGCACTGGGGCAGGTTTTCTCCAGGTACTCCGGTTTCCCCCACCATCACATTCCACCGGTGCTCCATCATCATTCATGTATCATCCGTGTCACCACCTGCAGTGCCATAAGCAGTTAAAGCGGGTGTTAAACACTACCAAAAAAAAAAAAAAAGGTCACGGTATTGAATGCACCGAACTTCTATAACGTACACGCTTAGTGAAGCAATGCAAAAACCAAGGAAGGTCCTTCAGGAGGTGTAGTCTGCACCATTAAACCAAATATAGCACCTTTCAAACTCTTTTAAAAGAAGAAAATGTACCAGTCATACGGACAAGGATTTTCATAGTGGCAGTATACTTTAACCTAGACCACACCACAACAGATATTGTTGATAGACTAGGGACAGCTCTAAGCCATTGTAGAATGACATAAAATAAGCATTGTGGGAGACTTGAACTGTTCAATAGTAGATAAACAAGTGATGGCATACCCACAAAACAAGGGTTTCTTAGTGCACAATAAACATGGGGTCAGTACAATAGACCTAATACTCTCAGAAGGAATCAGGTACCACGCCACTAAAAAGGAGGAAGCACTCATCCATAAACGTATCCCTGTAAATATGCATATAGAAATCACCCCAGCCAATGTCGTAAGAGAAATGCGACATCCCGCACTTGGATATATTAAAATCGAAAATGTCTGAAAGAAACCAGATAGAAGAAAAATGCAATTGGGAAGTGTTAAAGAAGCTGCTGCATGGTTGAGGACAGCATAGAATGTGGAGCCACCTTGCAAAACATAAACAGGAAAGCGAGACTTTAGTTCGATAAAGAATGTTATGAACAGAGGAAGATGACTCTAGGAAAACTGCACAAACTTAGAGACACAAAAAATGATGTTACGTTTAAAGATTACAGATGAGAGAGGAAACTTTACAAAGACACCATTAAAAGAAAAAAGGGAACACTTGGAAGTGGAACAAAGGAAAGTGATAGAGGAAGCTGAGGAAGACCCATACCGCCCCCTCCTTCTGAAAAAACAAAAGGTCCAACCCAGTATCCCCATGGATACAACACTTGAATAAAGTTACACACACAAAGGAAATAAGGCCATGCATCAAAACACCAGTGATACCACAGGCAGAGGAAATCATCTCTGAAGAAGAAATTTGAGAAGCCATACGGATACCAAGAACAACAGAACCCCAGGTCTGAATGGGATTAGAAATGAACATCTAAAACAGACATATGGACCTCCCTTCTGAATAAATGTATGGAATTAGGAAACATACTGGGCAGATGGAGAAAGTTAAGCATCAAACTACTGTACAAAGGTAAAGGGGACACGTCCACTTGAAGTGAATACAGAGGGATTGCCGTAGAACCTACTGCACTGAGAATCCTAACGAAATGGTTGGGAAGATGGCTGGAGCTACTTCTTCCAGAACGGCAGTTTGGATTCAGGAAAGAGAGATCCACAATTATGGTTGCAAAGAACCTACTAGATCAAATAAAAATTACATTAGAAGAGCCTGGTAACCCAAATGTACTTACGGATAAGCTAGAGGAATTATTTGGCAGAACAAGTATGATCATATTTATATCAAATATCCTGACAAAGAACTATCTTCAAATAGACGCCTGAGTTGGAAAATCAGAGTGGTTATTCCAAACGAATGGCATACTTGCAGGCGATCCGCTAAGCCCAATGCTAATTAATGCTTTTTTACATATGACATTGCGAAAGAAATTACAGGAGCCAACATGTATATCTATGCCGATGACATGGCTATTGGAACGACAGATATATGCATGCTACAAATGGCAATAAATACAATAAGTAAATGAAGAGAAAACAGAAATGGTAATATTTAGAAAAGAGGGCAGGCTCACCGAGGCAGAAAAGGTAAAATGCAATGGAAAATACCATAAGAGAATGAACAACTTCAAATATTTGGACATTACAATACAAACTATAGGGAAGAACTTCAGACTCCATATGAGTACAAGAACGGTGGCCACAGTTAGGGTCATGTATGAGATCGGAAATGTTAGATTATAATCAATCACAGCTATGGACCTATTCAGGTTAAAGATTTGCTTGTTCTTGTGTATGGAATTGAACTAGTGTGGGATCATCTCATGTATAAACAGTTAGAAGAGATGAAAAAAATAATAAATAAATAATAATAATAAAAATATTTTGTTATTAAGCTTCACAAAGCAATAGACAATGTCAACAAATTGTACAGTTTGTATGCAATGGGATATTCCAGCTTATCCAGATATTTATCATAAACAATTATAATAAATTAATATGATACACTTCACATACAATGTGGATGTCAAGGTGATAAGTTAAATACAATTACATAGTTGTAAATAAAAATGATACACTTCACGTAATGTGGATGTCAACAGTGATAAATGGCTAAGTACAATTACAATAATTTTGTGAATAACAATAATATAAAGTTGTTACAAATACAATATATAAAGATAAAATGGCCCAGTTCACATACCAAATGAATGTTATCAATAACTATAATACAAATACATTAGATATAAATAAAAATGATATACTTTACATGCAATATGTCATTCATATGTCAGCTATAACATTTATATATTTTCTATCCTACACTTAAGTACTGGAGTAATAGGAATAACATAAGCTACCTTAGTTATTTTCAAAATATTCATCTGTTGAATAGTAGGAGTTAGAAACTAACCATTCATGTAATTTGCATTTGAATGCTTTACCAGACAGTTCTATTAGCTCTAATGGTAGAGTATTATACAATTTTATACCCAAGACTTAAAAACTTTTTGGTGTTTTCGAAAGTCTATGATGTGGTAAATTTAGCTGATAGTTATTCCTAGTATTATAGTTATGTATGTCCTGTCTATATAGGAGGTCAGATAAGTTACTTTTTACATAAACAAGTGTTATGTAAATATATAGGTTTATTACCGTCATTACTTTTAATTTCTTGAATAAAGGCTTGCAGTGTGTTAATTTTTTGGAATTAGTAATAATACAAATTATCTTTTTTTGTAGTAAAAGTATATTAGTAACATGACTGCTACTTCCCCAGAGTAAAACACTGTGAAATTAAGCTATGAAAAAAAGTGAAATATGCAGATCTTGTGTAAGGGTCGGGTATTTGGTTTTTCAGTTTTTTAATTAAATATGTAACTCTAGAAAGCTTTGTTGAAATATAATTGATGTGTGGAGCCCATGATAGTTTGTTGTCCACCACCACTCCTAAAAATTTAAGATCCATTGCATAATTTTCTATATGGATTTCTCTTAGGCTAAATAGAAATTGTTGGGTTTTGCTATCATTTAGTAAAAAACCATTGGCTCTAAACCATGTATTAGCAGGAGTTAAAGTATCTTCAGTTATTGTTTAAGATTTTGGTAATCAATACTTGTATTAAGAAAAGTTGTGTCTTCAGCGTACAAAGGCAGGTAAATCGTTTATCATTAATGAAAATAATAGTGGCCCAAGTATGGAACCTTGTGGGACCCCATGTTTAAGCTCCACCATTCAGCAATTACAGAACATGTATATACAGAGGGCCATAGAATAAAATTTCAAGATATGGAGGTGCTGGCAAAAACAAAAGGATATTTCAATCTTCTCAGGAGAGAAGGTATTCAAATAGAACAGCATCCAAATAAGTTAAACAAAGATGGCGGTTACCGGATAAGTAAGACCTGGAAACCAGTATTAGTAAACTAACAGCTGGTTGACCTTCACTCGCCGGCTGGACACACATGTGCATTATTTGTCACCCCTCCTAAATGTGGAGAATAAATAGCCTGCATTCCTTTCCAGCATTGCATTTACCTCCTACAGTTACTGCCACTGAAGATGCTGACCGTAGAAGTTGGCAAAATGTATGGTTCACATTTTAACCTACGACCACAGCACAACAGCCTGGAAAATACCGTTTTTAAATATAACGTCACCAGCCTTGAAAATAGCCTAAGATATTCTGTTGCCCACTCAGGTTCTCTTGTATCCATGTCTGAGAGCTGTAGATTTCTTCCATAGTATCTGCAATTCTTGTGTCCACCAGGCAACCAATTTATTTTTTAGATTTTTAGAAGATGTTTTACATGTTCTCAAGGATAGCTTGCATGCTGCTGTTATGACTTTATCAAATTTTTCGACCACCCTTTCAATTATCCTCCTCTCTAATTGTGGCTTCTAGCTGTGTATCCAAGACAATGGTGTTGGTTATTTGACTATTGACTTTAAAAGTATATGCAATCTCTTTGAAAAGATTATTCTGGAACTGCTTGTACTCTATGTAGCTAGTCCCTTTGAAGCTATACTTATTAGTGCTGTTTCTATTCTCCAATGGTATGTGGCCAACTATACTGCTTTAACTGTAGCTGCTATGAGCACAGAGCCAGTGTATGCAGAGGGGAAGAAACTTGTCCTGCACACTCAGGTAACCATAACCTGAAATAATATCCAAAAAGAAAGGGGAAAGGAAACAAATGCATTAACTGCATTATTTACAACTGACTTGGCAAGCATGAACAAGCCTGCACCAAACAAGAATTTTACAAGCTATATAGCTGCAGTCAGTAAGTATAAACAAAATATAGACTATTAGGTTTCTAGTATCACAACAAATAATCATAATGGGAAATTGACTTGTCTGCTAACTATAGACATATAGTTTGCAGACAAGTCAATTTAAAGCATTTGAAAATGGTAAACTAATAAGCTGGATCAGATAATAGTAGAGCAAAGTTTGGGTATACTATTTATACAATAATAAAATAACAGGTATGTCAGCTAGACATAGACTTTTTGATTCTGGAAATATAAAAAAGAGAGCAGCCATTACTGCAATAAGCAACAAAAAAGTGAATGCCATGTTAATAAAGCAGCTGTTAAAAGGTGACATCATAGTTGTAGAGCTTACTATCAGCTGCAAGTATATATCTAGATATAACAAACAACACAGACACTGTTCAAGAAGTGTGTGGGTGCATGTGAGGCACAAAATATAAGTTCCTTGCTGCCAAAGAGTGAACTGTCTCACCAATAACTGAGATATTCAATAAAACCAGAGAGAAAATCAAGGCTGGTATTCGATGGGCATATGATACACTGAAAGGAGTCGTCTTTGATAACAAAACTTGCTAAGGGAAGGACAGGTTACACATAAACAGAAAAGGTTCATATTTATATTGAAGTAATTAATATTTGTAATGATCAGGGAAGCAGATAAGTGGGGTAGCTGATGATGTGGGGTCAAGGCACAATTCATATGAAGAGAAATGTAATATAGATGCAAGATGTGACACTTCACTCTGTGGAAGCTTGGGATCAAACCAGGAACAAATTTAATGTTCCTGCATCAAAATGTGCACTTCCTTAATGGACAAAATAAATGAAATGAAGTACTACCATCAAGTGAGTTAAAAGATATATCTGTCCTTTGTCTAACAGAACACTGGCCAGAAAAAGGAATACTCCAAAATAACCATACACTCTACACATTAGGTAGTCAGTTTTATAGAAGAAATCATTCACATGAAGGCTCTTGTATATATGTAAAGAAAAGGATTCACTCTAATTTTCTGTCGCACATTAAACAGTTTTAGCACAAGATAGGCTCAAAATCAATGGAAGATCATTCGGGGTATGTGGTGATTTTAATGTAAACCCTAGTTAGCTTACTGCTAACAGCACTTCAGTAGTCAGTCAAATCTTTGTAAAAACACTTCTGAGTATAGCATAAAACCATTAATTCAAAATAGGCACCTGGAGTGCAGTTAACCTCCTCCTTAAATTAAATATTCCAAAATTACAAAAAAGTGAGTGTTTTTAATGATTAGTAATTTAGAATTATTCATTCATGTATTAAGAAATGATTCTTGGCAGCAAGTCTACAGTAAAATAGGCCCTGATTGCAAATTTAATAGTTTTATAAATTCTTTTAAGTACTTGTTTGAAACTGCTTTCCCACTAAAGAAAAAACAATTGCTATTGAAACTCCAAATATTTGGATAGCAAAAGACATCCAAATTTCATGCACTAGAAAAAGGATGGTGCATAATTATTGTAACTTTTGTGCATCTGGCTCCAAACACTTCCAAAGCTATCTCAAAAGTTATGTCAGGCAAAAATGATGGCAAAATGATTGGTACATTCAAACTGCTCCAAATAAAATGAAAACCATGTGGAGAGTGTTAAAGAATAATGCAGCCTGGAATGCTACACCAGAAAAGAAAACCCAACAGTCATTACAGAACCAAAATTAGTTCAGAAGCATTTAATAGCTTAAATAAATAAATGAATAAATAAATAAATAAATAAATAAATAATTTTATTCACCTTCGAAATTACAATAGAATTCATGGCTTTGTCAAAAGATATAAAAAAATTTCTAAATATTGACTACATTCTTAAACATTTACATTTAACAATAACATTGAACTTAATATTAAATTTGAAAAAGTGCAATCCTGGTCTTCAGCGCCGTCATCAAACTTCCCGTTTCTATAGTGGAGGTGCCTCCCTCAGGTGGACAGGAACCATGAAACAAATAAGGATTCAAGGCAGTATTTTTAAAGAAGTCACTATGGTGCAGTACTATAATGTTAGCAGGCTTCTAAATCTAAATAATCACAGTTGTTTAAAAGTATATTTGTAAATTTTCTCATAAATACCTAGTTTAAATTTTCCCCTCACAGTATTTAACATATTCATTTAAAGAGTAAAACTGGTTTTGTAGTAAAAACTTGTGTATCTCTGTCTTCCATTTATTTATAGAGGATATATTTTTGAAGTTCCCTGGTAAATAATTATATACTTTTAAGCCATTACATGTAAAGGAAGTTTTGTGTGAGTGTAGTGTAGCTCATCCTAATTGTGAGAATGAATTTCCCCATTAGTGCTGTAATTTGCAGCATTTATCTTCATGTAGACTAATAACTCTTTTATATACAAACAAGGTAAAGTCAGAATACTGAGATTTAGGAAATGTTCCCTACAACTTTCATTTTTTGGAATACCAACTAGGATTCTTAATGCCCTTTTTTGAAGTTTAAATATTATATTGTTATTCAAAGCATTTCCCCATAAAGGTAAACCATACAGCAGTAAAGAATGAAAGTAAGCAAAATAAGCTTTGAGAACCATAAATAATACTCGAGGTTTTAGTTGATGAAGAACAAAACAAGTTCTACTCAGTTTCCCTGATAGTTTTTCTATGTGTTTGTCTCAACTACCCATAATCCTAGAAATTTTGTTTCCTGTTCAAAAGTTACTGATTTAGGAACTATTCTGATGCTGGGAGTCCCTGCTTTATGACAAGCTTTATGCTGAAAATTAAGTGCTACTGATTTCTCTTCATTTACAAGCAGATTATTGGCTTTAAACCAATCAATGATTTTCTTCACAACTACAGTTCGAGCTTTGTCGGAGACTTTCATCATCCTTTCCTGTGATGAAAATGCTTGCATCATCCGCAAAAAGTGATAACCTGGCTTCTGTTATATTTTCAAGATATAAAGGTAGATCATTTAGTGTACAATAGGAACAGTAGAGGACCAAGAATAGAGCCCTGCGGAACTCCTAATATTATAGCTCTTTTTTTCTGAGAGTTCCTTTCTAATTTCCTTGAGTTTCGCATCTACAGCATCAATTTCTAGCACCTGCTCTCTCATTTGTAAGTATGATTTAAACCAGTTGAAAGCAATTCCTCTTACACTGAATTTATATAACTTGTTCAGCAGAATTTTGTGATCCACCATGTCAAAAGCTTTAGATAAATCCAAAAATAGTCCTATACCAACCTCACTTTTGTCAAGTACATCACAAATACCATCAACAAAATTTATCACTGCTAAGCTAGTTGATTTATTGCTTTGGAATCCATACTGAAAACTGGTAATTATATTATGTTTAGTAAGGAATTTCATTAATCTCTTATACATAATTTTTTCTAATATTTTGGAAAAGGCTGAAAGTTATGCTATTGGCCCGTGATTGTTTGGGTCCTGAGCTTTACCTTTCTTGAATAATGGTTTTATTTTTGCTATCTTTAGCTCACTCGGAAATGTGCCACTTTGAAGTGATTCATTTACAATGTAGCATAAGGGTTTTGTGATGTTCATGCTGCATTTTTTAATTAGATAGCTCAAACTTCCATCCATTGCTTCAGATTTCTTGTTTTTTAGTTCTCCTATTGTACTTAACAATTAATTTATGCATACAGGAGCAAGGAATAAGGATTTTTCATTGAAAAAACTAATGACTCCATTATCAATATTTACAGGATAGTTTTTGCTTTGTGAGTTTGTCGGGGTTTCTACAAAGTGTTTGTTAAATATATTTGCTATTTCTTTAGGTTTAGTTACAATGCTGTCTTTATATTTCAATTGGATATTTCCTTGCATTAAAGTTTTTGAGTTACTTTCCAGTTTTATAATGTCCCACATATTTTTCTGTTTGTTTTCTGATTTACTTATCTTTCTGCTACTCTCCAGTACTTTGGCTGCTTGAATTACCCTTCTGTAAACTGATTTGTACCTTTTGTAGTAAATTTTTAATTCCTCTAATGCACTTCCGTTCCTGATTAAGTTATTTAGGAGTTTTAATTTGTTTCCAGAAATTCTTATACCTTTGGTTATCCAGGAAGATTTATTTTCTTTGATTTTTATTTTAACCAGTGGGAAAGCAATGTCATAGTAGTAATCAAAAGTTTTTAGGAATCTAGAGTAAGTAACATCTACTGGTGTTTTCTCATAAATGTCTTCCCAGCTTTCCCATTCTAGCAAATAATTAAAGTAATCAATATTTTCTGCTTTCTGTAACCTGACCCTTTTATAAATTGCACTTGGTTCCCCTAGCTTCTCTCTGCTTGGCCAGCTTATGAGTAGTGATTGAGCAAAATGGTCCGATAGATAAGTATAAAAAACTTTGATATTTCTGACGCAGCTGATTAAATCTCTGCTTATGGCCATCTGATCTATTGCAGTTTTTGTAGTATCAGCAACTCTTGTTGGTACATCTATCGTTGGTTGTAGACCATAGATATTTAATAGTGTCAATAACTTTAACCTTTCATTGCTGTGTGCTAAAAAATTTATATTCATGTCCCACAGTAAAATGATGGTTTTGTTTGGCTTTTGCATGGGATTTAGAATAATATCAAGCCTTTCAATGAAGATATTCATATTACTAGACGGATTCCTGTCAGTGCATATTATAATCAGTTTATTGGCAACTTCTACCACGCTGGCTTCGAAATGTTCTTCCAGGTTTAGCCCCTGAAATGCTGTTATAGGTTTCGCATTTAAAGAGTTTTTTACTAAGATTAATGACCCTCCATTTCTTTTAATCCATCTACTATACCCTTGAATTAAATTAAAGCCTGGTATTCTTAGTTCAATTAACTCACTATGGGTTAACCAGTGCTCTGTTATGCAAATTATGTCTTGGTGTTTTAACTCCCCCTCTATTAATACTTCAAGTTCCAGAATTTTGTTTTTGATGCGCTGTATGTTTTGATGAAAAACACCCAAGGAATGTTTATTATGAGTTGCCTTAAGTTTTCCGCCTTCATTTCTAAGATTACATCCAAAGGTGTTGCTAATTGTAGGAATTACCCTTAATGGCTTAGAATAAATACATTTTGCACTGCTATCAGCCCAGGTTAGTTTTTTGGTTGGAGATAGTCAATGGCTGCTCAAAAGTGGCCAAAGGTTTCACTTCCTCTTCTGTTGAGGTGAAGCCCAACTCTACCTAAATCCCAATCACTAACCCAGGAGTTACCATCTATATAAATACAATGGTGATCTTTACATACCTGATCTAATGTTGAATTTATTGCATCTATGCATCTCTGGCCCTCGTCTCTGCGTTGAAGTATCCTGCTGATGCAGAAATATCTTTTACCGGTCACTACTAATTCCAACATCTCTTCCATGATGTCATCTGGAGTTCACGTAGTTCCGACATTGTTGGTACCAGTGTGGATAATCACAATATCCGGGTCATCGTTTTCCTGCAGCTTCTTCTTAATGTGACGAATGCGGGCCCCTGGATAGCAGTACACAGAAACATAGTCATCATCTATATATGATGCAGAATGGCGAACAATGGAATCACCCAGTATAATGGCAGTCTTTTTTTCAAACCAACTGACTTCATGTAGTTCGTCACTTTTCACCGACCGCACACTTTCCTGGTCTGAGATTAGTTCATTTTGATGCATTTCACCTAACACATCATAGCGGTTTGACAACTTTAGACATTGATTTTGTGGTTCCTTAGGAATCTTCCATTTTCTCCGATGATTTATTATTACTGGCTTCCAGCTTCCGTGTGCATTTGGATTCTCGTTTTCAAATGAAGTGTTTTCTGGTTCATCCCTGTTTTGTAGTTCCGAAATATCTATCACTTCCTTGTCTCTTAATGATCTATTTTCTTCTTTCAATCAATTTATTTAATCCAATGATGCCATCAAATCTTAGTGCATCAGCTCTGTTACTTTGCGAAGAAATGCCACTCTCTCATGAAGTGTATTGCAGCAGCTTTCTTTAGTGTTTGAACCTACTTTGCATGCATCCCCACTAGAATCTTCATTTCCTGATGTACATTGAAAGCAGGCGAATGAATTTAACAATTTACCATCGTCGTTTAAGTACTTATCACTTATAATTTCATCAAAAATAGCAGATTGGCTAAACATGTCTCTGCACGGGACTGCCATCTTTAATCTCTTCTTTAGTAGTTTTGTGAGCAACATACACTTAAACAATATATATATATATATATATATATATATATATATATATATATATATATATATAAAACTATGACAAATCAACAGAAATGCATAAAATTGTGTTTCTAAAACCCTTTGATGCCATGGAAATCCAAAATATCTATAAATCAAATTCTAAATTTCCGTGTGTTATAGCTAATATCCCAGATTACATAAATTAGGTATGGATTACATAGTGCAGATATTTGCAAATATGGCAGATATTTGCAACAATCCCTTTAAATAGCCAAGGTTAAACCCTTGTATAAAAAGGTTCTAAACATAAAAGCAATAATTATAGACCAGTTTCTCTCCTAACTGGTTTTGCAAAAGTCCTTGAAAAAGTGTGTTATAAAAAGATACTAAATTTTGTGGAAGAAAACAGTTACTCTCAGATAGCAACATGGCTTCAGAAAATCTAAGTCCATAGAAAGTGTTTTACATTGCTTTGTTAATAATATTTTAGAGCAGTAGAAAATAAAATACATATTTCATGGGTATTTTTGACCTATCAAAGGCATTTCATCTATTAAACCATAAGATACTTTCTAATAAACTGGAAAGAATGGGCATAAGGGGTTATGCACTAAATTGGATAGAATGCTATCTTGAGGACAGAAAACAGTTGGTAGAAAACACCTTCACAGAAAAGGATTTCATTAAGCAGTGGCAATCAAACTTAATAAAACATAAAACTTGGAAGTGTGCAAATTCCATAATGGGTCCTTTGTTGTTTTTATTTTATGTTAGTGACTTTAAAACCAATGTTTCATCAAAAAGGAATGTTCAATATGGAGATGATACAAGTATAGCAGTAGAAAGTAGGTTTCTTGAAACTTTGCAGTTGCTACAGATAAAACTCATGATTGGTTCAACCAAAATCACCAAATATGCCAGCCCATATGTTGAAATCCCATCAGACTTATAAGGCTGCCTCTCACATCCAATGTGGTTTACAGTGCTCCGGCAATGCATGTTGTGGTAATTTAGATGGCCTGTGTTGTAATAGAAGCCTGCTTCATATGTAAATAACACAGTTACTAAAATATGTGGATCTTGCTCAGTTTGTCATGTGATCCACCTAGCAAACACTGCTCTCCATCCATGATCTGGCTACAGTAGCTCCTGATGCAGTTGAAACTTTGCATGATGTAACACTCCCCACATGGAAGATTGGCTAATATTGAAATGCCTATGAATATCCTTCGTACTACAATGCAGATACTGAATCAGACACACATCTGTCATTGCTTGGTCACAGACAGGATGATGGACTGTTCCAGATTCCAGAAGGAATAAATGTGTGTACTGTTGCCTCCATTGCAATCTGCTGAGCTTCCCTATATACTAACAGCATGTCCAGATACTTACTATTGGAAAATATTGTTCCACAGTGGGCACTTTGTATGTATACACAAATCCACTTTCTAGTGCTTTCAAAAAGAACTCAAAATTTGCTAGAATGTTCTAGGAATGTGAACAGAAATGAATAAAAAAAAAACTCATTTACTTGCAGGCTTGATTTGAACTTCCGACCTTCAGCATAACTTTCCAGCATATTAACCATTGCACTATTTGAGCATGTTAATGAGCACCACCATAGCCCTAATCAGTGATAGTGTTGAATGCAGTGTGAGCACCTACATATAATATTATCTGTAAAATACAGAGTTGCCTAGTTACCCATCTGCAGGCAGAGGAGACTTGCCCAGTATATTTTGGCAGTCCAAGATAATAAATGTGAATGATTTTTACTTTCTCTAGCACGTGTGTACATACAGTGTGCATAGTAGCTAGAGTGGTATTGTATTCCATCCAAAAATTTGATACCAAGACTTCACCAGAAATATATGTTTTATGGTCCCTTGAATAAAAAACAATGTATTTTTAGAAAAAAGGTCCACGGGCGCAGGTGTGTGTGCATGCGTGTGTGCGTGCATG
Source organism: Hymenopus coronatus (assembly GCA_030762935.1). Taxonomy (NCBI): domain Eukaryota; kingdom Metazoa; phylum Arthropoda; class Insecta; order Mantodea; family Hymenopodidae; genus Hymenopus; species Hymenopus coronatus. Next base: position 3,675,379 of record CM060900.1, on the reverse strand, counting down.
TGTGTGTGTGTCTAAAAAATGAAGTCTGTTAAAAACCACACTTGGTATTTAAGTTCAGTATCTTCCAAGGATGGGACACAAAGTTTTCTGGCAGAATTCCTCTACCCCAAATACCCTTTACATGGAACATTTTTTGAAAGTTAATTTTCCCAAAAATTGCTCTAATGATTTTGATTAAAATATCACATAAGATGTTTTCATGACAAACAAAATACATTTACTGAATAGATAAGAACTTACTACACCAAAAATGTAGATCTCGTCAAAACATACAATTTGTGTCATATACTTTCTGTAGAGTCAACCATTTCCTAGATATTCTTTTTGATTTTTGTAAAGTGCAATAACTTTTCTCAAACAGGAAGTCATATTTACTTTCATGTTTTACTGCTGGTCTTGCAAAGAGACCGAAATTTAATTGTTTCACATAGCAACCAGCTTTTATAAATTATTGCTTTAGCCTGTGTATTCCTTTATTTCCTTTCTACTTATAAGGAAGCAAGTAATATGACCAATTCTGCTAATGTTTACCTCAGTTAGCATGATGATATAAACAAATAATCTTTTGTAAGAATAGCTTGTTTGTGATCATGGGCTTGTGACTTTACGATTCAAAAGAGGGAACAATTCAATTTCCTCATGACATGACAATCTGCTGGCTCTTAATGTATTACACCACTTGAAGTAATGGTTTTAAATAATTTGCTGAGACAATGGCTTTTACTTTACATCTGCCCCTGGTTAAATAGGATATGCTACCACTATATGCTAATAAAAGAAATTACAACATTTCAAGGACTGACCAATTAAATAAAATATTACATTCATCAGTTATAAAAACCATGAGGACAAAAACACCTATTGTTGAGTCACAGAAAAGGAAAATTGACAGTTAGGAGAGAGAGAAGCATGTGGGGTTTAATGTTTCTTCAGCTGGCGCCGAACCATAGACCATCAGTACTGCAAACAAACATCAGTAAATAAACCTGTTTGTCCGTGTTTTAAAACCAGTCTGAAATTGGGCTAGCAGGTGAAGTAATCACTTTTCACAGGAATGACTGTCAGATAATGTCGACTGCTGTAACAGAAAGTATGTGTCAGATACACTTGCAGAGCAGTAGGCTGTAGTCGTGTATTAATTATCAACCATGGCCAGGTTGCAGTGTTTGTAGGCGTTAAATCTTCCAATACTAGTATTACTGTATGAAGAACTTGGCACAGTGTCTGTAAACAGGAGTAGAGCTAATGTGGAGATTGTGTAGTAAGTTATAGGTTACAGTGCTGCATTCACAGCCATCACAGATGGATTCAGTTTATAAAGTTGTGGTGAGCTGGTTTTAGTTTAGGTGTCAGCTATGAGGGGGAGCTGGGCTCACAATAATCTTGCAGTTCACGGTGCGAATATCTGTAAGCTCAGTGTGGTATTTGTGAGTCACTAAGGTCAGGTTATATCCAGGTATGTACACAGTTGCATAAAATATAGCTGACGATTACAACTTATCATTCAAAGCATCTACATTAATGGAGTTTCCTTACTTCACAGTTTATCATAAGTTTTGCGACACCAAGTCGCAAAACCACATGCATAGATGAAACATTTGTATCACATCGGAAGTACAGGTCACTCTATGGTTCTCTATGATAAAGAAAAATTTACAACAATTAAGAGTTATCAAGGTACCACCTTAGACAAACTTATTTAGCAGAAGTAATACACAGTAGTAAAAGCTTGCTTGCATTTGATTAGAATATTGGATTATGCAGTATGGTATAGCATAGATTAAAAAAAAAAAAATTACAGAAATTTGTGCAAAAGTAAGAGAATAGACATAAAACAAATACAGTGTTGTCGACATGAAGACAATATGGTTTACACTAGGTAATATACATAATAATTATTTGCAAATTGTGTATGCTTACAAAAATTCATAAAGTTAGTTCCACTGAGAGAAAACTCTCAAAAGCTTTAGAGTATCAAAGTGGCTCATAGAAATACCAAGAAGAAAAATTACAACCAATTTGTGTTTTCATAATTTAGTCCTCAAAATGTGCTGAAAATATATTTATACACACATTATGCACATTGCTGAGATTTGGCAATAAGAAAGTCAACATTACCATGGGGCAATATTCGCAAAAAATTTGGAAATATGAAATAAATATACAAATTCTTAGGTATTGAAATTTAGTAAAGTAAGTCTTCTTTCTTTAGTTAAGTCTGCTCTTGCAGAAATCTATCCCACAGAAAATTCAAAAGATTTGATAAAGAACATAGAAAACTGAAAATAAAAATTATATTAAATAAGCAAGGTGTGAAAAATGAAAATTATTGTTATTATTTTCAGTAGCAAAGTATTTTTTTCTTGTTTTATAACTTACATTTAACAAATAGTAACACTACATCTGCCAAATTTCAGAATTTTAATTTATAGTTACAAATGCAAAAGTTAAAATGTATTGTCTGTGATTCTTCAATTACATTTGTACAATTACATTCACTTATCTCTTTGAGTGAGCATTTGCAGATATTTAGCGCATTCTTAATCAGTGAATACTAACTCCCCTGGATAAGAGAGATCCAGGTACTCCCAACATGCTTCACACAAAGGTACTCAAAAATACTTAACAATAAACTCAACTTCATTTACTGTGTATCACTTAACTACACAAACAACGGCAAGGCACTGGTTCTGCATTGAAAACAAATATATTTTCATAGTGCAGGTAAGTTAACTGTTGGGGCCCATCAGGCATACCTGAAGAAAAACAAACATATATATGCCTAAAATAAATATGACCATTGTGCTAGCAAAACCATAGTACCTTCAGGCTAACCTGTAGAGCTATGCATCACTACATAAACTGTGATATATTAGAGCCTCGGGAGTGTTCCATGTTCATTATTAGTGTAATAAATTTTGAAAAATAAATCTGAAGAATTAATATATGGACTTAATTTAGGGAAGCACTTCCATATACTATACTTGTGGTATAAGGGGAATATCCAAGAACTTCATAACTTGTTATTTAAAAGGCAGAATACAATACACACAAATTCTTTACCAAAATGTGAACCATCAAAATTACTATAGCTCAACCTATAAGACTGTAAAATATGGGGTTCCCCAGGGCAGTGTATTAGGACCATTACTGTTACCAATTACACATGGGGCTAAGATAATATCCTATGCAGATGATACAACAGTCATCTGTTCAGCTGGCGATAATAATAAATTAATCCAGGACATAAGCTATCAGGGAGAACAGCTGACTAATTATTTTGACGCAAATAATCTCAAGTGCAACATGGAAAAAAACCCATCAATGCAAATTAGCTTGACTAACAAGACTCACTTCAAAATAAATGTACAGATAAATAATTGTAATATAAATGATGTAAGCTCACATAAATTTCTGGGGCTATATATGAACAATAATATGACATGGAATAATTATATTGACTATCTATGTAAAAAAAATTAGCAAATCAATATATCTAATTAAACATTTCAAACCAATTGGTGACACCAACCTCCTAAAAATGATCTACTTTGAGGTTATATACCCATATCTCTCATATGGAATTGAAATATGGGATGCTGTCTAAGGGTTCATCTGGACAGAGTATTCGTCCTACAGAAAAGGTGCATTAGGATAATTTTTAACTTAAAAATACTGATTCATGTGTAGATATTTTCAAACAAAATAAAATGTTCACATTGTACTCACTATATGTATATAAAGCTATTCTTTTTGCTGTAAATAAGCTAAATTTTGAAGATTTCTGATGTTCACGACTACAATACCAGACACAACAATGACTATTTCAGAGAACATACTTCTAAAAAGTCAAGTGATAAAGATGCTTTTGTGATGGGTCAAATTTTATTTAATAGATTGCCAGCAGCAATTAAGTCACTAAATGGTACTAACCAGTTTCAAAACAAGCTAAAGTACTTCTTAATTGATATATGTTTGTATAAAGTTAATAATATGTAAATATCTCTTAGTTGTTGTTTGTGTATATATTTATATGTTTAATTTTATATACTGTATATCCTATGATTTACTGTACTCCTTTTACAATGTCAGAAGCTTGTAAAAGTGCATTGACGGCTAATAAAGAATTGAAGAACAGAATCTAATTGAAAATATATGTTAAATCCTAAGGAACAGGAGATAGGGAGTCGCGGCTCCAAGCGATGACAAGTCATATTTTCCTATATCTGCAACAAAGAAATATGCTCAAAATTAACTTCCAGAATGCCAAATGTTTATACTGGGCAATGTCAGAATTAGACATCTTCACTGTGCCTCAACATTGCTGAAGTAATGATGGTAATCATGGTAATGGAAGCTCTGTGCTTGATTTCGGACCATCACCTTAAGAAGCCATTACAACCAATTGTAGGCTCCTGTATTCGACCTGTGAACATACCTAAACAAAATAATGGAGGTAAAATGATGACACAAAAAATGTATATATGGTCTTATTCGGCCAGAGAAAAAAATTAATAGCAGCCGTGTATTTCAATTGCACAAAAATAGTCCTAATGGTGTTTCAGGATTCATCCAGTGTTATCAAAGGGCATTACAGATTTAAAAAGAGGAAAAATAATTTTTAACACAAATGCTTGTATTAGATTAATACATTGTATTTCAACATGATGCTTAACTATTGTACAGCATTGACTTGGCTGCCACATCCTGTTACAAGATAAAAATGCTGCCAAGTTATATCCATTAAGTGCACAATATCTGAGTTTTAAATTGTTGCTGAGGAGAAAACTTTATACATTATCTATATCCCATGTGGCAAATCTTTGACAATCTTACATTTAAGGGGGGGGGGGGAATCATCTGCCACTGCGCTTAACTCTAGCATAATAAGGGTGAAGCCTTTTGACATGGACGACCATATTTTTTTCATTTAGTTCCTTCTTTCTGTCTAATACAATAATTCACAGGGGAAAGTTTTTGTAATACCTTATAGGGGCCATGAAAATTATGCAACAGCTTTGTGGTCTTACCATTCTTGCTTACAGGGGTGAATAGTTTCATGAACTGGCTAATTCTAAATGAAATTTTGCTCCTTTTACGAACAAAATGCTGCTGCTTTTGTTTAACCTGCTGTTTGGTGATGTTATCAATTGCTAATTGGTGGGCTTGCTGAACGTGTTTCAATGTCTGTTGAACAAATAAATTATCTGTAGTGCCCATCAATTGAACTTCCTTGGGCAATGTTGGATGTCGAAGAAGGTTTCTCTGGTTGACACTTGTCGGCTGGTGTTGTAAGCGAACACTAGGGCTTTGTAGAAGTATAATGAGATAACATGTAAATAATTGTCTGATTTGCACATTCCCCCAAGCTGTTACATGCTAGATTGTATGCAGTGGTGAACATGGATCAGGTACCAAGATATTCCAATAACCGTTGTGTGATGTCACTCATGAAGACCTCTATCTGATAGCAATCGAGCAGGCAAATGATGGGCTGTAAAGAAATTTAGCTACATGCTCAATTGAGCCCCTAGGGAATGCACAAGCCTACAGTAGCGCGATTTGTGGTCTATGGCAACAGCATTTTTAGACCTGTGCACCAGGCCAACTAGGTCCACACTCCTACCACTGTAACCTTGTTGGGTTGGAGCAATCCTGGGGGCTTTACTTTGGTCTGACCTTTTCAGGATTGACTACTGGGACAAGTTTTAACATACTCATATCTTTATACATGCCTACCCAATAATATCAAGAGTGAATTTTATGGAAAGTCTTAGTGAAACCCATGTATCCCGCCAATATTCTGACAGTATCTGGTGTTTTAGCGACTTGGGAATAACTAGCAGGTGGAGTAGTCCAGTGACTTCCATTCTTTCAATAGCGAACTCTTCACTTGAGAACATACACAGAGGCTTGTCTGCATATTTTAGGGGTGACTAGATCTGGTTGTTGTAATGTATTAAAAATCAGCACCAAAGTTGGGTCTGATTTCTGATGTTGAGCTGCTTCTACGGGAGACAACCAACAGGTAATGAGTTGGTCTATTTGTTACACCTCTTCAGGGGTGGGGTCAGTCATGGAAACCTTGATAATGCATCTGCATCTGAATGTTGTTTACAAGATGTATAAACAATCGTGTAGTGGTACTCTTGAAGTTTCAAAGCCCATTGAGCTAGGTGTCCAGTAACATCTTTTAAGTTGCTTAAGTGACATAGGGCATTGTGATCAGTAGCAATTTGCTTGGAGTAGCTATAAATGTAGGGCCTAAAGTGAGTCATCGAGTACACGATAGCTAAATGAAATGGTTTTATTTATTGACACTCCTTAAATGCAGTGGTTCTCTATGTCCCATTCTATATTGGGTGTGAAAGACCACATAATTTTGCTCAGAGGCTTCCTTATCAGGCTTGAGGTTCTTTTACATGCTGTAAATCTATGACACATGACCAACAGCTTTACTTCCCTTCTGAAGGAAGCCATGCTAAGGATTTTTATACCCAAAAAAATCCATTGACCTCCGCCCACATTAATACCTAAAAGTTCCAGTTCTGAGATGGTGTAATTTTTCTCATATTTTAAGAGAGTGCAACTGCAGAAAGCTACAGGGTGAAATTGACCATTATGTTCCTGTAAGAGACACGATCCAACACCTGCACCGGAAGCATCCACGAGTATTCTAGTGGGAGCTCCAGGTATAGAACAGGTGGCATGATTACAGCATTCTTAAGTGTTTCAAAAGTTCTTTAGTGTTCATTGGTGCCAATAAATTTCTGATTTACACAAAGGCTGATCAATAGATACAAAGTTAGAGATAAATCTACAATAAAAACCGCAAAGTACTAAAACTTGTAGTTGACGTACATTTTTAGGAATTGGGAATTCTTTGATCGCATGCAGTTTGCCTTGGTCTGGTTCTACACCTTGTTCAGACACTTCATAACTCAATAATTTAATCTTGGACATAGCAAAGAAACATTTCTCAGGTTTGAGCTTAAAATTGTGCTATTACAGTTTCTGAAATACCTCTTCTAGGTTGTGCAATAACTGACTGAAGCCATTGGCAAACACAACTTTATCATCTAAGTACACCAGTGCTTTTATTTATATTTCAAATCGCCTAGTAATTTAACTCCTAGGTAACTAAAAAATCTTGGAGCTTTTTTAACCAAAACTCATTTTTTGAAATTTGTAAATACCATGAAAAGTGAAAAAGCCGGGAATTTCTTACTTTCTTCTGCTACTGGTATACCGGAAAATAAGCACTTACCATTTGGCATTTCTTAAATAGTTCAAAAGATCATTGATAAGGGGTAGTGGAAATTTTGAGTCCCCTGTAACTGCCTTTAATTTGTGGTAGTCTATGCAAAATCTAAATTCTCCATCTTTCTTCCAAACAAGGACCACAGAGGAAGCAAAAGGGCTATTAGAATATCTCATAATGTTGGCCTCTTTCATTTCTTTTATTGGCACATCACTTAAGTCATGCTGTTCTGTGAAATCTGTTAACGTCTATGCCTAATTGGCTAGGATCAGTAATTTTAATTTGAAATTACCTTCAGTTGGTGGTATCCAATTCCTGTAGTGTATACATGCCTGTATTTATGTGAGAGAGATTCTAACTGACATCGCTGGCGAGCTGTTAATTCTGCATCCTTAATATTGATATCACTATGTGTTGTTTATTCCAATTAGTGGCCTGAACTAGCGCCACTTCCTGTACATGAGATAAGGTAGTCTTAGCAAAAGCTACCTGGGGAATAACTGTCTTATTGTGGTGATTTGAGATTCATCAGTTCAGAGCACTGATGGCATGTCAATTTGTTTCTTTTGCATAATAATTTCCGATGGTTCAAGCAAAAACGAACCTGAGTGGGGCAAAGAAAGCTGTACTGGTACTTGTGTCATGCTAAGGGGTGGAAGCATCATGTCCTGTAGACATGCAGCCTTTCCTGATCCACGGATGTCGTCATCCAGTTCTAACGTAATCAACCAATTTCTACCTGACCATTTTGTGGGGTTTGAAAAACAATTTTGGAGTATACTAAGTTGATAACTGCCTTATATTGTAAAAGAAAATCCATGCCTAATAATAAGTCATGACCAAAATCTGGGATAACTAGCAATCATTCTCAAAAATGAGTATCTCCTAGTGCAAAATTACAATTAGTGGAAAAAGCAACATCAATTAGATTATTGTCTGTTGTACATATCAATACACTAGGGTTCAATGTACAAGAGGGGTAAGTATAATATTTTGATTTACAATAATGGCTGCATTGCCAGTATCTAAAAAAATGTGTTTCCTTTTTATCAGGAAGGGTGCCATTGGCTACCAAAACAGCTGATTGAGCGGCAATAGTATCCTGGTAACTATCATTAGATTTGAAATTACGAGCCATGAAACTTATGTTCGTGACCCACCTTTTACGTTTGCTTATGCCTGGGTTTGTTGCAGTTAAAGCAAATTGGTCGTCCGTCAATTGTGTGTTCTTGTCTGAAATTTGTATGAGTGTGATTATTAGCATTTCTAATGCCACTTTGGCCATACCTGAACTTTGGAGTAGGTCTCTCAGTAATTGGGAAGCCATTATTATGTGCAATACGTTCCTCTTGTAACTGACATATTTGCCGAATCAGTGAATTAAGATTCTGTGTTAAATCATCAATTTGCTGAGTAAGGGTAGGTGACTGAAGAGAAGTTACTGGGGTGGGTGGCTTGTGTTGTGCCAAATCTACTATTTTTGCAGTCAAATATCTAGCTGTCTCAATATGATGAGCATATTGTAGCAAATCCTTTACCGTTTGAAGGTTAGTAGGCAAATAAGCTCTATCAGTGATGGTTTCATTACCCACTATATGTGACACATTTGTTCTCTTTGCAACATCTGGGGATTAATCTGGTCACGTAGTGCTAAAATATCATAAACATAGTTTCTGGTAGGTTCCAAAAATTCTTCCATATGTTGCCTAAGCCAAACTTCTAGAACTTTGTCCTGCGTCGCTGCCCTAAAAGCATCCTGTAGGTCATCCTAGAGTTCTTTCCAGGAATGTTCAGTCTGTCTGTACAAATCTATTTGGTACCATGTTGCCACAGCATTCCTTAAATAACAGGGGAGGTATTGCTTTTTGTGGGCATCCTCCCATGCGTTAGCTTTAGCCACAGTTTCAAAATATTTCAGGTACATTGAAACATTTTGGTCTGCTTTTCCAGAAAAATGCTCTGGATCTATGATGGGTCATGTGAAGGGTACACCAGAGCTCAGCAGGGCTTGCAGTGGTTGGGTTCTTTGTGACAGTCATTGTGACATATTCCAGAGAGCCCAAACATGCCAATGTAATTGGCTTTAATGTCAGAGGCAACTGTGATGTTGAGGGATGGGGCTAGAAAGTAGTTTGGAATACTGTGGAAGAAGATGGTACTCTGAGCGAATGAGTCTAATCCTATCAAAAATTCCTGTGTGCCACCTACACACTGGGAATAAAACTTGTAGTTTTGCTGCAAAATATTATGTAGTGACGTAAAATGATTGTTAATTTCCTAGTGTATAGGCGAGCTATCATTTGTTGCCATTAATTATTGAGAAAAAGAAGTTTGAATTAACATTCCCTTGAGATAGTATACGCATATCATTCTTAACATAAAATTACAATTAGTCTAAACGTGCATTATACATGAGCACTAAAGATAGTAAAAATGTGCAGGCAAAGCTTGGAAACCTTTGTGAGGGGGGGGGGGAAGATGCAAAATCAACCATATATCACAACTACAAAAAAAAGTGTTCATCATAGGCATTGTTCTAGTGACCTAGGGGCATGGAGAGATCTGGAATTGAAACCTTACCTCTCAAAAACAAGTTGCTATGTGTCAAATTAGCACTGAAACCAAGCTTTTAGTTTAAATGAATATGTGTTATCGTGGTGGATTAAAATATGGAAGTATGGGATTGAATAAAATAGCTTTGACAAGCCAGTGCTCCACCATATGTGACATCTAACATCACTGGGAGACAGATCTCTAGTCTCTTCCATACTCCAACACCACACCTATAAGTTAAGTGGGGCTTATATATTGACTACCGACTGCCTACAAAATAGGAATACCCATGCATGAATGCATTACACCATTTGAAGTAATTATTTTAATGGCTCTTGTATTACAATATCAGATTTTTCTATTTTAAAATTGCCTTAATAACTCCATGGCACGACAGCTCACGGGGAACCTTGGCCTACCGCCCGGCCGCTGCGTCCCCCATCTCGGTCCACTACACACATTACTTTTTAAGTTGATTACACATATCTAATTTTATTACTATATTATGAGCAATAAAAGCTTCCAATCCAAATGCCTCATCCTCAGGACCAAAACACAAATGAAACAAAGTTCTGTCTTACCAATTAGTAGGAGTGCCAACTCACACCAGAACTACTGCTCTGATATTTCATTTTTCTATAGTGCTTTCACTTGTTTCACTTTCAATTTCCCTTAATTTGAGGTTTTCACTGCTCCCATGAAAGCAGTTGCAAGTTCCTATCACTGTTGCCTTCTGTAACATCAAAATCTGTGGGTTGAATTCACTTAATGAACTGTCATTATTAAATGCTGAAAGTCTATATGAATAATCCCATACTGAGAAGCAAGTAAACATTTGTAATAATTATGTTCCTTCTCTTAGGCAACACATATATCAGTATTTCCAATGGAAATCATCTTATACATTCTACGATGGGTCGTATCATCCGATCTTGACCTGAGGTCTCTAGAGGTGTTCTCACGTGTATGTCGTGGATTCTATCTCTGCAGCAGAGATCCAGAAATTTGGAGACTGGCCTGTGTACGGTATGAAAATTAACCTTTATTCTACTGTAACATTTTTAATAGAGAATATTTAACAGATTAAAATTTGTCAGGCTGAAGTTGGGCTCAAAGGGCAGGCAATTCTATAATTCTATTTCTGTATATTTGTGCATGTATGTGATGACGATTATTATTATTATTATTATTATTATTATTATTATTATTGATATTATTATTATTGATATTATTATTATTATTATTATTATTATTATTAATACTATGATTATTACTATGATTATTATTATTATTATTATTATTATTATTATTATTATTATTATTATTATTATTATTTATTACTATTGGTACAATTTTAATTACTATTCTTTATTAATACTATTACTACGATTTTAATTATTATTATTATTATTATTATTATTATTATTATTATTATTATTATTATTTATTATTATTATTTATTACTACTATTACTATGATTCAAATTATTATTATTGATTATTGATTATTACTATTACTACGATTTTAATTATTATTATTTATTATTGATTATTACTATTACTACGATTTTAATTATTATTATTATTTATTATTGATTATTACTATTACTACGATTTTAATTATTATTATTTATTACTATTACTACAATTTTAATTATTATTATTATTATTATTATTATTATTATTAGTAGTAGTAGTAGTAGTAGTAGTAGTAGTAGTAGTAGTAGTAGTAGTAGTAGTAGTAGTAGTAGTTATTACTATTACTACGATTTTAATTATTATGTTTAATATTATAATTATTATTATTTATTGTTAGTATTACTATGATTAACCATTAGATTTATTATTATTATTATTATTGTTGTTGTTGTTGTTGTTATCATTATCATCATCATCATCATCATCATCATTATTATTATTGGTGGTGGTGGTGGTGGTGGCGGCGGCGGCGGCGGCGTTGTTGTTTATTACTATTACTATGATTTTAATTATGATTATTATTATTATGATTATTTTTGTTATTATTATTACTATTATTATTATTATTATTATTATTATTATTATTATTATTATTATTATTAAGTGTTATTGTTGGTATTTCAATTACTAATGTTGTAGTAGTTGTAAATTTTATAATTTAATGTAATTTTGTTTTTGTAATCGTTATTGTTGTAATTGTTGTTCTAAATGTGATGTAGCTGTTGTAAGTGTTGTTGTAATTGTTTTTAATTGTTGTAATTGTTTTTATTTATTTATTTATTTATTTATTATTAATAGTAATATTAATAGTAATGTTTAATAGTTAATAATGAATAATATAATAACAATTAAAATAATAATAATAATTAAAATCACAGTAATAGTAATGATATTTATTAATGTCACGACTACTTCGTGGACATTTGGGGAGCGTAGCTAGGAAGGGGTAAAGCACATATAACTACTAAGTACTCACACCGAGCTAGTTGCTAAATTCTTATTTAATTGATGCTTCTCTAGTATACATAATGTTTGTAGGGGTGTACCCTGCACTCTATGGATTACATACTACAATATGTTTATGAGCAAGAAGGCCCAGGTACTGGGGAAGGTAATGTAGGAGGGGTTAAGGCATCACTGAAGGAAGGGGAACTATGCCATCTTGTTGGGTGAAGACCAAACATTTTCACAAAATATATATATAACATAAGCCAGCAGAAGAACCGTTAAACATAAGGAAATACCATGTAGTGACAAACATAAGACATGCCAGTCAAACTGTTTATATACATTAAACCTGTAACAGTGATCTAATGAGGAATATGTTGGATAACCTGAGTCATAATATGGCGGTAGGATGGTTGTGTCAATCGAGGACCAGGCCGTCGGAAGCAATCTAGTAAGCTCCCAGTTCGAGTCCCTCCCAGCTACGCAATAGCATGGAGGGTATGACACAAACGTTTCCATCGAAACATTACATTGGCAAGGTAAACAGAATCGGAATGCGCTGATGCTACTATCCAGCGGTAACAGCTCCCTTTTTCCCCGGACAAGATACCTCTGCCCCCTGCACATGCGTAAATACAGATAAGGGCATCCAGTTGTGTGACCATTTGACGCTGTGAATTAATACAAGAAAAAGGGCAAACCTTAGTAAGGTTGGCAATGGAATCGCCTGATAGAATTGCATGAGCGTAAGAGGTAGAATATGGCCGAGCCATAGGGCTTTGTGACCAAGCATAAAGAAGACTGCAGAACGTAGCATTGCGGAATCAAAAATTGGAAATCCTTATCTGAATACAAAGTGGCCAAATTGGCCGTTGGAAGGTCAACTTTACAAGTTTTTTCGTTATGAGCAAAGGGGGTGGGGGTAAATGAAAGCCCTACCACCCTCTTCACCCCCTTGGAGATTAGAGGTATCTGTAGTCCCAGTAAGATAGAATTTTTAGACAGCAAACAATTTGCAATAAGGGAGCTATAATATTTCCAACATCGTCCAGCGACCATACAATCCGAAATTGGCTTCAACCTGCTTCAGCATCTCCGTTAAAACAGCCTGACTAATAACACGAGGGCCAACTGACGTGACATGCATGTACGATACAACAGTTCCATACGATAGATTTGAAACATTACCTCGAACAAGACCCCTGCCCCTGTTCCCCGAGTGACGGAAGCATCCTTCACTGCCTTAAAGGCTACATCGCAGATGGAAACATTGGTTACTGCAATATAGTCATTATACTGATGGGCCATAGCCAGAATATTATCTATACTTTCATCTGATACAAAATTATTCTCCACATGCTGTTTGTCTACTAACACAAATTGTGCTCCAAATAATGATCCATCTCCCCTCAGAGGGTTAGAGTGAGACCGAAACAATTGCCCATATTCCTCTTAAACTGACTGAAGCTTTGCCATCATCCACTCGCAAAATAAAGTCTGTGTTCTGTTAGCCTTACAATACAATGATACAGGAGTATGCAGCCCACACTGGGGTGCCCTAAATAACGGGACAGACGTCTGATAAAACGTCACATTCGGTAAAAAGTGAAAATCCACTCCAGGAGTGACCATTATGGGGACGGTACCCACTCTGCCTCCCGCGGACATAGGGCCTACAGCCCTCAATAGCAAAATGAACTTCAACATAATTGTGCACAAGTACTTCATAACTATAACCCATTAAAAAAACTGCTAAAAGGTATACAAAAATAAGGTGTCGACACTAAAGGCAGGGCTAAACCCTCCTCTACTTTATTACTATGCGCTACCATCCAGAAGGGCCGTGGAAGGAAACACCTCTAGCTCGTAGCTACAATCAAACTCTAAAAGGTCCCCCGCCGAACGGGCCATGTAAAAAAAAATCACTGTTCAGGAGAAGCCACAAACAAACCAAGGACCCTGAAACCGGAAATGCTACGTAGAGGTCAGTTTCTGGTTTCAGATATTTCACTCATCCTCTCACGGACGTTATCAATAGTAACTGCAGGTGTGGATTTTCACTTTTGGTATAATTTCTAATGTTTTATAATATATATCAATAGGAATATATCTCTTAACTCTTTTAGACTTCCACATCAGACGTGCAGCTTCCTGCTGGAATGTCCCACGGTGCTGGTCGGGGTGACGTCAGGCGAACTTGAGAGGTTCCACCGGAAGTGGTCGCACTGATAACCATGGCATTTTGTCGCAGGCGGAAAACCTGTAAACACAGCTTAAATATTCAATTAGAAATGACGGCAAAGAACATGAATAATAAGATTCCAAAAATAATAATGAACACTTCTAACGCCACCGAGGGCAGCAGCCCAGAGGCTTCTGCCACCGGCAAACGTGTAGCCACCAAAAGTTCCCGTCTATGAAACACAATAACCCCCAAAATGAGCGTTAGGAAAGTGCTCCACATAAACAACAGAGTAGAAGACTAGTTAGGCTGGACCAACCTGCGGGTACGATGTGCAGGGTGCAAGATGATGGGGGTGAGATCAGAACAAGGAAAACGCGCAGGTATTTGCACTATATTGCCAACATGTAATTCACAGTGTTACCATCAAAGCTCCCGGAGTTCCTTGGGGAGGCGGAGATATGAGGTGTGACCTATCGTTACATCTAAGGTCAATAGGGGTCAACGGATGTGTAATGTATTTATCGCGTTCCACTTGGTAATAATCATTTTAGAAGCGCCATGACACTGGAACGGGCAAAACTCATTTAATTCCACTGCAGTCATCCCTCGGAACATCTTGATAGCACAGAGAGGACCAAAATCAAATCCATACTAAAGTGAGGAATGAAACATGACCCCGTTTGAAGGTATCACATTCCCTTAGGGCTGACCCCGTGATTGGGCGTATTCTCCACTGACTGCGACAAAAGCCTTATCGTGAAGCACAGAGCAAGTAGAATTGTGCCAGGCAAAGGGGGTGGAAATAAACTCAAAAACATCCCACTGAGAATTTTTCTGTTTAACTGGAATTTTAATAATAATTAAAATGTAACTATGTAAATGTAAAAGAGCAACTCGTAATCTCCAATCGAAATAGCTGTGAGCTTCAGAATCATCAATTACTAATTCAAACGTCGTATTACATAATGAAGACTTAAGAACCCGAAGTTCATGAAGAAAAATATGAAAAGGTACAAGAGAAAGTGGAAACAAATGGGTGCGGCATAGAGCCATCGCATCCAATGTTTTAACAACAGCATAATATGAACAGCCTGCTGAGTACCCTGTAATAGTTCCCACATTATCAAAAACTGATGAGAGGACATATTATCCAGCCTAGTGTGTAATGCGTTGTAAGTACTATTAGCTGACGTGAAAACCTGCTTCAGACGCACGTCAATTTTTTCAAAAGACCTGGTAACCTGCTCGTTATAGTCCAGAATATTTTGCATGATAGATGTAAGCCATGTGTGGTCTTTGTAACAAGCTTTTGATGATTTCGAAAATGATCTTCTAAATTCCGATCCGATAAAGCCAAAGTATTTAACTGCGAGCTAGTAGCGATGTCACAACACCAGCTCAAAATATCCCCTACAAAAGGCAACCCCAGCTTCAGACACGTTGGTTCCTTGTACATAAAATTAAAAATAGCATCATAAAAGTTATGAATTTCAGCATCAAGGGTACTACCAATATAATCAATGTCGTCGGCCATTCTGTCGAGCGCAGTAGACGACGCGCGTCGGGGTGCCGGCCGTGTTAGCATCAAAGACTGCAGCCTGACATTTTCCCTTAGTATGCGAAACGTTAAGGAAATCGAGGCCTGGTAGACGATCGTTTCCGGCAACTTTCTCCATGACGCCCCCGCGACGACTTGAACGGGAATCGAAGAGGGGTCCCCTGCTGCATGTCCCCAACCAACAATTATACAAAGTAGCAGGAGTGCGGACATCTGAAAACACGGAGGAAGACAAGATCAGATGTAACATTAGCGCACGATTGCCCGAAGAAGAGGAAAAAAAAAAGGAAAGAAATTGAACATAGTAAACAAGAGATGTTTAATTGAAAATACTAAATAAATAAAATAATTAAAGTATTCCTTAACATCTTAAGCGATGAGACATTGCCACTAATGCCAGCAATCGCGAATACAAAACTTTCCACCGGACATATCTAAAGAACCACAGAGACAAACAAGAAAAACACACAAAGATTCCCCAGGAGAGAAACAGATGTAATAAGATCGAACAAAGTGACCGTCATAGCAGTGGAACAGTGTCAACCACGGCAGGAGTTACTCACCTTCTACGAACTTGGTTCGCCCAGGCACAAGGCCTGTGGGCGCTGGCCCACTATCGGCCAGGGCCCCCGCGGAGCCGGGCCATTTTGACCGAGGCAATGGGACTTGTGCCCCAGATCATCGATATAATGGAGCAGGGTTGGGTCTCGCCCAGGACTGGAATTCTTACACACCGTCTACCTCTCCCTCCTCCGGCAGATGCTGGACAACTGGGTGGCAAGTATTACACTGTTTAACTAAGTATTATTACGATCCTCCGACCGCACAGTATAAAAATCCTCGGTATAAAATAAATGACATGGGTAATACTTTTTGGAGAAAGAGAAAGAAAGAAAAGGAAAAAAAAAAAATTCCTACACACACTTGCAAGTTTCTTAAACAAAGTTCAAGACTAGGTAAGAACACATAAGGTATTGAAATAACTAGTTGTTCTCAGAGAAGAGGCGTTTTATAAGACGCGTGTATTCTCTTGCATTGCGCATGAAGGTATAAAAACCCGTATTTTGCTCTAATTCCCCTTACCAAGTGTGGGGAATAGATATGAGCAATAGAGGAGCACTCACATATACACGGGAATCGAACATGCATGCGTGTGAGTATGGCACTAACTTTAGAAATATTCACATAAGCAAAGCTTTCGTCATGAGGTAGTAAGAGAACTAATGAAACAACAGATATGGGGACATTGTAGACAGCTAAATGCACCTCCATGTTCATTTGACCAAAATAAAATATTGTTAAACATAAGAAGATACTTTAGAAAGAAAACAGAATATAATCGCAGATAATGGAATATTCTCACTCTGAGGCCATTTAAACCTAAGGAGCTTCCTTGCAGTGTTTGCATGAGTTTACTGATAAACATTTCCGGTCGCTATTGTATGTTGATAATAGTCTCTTCTTAACTTGAAATACACAACATATAGAATATACTTTACGTAGTCTGTTTGTGTAAATGAGGGAATTACATACTATTTTCTGAAAAAAAAAAAAACAAAGTGTGAAGAAAATACGATTTCTCCCGTGTTAAACAATTGACAAGCAAATATTTGTTTTGTATAGCCGTAAGAATTAATGAAGTTAAATGTCATTTTATGTGCTTTCTTGTTCATTCTCAATGATAAAGTAGTAACTGTGGCCATTAATTGTCTTGCGTAAAAAAAGAGTGAATTTGAAAAATCTTTTATAAAGATTTGTTGAACAATGACGCATATGTTATGAGGGAGGAGATGCTAATATATAGTCTTATTATTTTCAGAACAGTACATGTGCTTGTAGGCTTAAATTTTTACAATAGGCTTTAATTATTGCAACAACCTACTGTGTGCTGTAGCATATAGGATATTTCTGTTATCAGTGTTTATTTACATTATTTTTAATTACGTCTTGTGTTCTTTTCGTTTGCTGGTTTCTTCGCTGATCCCCCTGAAATAAGGTATTTTAAGTAATGTTTTGACCATGAGCGGGACAGTAATACTGTTCTAGAGTAGGAAAAGGTGCTTCCAGTGATTTACTAAGTAAAAAATATTATTAATATGGGTGGTTATATAATGATTAACTGAATAAGTTTAATAAATATTTATTTCATTTCTCATTTATTTATCGTATACACGCATTTCTTGTGTATATTAGAATTACCTTGAGTAATTGTTTTGCTATAATCATTTAACTGGGAGGATTTATTATCAGTTAATACTATCATTGTTAATATTTATTGATTTAGTTATTAATCTTTTCTATAAACAATAAGTTCCGAAGTTCTATAAATCCTGATAAAACTAGACTTAATCTTAAAGGCAAAGGTTTACAGTATATCGGGGTCCCAGTGTCAGGGGTTCAAATCCCGTTTCACTCATTTATTTAATTGATTAAATTGTTTGGTGTGATGTATATACTCCTATTTTTCACAGTCAATAATTTAAGTTGTTAGCGTTCGCATAAAAATAGTTTTTTTTTTTTAAACCTCTCATCTCCCTATGTAAGACCCCTCGTTATTCATTATTTACTCTCTACAGTATTATTCAATACCTACAAATAATGCTGCTGTATTCATGAGGAAGGGGTGTGTTTACCACTTTACTTCCCTTTCTGCACCAGTTCGCTAACTACAACCTCCTTTAACTGCTGTTTTTACTATAACTCATCAATTTATAAAGCACTACCCAATAGTCTTATACACAAACAAAAAAAAAAAAAACATGCACTAGGGACCTATGGGTAGCTTATGTTACTCTTAAAGACTTACTCTTTTTTTTTTTTCTTCTTCTTCAAAAAAAAAACTCACCCTAGTACTTACTAAGTCTTATTTCCTAGCTAAATGCCTATTTACCTAGAGGGAGATACGCTTTTTTTTTTTTTTTTTCCACCAGTGTCCAACCTAACCCTACTGTACATAGTAGTTGCCCTCCGTGGTGTAATGGTTACCATGCTAACTTCATACACCCAAGGTCGCGGGTTCAAACCCGGCGGAGGACGATGGATTTTTTCGGGCGTCAAAATCCTTAGCATGGCTTCCTTCGGAAGGGAAGTAAAGCTGTGGGTCCCATGTCGTAGATTTACGGCACGTAAAAGAACCTCAAGCCTGATAAGAGAGGCCTCTGAGCAAAATTAAGCGATCTTTCATGCCCAATATAGAATGGGACGCTGAGAACAAAGCAGTTAAAGAGCGTCCATAAATAACAGGCCATTTCATTTTATACATAATAGGGATAGAGCCTAGACATGTGCACTGTTTGTTGCTTAAGGCGATGCCCAGTGAGTGACTTAATTACATAGTTTACAGGGGATAATTTCTTAACCACAAAGGGACCATAGTATCTGTGCAACAGTTTAGTGGTTTTCCCTTTCTTGCGAACCAGGGTAAATAACTTAACCAACTGGCCCGGTGTAAAACTAACAACACGGCGTTTCCAATCAAACAGGCGTTTGGATTTCACTTGAGATTTAGTGGTGTTATCCTTTGCCGCTTTTCTAGCTTGCAAAATTTGCTCCTGCGACTTTTTAATAAACAAATTTTCGGTCTCGACCACCACCGCCACCGCCACCGCCACCGCCACCGCCACCGCCACCGCCACCGCCACCGCCACCGCCACCGCCACCGCCACCGCCCCCGCCGCCGCCGCCGCCGCCACCTTCACCTTCACCTTCACCTTATTTATTACTATTTTATCATCATCATTATTATTATTTTATTGATTGCTTAGAAATTATATAATGCATAATTGTTCTGTTTAGATTAACTAACTAAATTAAGAAATTAGTGCATATAACTATATATAAACTGAGATATATAGAGAATAATGATCCTATTTATGTTGATATTGAGTAATTATGGGTAAAGAACTTGTAAAACTTGAGCACATCGGTCAATTGAAAGTTTTTTAACCTGCTGGCTGAATCTTGGTAGATACTTGTCATTAAGGTGGGGTCCTTTTATTAATCCTTTTAGAACAATTTACATTCTTATACAGACATGTCAATGGTATAAATATTCCATTAACTTCATACATGTGTACAGTATTACTGTAGCTAAATGGTAAGACAATAAACAATTTTCAATTACACATCATTAAGAGCTAGTAATTCACATTATATTTTGAAAACACACTACAACACTGATTTATTAACTCATGGTATTTGTACAATATGATACATACTCATCTATGGAATAAAAGTACGCAGCAGTAGGAACAATTTTAAACGTTTTTTAAAATGGTGGATTTTAGTAATTACTTTGATGTATGTTGTTCTGTATGAAATGTGTTTTACAGTGTTCTGTTCTCTTTAAATTGAACAGTTTCTAATTATATTCTTTTGAGTCATAGACAGCCTATTTACGTTGGTGGACTTTCCCCCATAAGATTTTGCCATAGGTAATTACTGACTGCAAATAGGAGAAATATATAGTTTTTATTGTTTGAAAATTGCACCTGTATTTTAGCACTGAGATTGCATAGTATGTTGTATTAATGTAATGAATTGTATGTGTGGTTTCTGGTATAGGAGTTGTTCCTAAGAAGTGTATGTGTGATACATGCAGAATTATTTTGCCATTAGAGTTGATTACATTTTCAATGTTCTCATTGCTTCTACTAGACTTTTTTACCAGATGAATTTGCCCTCATGTAAAGAAAACAGAAAATGTACTCTGATTGGAGGGATAACCACATGGCTCCAAAAGAGATAGCCATGTGGAACCTTGGAACTGCCCACTAATCTCTTTGTGGGATAACCACATGGCTCCAAAAGAGAGATCCATGTGGAACCATGGAACTGTCCATTAACCTCTTTGTGGGATAAGCACCTGGCTCCAAAAGAGAGATCCATGTGGAACCATGGAACTGCCCATTAACCTCTTTGTGGGATAAGCACATGGCTCCAAAAGAGATAGCCATGTGGAACCTTGGAACTGCCCACTAATCTCTTTGTGGGATAACCACATGGCTCCAAAAGAGAGATCCATGTGGAACCTTGGAACTGCCCATTAACCCCTTTGTGGGATAAGCACATGGCTCCAAAAGAGAGAGCCATGTGGAACCTTGGAACTGCCCATTAACCCCTTTGTGGGATAAGCACATGGCTCCAAAAGAGATCCATGTGGAAGCTTGGAACTGCCCATTAACCTCTTTGTGGGATAAGCACATGGCTCCAAAAGAGAGATCCATGTGGAACCTTGGAACTGCCCATTAACCTCTTTGTGGGATAAGCACATGGCTCCAAAAGAGAGATCCATGTGGAACCATGGAACTGTCCGTTAACCTCTTTGTGGGATAAGCACCTGGCTCCAAAAGAGAGATCCATGTGGAACCTTGGAACTACCCATTAACCTCTTTGTGGGATAAGCACATGGCTCCAAAAGAGAGAGCCATGTGGAACCATGGAACTGCCCATTAACTTCTTTGTGGGATAAGCACATGGCTCCAAAAGAGAGATCCATGTGGAACCTTGGAACTGCCCATTAACCTCTTTGTGGGATAAGCACATGGCTCCAAAAGAGAGATCCATGTGGAAGCTTGGAACTGCCCACTAACCTCTTTGTGGGATAGTTGGGACACACACTCCTCATTAGATAACAATTGCATATAGCTCAACTAAAGAAATTTGAAAAAACATACCCAATCTGAACCTGATAAAGATATTCCATCAAGATCAGAGTTCTGGTTCACCTTCAACTTTTTCTGCTTGTGTTTTAGGCTTAATGGTGGTGTTTAACCATACCTGGGAAGTTGTGTGGCCTTCTTTACTCATGTTTTGTTGAGAAAATACAGCTTCTGCCCTTCTTGTCTTTACACGGTAATTTAACAGTACATCTTCATGGTCAACAATGATATTTTTACCATTTCTTTTTAGAATTCGAAATCAATATCAAGTAATAACAGCTTATAAACATTTTTGCTTGAATGTAGAAAGGTCAAAGTCACAATTTGCAAGTAGTTTCTTGATTGTAAGTGGGTCATTAATGTGCAAAAACGTATGAGCTTTCTGATGTAGTGCACTCCTAACAAATTTGTCACACTGAACCTCTAGCACTGGCCTTCTACATTTCCTTGATTTTTCAGGTGTGGAACCTTTCACTAGGCCCGGAATTTATATTTAATGCACATATACATGCCTGTAAACTACGCTGTTATGTTAACAATATCTTTGATGGTCAACATGGAATATTTCTTACATAGTTTGTGAAACAATTCAAAATTGCACCTTTCTCACCACTCATCAAAATGCTTACTTCTGCGATGTTTTACAAATTGCATTTGTTTGGCCTTGATGGCTTAGGTACTAACGGCCTCATCTTCCTGCTTCCAAAGCTCATTAGCAGAAGGCAGTCTGTGCATCCTGTTTGCTCATTTTCTAATTAAGTCCAATTTGATTGCTTACTTTAGATTTATTTTGCAGTAACTCTACATAATCGCATGTTAAGTATACCGTTGTAACCTAATATAGAGGAGATTCAGTAGCTTTGTTTAGTACTCAGCAAACTACTTTTTTACTTTTTTTGGTAGTGTTTAATGCCCGCTTTTACTACTTGTGACACCACAGGCGACTTTGTAACTCGTGTACCTTGTAATATGTGTCATCAGCCAATGAACGTTCACTTGATTCACTTTTGTGCATATGTCTCTTTGCATAAGTGCCTATTCATTTGGTGAAAATGGTCTGGATATTGCAAAGCTCATGCATTGGGATTTATCAATGTTTAATGCAAGTTTGTTTGATGACAGCCATTGCATCATATATTTTGCCAAAGCACTATATTTTGCTGTTGCAATTTTGTACAATTATTACACCTAAGTATACAGTATAGTTTCCATGAGGTACATTGAATGGCAGATCATTTATGTGCATTTTTGTGCTTAGTGTCTAGTACATTATATAACTTAATGTCAGAGTAAATGGGATTCTTATTGAAAAGTGTAGTTCTCTGTGTAGTGGTGCCGAAACAATGCTTGTATTGTAATTATGCTTATTGCCACATATTTCAAAATATTATAAGTGTTGTCTTAGATATAATGTTACCTCTAATATATATGCACATGGAAGTGGTGGGTCACCTATGGTGCCACAAGTAGTAAAAGCGGGTATTAAACACTATAGAAAAAAAAAACATGGTAGTGGTAGAATACGTAATTATTTAAATCCTAGTTTACACGAGTCTGTCTGCTTTAAACTCATTATTATTCTGACCACCTTTTTCTGTAATTTAAACACTGTTTCCTGCAGCAGAATATTACACCAAATCTAATCAAACTGTGGAAATATACAAAGTACAGGTTATTTATTATGTTATGGCTTAGCCCTTTGCTTATGTCTTTAAAAGAAACGTTTATTGCACTTAGTTTAGCTTGGTTTTCTATGCGTGTGTTCCATTTCAAGTGGTCATTGATGAATATACCAAGAAACTTTGTGGGTTTATATTGAATGATTTAATAATCTAATATCTGTTCCTTGTATGGATTAGATTGCTGTTTGTGAAAAAATGATACAGGTATACATTTAGCTGTGTTAATAAGCAGTTTATATTTTATGAACCTTTCATTTTTATATCTGCTTATCAATCCAAATGGGCTATAGTTAACATGAGGTTGAATTATTCTGTGAAATTAAATTACTAGGGCAGTCCAGAAAGTGCCAGATATTTTGGCCTATCTTGGTGATAAGTAGGACTAGAGCCGCCATCTTGGTGTCAATGTTCGTACATTCAATACACATCCAGCTGTTGCAGTGTGAGGACTGTGCCTTCCTTACCTTGTTCTCTATGAATTGGTAAATTGTGCGCTGCAATAAAAAATCCTGCCGCTTATAAAGTGTGGTCTCTGATTAAGTCTTTGTTGGCTAAAAACAACAAAGCAAATGAACTTTGTAATATTTATGGGCAGGAAATAATGAGTGAAAGCCACTGTCAGGCCTTACCAATGTTGACGAAAAGGACTGCAGTGGTATGGAGGGTTGTCCATGAACTATGGTAACAAATTCTTGGCAGTCTTACCTTAACTAATTCCTTGCCTCCACCAACGGCGATGCAGAGGTTTGTCCTACTCTTCCTGGCAACCCATTTAATGTACGTGGTGTTCTACTTCCAAGGGTACTTTTCAATAGCTCATCAGCAAGGCATCGGGAGATAGGATAGAATGCAACAGCTTGCCTTATGTATATGCTGATGAGGAAGTGTGTAAATCTACAATGCGTTCCCTGAGCGACTGAAGCATGCTCTCCACCAGAATTGCGCCTAAAGGACCGGCAGGTAACGTGTACGCAACTCTAACCACTGTACTAATTTACATGAAATCGCAACAGATGTTGAAATTGATGACCTTCAACACAAATACATTCCCTATATCTCCAAAAACAGTTCTGGTTCACTTGAAGAAGTTCATCTTGACTGATCGCCTGTATTTCTCTTATGATGTTGTCCTTCAATTCTTGTAAGTGTGCAGGTTGGATGTGTACACCTTATTCTTTAATGTTCCCCATATATAAAAATCACATGGAAATAGGTCAGGGGAACAAGATGGCCACAATCCTTGACTAATTCAACTGTTGTGTCGAAAAATACGGGACCAATAATTCTATGCACACTTACTGCACACGAAACCTTAACTTCTGCAGCGTGGTGAGGAATTTTATGAATAATGTGGGGACTTTCCGCAGCCCAGTATCTATTGTTTTGGGTAGAAATGTGACTTTGAAGATACAACCATGCTTCATCAGTGAACAACTTGGATTAAATAAACTTATTCGATATTAATGATGGATTTAATATAATAATTGAGAGTGATTTGACACAAGCAGGCAACTGTGACTATAAAGTAAAGTGATTATTTGTTGGGGCAGGGTGAGTGAGAGTCCTGAAGTTTGTTTCCTCTTGGCAGAACTAGCAGTGTCCTCAGCAGCACTTATCATCTTAAAAATTGTATGGTGTTTTATAGTGAATGGTAAATGCTAGGCTTTATTATCTTCAACTTGTGACATTCTGCCCACATGAAATGAGTTAACAGGAATGAAGTGAATCAATGTTCTCATGACACAGCTAGATGGTGACATTTCTTATAGCACCATGGGAAGTAATAATTGGAGTTTCTGAATAATTTGTTAAAGTTCTGGCTTATACATTATAATGTCTACTGAGCCAGGAATATGAGGGTAATTTAAACTCTTTCCAATCTCAATCAATTCACTTTTGTTATAAGTATAATCACATCTTAGGAACATCTTTTGAAGACCCATCATTGTATTTCTTGAGCATCCTTTTGAATTGTGTCAAATTATGTAGGGCTGAAGAAGAGCAAACCTTAATGATTATGGAACTAATGCCTGGGGTTGCCTCTGTCTTGCAGTATGGGGCATGGCAATCTTGCACACAGTTAGTGTTTTCTGGCACAACAACACAATTTTCATCAGTGAGCAAATCAAACTCATTATACCAGTATTTCACAGTAATTGTAATTTATTAGCAGCCTATAGACTCTTTTCGAGTATCAGGCATTATCAGTTTACATTAAACAAAATTAGCATTAAATAAACTTAGTCTACATAAATTATAAAAATACATTAATATATACAGGATGTTTGGTTTAACAAAGTATTAATATAGTCTACATAAATTATTTTAAAAATTCATTGATATCATACACAGGATTGTTCAGTAAATATGTCTTGAGACATTGTTTAAATTTAACAGCATTTTCATTTTTTACATATGCAGGGAGTCGATTATACATGTGTAATCCTATTATATAGGGATTTTACATTGTAGCTAGTATAATGTAAGTCAAGTTTGCATCTAGTATCATGGTCATGTATTTCACTATTTAGTTTTGGTTTTTTCTGGTTAAGTAAGTTACTTTGTATATGTATAGAGATACTACAGTAAACATCTTTTCTCTTTTAAAAACTTCCCTGCATGTTTCTCGACTCCCTATTTTAAACATAGTTCTGACACATTTCTTTTGTAGCACTAGAACCCTTTGCATATGCATTTTATTACAACCCCCCCATAATTCAATACCATATTGGATATGTGAATAAATTAACCCATAGTATATCAGTTTTAGAACTTCAACATTACAAGTTTTTGCAAATTCCCTCATTAAATACAAACCTTTACTTATTTTTTTACGAAGGTCATCGATATGATTAGTCCAGGACATGAGTTTATCTACTTGCATTCCTAAAAATTTGTGAAAATCAGATTCCTGTATTGCAACATTTCCAAAGTTAATATGAAATAATATATCTTTTTTCTTCTTGCTTAACTCAAATTTAATTGTATTTGTCTTGTCAGGGTTATTAGTGAGGTTGAGAGATTTAAAAAAATGTGTTTATTCTTAGTGATTCATTGGTGGCTAATGATTTCAAGTCAAGATCATTGTTTGCTTTACGTATAATAGTGGTGTCATCTGCATAGCTTATAATTTTACAATTAGGTGTCGAATACATATCATTTAAATATGAAATAAAGAATAATGGTCCAAGTACTGAGCCTTGGGGTACACCGTATTTAACTATTTCAGCACTTGATTTAAATTTTGTTCTTTTTTTTCCTTGTTTGAAACTTATTTCTGTGTATTGTACACAACCTTTCAGATACAACAAAAGTAATCTATTGGTAACCCCTCTAATACTGTACTTTTCTAAGATTAATAGTAATGTATCGTGTTGGACACAGTCAAACGCCTTAGATAGATAAAAAATATGCTTACAGTTTTGTTTTTTTTTTCATTTAGATTACTTAAGATGTTGTGAGTAAAGTCTATTAGGGCTGTGGTGGTTGATCTTTTAGCCCAAAAGCCATGCTGAAAATCATTTAAAATATAATATTTTTCAAAGAAATTCATAATTCTCTTCAATAGTATTTTTTCAAACACCTTAGCTGTTACCGAGGTAAGGGTTATAGGTCTATAGTTTTGCATGTTACTTTTGTCTCCCTTTTTATGTATCGGAATCACAGTACTAATTTTTAAACAATCTGGGAAAATTCCTAGGTTTAGTGATGTATTTATTAGATGAACCAAGGGGGTGCTCAAAACATGTTTACATCTTTTTAACAATTTAGAGTTAATTCCATCCCATCCACTGGAATTTTCATTTTTAAATCCATTAATTAATCTTATAACTTCATCTGCCGTAGTATCATACATATAAAGCGAATTTCCTATACCTTTATTAGTTATAAAACCTGCAACATCAGGGATATTTTGATTGCTAGCAACATTTATAAAGTAATCATTAAAACGATTGCATATCTGAAGTGGATTATTTTCTAGGCAGTTATTAATGAGTAGATTAATATTTTCTTGCTTTAACTTTTCTTCCCTCATGCTATTAATCATTGACCATGCTGTTTTTGAATAGTTACTAGTATCAGAAAGCTTTCTTATCACCTTTTGTGATTTATTGTTTATCAATTCATCCTCATATGCTTTTTTAAATTGTTTGTATTTGGTATTGTAGTGCTCGAGTTTTGTTGATTTAGCAAGTAGATATAAATCCTTTATTTTTTCCCTCAACCTCAAAACCTCTCTTGAAATCCTTACTTTATGTTTTTTTAAAGGTTCACTTCTTCGAAACGTTGGTGTCAAGCCAAGTTTTTACCTGGCTAGAAGCCCGAGAAGATTTTGAATTAACACGTCGCCAGGAAAGCTTTAGTTCTTATTTCACATATTTTGTTTACTATAGGGCAGCATAGCTCAATATAGAGGTTTAGAATTTCATAGAATGTATTCCATTTTTCATTTGTATTTTTAATGCTATACAAATCTTACCATGTTTCATTAACCAAACAAGTATGTAGTTTTAAAATATTAGCCTCAGTAAATTCTCTAAGGGTTATAATTTCAGTTACGTCAGGGTTTTTAAGTGCACAGTTATTTATATCTAAAATTGAGCATGATGATCAGATAGGTGATTGACCATATTCCCAGCAACATATTGTCTTTCTTTTATATTGGTAACAACATAATCAATTACAGAATTTGAATTTATAATTTCCCTAGTAGCTTCTAGCTTAACACTTTTTAAATTAAATGAATAGAACATATCCTGCAATCTTAGAAAATCCCCATTCATATGATCAGCATATATATTCAAGTTGCCCATTATTATTATTTTACAGTCATGTTTTAAACAATACCCTAATACTCTATACATACATTCAATAAATTCATTTACTTTAGCATGTGGAGAACTATAAATAGCAAGAATTTTAACCTCTTCATTATTCAGTTTGGTTTGGGCCCCTACTATCTCACGTACTATTTCAATATTAAAATCTTGTATTTTTACTAATGGAGTAACATTGTGTATATTTTTTGCCAGTAATGCCACTCCACCACCCTTATGTTCTTTTCTACTAAATATATCAATTTTACATACAAATTCTTTGGGTTTTTTAGACCGTGCTCCGAGATCGCAACTATGTCAGCATCTACTTCATTAATGAAACTTGCAAAGGATTCCTTTTTATTAGATAAGTACTGTATATTCTGATGTATACACCTAATAGAGATTTTAGGTTATGGATGTGCAATTGTTTCCCTATTTACGATTATACCATTAGCTTTAGTTGACATGTTCACTGACACATTGTGCAATTTATCACCCTCTGTACCCGAAACTAGTTTCCCGATTTCATGCATACCTTGATTACATTATTTATCATTTGACTTAATAGAAATGACCCTTTTCTATTTAAGTGAAGTCCATCCCTCCCAAGGCAACTTTCATCTAAGAACTTGTTAGTATCAACAAATATTGCTTTCAGTGTATCACAAGCCCAGCGTATTCCCTCATTAATGGCTTTCAAGAAGCAATATCTAACATCCCTTCTTAAGGCTATACTATTTACAACAATTTTTGCCTTAGGGTGACACTTCATTGCACTTCTTAACAGTGGCAAAGGAAGGAGCTTCATCACCAAATGTAGTACTATGTTGATAATGAACTTGTCTTGATGATCCATGTCAAAAATCATAATAAATCATTACTTGAACATTTTCACGAGTAAATTCCATTTTTTTCCTGAAACAATTTTAAAGTCACTGTAAACAACATAAATAAAGATCTATTGATGAAACATCTGAAGCAGCAATATCAAATTTCTAGTAGAAACACCAAATGTCACCTGCAGCAATCCAACCCTCATAACTTAAGGCCTATATTACACTTTCACATTTCTGTGGCACAGAATGTAATAAAACTTTAGGTCATATATTTTGATCACATTTAAGCTGTTGAGTATATTACACCATGTCACATCTTTTATCACAGTTTTAAAAATCTTCTTTTTCCTTTCACATGATTTTCTCTACATCTCTATAATAAATTATTGTTAAAAAGCTTATTCTTGAATCTACTTTATGCTAATGAAAATAGACATTAGCAGAAATAGTCTTATTACTTGTTTCCTTGTAAGAAGGAAAATAGGAAGTATTTTATGATAAAGCGATAGTCAAATCCTTTAAAAGCTGGTTGCTATGTAATTGAAATTTGTTTCTTTTCATGGCCAGCAGTTGACAAATTCCCATATGAGAAAAGTTAAGTATTTTAAAACTGAAACCAATAACAATATCTTGGAAATGGTCAACTCCATGAAAAAAAATTATACATCACATAAGTAGTCTGTTTTAATGAGATCTATGTTTTTTGTGGGCAAGTTTCTTCTATCTCTAACAGTTTACCAGTTATTCAAAATGAAGAGGTCTTTAGAGGCTATTCTCAGGAAATTCAAGATATGCATTTTATTTGTCATGTAAATAACCTTAGTATACAGCATTTTATTGAAAATCATTAGAGCAATCTTTTGCAAAAATCAAAATTATTGAAATTTTTTCCATATAATAGGTGGTTTGGGATTGGGGGATTTTTTGTTTCCTCAACATTATTGCTTTGCATCCTTGGAATATATGAAACTTAAATGCCAAGTTTGGTATTTTACTGATTTTTTGTTTTTGAGTTAACGCAGACACATGCACACCTCTACATATATAAGAGATACTAAAATGTGTATTTCCAGTGAAATCTGGGTATGGAATTTTTGGGTGGAGTGCAATACCTTCTGGTGCTATGTACTCTGTAGTAAGTAGAAAAAGTAAAAAGGTTATCAAACAATTAACAGCATGAGCTGTAATAATAGTTTTTATCCAGTTCTGTTTAGAATGTGAGTTGTGTCATATTGAATATTTATAAATACATTTACTTCAACTTGCTATTATATTCATGTGCAACATTTTTGTTTAATATAACCTAAAACTTAACCTCAATAATCTCACAACCATGAGGGTTAGAACTCAGGGGTGCAGCTAATTAGGGTAGAAGCAACTCAAGGTTTATTTTATGAGTTTGATGCCTCACTAATTCTAAGCAGTGTTGAGCTTACATTATTAAGGGGAGCAACCCTAGAATACTTATTGAGTCTTACCTTGAAGCATTGTTGAGTATTGAGGAGGAGCTGTGGACCACATCGTTTGGACTTGGCAGATTTGTGAGTCGACAAGATTGACGGTCTGCATCTTGGCCCTCGTTCCAGAATTTGCATGTTTATCCCTGATCAGTGCTATCACGCTCAATCGGACTCAATCCTAATGACGTTTGTTTCCTGTATGTGGTGAGTCAATGCCTTACCTGGGTGTCAGATTGAACGGAAACATGTGATTGTTCCATGTTGTCTGATGCAACATTAATCTAGAAACTTCCATGGAAATAATGTCATTTGGAAAGTCCCTTGGGGCAATCCTAAGGAAGTCCGGTATGCCCACATACATCCTGTCACGAATGAATCTTAACAAAGCCTCTTAATTCAGAAAATATAAAATATGAAACCAAAACAATTTAGAGTGTGACAGGGCAATAATATATTTTAAAGTATTGTAAAATAAAAATGGGCCTCCTACACATACATGTGACAATAAGACAATTTCTTAAAGAAGTTAATGATAATGATGTAGAAGAAGAATCTTTATTACCAGTTTACTTGGTGCACAATCTTTTAGTACAGTCAATTATAAATTATTACATTGTTTTGCACAGCGGTAAGTAAATGCTATAGTACAGTTTTTACAGTAAGTATTGAGTGCTGGCTTTCTTCTTAAACGCTACCATTACTTAGTTTATTCCAATTCCTCTATTCTGTACAGTGGATTTTCTATTAGGTGTTTCCTTAGTTTTGTTGTAAAAAAGTTTCCCTTAGCACCTTTTATGGCCTCAGGTAACAGATTGATAGTCTAGCACTATTTATAATTGGATCTTTTTCCAAGAACTTTTTGGTGTACCATTTTCGATAGTTGTCATTTTCATACCCTGTGTTTTTTGGCAGCTTAATGTCCTTTAACCTGGTTGGTCATATTGAATGATGAATGAAATTGATGATCTCAGGGTCCATGAAGCTTAAAGTTACATGACATTCGTGTATTCAGGATAAGGGAAAACCCTGAAAAGAACTTTATCTCGGTAACTCACGTTAAGCAAGATTGGAACTCGCAACTTGTTGAATGTGAGGCAGGCATGCTACCACCACACTACCCAGGAAAGCCTACACCTTGTGTTGTAGTTTTTTATGGTCATGTTTCAGTTGATGGCAAATAACACCATCCCATATACGTAAAGTGACACAATATGTAAGTATAGAATGTGATTTAAAATAATCTCTACAAGATTGTCTGGCATCTATGTTAAACATTGTTCTAGTGCAGAACCTTGGCTTCTGACTCCCATATTTAAGATGTGGAAAACTCACTCCAGTGCAGATTTTGTTTAATAAACAAATATTACGAAATCTAGAGAAGTATCTTAGTAAGTTGATCCCTTTAGTAACTTTATTGGACACGTACTGTACATGCTCGTCAATACTTAGACCCAAAATGTATTGTTTTTGCTTTCATTTACCATTTCATTACCTATCTGAGCAACTAGTTTACTGGTCTGTTTATAATCAACATTGAATGTCATTATTTTTGTTTTGCTAATGTTACAAATTAATGTTAATTTGTTGTTCTAATTCATCAGCATATGAGATGCATTTAGAGTTTTGCAAATTTGGTACGCATTAATTAATAATGAGAAGAATAAAGGGCTCAATACAGACCCCTGTGGTAGCCATAACTGACTTTTATGTCGGATTAATTGTTTTTCCTGTATTTACTGGTTTTGTAATTAATTTCTGTCATTTGGGTCCTATCTTTCAGGAATATCGAGATTAATTGGTTGGCTAAGCCCCATAGCCCATAGTACTGCATTTTTTTCAAGTAGTTTATCATAGGTATGCAGTCAAAACACCTTTGAGGGGTCTAGGAATGCACCGGTGACTTTACTATTAGTATCCAATTTTTTAAACACCTCTAGTATAAGTTCAGATATTGCAGTAATGTTTGAGTAATTTTTCCTGAAACATATGTTTTGCTTAAAAGGTTTTATGATTCCATAAATTTTTCTAATCTAATAGGTATGATTTTTTTCAACAAGTTTTGCTATTCTTGAAGATCTTCTAAAATTTGTTGTGTGCCCAAGGAGGTGTGAATCTTCTGAAATGAGGTTGGTCACAATGGTTCTGTAGGGTGGTTGTGTGTGTTATGCAGTTCAATTTTTTGACTTGTGTACTCTCTTGTCTATTGCACTTTTGTGGAAACCATTGTTGATATTTGACTCAATTACAGCATTCAGAAACTGCTATACAAAAAATTAAAGGATCCTATCCCAGCAAAAAAAGAAAAAAAAAGGGAAACTTATGTAATTAAATGCTGAGACTGTAATCTAGTATACATAGGAAGGACAAAAAGAAGTCTGGAAACCAGATTGAAAGTGCATATTAGAAACCTAAAATACAAGCAAACAGAAAAATGATCAGTTGCCCATCACTTCTGCTCATCAGGACTGAAATCACACCTAATATAAAATTGTTAAAACCAGCTTATAAACATGCAGAATTAGATATCTGGGAGAAGATCTTCATCATGACGAAAATGAACCATACTATGAATTTCAATTTACCAGAAGTTCATAGATCCAGCACCACATGGCTCCAAAAGTGATGCACCTCTACCCTCATTGTTGATGAAAATTAAGCAAAATTCAGTCAGAATTAAGGTTTGATAATGGGAACAAGAGTTCCTGAAACCAGTCCCAGTAAGTAATTACCAAGTGATGTTTTGTAATATTAATCACATCACTGTCAAATGTTTGAAGTGTTTTAATGGTGTGACTGTGTGTTAGGAGTTGTGGAGTTATTCCATGCCATCCTCTTGATTGCTTGTTGCTATAAGGATTGATGTGGGCAATAACTTATGTGATATTTTACTAAGTTGCATTGATTATGCAACATTTAAATAATATTTATTAAAAGCATTGCTTATTGACCAATTGGCTTCAACTTTGCCTGCTATATTTATTTTAATGTTTTCAAATGTTTGTTTTTGATTTCTAACTGTATTTATAATGCTCCATGTGTTTTTACTTAATGTATTTATAATGCTCCATGTGTTTTTACTTACATTTTTTGGGTTCTCTAACTTTTGTTTGTAATCCATTGCTGTTTGTTCAGTTAAGTAAATCTGAAATTCTCTTTATAGTTATTTATATTTATACTTATAAAATGCCCACCCAGTGGATCTATAGAATTCAAATGCATCTTTCATTTTATTTCTTGGTTAATTCCCTGTATATTTAGGTTTATTTTGTTGGTTTTTTTTGTACTGTTGTATGGCATGCAGCATTGAAATGAACATTAAGATCTTGTCCCATTTTTCTCTACACCTCCTGTAGTACACACTGCTGCCCATGTTTCTGCTGTTTACATTTCTGCACCTCATTAGGACCTGAATGTTTTTATTTGTTGCTTTAGCTAGAGTGAGTTATAGTGATCAGAAATGTATCCATTAGTTACACTCACCTACTGGTCTATAATCTGTTTCCCTTGTATTATGTGATTTGAATACATGAAGGTTTTTATAGTGGGGATAGATTTTTAGATCCCCTAGTAGTATTATAATTTACATAGAACAAGCTATGAATGACTCACATTGAGGGAGCATGATAGTATACTACTATTATATTACAGCATTATGTTGTTTAACTTGGTGGAGTTCTGTTGTACACCCCTACATCTTAAGACTACTAAGATATAGTTGTTGTTTTATACAATTTTGGTTGCTGATATTTTAAACTATGTTGTGCTAGTACTAAAACATGTGGTTTATTTTCATTTACAAAGATGTCTGGAGTTTTAACTTATTTGACAGGTACTGTACATTTTGAGTGTGGAAAAATATTTTACAGATGCTGCTATGGAAGGTGAGTTAGATTTCCTGGAACTAAAAAACCCTTACTCTCACAGTATACCAACCTGGACCTGCAATAATGCATCACATTAAAATGGTAGCTCTAACAGTTCTCTCTCTTCATTTCATCCTACCTTAAATTACTCTAAAAAATAGTCTAGAGTTCTGCTTCATATTTCTCCTTGGTTTTCAGTATACAGCTTTCTAATTGTTCTAAGATATTCCAAGCCTCTGTACTCTTGGTCATGGTGGTACTTAAGATTCCTACTGTTAATTCATATCCAATTTGGTATAAGCTTCCCATTTTGGATAGTGGAGTGTTGTACACTACAGTATGTACTACTAGTACACCATGTTTACACCTCATCCATGATCTCACTTCAGGACTGCTGCAGCGTCCTATTTGAAACACTATTCTTTGTGCCCTCTTCATCTCCTTTGTAGAACCATGAACCAGATTGGTGCAGTGTATAACATAATAGAATAGAATAATAAACATTTGCATTTAATCAATTATAGTTTACCAATATTTGGCATTATTCTGGCAAGTTGTGATACTTTTTGTTCTGATATGTAGTCACAGTTTTTATAAGTTCTCCATAAGTAGTATTTTCATCTATCATGATTCTGAAGTATTTGATAGCCTTTTAGGGAAGTATTATAATGCCTCTCAACATAAGATAAACGTTTATCCACATTCAAGGGCCCTTCATAACAACAACTACTTCTGTTTTCTGTAGTGCCAACTCCAGCTTGTTATTTGCCATTCATCTATCAGTACGTCTGAATGATTTATTTGCACTTCATATAAATTCTTATTTATCACCAGCAATAATAACCAATGCTCAATTTGTGTTGCATCATCTGTTAGTTTCAACTTCAGGACACCATCATAAAATATATTCCACGGTCCTTCTTTGTCAATCTTTTTTTTTTTTTTTTTTCCCTCCCTTGAAAAAAAAGATGTAAATACATTTATTATATACATCAAGATATTCGTTGACCATCTAATATTATACTCCAACTAGTGGAATTAAAAGTATTTTTCACATCTAATTTCCCTCTCGATTCATTCTTAATTCTGAGTACAGCCTCAAGGGCTTGTATTGTAGATTTCCCTTTACAAAAGCTGTATTGTTAATCAGATAATTCTCCATTCTCTGCAATCTATCTTTCTAACCTGAGCTTTATCAGTCCTTCATAGAGCTCACTAAGTGTTCAATAGCATAAGAATGTATAAGCTAGAGGCTCCAGTTATCCTCAAAACCTTGTTGCTGTAGTAAACTGTGCAACATTATCAGATTTTTAAGCTTGTGCTGTTTTAACTGTGGCTCGGTTGCTACTATCAGCTCCAAGTGTTTTCCCTAACATCATTTTTAGAGCTACCTCATTTAGCTACTCTATAATGGAGAGCTCTGCAGTAGTGCTCCTGAATCCCAATTCCAGTTTGTCTTCTTTTAAAGGAAACAACACCTTTGCTAACTCCTTTTTAATGTCACAACTTAAATCAAAAGAAGTTAGTTCTATTTATCAATTGCCCGTGACTATTTTATATTCAGCATCCCATATATCATGTTCTAACTCCTCACATATATTTTGCCAACAATTGCATTTAGACTGATATACATTACTGTTTGTGAAAGTTACAACACTACAAAGGAAACTCATGAATGCAATGCATTTAATACTACAGATTAGGTACATGACAAGTAACAAATGATAAACTTTTCAAATCTATGCATGACCTTTCAACCCTTAAATGCAGTATTTGATGTGGCCTCCATGTGCTGCAATTAGAGTGGCTTTAAGCTGTGTCATTGAATCAAAAAGATTCTGAATAAGTTTCTGAGGGATTTCCTTCCATGCAGCTTTTATTTGAGCCCACAAATCCATGACACTGGTTACTGGACCGTGAAGCACCAGCTGCCAGGCAACCATATTCCAGACATGTTCGATGGGTAACATGTCAGGCGAACGTGGAGGTTAGGAAAGCGTGGTACCCGTCGCTGTTCGAAGAATGCTTGTACATTCCTTGCAACCAGTCCAACCTGCAGCAGATGGCGATAAGTTCACACCTGTTGCAGTGCTCCAGCATTGAGCCAACACTGTGGATGAAGCTGTAAGGTCTGATATTGTCATGTCCATGGTCCAGTACCAGCTCTTTGCTACATACGGCTTTCAGCTACCCACCACACATGCATCACTGTCATAGCAGCATGCCCTGTATGAGACAAAATGTCATGGTATGACAAACCTGCTTCTCGGAGACCAATCATTCTGCCCCATTCAAACTCACTCACATGCCAGTATGGCTCCCTTTAATATCGATGAGGCATACTGCCTCTTACTTTGTTTCCACCTTGTTTGACAGTTCTACACTGACTACACTTGGTGTAACACTGACCTTGTCGGACCGACATGACAGAGCCATACTCAGCCTATGTGTATCCCATCTCTCTGCAAATGTAAAGACTTATTGCTTGCACACTCTTCTACAGATTCACCAACTTTGGAGTTATTCGGGAAATTCTATCTTGGCATTTCAATTATCATAAATGGCAGTGTCAATCTAGTCAGCACATTCCTATATTACATATATTATTTCCTTGCTTTTTCCATTTCACCTTTATTTTTTACTAAAGAGCCTAGCCATACTTATTTGATTTTAAACAGCTAGCAGTAGTGACAGGTGTTGGTAACTGCAATAGTCTAGCACAGGTAGCAGTAGTGATGTTGTTACTGGTCACAGTAGTGGTTGAGGTGCCAGTAGCAGTAGTGATGTTGTTACTGGTTACAGTAGTGGTTGAGGTGCCAGTAGCAGTAGTGATGTTGTTACTGGTCACAGTAGTGGTTGAGGTGCTGATAGCAGTAGTGATGTTGTTACTGGTCACAGTAGTGGTTGACGTGCCAGTAGCAGTAGTGATGTTGTTACTGGTCACAGTAGTGGTTGAGGTGCCAGTAGCAGTAGTGATGTTGTTACTGGTCACAGTAGTGGTTGAGGTGCTGGTAGCAGTAGTGATGTTGTTACTGGTCACAGTAGTGGTTGAGGTGCTGGTAGCAGTAGTGATGTTGTTACTGGTTACAGTAGTGGTTGAGGTGCTGGTAGCAGTTGTGATGTTGTTACTGGTCACAGTAGTGGTTGTGGTGCTGGTAGCAGTGGACGTGTTGTTACTGGTTACAGTAGTGGTTGAGGTGCTGGTAGCAGTAGTGATGTTGTTACTGGTCACAGTAGTGGTTGAGGTGCTGATAGCAGTAGTGATGTTGTTACTGGTCACAGTAGTGGTTTAGGTGCCAGTAGCAGTAGTGATGTTGTTACTGGTCACAGTAGTGGTTGAGGTGCCAGTAGCAGTGGACATGTTGTTACTGGTCACAGTAGTGGTTTAGGTGCCAGTAGCAGTAGTGATGTTGTTACTGGTCACAGTAGTGGTTGTGGTGCTGGTAGCAGTAGTGATGTTGTTACTGGTCACAGTAGTGGTTGAGGTGCTGGTAGCAGTGGACATGTTGTTACTGGTCACAGTAGTGGTTGTGGTGCTGGTAGCAGTGGACATGTTGTTACTGGTTACAGTAGTGGTTGAGGTGCTGGTAGCAGTAGTGATGTTGTTACTGGTCACAGTAGTGGTTGAGGTGCCAGTAGCAGTGGACATGTTGTTACTGGTCACAGTAGTGGTTGAGGTGCCAGTAGCAGTGGACATGTTGTTACTGGTCACAGTAGTGGTTGAGGTGCCAGTAGCAGTAGTGATGTTGTTACTGGTCACAGTAGTGGTTGTGGTGCTGGTAGCAGTAGTGATGTTGTTACTGGTCACAGTAGTGGTTGAGGTGCTGGTAGCAGTAGTGATGTTGTTACTGGTCACAGTAGTGGTTGAGGTGCTGGTAGCAGTAGTGATGTTGTTACTGGTCACAGTAGTGGTTGAGGTGCTGGTAGCAGTGGACATGTTGTTACTGGTCACAGTAGTGGTTGTGGTGCTGGTAGCAGTGGACATGTTGTTACTGGTTACAGTAGTGGTTGAGGTGCTGGTAGCAGTGGACATGTTGTTACTGGTCACAGTAGTGGGTGTGGTGCTGGTAGCAGTGGACATGTTGTTACTGGTCACAGTAGTGGTTGAGGTGTTGATAGCAGTAGTGATGTTGTTACTGGTCACAGTAGTGGTTGAGGTGTTGATAGCAGTAGTGATGTTGTTACTGGTCACAGTAGTGGTTGAGGTGCTGGTAGCAATAGACATGTTGTTACTGGTCACAGTAATGGTTGAGGTGCTGATAGCAGTAGTGATGTTGTTACTGGTCACAGTAGTGGCTTAGGGGCTGATAGCAGTAGTGATGTTGTTACTGTTCACCATAGTGGTTGAGGTGCTGATAGCAATAGTGATGTTGTTACTGGTCATAGTAGTGTTTGAGGTGCTGGTAGCAGTAGACATGATGTTAGAGTTCGCAGTAGTGGTTGAGGTGCTGGTAGCAGTAGACATGATGTTAGAGGTCACAGTAGTGGTTTAGGTGGTGGTAGCAGTAGACATGTTGTTACTGGTCACAGTAGTGGTTGAGGTGCTGGTAGCAGTAGTGATGTTGTTTCTGCTCACAGTAGTGATATTACTGGGAACAGTAATGTCTGTGGTGCTGTTAGCAGTAGTGGATGTGATGTGTTTCCTTCAGCGGTGACACCATATTGCCATAAACATGGAACATTAAAGTTGTATTGATATAGAAAACTTTATATTAATTGGTATATGGTTAATAATCTGAATATCTTATTTGGTGCTAAGAATCAAAGCTGATTGTGAATGGACTGGTTCTTTGTAATGTAGTTGTGAAAAGTACAAGTATTTAACATGCTTCAAGTGATTTGAGTTGTCAATTTCAAGAAAGTATAGATCAATTTTGCAATATTTTGAATATGAAGTAAAGAGTTGAACCTAAACCTTAAAATTATGGAACAGAAAATTTGTAAAAGCCTTTATTGGCTGGAATGTTTGCTGAATTCCCTTGGAATACAGTGGTGATTACTAACCTTCCAATTGATTTCGGGAGGTAGCAGTTATCTAAACAGATATGGAAATTTCATCTGTAGGTAAAAAAGAACTTTTTGAGTGTACCTTGGTGGAAATATTTGAAGGTTAACCAATAATCACATACAAGTGTGAAGTAGTGTAATAAACTTCATATACTCTGTGCATGTAAAATAAAATTGCTTGTGGTTTGATTTGTTGTGTTCCATTAAAGAAATAAAAGGAATGTTCTTTTCCTTTCTAGTGTGTGGGGAGTGAATTTGGGTAACTTGGCTCATTATGGTTCTTGGCGCCAAATGTTCATAAAGCGACCACGTATTCACTTTGGAGGCTGCTATATTAGTAAGGCAACATATATTCGGCATGGAGAAAATAACTTTCAAGATCAATTCTATCGTCCATGGCATTTGGTGGAGTACTATCGCTATCTCAGGTATTTAACTGTTTGGCAACTCAAAGTTTTAAATAATGAATTAGATAATTTTCTGAGTAACTTCTGTAACAGTTGGCAGTTAAATGTAGCAACTAGTCAGTATTAATAACTAACTCC
The DNA here is from genome assembly GCA_030762935.1 of Hymenopus coronatus. Classification (NCBI taxonomy): domain Eukaryota; kingdom Metazoa; phylum Arthropoda; class Insecta; order Mantodea; family Hymenopodidae; genus Hymenopus; species Hymenopus coronatus. The sequence continues at coordinate 3,635,523 of CM060900.1, read as the reverse complement.
ATGGCACGACAGCTCACAAGGAACCTTGTGGTCCTCATGACCTTGAGCTGCTGTAAGTTATTTATTTTAACTAGTGAAGTTTTAAGTATGATGGCAGTCTTTACTGTTAACTGATTAGTACGTTACTTTGAATTTAAGGAAATGAAATAAGGTTAGGTAGGCAGTGAGGGTACCTGAGACACCTCTTTAGCACCAACATCACTTCTCTTACATTCTTTTTTTTTTTTTAATAGTGTTTAATGCCCACTTTTACTACTTGTGGCACTGCAGGCGATGACACTGGTGATACATGGAATATGATGGCAGGGGAAACCAGAAAACCTGGAAAAACCCACCTCTGTGCCGCTTTGTCCACCACAAATCACACATGCTGTCACTTGGGATTGAACCCAGGCCACATAGGTGAGGGGCGAGTGATCTAACAAGTCTCTTCTCTTACAGGTAAACATTGCTGTTCCAGAAATAAACTAATATAGGTTTAGATTTAAAGTGATATACTAATAATGTACTTGTTAGGTAATTGTAAAGAGCATATGTTGCAAATCATGACTAATTTGTTTTTGGCCGCCCTAATTTGCATGTGTCAACATAAAAGATGTTTGAATGCATTTCAACTTGTTTAACTTTGATTTTTTTTGAAAAAAATATATTGCTTACTAATATGACAGGTAGCTCTATTACTGCTGCATACTCTGCACTATCTTAAGTTTTTTCTGCTTGTTCAAGTTACTCTTAAATTTATTTCAGCTATGAAAACGTGTACATCTTGTGGATTCACCAAATATAACAATTATTTACAAACAAAAAAAACAGTAGAAAGTGGCGTTGTGTGTATCTAACTAATGTGTAAAGCTGCCAATTTTGAAGATTATTAGAATACCAGGGATTCCTCGACAATTCAACTCAACTATTAAAGTGCCAAAGCAATGACTGAGTTTAGGCAATTTCAGTCAATTGTGGTCATCTGACTGGAATGATATTGTCAAAACATCTTATCGCACCTGATGTTTGTTTCTTTGAAATCATGTCGCACCTGATGTTCATTTGTTTAATCTCCTCTCTTGGTTATTGGTAACAAGGTGACAATCCAGTCAGTGAACCTTCACTTTTAATAACTGTCAGTTTCATAAATGTACTTTCAATTAATTCAGTTACAATGTTTATTTAAAGTCTTATGCAGTGTATAATGTATTTAGTTCAAAAAATGAGTGACAGCGATCTTTATATGTATTTCTTATGTATGAGATGGGTGCAGTAACCTCAAATAAAATAATTGTTTCCTATTTCTATTGTGGCAATCAATATTCATTCATTGGGTGTAGGCACAGTCGGCCATATAATTCAGGAGACATTGAAGAAAGGAAAGAAAAAAAACATTCAGTAAATAAACATGGTTGAATGTGTTGTCTACCACTTGAGAACTAGTGTAAGTATTACAATCATATCCTGATTAAATCTCCCTTCCTATATATTAGCTATAAATTATTAATAGTCTATTTCGCTGAATTGTCTTATCAAATACAATTGGTTGCTTCGCTCCAGTCGTGAATTATCGACAAGATGAAAAAACTTGTTGTATTACTTATGGTAGTGTTGATCATTAGTATTGTAGGTACAAGAGTAAATTCTCTCTTGCTTTTAACTCAATAAGCTCTGAAATATAATTGAACTGCAAAATGGCCATTAATGCGCAAAAGCACATTTACAGCTGTAACCTACTGTCAAGTCTTGAACTAACACAAAGTTAGGCATGGCTATGCAAGATGACTTTTGCAGTATATAATATCAAACTGGCCGAAGATGCACACAACACCAAATTAAAGAGTTGTACTTTCAAACATGTACCCCATAATACCTAATAGTATCTACAATACTTACGGCATTCAATGAATATGGAATCAAACCAGTATTACATATATTCAAATTAATTCAATTCAATCTTTATTGATCCTGTTAATCATTAGACATAGCAGACATGTCCATTATAGATTTACAAAAATATATCAGATAATATACGTAGAACTATGGTACAATAATAGAAGTAATGCCATCATAATAACAAATTATTAATTTACACACTCTAAAATAATTAAGATTACATTTACATTACAAAAATTTGAACACTTAGAGAAAAAGTTCATAAATCCAAAGGTTTTGTTTTATTATTTACGTCGATTAATTAACATAAGTATTCTGTTTAAAATAAATTTGAATGTTTTACAGTATGTAAACAAACATTTTTCTGTATGCCCAAGATGACAGTTGCTTTTGTGTTCTTTTATACAAGTTTTTATGCTGCACTTAGTAGTGTCAACATAAACTTGGCTGCAGCAGCATGGTATACAGTATATCCCTTGCATTAAAAGCGAGTCCTATCTGTCCTTTGCCGATCGTGGTTGTCTTATTTTTCTGGTGGGTTTAAACGTTGTTTTTATATTTGATTTCTCGAGCAACTTATCAATAAGTTGTGTGACACCTTTGGCATAGGGCAAAAAGGCATTGTTTTGTTGTCTAGTTGTCTTGTACTCCTCCTTGGGTGTGACGCCTGGTTTATTTGTTTCTTCCTGTAACCATTAGCCTGTAGTGCCTGGTGCAGGTGTTTCAGTTGATAAATTAACGTGGCTGGTTCACAAATGTGTTTGGCCCGTTCCGTTAGTGTCTTTGTTATGCTTTATTTTCTTGTAAGTAGCAGCCAGTTTATTGTTGGCTTTCTGTAGACTGTGTGCCCAAGTCTCAATTTAGATTTTCTAGTTACCAGGACATCCAAAAAAGGAATGTTTTGATCTATCTGTTTCTTCATAGTGAAGTGTATATTTTTTGGTGGAGGAATATTGCTATTTGCTGCTCTCCTTGTGGCCAGATTACACGTTTGTAGCACATACAAAAAATCAGCAGTAGCAGAGCACGCGTTGCTAAGAGACTCAAGTCCTAGCCAGCAGAAGCAATTGAAATTTACAAGCATAAAAACAATTTGAACACAAAATAGGAAATTGCCCGCATTGCTAGACAGAACTGTGGTAGGAGCACATGCCAACGGTTGACAAATAGGTTGCTTCTCTAGTTATAACCAGCTAGGAGTCATATTTTCTGAAGATGCGAAACGTCAGACGGGACTGCATTGACTCGACCACGGCGTACAAGCCTGGAATCTACTTTTTATGGATATATACTCTTCATAAAATAATTTTTAAGAGTCTTTTTAAATGCTAATCCTTTTAAAACCTTTGGTTCTTGGGAAAATTTGTTGTATAGAATTACACCTTTAGTAAGTGGATTACTTTCTCAGTTTTTTATTTATTCTATTTCTGAAATAGTCTTGTTTATTTCTTGTGTTTCAGTGGCATAGCTTTTCTATTTGACAATTTTTGTTTTCTTAACTAAAAGAATTGTTCTAGAGAGAATAAACTGCCATTATTCCAGTTTGAGTAAAATATTCCCTACAGGACTCTTTTCTCTTTCATTTATAAATATTTCATAGAGCTTGCTTTTGTAATTTTAGAATTCAATCCATATACCTCTTTATTGAACCCCTTACAATTCAATGCTATAATTGATACTTAAGTGAAAAATACCATGATAAATATTTATTAATAATTCTATGTTTAAATAATTTGTCAACTGTCATAAAATAAAACAGCTTATAGTTAGCTTGTTACAAATATTCATAAAGATGTTAACATGCCTAAAAACTGAGCCTTAAAGGCAGGAATCAATGAACCTGGTTTTCTCATATCCTAAGCTTTAGGAGACGAATAAATGTATGTCTCCCCAGATTATTTTACCAAATTGAGTTTTGTCCAAGTTTACAAAACTTGAAAATAGAGTTCCCCAAGGTTCTGTCATCAGTGTTACTCTTTTCTTAAAAGCTATTAACAATATTCTTAAAGTGATCCCTCCACCTGTGAAACTTCATGTTTTGCAAATGATCTCCTCAAACTCTGCAAAGGAAATTGTTTGTCTGCAATATGAGACCTCCAGAACAGTATATCACTCATCCACTCCTGGTCTCAAATTTTCCTCTCATCTGCTTTACTAATTCACCATCCTAAAACCTTTTCATAATAGGTTGGCTGTACAAGAAGTAATGGGGCCTAATATTTGACCAGAAATTAACCTGTGCTCAGCACATGGTTTAAAACAAGCCTGTTCCCCGTAGATAGAATGTTCTCAAAACTGTAACCCATCGAAATTGGGGTGCTGATTATCAAGTTCTGCAGCTAACATGTGAGACATTGATCAGAAGCAAAATGGAGTATTGTCTACAACTCTGCCATACCATCCCTTATCTATACATTAAATACTATCCAGAACACATTAGTGCCATCTGCATCCTTCAGATGGAAACAAATGAGCTCCCTTGGAAATATGCAGAGCCCATCTTAGTTTAAAATATGGTACTAGGTCTGCTTCTGGAGCATACATCTTTGTGTTTCCAGATCATCGTCAGTGTTTCCCCAATGGCCAAAGGTATAAAAATTGCCATTCCATCTTCGTGTATCCAACTATTTAGATAATTACAACCTGAGCATCTCGCTGTATATGTCGAGAGATACCCACCTTGGAGAATAAAACAACCTCAAGTACTTCTTGATCTTCAGTTTCAATTGCAAAAACCACTTCCTCAGCTTATAGGAAAGTCGTCCAGGAGAACTTGCAAACCCTCTCTAATTAGAGTGCAATGTACACTGACGGTGATGGTAATGCACGGTGTATAGTTTACACCAATGGATGGATCTGCTCATACAGATTACCTAATGTTTATTCTAGGTACAGGTGTGAGCTCTTTTTAATCAAGGAAGCCCTCTATTGTCAATTTGTGATATACTCCAATTCTCTGAGTTTCTTCAGAGCCTACAGAATAACATGACAGTTGAAATAAGCAATGATACCCTCCCACCAGAGTATTTCAGGTAATGTAGCACAATGATGTACTGGAACCAGCTGGCATCAAGGAAACAAAACACATTCTTACCTCCTCTCTAAGCAACTGCCTCCAAACAGAAATTCATATAATTCTTTATATCATGTATTTTGTTTATTTGCTATATACTTATTTTCCTTTAGTATTTATTAGCTTGACTGTTCTGTTTTTGTACACTATTGTTATATTTTAAAATGATTTGTTGAGATATTATCATCTCACATAAAATTTAACTTCAAGATGTTGTGATAAGGCCTAGATGTCAAAGTGACAATGAAAATGCTAATTAAAAAGGTATCATTTAAAAATCCAATTTATTTACAATTCTTAAATAAAAGCCCTACACTTAAACTGCTCCAGACTATAAAATACATTTATCATTAAGAGCCTCTTTATTGCTTTCATGGTTAGATCGGTATTTCTGATCAGCTTTTGCTTCTTCAGGTAAATTATTATAAAATTCTTTTCCCATGTCTTTACACAGCATCTGCTTAATGTGCCTCTAATTACAGGTCTGAAAAAATGATCTTGTTTCTAAGGTTTTGTGTGTGTGTATGGGTGTGGGTGTGGGTGTGGGTGGGTGGGTGGGCGGGTCATTTTCTGGTAAAATGTGTGTTAAAGTCCCATGCCAAATTGTTTAAACATTAATCTGGATGTGTAGCTAGGTAATATTGACATTACTTATTTATGATTGTTTTTTTTTTGTGTACAATTAGAAAGCTTTCTAACTTCTGTTGTAATATTTGCTCACAATATTGTGTGGTATTTTAAGTCCAAGTATGTACAGGGTAGCACACGATAAGTCACTTGATTAAATTTATGCTATTATGGCAATAGCTTTCAAATTGTGCGCTCAACTTCTTGCTGTTGATGGAAATTACTCCAGATGTCGTTACGAGTTCATCGCTTGCATTTTGAGTCCGCCATTTCAGTTTGCCGCAGTGGCAGACAAAGGACGCTTGACCGTCACACAAAAGATGAAGATTGTGATACTGTTCACGGCGACGAACAGTGTTACATTGTGACAGACAAGGTCTCGTGCACACAGTGGGCTCCCAGCCCAGAGACAATGCGCAGATTACATCACACATTTGCAGGCACTGGATATGTTTTTGAGAGTAAGCAGCCACATGCACGTACTGTGTAATTATTTTAAACTGCTTTTAAAGAGCAAAGACCAATGATTAGATTAGTGTTCATAATATCAAATAATACCTTAAGGTAAGGTAATTATATATTTTTATCATCTCTCTATTAACTACGAATGTGTTAGAAATGTCTGAGTTCCTGTATCATAAAAACAGTAGTTAATTATTGTGAAGCTTATATTTCTTTGTGTGGTAATTGTGTTCTAGTATTCTGAAAAATATTTTATCATTAACACGGAAAGTACTACAATAATGATGTAGGTATATATCTTATACATGTGAATGAAATTACTATAAAGGTGTGTAAAACAGTATTGTAAGGTACTGATGGCTTCATAGCTTATGTGCTGAAACATAAGTTCTTCAGTATTTCCATTATGCCTGTTTATTAACACCTACAACGTGGTGTTACCAGACACACTACTTTAGTATATGATTATGGGGTGCTTGGAGTGTTTCTCACTATTTGGGTGGGTTTATGCCCCACTATGTTTATAGCGTTTCTCACTATTTGGGAGTGTTTATGCCCCACTATGCATGTAGTGTTTCTCACTATTTGGGGGGTTGTTTAAGCCCCACTATGATTGTAGTGTTTCTCATTATTTGGGAGGGTTTATGCCGCAATATGTTTGTGGGGTTTCTCACTATTTGAGGGGCTTTATGCCCCACTATATTTGTAATCTTTCTCACTATTTGAGGGGGTGGATTATGCCCCACTATGTTTAATTCTTCTCACTATTTGGGAGGGGTGGATTGTGCCCCACTATGTTTGTAATGTTTCTCACTATTTTGGGGGCAGTTTATGCCCCACTATGTTTGTCATGTTTCTCACTATTTGAGGGGGTTTATGCCCCACTATGTTTGTAATGTTTCTCACTATTTGGGAGATGGGTTATGCCTCATAGTGTTTGTAGTGTTTCTCACTATTCGGGGGTGGTTTATGCCCACTATGTTTGTAATGTTTCTCACTATTTGGGGGGTGGTTTATGCTGACTATGTAGTGTTTCTCACTATTTGGGGTGGTTTATGCCTCACTATGTTTGTAGTATTTTTCACTATTTGGGGGATGTTTTATGCACCACTATTTTAGTAGTGTTTCTTACTATTTGATGGGATGGTTTAAGCCCCACTATGATTGTAGTGTTTCTTACTATTTGGGAGTGTTTATGGCCCACTAGGTTTGTGGATTTTTTCACTAATAGGGGGGTGGTTTATGCCCCACTAGGTTTGTAGTGTTCCTCATTATTTTGGGGGGTTTAAGCTCCAATATGTGTGTAGTGTTTCTCAATATTTGGGGGGTTTATGCCCCACTATGTTTGTAATGTTTCTCACAATTTAGGAGGTGGTTTATGCCCCACTGTGTTTGTAGTGTTTCTCACTATTTGAGGGTGGTTTATGCCCACTATGTTTGTAGTGTTTCTCACTATTTGGGGGTGGTTTATTCCCACTATGTAATGCTTCTCACTATTTGGGGTGGTTTATGCCTCACTATGTTTGTAGTATTTTTCACTATTTGGGGGGTGTTTTATGCCCCACTATTTTTGTAGTGTTTCTTACTATTCGGGGGGATGGTTTATGCCCCACTATAATTGTAGTGTTTCTTACTATTTGGGAGTGTTTATGGCCCACTAGGTTTGTGGAGTTGCTCACTATTAGGGGGGGTGGTTTATGCCCCACTAGGTTGTTAGTGTTCCTCACTATTTTGGGGGGTTTATGCTCCACTATGTATATAGTATTTCTCAATATTTGGGGGGTTTATACCCCACTGTGTTTGTAATGTTTTGCACAATTTGGAAGGTGGTTTATGCCCCACTGTGTAGTGTTTCTCACTATTTGGGGGTGGTGTTTGCCCACTATGTTTGTAGTATTTCTCACTATTTGGGGGTGTTTTATGCCCCACTATTTTTGTACTGTTTCTTACTATTTGGGGTATGGTTTATGCCCCACTATTTTTGTAGTGTTTCTTACTATTTGGGGGGATGGTTTATGCCCCACTATGATTGTAGAGTTTCTTACTTTTTGGGAGTGTTTTTGGCCCACTAGGTTTGTGGAGTTTCTCACTATTAGGGGGTTGGTTTATGCCCCACTAGGTTTGTGGTGTTCCTCAGTATTTTGGGGGGTTTATGCTCCACTATATATGTAGTGTTTCTCAATATTTGGTGAGTTTATGCTCCATTATGTTTGTAGCGTTTCTCAATATTTGGGGCATGGTTTATGCCCCACTATGTAATGTTTCTCACTATTTTGGGGGGTGGTTTATGACCCACTATGTTCGTAATGTTTATCACTATTTGGGGGGGTGGTTTAGACCCTACATTAATTGCAATGTTTCTCACTATTTCCAGAAGTGGTTTATGCCTCACTATGTTTGTAGTGTTTCTCAATATTTGGGGGGGGGATGGTTGTGCCCACAATTTTGATACTGTTTCTCACTATTTGGGGGTGTGGTTTATGCCCCACTATGTTTGGAGTGTTCCTAACTATTTGGGGGTGGTTTATGCCCCAATGTGTGTAATGTTATTCAATATTTATCGGGTGGTTTATGCCCCACTATGTTTGTAGTGTTTCTTACTATTTAGGGGGGTTGGTTTATGGCCCACTATGTATTTAGTGGTTCTCACTATTTGGGGTGGTGGTTTATGCCCCACTATGTGTGTAATGTTTCTCAATATTTGGGGGGGTGGTTTATGCCCTACTATATTTGTAGTGTTTCTGACTTCGTGGTGGTTTATACCCCACTGTGTTCGTAATGTTTCTTACTATTTGAGGGGGTAGTTTATGCCCCACTATGTTTGTAATGTTCTCACTATTCGGGGGGTTGTTAATGCCCCAGAATATTTGTAGTGGTTCTCACTGTTAGGGGGGTTCAGGTCCCACTATGTTTGTAGTGCTTCTTAGTACTTGGGGGTTTTTATGATCCACTTTGTTTGTGGTGTTTCTCACTATTTGGTGCGGTGATTTTTTCCCCACTATGTTTGTAGTGTTTCACACTATTTTGCATGGCTTATGCCCCATTATGTTTGCAGTGTTTCTCAATATTTTGGGGGTTCATGCCCCATTATGCTTCTAGTGTTTCTCACTACTTGGAAGAGTGATTTATGTCCCCCTATTTTTTTTAATGTTTCTTATATTTGGGGAGGTTTGGTGCATGCCCCACTATGTTTGTAATGTTTCCAACCATTTTTGGGGGGTGGTTCATTCCCCACTATGTTTGTAATGTTTCTCACTATTTGGGGGAGTGTTGACTATGCCCCACTATGTTTGTAATGTTTCCTACTATTTGGAGGTGATGGTTTATGCCCTATTATGTTTGTAGAGTTTCTCACTGTTTGGGGGGTTGGTTTATGCCCCAACATGTTTCTCACTATTTGGGGAGGGTTGTTTATGTCTCCATATATTAGTAATGTTTCTCACTATTTGGGGGGTGGTTTATGCTTGACTATGCTTCTAGGGTTTCCCCTTATTTGTGGGGTTTATGGTCCACTATGTTGTGTTTCTTACTATTTGTGCAGTTTATGCCCCACTATGTTTGAAGTGTTTATCAATACTCGGGGGGTTGGTTTTTGACCCTCTAGGTTTGTAATGTTTCTCACTATTTGGAGGGTGTGTTTTATGCCCCACTATATTTGGAATGTTTCTCAGTATTTGGTTTGGTATATTCCTCACTATGTTTGTAATGTTCTCACTCTTTGGGGGATGGTTTATGCCCCACTATGTTTCTCACTATTTGGGGGGGGGCAGTTTATGCCCTACTATGTTTTTATTTTTTCTCACTATTTGGGTGATGGATTATGTGCTCCTGTATTTGTAATGTTCTCACTATTTTCTGGCTGGTTAAAGACCCACTATGTTTGTAGTGTTTGTCACTATTTGGTGGTTGTTTATGCCCTACTATGTTTGTAATGTTTCTCACTATTTGGGGGGATAGTTTATGCCCCACTCTATCTGAAATGTTTCTCACTAATTGGGTTGGGTTGTTAATGCCCCACTATATTTGTAATGTTCTCAATATTTGGGGGTGGTTAATGCCCCACTATGTTTGAGGTGCTTTTCACTATTTGGAGGTGGTTTTTGCCCCACTATGTAATGTTTTTCACAATATGGGGGGGTTGTTTATGCCCCACTATGTTTGAAGTGTTTCTCACTATTTGGGGGTGGTTTACGCCTCTAAATTTTGTGGTGTTCCTCACTATTTGCGGACAGTACATGGCCCACTATGTCTGCAGCTTTTCTCATTTGGGGGGGGGGGGTTTATGCCCCACCATGTTTGTAGCATTTCTCACTATTTGGAGAGTTTTTGCTCCACTATGTTCGTAGTGTTTCTCAATATTTCGGTGGGGTGTTTTATGCCCCACTATGTTCATAATATTTCTCAAAATTTGTAACGTTTCTCACTATTTGGAGAAGTGGTTTATGCGTCTTTATTATTGTGGTGTTTCTCACTATTTGGGGGTTAGTTTATGCCCCAATGTGTTTGTAATGATTCTTACTATTTGGGTGTGCGGTGTATGTCCCAATATGTCTGTAGTGTTTCTAAGTCTTTGGGGGTGGATTATGCCCACTCACTTTGTGATGTTTCTCACTACTTGAGGTTGGTGGTTTTTTGCCCCACTATGTATCTAGTGATTCTTACTATTTGGGGTGGTAGTATATGCCCCAAATTGTGTGTAAAGTTTCTCACTATTTGTGGGGTGTTTGTGCCCACTATGTTTGTAATGTTTCTTACTATTTGAGGTTGTTGTTTATGCCCCACTATATCTGTAGTGGTTGACACTATTTTATGTGGTGGTTAATGTCCCACTAAGTGTGTAATGTTTCTCACTATTTAGGGGTGGTTTACGCCCCACTATGTTTGTAGTGTTTCTCATTATTTGGGGAGGGGGTTTATTACCCCACTATGTATGTAGTGGTTCACACTAATTGGGGTGGCGGTTTTTGCCGCACTATGTGTGTAATGTTTCTCATTATTTGGGGGGGTGGTTTATGCCACACTATGTTTGTTGTGTTTCTTATTATTTGGGGAGGGGGTTTATGCCCGACTATGTATGTAGTGGTTCACACTAATTGGGGTGGTGGTTTTTGCCGCACTATGCGTGTAATGTTTCTCTCTATTTGGGGGATGGTTTATGCCCCACTATGTTATTAGTGTTTCTCACTTTTTGGGGGGTGGTTTAAACCCCACTATGTTCTTAATGATTCTTACTTTTTGAGGGGGTGGTTCATGCCCCACTATGTTTGTAATGTTTCTCATTTCAGGGGGGATTTATGCCCTTCTATATTTCCAATGTTCTCAATATATGCAGTGTGGTTAATGCCCCACTATGTTTGTAGCAGTTCTCACTATGTTTGGGCGGGGTTCATGCCCCTCTATGTTTGTAGCAGTTCTCACCATTTGATGGGTTCAGGCCCCACTATGTTTGTAGTGTTTCTTACTATTTGGGGGTTTTTATGCCCCACTATGTTTGTGGTGTTTCTCACTATTTGGTGCTGTGGTTTATTCCCCACTATGTTTGTAGTGTTTCACACTATTTTGCGCTGTTTATGCCCCACTATGTTTGTAGTGTTTCTCAACATTTTGGGGGTTTATGCCCCATAATGTTTGTAGTCTTTGTCAATATTTGGGGCGTGGTTTTATGCCCCACTATGTTTGTAGTGTATCTCACTATTTGGGGGAGTGGTTGATGCCCCACTAAGTTTGTAATATTTCTCTCCATTTGAGGGGGTGTTCTATGCCCCTCTATGTTTGTAATGTTTCTCAATATTTGGGTTGTGGATTATGCCCCACTATGTTTGTAATGTTTCTCACTAATTGGGGGGTGGTGGTTTATGGCCCACTATGTTTGTAATGTATCTCTCTGTTTGGGGGGGGTTTATTCCCCACTATGTTTGCAGTATTTCTCACTATTTTGGGAATTAATGCCCTAGTATTTTTGTAATGTTTCTCACTATTTGGGGGGGTTGGTGTATGTCCACTATGTTTGTAATGTTGCACAATATTTGGGGAAATAATGCCCCACTATTTATGTAGTGGTTCTCACTATTTGGGGTGGTTGTTTATTCCCCACTATGTTAGTAATGCTTCTTACTATTTAGGGGGGTGTTGTTTATGCCCTATTATATTTGCAGTGTTTCTCACTGTCTGGGGGGTGCTTTTTGCCCCACTAAGTTTTTAATGTTTCTCACTATTTGATGGGCTGGTTTATGCCTCTCTATGTTTGCAAATTTTCTCAATATTTGGGAGTTATGTTTATGGTCTACTATGTTTGTAGTATAACTTACTATTTGGGGGTGGTTTTTGCCTCACTGTGTTTGTAGTGTTTCCCCTTTTTTGGGGGATTTATGCCCCACTATGTTTGAAGTATTTCTCACTATTTGGGGGGTGGTTTATGCCCTACTATGTTTGTAATTATTCTCACTATTTGGGGGTTTGCATTAAGCCCCACTTTATTTGTAATGTTTCTCACTATTTGGGGTAATTTATTCCCCACTATGTCTGTAGTGTTCCTCACTGCTTGTGGGATGGCTTATGCCCCACTATGTGTCGCAATATTTGGGGGGTGATTTATACCCCACTATGTTAGTATTGCTTCTTACTATTTGGGGGCATGGTTTATGTGCTACTATATTTGTAATGTTCTCACTGTTGGGGTTAAAGCCCCACTATGTTTGTAGTGTTTCTCATTATTTAGTGGGTGATTTGTGCCCTAGTATGTTTCTCAATATTTGGGGGGTGGTTTATGCTCCACTATGTTTGTAGTGTTTCTCACTATTAAGGTTGGGTGGTTAATGCCCCACTATGTAATGTTCTCAATATTTGGGGGGCGGTTAATGCCCCACTATTTTTGTAGTGCATCTCACTATTTGGGGGTGGTTTATGCCCCACTTTGTTTGTAATGTTTCTCACTATATGGGGGTTGTTTATGCCTCACTATGTTGCGTTTTTCATTTGGGGGTTTTTGCTCTACTATGTTTGTATTTTTCTGACTTTATGGGGAGGTTTATGCACCACTATGTTTGCAGCGTTTCTCAGTGTTTGGGGGAAAGGTTTTTGCCCCACCATGTTCAAAATATTTCTCAGAATTTTGGGTGTCGTGCCCTACTATGTTTATAATTTTTCTCACTATTTGTGGAGGGTGGTTTATGCATCACTATTTTTGTGGTGTTTCTCAATATTTGGGGGTGGTTTATGCCCATTATGTTTTTAATTTTTTCACTATTTGTGTGGCGGGAAGTGCCCCACTATGTTTGTAATGATTCTCACTATTTGGGTAGGGGGTGGTTTATGCCCACCTATGTTTGTAATGTTTCTCACGCTTTGTGGGGTGGTTTATGCCTCTCTATGTTTCTAATGTTTCTCAATATTTGGGGGGTTAATTATGGCTTACCATGTTTGTAGTGTTTCCGCTTATTTGGTGGGTTTATGCCCCACTATGTAGTCTTTCTTACTATTTGGGGCATTTTTGCCCCACTATGCAGTGTTTCTTACTATTTGGGGCAGTTTACGCCCTGCTATGTTTGTAGTGTTTGTTTCTCACTATTGGGAGGGTTTATGCCCCTCTATGTTTGTAGTGTTTCTCACTATTTGGGACAGTTATGGCCAAATATGTTTGTAGGGTTTCTCACAATCTGAGGGGGTTTATGCCGCACTATGTTTGTAATTTTTCGCAATATTTGGGGGGGTGGATTATGCCCCACTATTTTTGTAATGTTTCACTTTATGTGGGGGTTTATGGCCCACTATGTTTGTTATGTTTCACGTTATTTGGGAGGTGGTTAATGCCCCACTGTGTTTGTAGGGTTTCTCACTACTTTGGGGTTTGGTTTATGCCCACTATGTTTGTAATGTTTCTCAATATGTGGGGGTCGTTTGTACCCACTATGTTTGTAATTTTTCTCACTATTTTGGGGGGTGGTTTGTGCCCCACTATGTTTGTATTGCTTCTTACTATTTGGGTGGTTTATGCCGCACCATGTTTGCAATGTTTCTCACTATTTGGGGGTGACGTTTATGCCCCACTATGTTTGAAGTGTGTCTCACTATTTGGGGGGTGGTTTATGCCCCTCTTTGTTTGTAGTGTTTCTCAGTATTTGTGTGGTGTACATGCCCCACTATGTTTTTAGAATTTCTCATTGGGGGGGTATGCCCCACTATGTTTGCGGTGTTTATCACCATTTGGGGAGGTTCATGCTCTACTATGTTCTTAGTGTTTATATTTGCAATTTTTCATAAATTTTGTGGGGGTGGTTTATTCTCCACTATGTTTGTAGTGGTTCTCACTATTTAGGGGTGATTTAAGCCTTACAATGTTTTTAATGTTTCTCACTATTTGGGGGTGGTGAGATGTGCCCCACTATGTTTGTAATGTTTCTCACTATTTTAGGGGGTGGTGGTTTATGCCCCACTAGGTTTGAAGATTTCTTACTATTTGGGTGTGGTTTATGCCCACAATGTGTGTAACGTTTCTCCACATTTGGGGGTGGTTTATTCCCCACTGTGTGTGTAATGTTTCTCTCTATTTGGGGGGGGGGGGTTTACTCCACTAAGTTGGTACTGTTTCTCACTGTTTGGGGGGTTGGTTTATGCCCCACTATGTTTGAAATGTTTCTCACTTTTTTGGGGGATGGTTAAGCATCACTAAGTTCGTAGTTATTCCCCTTATTTGGGGGGTTTATGCCCCACTATGTAGTGTTTCTTACTATTTGGGGTAGCTTTTGCCCCATTATGTTTTAAGTGTTTCTCACTATTTTGGGGGTGGTTTATGCACCACTATGTTTGTAATGTTTCTCACTATTTGGGGGGTTTGTTTATGCCCCACTATATTTGTTATCTTTCTCAGTATTTATGCACATCCTTGTGGTTACTTTGGAGGTTGCTGTAAAGAAATGCCAGAATGAAGCAAATAGCCCTAACAGAAGCCAAATACATGCTGAAATAACTTCAGCCACAGTGTCCCTTTCTACACTTGCCAGAGTACACCATGGTCAAAATTCTCATCACAGCTTTCTTTTATTTTAATTTTTGATGAAGAGTTAAATATGTATATACACCTATGTGTGTATCTCTAGCTGCAGGCTGTTTCATAATATACATATTATATTATTGAAAATGTTTACAGATTTTTTCCTGAAGGACTGGTTCTGATGCTGACCACTCCAGATGAGCCGATTACAAGCTTATGCCACTTGAAACATCGGGTGCCGAAGAACAGTGCTGTGCTAACAGGACATTATCACCTGCATGAGGACCATATTGTGCTGGTCCTTCATCGGCAGGAAGCTGCATTGAAAATTACCCTTAATAACCGCTATCGAAACAGACGCAGAGAAAATATACAAGACCTGGGTGAACAGACATTTCATTTGGTACGTTCATTGTTTCTATAGTTGATATTTGTACTATAGTTATAGTAGATAACACATATAGGCAGATTATACTCAGTTTTGTGCGTAGAGGATAGATTGTATTCTAAATTTCAGATAAGCATATTTCTTAGTCCCAGCCATCACTAACAATTGGATCGATGATGTGCCAATATGAGTAAGGTTGAGTGTATTAAGGCAACATGCATGATGAAGGGAAGGAAAGTGTGTGAAACGATGGCATAAGTTCACATTTTAGTTGCTAGAAATGCTCTAATCTTCATTGGAATGGTCAGCTGATATGACAATGCAAGTATTGGGGCCCAAGAAATTGCTGTGACAGAAGTGATGTGGTATAATATCACTTGCCTGCGTTAACTGCGAGCTGTAATCCTTGAATGTGAACTAGATGAGGCATGTTTCAGTGTATCACACCCTCTGCAACATTGAAGTATTGTTTTCATATAGTTTTTATGGATTTTTTTACATTCATTATTTAGGGTTTGCATTTAAAAGCACAGCTAATTTTTTGGGTATAGTATGCTGCTTTCATCATAGAATTCGAAGATCAGTTTTGGTATGGGGGATGTTGTAGCTCTGTCATGAGAGAGCCATGGCAGCAATTGGACTATAAGGCCACATTGAAAGTTACCTTGATGAAAGGGGATCAAGTATGCACGTGGTTGCAACTAGAATTTTGGCTGAAGAAGAGACAATCCGAGAAGGGCATATAGGTGGAAGCTGAGGGGAAGAGGAGTCAACACTGATGTAGAGGGAGTAGAATCAATAAATGGAGAATAACGAGCAGCCTCAGCAAGGGAACCAAGCATGATAAAGGCTTAAAGGAGGCAACTGAATTAGCAAAATGGGTTGGATGGGAGGGGTAGGTATAGCATGATCCAAACTAAGAATGAGGAGGAAAATGAAACAAGCAGGTATTTGTTTATTGTTTACTATTGGAACATGTCTATTTTCCAACTTGATTGCTTTTAAAATATCATCTATGTACAGATTAAACACAACAGGAATTACCTTGTATCCATGTAACCCTATATCATTTTGAATAGCTGCTGTTATTTTATTGTTTGAAACCCTTGCACAGAATTCATTGTTGGTATACAGTGTTTGTTAATATTCCTATGATTCTGTTGTTGCTCCCTTTCTCCTCAATTTGGCTTATAGTGCTTCCTGGTTAATTGATTAAAATGCTAATTGCATCAATATCTTTTTCAAAATCTACAAACAACATGTACAACCTGCCCCTTTTTGTTGCTAAATATTTATTTACCATTGTGTTCATCACAAAATATTATCTAGTATTATCCTTATTTTTTTCTAAATCCTCCTTGGAATTCTGGTGGCTTGCCCTCATATTGAGCCCAACCTTGCGCTCTTTCTGCCAAAATCACAGTATAAATTTTAACTAATACTGATAATGAAGGAACAGTAGATTAATAACATTAGATGAGCTGCAAGATGCAATAAAAACAATGCAAAATAGAAAGGCTATAGGTACAGATAAAATCACTATAGAAATATTTAAATATGGTGGATTAATATTATGATTACTGCATTACTGATTATATGTTGGAGAAGGAAAGAATTTCCAGAAGACTGGAAAGTTGCAAAAACTAGTTCATTGTTTAAGAAAGGGCAAAGAAATGAGTGGAAGAACTACAGAGGGATATGTTTATTAAATGTTATGTATAAAATGTTTGCAAGAATTATCAATTCCAGATTGAAGGTATTGAGTAATGTGCAAATCAATGAGGAGTATATATAGACTTCGCAAATCATGCATGGACAATGTTTTTACAATGAAGCAGATTATAGAAAAACATAATAGAGTTTAACGTAGAAAACTACGTGGCTCTATGTAGACCTAGAAAAGCCATCGAAAAAGTGAACTGCTCTTTACTATGGAAGATACTGCAAAAAAAAAAAAAAAAAAAAAAAAAAAAGGATAGCCGATATACTTAATAAAAACTATTTAAAGTTTATATGAAGATACAAAAATAATAATTAAAATAAATGGAAGGTTAAAAGAAATTAGAACTAAATGTTGGTTAAAATAGGGACTTTCCCCAATGCTTTTTAACATATATTTATACCACATTGTAGATAAATGGAAACAAGTAGTTCATAAGGGACTAAAAATGGATGAAATAAAACATTGAGTGTATTATGTTTATTAATTTTTGACAGAGAAGACAGGCTACAAAAAACAGTTTATCAATTAAATAATATATGCAAGAAATCTAATATGATAATTTCAAAATCAAAAACAGATGTAATGGCATTCCATGGAAGGTACACAGTAAGAACAAGCATAGTAATAGAAGATGAAGTGTTGGAAGAGGTGTTTGGGCTGCAATATAGCTTATCAAGAAGAACAAGATACAAATAGGAAAATGCAGAAATTTCAACAGGAATACTGAGGAACTAAGTTAGAAAGAAGTGCAGTCAAGAGTTTACTCAACAATGACACTACCAGTGATAATGTATAGAAGTGAGGCCTGGATCCTAAAGGAAAAAGATAAAAGCAAAATTCAAGCAACGGGAATGAGCTTCCTATGGACTCTGAAGGGTTGTACAAGGGAAAAACATATTAGAAATGGAGAATATTAGAGAGGAACTAAAAATATAAACACTTCGACAAATACAAGAACACAGAAACAGTTGGATGGAGCATCTGCAAAGAATGACACAAGATAGGATACCAACGATGGCATTGAAGTATAATCCTGGAGGAAGAAGATCGGTAGGAAGGCAAAGAAAAGCTGGGCTGAACAGATGTGAGATCGGAACAGGCAAAGACCTAATCCATGAAAAAGATGATTATTCTGATAGTAAGGTAATTCCTCTGTAATTTGCTGGGTTGTTAACATTTTCCTTGTTTTTATATATTGGGACCACTCTGCTGTTCTCCAGCTCCCTCAACAGTCTTCCTTCAAAATTTAAGTATAGTATTCTAACATAAACCTATTCTATTCTCTTTAAGCTCCTTGCTTTCAAAAATTCTCCTGGTGTCCCATCTACACCACTGCTTTATTCCCTTTTAGTGTGCTAATTTGCTCTCATATTTCATTTACTCACATGTAGCTACCTAATTGATCAATGTGATGAACATATTCTATAGGTCTATTTTTGCATAATTAGATGCTCAGCTTCTAAATGTTTTCTGAGATAATTATGCCAATGTTCTATGTTTTTGCTATTTTCTCTTCTTCTGACCTTATACATTCTCTGTACTAAGGTCCATGATATTTTATTTAATTTGCTCTTGCTGCCTCATACAATTTCTCACCAATCTTTCCTTTTTACCTGCATAATATTTTTGTACCACCACCTTTAAATCATAAAACTTTCTCTTTCCCCCCCCCCCCCCTATTTGCCACGATTTTCTCACCTCCCTTAAAGCTCTTTAACATACCACTGCCACTGCACGTCATTAGGAGGTTGTAGGTACAGGGTAGAGCTATTTCATGCATGCATAGAGGTGGTCAAGGAGACATGAAGGAGCTCGAAATAATTACACCAAAAGACAATGCTTTTAATACCCTTTATGAGAATTGACGAGAATAATGGCTGAGGAGATGTGGGAAAATCCAATGGATTATCCTAATTCCACAGAACTCAACTTGTACATTCTGGTCTGTTGTAAGTTACCCATCCAGCAAGCTGTTGACCTAATTTCTCTTGAAGAATCTTTTCAGTTTGTTCCTAAACTCAATTTTCCCTTATTTCTTCAACACCAAATTTCATTTACATTCTTTCTTCTTCTCTTCAGCTTTCTACATTGCCATTCCCTGATTGCATTCCAACAATTCTCTATTCTTTGTCTTTGAATTTTCTCCATAATGATTTCATTTCCTCAAATATTTTTATTTATTATTTCTTCATTGATTCTTTTTTCAATTTTTTTTTAAATTTGCCATGTCTTTGGTGATACATTCCAATAGTCCCAGGAATTTTTCCATCTTTGGGCCAGGGTTAAGTTCTATTCCTCCATTGCCATACTGACCAATGTGCACAATGCCATCACAGGTTGTTGCTCATATGAACTCTCAATTGCCCATTTATAACGAGTTATTAAATATGGCAATTCTGGCTCTGTGCACTGGAAGTTAGATCCCCGTCCTTTAACTCTACAGAGCTTGCATAAAAAGATGTCCTGGCATCAGCAGCTCACCTAATTTCAGAGTAAGTGAAACTAATATGTCCCAAAATCAACTGAAAATGTTCTAATTAATTAACCTGATGTTACTTTTTCTCTGCTCTGATGGTATGCTTGTCAAGATTGTATGAACACTTGATCGAGCTTTTGAGTACATAAAAGGAAGATGTGTATGTGCTCCTAGTTGCTACTCAAAAGCAAAGAAGGGCAAATATGCTACTCAAGCTATACATTTACATGAGTGCCATTTTTAAGTGTTAAAATATACACATATATAAAGTTTTTCTATGTCAGTCTGAAAGTGTGTGTGTATACACTTACAAGATATCCCACTTAAACAAGAAGTGGTCCAACTAGTAGGTAAACAAGCTATTACAGTTATGTGTTGAACAATTGAAATTGAAAAGTTGGTTATTTGACATAAAACATTACTAATATTTACATAGATTTATTTATTCCCATTCCAGAAAATTTTTCTTTAGGTTGAGATAAGTACATCTCATGTGTTCTTCAAGTTGAGTTTCTAAGATTCTCTTTGTTCTGCCAATGTACACCAAGTTGGATTCCTCATCTTAGCTCCTCAGAACCACTACAGCATGTAAAACTACTGTGCCAAAAATTAAAGGACTCCATAGGCAGTAATAGCTTTGCTGGATTCTCTAGCATCAGTTGTGAGAAATGTAACTTGGTGTACAATGGCAGAGCAAACAGAAACTTGGAACCATAATTACAGAGCACATGACCTACAGAAAAATTTACTGCAGAACAGCATTTCCAGACCTCCAATCACCAATATCACACCTAAGATGAATCCGTTAAAATGTGCAAGTATCAATGAAGTGACACCCTAGAGCCTAAACCACAAACCAATAACCCAACCAACAACCCATGAAAATTCATCAATTCATCCAGATATCTCCACCATTACAAACTTTGGCAACAATCTCCAAGTAGGAAACACAATAAACACAACATTTTGCTAGATCAATAACACGGTTTTTGGAAAGGCAGATCAACAGATACAGCTCTTATCCAGTTTCTGGAAGAGGTTTACTCTAATATGGATACTATAGGTAAGCTCAGCATTGGCCTACGTTTAGACCTATCCAAAGCATTTGATTTGGTCAATCATGATATTTTGTTATTGAAACTACAGTTGTATGGTAACAGAGGAGCTGTAAATGACTGATTTGCCTCATATTTAAATGATAGAAAACATATGGTAGAAATAGAATTTTTGGAAGCCAATACCAATGTATTTAAAAACCAATGCTCTGAAATGAAATTGGTCAAGTTAAGTGTCTATCTTAGGTCCCCTTTTGTTCTTAGTATATATAAATGATATAACCCATAGGCTAGAAAATGAAAATGTTGAACTTACAATCTTTGCTGATGATATAAATATACTCATTACTGGAAATGATAAAGGCCATTTAATTGAAGAATTTAATAAAGTAAATTAAACAATTGTACCATGGTTTGCCCAGAACAGACTAATTATATATAAAAATAAAACAGTAGCAATAGGTTTTCAGCATAAAGCAAATAAAAATATTACTTTTCCTGATGCTTTTTTGGATGGTGCAAACATCTCATATGTAACTGATACTAAAATTTTAGGCATATGGGTAAGTCAAAACTTGGATTGGTCTGTTCACATAGAAGATCTGTTAAAACGATTAAGTAAGAAATGTTATACAATTAAAAGATTAAAAAGATCAGCAGATATAAATACAGTAAAAGTAGCATATTTTGCATACTATCATTCCATTTTAAACAAAAGGGTGTTATGAATAAAGCAGCAAATTAAGCTGCAGAGTGTACTTTAAAGAACTTAGAATTGTGACTCTCCCATGTTTGTATATATACAGTGGCCATAATGGAAATCTTTACATAGAGATTGTGCTCTTCTCCCACCACTATACAAGCTGCAGATCACATGATTCTCTAGTGCATGGCAGCAACTTGCTTACTTTAGCAGTTGAGGTCTAAGTCTGCCTCTGGTATTTGCTGTGTTTTTTTCATCTGAGTGCTGTTTTTGAAGGTGTGTATTTCTGCATCTAATACATAAAATGGGACGCAAGAAGCTCACTGCTGAGGAGAACACTCGTGCTTTAACTCTGTTAGAGGTAGTTACTTCTGTAATTCGTGTGGCTGCTGAGGTAAAGCTTTCAAAACAAGCTATTTACGACCTAAAAAAAGCAGCAGCACCACCTTTATCATGTGGCACCTCACCAAATCAAAAAACAGGCTCAGGCGGTAAACGGAAGACTTCACCAAGGACCTAAAACGTGAAGTGATGGCTAATCCATGGATTATAGTGGCCGGGTTAAAGAAGAATCATCCAGACCTGCTCAACATACAACCATTCAGCAACAACTTCAAAAAGACCTAGGTTTACCAATTCGGCGTGCTGCCAAGACTCGTCTAACTAAAGCTATGATAAAGAAAAGAGTAAATTTCTCCAAAACATATCAGCACTGGACATCAGAGGACTGGCGCAAAGTAATGTTTTCTGATGAAAGCACTTTCAAATTGGTCAGAGGAAAGTCCAAAAAGGTGAGAAAGCCAAAAAATGTGTCATGGTATGATCCAAAATTTACCATCTAAACTGTGAAACATCAAGAAAGTGTGATGGTATGGGGTGCTTTTAGTGGTAATTATGGTAGAGGTAGCTTGTACTTTCTCCCTAAGAACATAACAATGAAGGGAAGTAAATATTTAGAAGTGTTGCAACAACATTTGGTCACATTTTGCCCAATTCATCAGTGTCAGTACTTTATGCATGATGGTGCTCCTGCTCATAGAACAAAATTGGTTCAGAAGTTCCTAAAAGACAATAATACACCTGTATTTGACTTGCCTGGTAGCTCTCCCAACCTAAATCCAATAGAAAATACTTGGGATCAAATGAAAGATAAAACAGAAGACCTGCAATCATCAAATATTAAGGAGCTGCAGGAGGTTTTGAAGATATGGGTGGAAATGGACAAAAACTATTTTGAAAGTCTAGTAGACTCGATATCTAGTAGGCTCCTGAAAGTGATACAAGTTAAGGGAAATATGACCAAGTACTAATTGTATGGAGAAGTTAAAAATAAAACATGCAAAGTCAGTGTTTGCTGTTTTTATTACCATGTGATGATTTCCATTGCGGCGACAATATCTTTTTTCACATGTTAAAGCCATCTGCATGATACAAGAGGGAGCTCAAATCTGGTAACAGTTAGTCATAACACTGCTCTGTACAAACATTCCTTCACATATAATGGTATAAAATTAAATAAGTTGTCACTTTACTTTAAAGAGGTTGACAAAATAAGGAAAATTAAAAATATGTTACACAAATTCTTAATTGAAGAATGCTTTTATTCTATTCAAGAGTTTTTAGTAAGTTAGAGTTATCATATTTCCTCCTTTTCATTAATAGTATATCACATTCTTTTTGTATATATTTTTATTTTTAATTGCTATTTTGTATCTGACTTTGTAAATATTGTACTTGGCATGTCCATTATCTTGTAGAAGATAAAAAAGGATGAATAAAGTGAATGTGAATGAAAATAAGCAATGAGACGTATCTGAGATGGGAACAAGTCTGTTCCCAAAACACATACAGGTAAGTGCATTTTATATTGGCCCTAGCCAGCTGACTGTTTAGTTTAAAGTGAAGTAGATAATATGTCATCCAGCTCCTTAGAGCAATGTCAAGGTAGTGAAAACAGCTGCAATGTTTACATACTTTACATAAAACTTAAAATATGTTTAAAAAGATTAAAATAGCTTCTCTTGTAACAATCCTTCCTAGACTATAAGAATTCATGTATCAGCTTATTGAAATGACCACAACTGCTCAGTTGATAAGAGGAGTGGCACAGAATGCGAAAGACACATGGTTTGAATCTCAGCTGAACCCTAATTGATTTCTTCATTCTAACCGCAGCCCTATCCATAGTTAATGTGAAAGAACAGCTTTAATGATGTATAAGAATTGGACATTGTTGAAATCTTACAAATATCAAAGACACTTTGACAGTGATGTAATTCAATTAAAAACAAAAGAATTTGAGTTGGTTTTTAATACAAAATCACTTAGTAATTACTTACTGGGACCAGTTTCGGGAACACTTGTTCCCATTTTCAACCCTTCATTCCGACTAATTCTTGCTTCATTGGTGTTAAAGATGACGGTGGTGGTGTATCACTTGTGGAGGCATCTGTTGCTAGATCTATAAGCTTCCAAAGGTTGCTGCTTGGTGGTAATCAAAATTCATAATATGACTCTTTTTCTTCATAATGTAGATCTTCTCCCAGACATCTAATTCTGTATGTTTATATTCTGGTTTTAGCAGTTTTATGTTAGGTGTGATTTCGTGTCATGATATCTAAAAATGATAGGCAACTGATGATTTTTGTGTTTGCTTTGATTTTACGTTTCTAATGTGTTCCTTTTATCTGGTTTCCAAACTTCTTTTTGTCCTTCCTATGTATACTAGATTACAGTCTGAGCGTTTTCTTTCATAAATTCCCGGTTTTTTGTTTGCAGAGATAGTTTGTTTTAAATTTTTGCATAGCAGTTTCTGAATGATGTAGCTGTTTTTCAGAGCTAAGGTGATGTTATAATTCCTGAAGAGTTTCTGAATCTTGTTGTGTGCCCAAGGATGATAGGTGAATTTTCTGAACTGAGATTGGTCACTGAGGTTTTGTAGGGTGGTTGTGTGTGTTATGCGGTTCAGTTTTTTGTATTTGTGTATTCTCTTGTCTACTGCACTTTCTTGGAAGCCATTGTTGCTAGCTATTTGGAGAGTCTCTGAGTATTTTGTTGGTATTCTGTTAAACTGTTGGGAACTGCATATTTGTGTGTTGTGGGACTGTAGCTATGAAACTTTATGTAGATATCTGTATTTGTGGATTTTCTATGTATTCCAAATGTCAGGTTATGTTCTTCTGTTCTTATTATTTTGATGTCTAGGAATTGTAGGACTCCTTCCTGTTCGGTCTCTATAGTGAACTGAATAGGTTTGTTTTGCAAGTTGAGTTTGAGTGCATCATTTACAAATTTCTCCGGATAAGCCGATAGGTTGCATCTGGGTGCTGGTAACCGTGTTGAAAGGCTCACTTATCTTTTAAAATTTTGTATATTTATCAGCGTAATAGTGAGTTAAAAGTGTTAAGAAGCTAAATGTAAGATCTCAGTCAACTATTAATCTTTGTAGAAGTTTAATTTATAGTTTAGTTTAAGGCTAATAAAGTTTTTACTTGTGCCGCTAGCTGCCATATTGGTTTAGTGTTTGCGTATATTAGCGTTTACCATAGCAGTTCATACAACTTTTCTATTTTCTTATTTTAAATATAGCAAATAATAGATATAGTGTGAATAAGTGAACCTGGTGAGAAAATGGTAATTAGTGGTATTAGTAAACAGTGTTTAGTGTATTAGAAAGTGGTGTTTTTGTGCATTTAATAAGTGATGTATTGTGTCTGTGAGAATGAGTGCGTGAGTTTGTGATGTGTGAGGTAAGCGTGGATTGTATTGTAGGATTGTGAAACGTGTTTTGTGTGCAGAGTGTGAGTTATTATTTCATCGGGACTGTGCGAATACTAATTGTGAAAGTGTAGGTCAGGGTTGTGTAGATTTAAGACCTTAGTGATAAGCCATGAGCACACCATACTAAGCCTACGTAAAGAATTGGAACCTGCTAGATCTGAAATTGAAAGCCTGTGATTGGGTAGTAAATTTAGAAGTAAATTGCCGGAATTTAAGGTGTATTCCAGTCAAAAATGTAGTAATAGTTTTGGGTGGGCTCGTGATAAATTTCATGAATTGGAGCTGAGTAACAGGTTCTCGGCTTTGGCGGCGGAATCTTCCCTGGCTATGGCAGAAGAGATGGCTACTCCGTCGTTGCTGTCAGGTCCGAGCAGGAAAGGGGTCCTCTGATGCCAAACGTAGGGTGCTAGTTTTAGGGAGTAGTCATGCTAGGGACATCAGAGAAAGACCCCAGGTGAAATTAGGGGAGGAATATACCGTTACCAGTATTTTCAACCCCAATGCTGGTCTAAGCCATGTTGAAGCTTTTGCAAAGGATCTCGATAAAGGAGATCACATGGTAATAGTGGGGGGACCTGGAAATAGGAATCTTAATCACTCAATTGCGATGGACATGAACCACATTGCCAAGGCCAGTAGCCACACTAATGTGAGCTTTGTGAATCTCTTCTGGAGATATGACAGGCCTTGGATCAACAGTAGGGTGAGGGCCTGTTCACTTTCTTAGTCGAGAGGGAACAGGCCACGTTAGAATCCATTAAAAGGTATGGTTACAGATTGCTTGCATCTGAACTCTCAAGGCAAGGATGTGCTGAGTGTCTCTCATGTACAACCATGGATGGTCCCTGCTCTTGTTACTAGTAATGTCACTCTTTTTCATATGGTAAATCAGATAGATAGAACAGTAAATGCTTCAGAAATAAAACAGAAACAAGATAATCATTAAAATAAGAACTGAAGCTTTCCTGGCGACGTATTAATTCAAAATCTTCTCGGGCTTCTAGCCAGGTAAAAAATTGAATTAAGATAATCATTGTTCCAAGTCAATAAAAACACGAACTCACTCACAGTATTTCACCAAAACATTCCAAGTTTAAGGTATAAAGTAGATGAATTATTAATTAATTTCAAAAGTGAAGTCCAGATATTTTATGTATCACAGAACATCATTTAGAAAAACAGCAAATATTACATTTTTCAATGGATGGTTATAAAACAGCAGCTTGGTACTGCAGACAAAAACTCTCTAAAGAAGGTGTGAGTATCTTTGTTAAGAATAATATAAGCTTCAACATTATTGATCTTGAGAAGTACTGTCTGAACTATACCTTTGAATGTTGCGCTGTTCATACTAACACAGTAAACCAACTAATTATATTAGCGGTATATAGAGCTCCCACAGGAAATGTTTACAACTATCTACATAACCTAGATATTATTCTAAAACTGCTCTTCAAACCAAAGATTCAATTTATTTTGTATGGAGACTTGAACATAGATTTCTTGATAGACAGCAATCAAAAGCTGCAAATTTGTTCACTATTAAGATCATATAATCTAATGCATACTTTCAAGTTTGCAACTAGAATTCAAAATAATTCCAAAATAGCTATCAACACTATTTTTAGAGATATGTCTAAAAAGGAGTATCATGAAATACAATCCTTTATTAATGGACTTTCAGTCCATGATGGACAACTCATCAAAATTGATTATTATACTCCCAATTCCAAAAAAACAAACATCGTAACCAGCTTTAGAAATATAAATAAAAAAAACGTAGAGTGTTTTAAAGCTAAACTCTCTAAGGAATCATGAGAAGAAACGTATAAACTAAATAATGTAAATAAAAAGTTTAACTCATTCTTAAACACTTCTGTAAGAATCCATAGCTCCAGTTTTCCACTCCAAGTAAAGAAAATTAATAACAATTCTAAAACTGACTAACACAAGGTGTCAAAATATCATGTAGACATAAAAGAGAACTTTATGTTTAGCAACTAGAGAAAGTAAGTGCGGTAGACGTAAACAACAGTAAAATGTAATGCAGAGTTGTAAAAAGGGTTATAAATGCAGCTAAAAAACTTTGTTATGAAAAAGAAATACAGTCCTCACACAATAAGCCTAGCACTTCATGGAATGAGACTGGTACATATCACTCGAAAAATGATAAAAAAGATATTAAAGTAAACCAAGTGACCACAAATGATCCCCAGCAGAGAGCAAATGCATTTAATGAACATTTCATTCAGGTGGCAGAAAGTTTACTGACAAAGAAACAGCCTAAGAGAGATCCAATTTCGTACCTTCAGAAATTCTGTATGGAAAATAGTAAACCCTTAGACATAGTACCCACAAGTGCAACGGAAATAAAAAAAAATATTACAATCCCTCAAAAGCAAGAATACATCAGGATGCAATGAAATAAGCACAAAAACAATAAAGGTATGTGCTGACATTATTTGCAAACCTTTAAGTCATATATGTAACATATCCTTCTTAATAAGGGCATTGCCAGACAGATTAAAATACTCAGTCATTAAGCCATCATTCAAGACGGCAAATCTCAGAAATGTCAAACTATAGACCAGTATCTTTATAAACAGCGTTTTCAAAAATCTTTGAAAAAGTTATATTTAAAAGAATTTATCACCATCTACATAAGTATAATATTTTAGCAAAAGAGCGGTTTGGATTCATCAACTAGCTAATTAATGAAGTTCTTAGATCATTGGATGGCAAGCTTAATACACTAGCAATATTCTGTGATCTTTCAAAGGCATTTGGCTTTGTTAATCATGAAATACCTCTATCAAAATTATCAAATGGACAAAGGGTATCAATGGATTACATCTTACTTGTCGAAAAGAAAGCAAAAGGTTATGATAAATACTTCAAATAATAGCAATGCATATTCTGAATGGTGTGAAATAAAGCGTGGTGACCCACAAGGTTCTATTCAGGGTCCCTTATTATTTTTAGTGTATATAAACAGCAATAATAAACAGCAGTAATAAACAACAATGCTTATCCAGTTCTTTTGCGGATGACTCAAGTATAATTAAAGAACACAGTGTCAGTGAGCTCCCAGAATCATCCAATAAAATCTTCAACACACTAAATAATTGGCTTGAAGGTAACAGAATTCACATAAACTTTGAAAAAAACTAACCACATTAATTTTTACACCAAGCATAAAGACATGGCAGGCCTAGGGATAGAATATGAAAATAATCAGATTGCAGAAGCCTGTAATACAAAATTCCTAGGTCTTAGGATTGATTGTAACAAGGATTGGAAACACCATATTGATTATATCTTACCCAAACTGAGCTCTGCATGCTTTGCAATCCGATCTTTAATTCAGCTTATAAATAAGATCATACTAAAAACAACTTATTATGCATATTTTCATTCATTGATGACCTATGGATTAATATTTTGTGGAAATTCAGTAATGCTAAGAAAGTGTTCATTATGCAAAAATAGGTAATAAGAATAATGGCAGGGGAAGGACGATCAACTCGCTGCAAACCACTCTTCAAAATGTTTGGAATTTTACCATTGGCCTGTGAATATATTCTGGGCATATTGCCATTTGTAATAAATAACCCAGAAATGTTTGCAAAAAATACAGATATTCATAACAGAGACCAGACATAGGCAGGACTTGCACAGACCAACAAATAGCTTGCAGTTATTCCAAAAAGGGGTTTACTACAAAGGAATAGTTTTGTTTAATTCATTTCCCTCTTCTATAAAAGAATTGCAAATGAACAAAAACAAGTTTAGATCAGAATTAAAAAGATACCTTATTACTCGCACCTTCTATACAGAGGAGGATTTCATTCAATCAAAAAATACTGGTAATAATGTGGCATTGTAAATATAATAAATATGAATATTCTAAAAATGCAAGTGTATGAGTAGGCTTCTGGAAACAGACATGTAATTGAAAATTATGCAAAACTGACATCTCTGAAAATTCAGTGTCAGAGTTATTAGTCGTAAATAAATGTATTAAAAAGTATGAAAAAATGTAATTCTTGAGATGATCTACATCCTAAAGTTTGAGCTTTGAGTCTAATCTCAATATAGGATCTACAGATTGTAATGCTGTGTGTGTGGGTGTGTGCGTGTGCGCGCGTGTGCGCGTGCGTCAGAGAGAGAGAGCCATTAAACAAAAACCCTGAGATGAAATATACCAAACAAGCTCAAACATTTGCCCATGAGAACTTGTAATGAGCTGCAGGTTTAGCAGAGTAGTCTTCATTGGTACATTGTCTTCTTGAAAGTGCTGTTTGACAGTTAAGAGATTAATTCACTTTGTTCATCCTTTAAAGGACACATCAAGTATATATACATATTTACAACTTAATTTACCAAGTAGTACTTAATTTATATTCTTCTAAGCAATAGAGTACATTACTAATATATATATATATTTTTTTTTACAAATTCTGTGTTATTTTTAATGATTTTTATTTCTTTAGGTAACTTATTAAATAGTGGTTTCCCCATACTTCTTACATTTTGATTATTTAAGGACCCCCAAGAGTAGATCTAAGTACTTATTGTTTCTTAAGCAATACTATGAATAATATTTTTTGACTCTTTATTTAATACAATACTTTTTATGCTTTGATAATATATGTATATATAATATCATGTAGGGAACAGTTAAAATCTTATAATTTTTAAAAAAAAATTGTCTACACAAGTGCATTTTATCTACTTTCTCTATTCTGAAAGTTTTTTTTTCCCTTTCTTTTTTTCTTCTTTATCCATAATATTACTTGTTTGTTTCATTTTATGCATGCACACACACATTCATCTCACTTAAATAAAATTTTTTCCAAACATGTTTGGAAAAAATTTCATTTAAGTGAGGTGAGTGGCACTATTCTGACTCATTTTTAACTGTTATACCTGAACTACTTCATTTGTCTAAAACTTCTGAGTTATTTAATTTCCAATTTAGTTGTTTATCGATTACTACTCTTAGAAAATTCCTATCATTGGCTTCTGGTATAATTTCTCCATTTATTTGTATTTTATTGCTAATTGTAAAGATTCTTTTCAATTCAAAATTTATCCAGGCTGACCTTTTAATATTTAGTCTCAAATCTAAACTAAACCATGCATATTTACACATCTGAACACATCACACTGTTGTGTACAATCCTTCACCAGGTGCCTGAGTAAGCCACATCACAAACACACTGCTGTGTACAGTACTTCACTAGATGACCAAGTCAGCCACATCCCCAACACAAACTGTTGTGTACAGTCCTTCACTATATGACTGAGCCAGCCACATCCCCAACACACTGTTGTGTACAGTACTTCACTAGATGACCGAGCCAGCCACATCCCCAACACACACTGTTGTGTACAGTACTTCATTAGATGACTGAGCCAGCCACATCCCCAACACACTGTTGTGTACAGTACTTCACTAGATGTCCCAGACAGCCACATCCCCAACACACTGTTGTGTACAGTACTTCACTAGATGACCGAGCCAGACACATCCCCAACACACTGTTGTGTACAGTACTTCACTAGATGACCGAGCCAGACACATCCCCAACACACTGTTGTGTACAGTACTTCACTAGATGGCCCAGTCAGCCACATCCCCAACACACTGTTGTGTACAGTACTTCACTAGATGACCGAGCCAGCCACATCCCCAACACACTGTTGTGTACAGTCCTTCACTATATGACTGAGCCAGCCACATCCCCAACACACTGTTGTGTACAGTCCTTTACTATATGACTGAGCCAGCCACATTCCCAACACACTGTTGTGTACAGTCCTTTACTATATGACTGAGCCAGCCACATCCCCAACACACTGTTGTGTACAGTCCTTTACTATATGACTGAGCCAGCCACATCCCCAACACACTGTTGTGTACAGTCCTTTACTATATGACTGAGCCAGCCACATCCCCAACACACTGTTGTGTACAGTACTTCACTAGATGACCGAGCCAGGCACATCCCCAACACAACTGTTGTGTACACAACTTCACTAGATGACTGAGCCAGCCACATCCCCAACACACTGTTGTGTACAGTACTTCACTAGATGTCCCAGACAGCCACATCCCCAACACACTGTTGTGTACAGTACTTCACTAGATGACCAAGCCAGACACATCCCCAACACACTGTTGTGTACAGTACTTCACTAGATGACCGAGCCAGACACATCCCCAACACACTGTTGTGTACAGTACTTCACTAGATGACCGAGTCAGCCACATCCCCAACACACTGTTGTGTACAGTACTTCACTAGATAACCGAGCCAGCCACATCCCCAACACAAACTGTTGTGTACAGTACTTCACTAGATTGCCCAGACAGTCAAATCCCCAACACACACTGTTGTGTACAGTACTTCACTAGATGACCGAGACAGCCACATCCCCAACACACACTGTTGTGTACAGTACTTCACTAGATGACGCAGGCAGCCACATCCCCAACACACACTGTTGTGTACAGTACTTCACTAGATGGCCCAGACAGCCACATCCCCAACACACTGTTGTGTACAGTACTTCACTAGATGACGCAGGCAGCCACATCACCAACACACACTGTTGTGTACAGTACTTACTAGATGACGCAGTCAGCCACATCCCCAACACACACTGTTGTGTACAGTACTTCACTAGATGACGCAGTCAGCCACATCCCCAACACACACTGTTGTGTACAGTACTTACTAGATGACGCAGTCAGCCACATCCCCAACACACTGTTGTGTACAGTACTTCACTAGATGACCCAGTCAGCCACATCCCCAACACACTGTTGTGTACAGTACTTCACTAGATAACCGAGCCAGCCACATCCCCAACACAAACTGTTGTGTACAGTACTTCACTAGATTGCCCAGACAGTCACATCCCCAACACACACTGTTGTGTACAGTACTTCACTAGATGACCGAGACAGCCACATCCCCAACACACACTGTTGTGTACAGTACTTCACTAGATGACGCAGGCAGCCACATCCCCAACACACACTGTTGTGTACAGTACTTCACTAGATGGCCCAGACAGCCACATCCCCAACACACTGTTGTGTACAGTACTTCACTAGATGACGCAGGCAGCCACATCACCAACACACACTGTTGTGTACAGTACTTACTAGATGACGCAGTCAGCCACATCCCCAACACACACTGTTGTGTACAGTACTTCACTAGATGACGCAGTCAGCCACATCCCCAACACACACTGTTGTGTACAGTACTTACTAGATGACGCAGTCAGCCACATCCCCAACACACTGTTGTGTACAGTACTTCACTAGATGACCCAGTCAGCCACATCCCCAACACACACTGTTGTTAACAGAACTTCACTAGATGACCCAGTCAGCCACATCCCCTACACAAACTGTTGTGTACAGTACTTCACTAGATGACCGAGCCAGACACATCCCCAACACACACTGTTGTGTACAGTACTTCACTAGATGACCCAGTCAGCCACATCCCCAACACAAACTGTTGTGTACAGTCCTTCACTAGATGACCGAGCCAGACACATCCCCAACACACACTGTTGTGTACAGTACTTACTAGATGGCCCAGACAGCCACATCCCCAACACAAACTGTTGTGTACAGTCCTTCACTAGATGACCGAGCCAGACACATCCCCAACACACTGTTGTGTACAGTACTTCACTAGATGGCCCAGACAGCCACATCCCCAACACACACTGTTGTGTAAAGTACTTCACTAGATGACCCAGACAGCCACATCCCCAACACACACTGTTGTGTACAGTACTTCACTAGATGACCGAGCCAGCCACATCCCCAACACACACTGCTGTGTACAGTACTTCACTAGATGACCGAGCCAGCCACATCCACAACACACTGTTGTGTACAGTACTTCACTAGATGACCCAGTCAGCCACATCCCCAACACACTGCTGTGTACAGTACTTTACTAGATGACCCAGTCAGCCACATCCCCAACACAAACTGTTGTGTACAGTACTTCACTAGATAACCGAGCCAGACACATCCCCAACACACACTGTTGTGTACAGTACTTCACTAGATGACCCAGTCAGCCAAATCCCCAACACACACTGTTGTGTACAGTACTTCACTAGATGGCCCAGACAGCCACATCCCCAACACACACTGTTGTGTACAGTACTTCACTAGATGACCCAGTCAGCCACATCCCCAACACAAACTGTTGTGTACAGTACTTCACTAGATGACCGAGCCAGCCACATCCCCAACACACACTGTTGTGTACAGTACTTCACTAGATGACCGAGCCAGACACATCCCCTAACACACACTGTTGTGTACAGTACTTCACTAGATGACCGAGCCAGACACATCACCAACACACACTGTTGTGTACAGTACTTCACTAGATGGCCCAGACAGCCACATCCCCAACACACTGTTGTATACAGTACTTCACTAGATGACTGAGCCAGCCACATCCCCAACACAAACTGTTGTGTACAGTACTTCACTAGATGACTGAGCCAGCCACATCCCCAACACAAACTGTTTTGCACAGTACTTCACTAGATGACCCAGTCAGCCACATCCACAACACAAACTGTTGTGTACAGTACTTCACTAGATGACTGAGCCAGCCACATCCCCAACACACACTGTTGTGCACAGTACTTCACTACATGACCCAATATGCCACATCCCCAACACACACTGTTGTGCACAGTACTTCACTACATGACCCAATCAGCCACATCCCCAACACACACTGTTGTGTAAAGTACTTCACTAGATGACTGAGCCAGCCACATCCCCAACACAAACTGTTGTGTACAGTACTTCATTAGATGACTGAGCCAGCCACATCCCCAACACAAATTGTTGTGTACAGTACTTAACTAGATGACTGAGCCAGCCACATCCCCAACACAAACTGTTATGTACAGTACTTCACTAGATGACTGAGCCAGCCACATCCCCAACACAAACTGTTGTGTACAGTACTTCACTAGATGACTGAGCCAGCCA
Organism: Hymenopus coronatus; assembly: GCA_030762935.1. Classification (NCBI taxonomy): domain Eukaryota; kingdom Metazoa; phylum Arthropoda; class Insecta; order Mantodea; family Hymenopodidae; genus Hymenopus; species Hymenopus coronatus. Next base: position 3,601,314 of record CM060900.1, on the reverse strand, counting down.
CATCCCCAACACACACTGTTGTGTACAGTTCTTCACTAGATGACCCAGTCAGCCACATCCCCAACACACACTGTTGTGTACAGTACTTCACTAGATGACTGAGCCAGCCACATCCCCAACACACACTGTTGTGTACAGTACTTCACTAGATGACCCAGTCAGCCACATCCCCAACACAAACTGTTGTGTACAGTACTTCACTAGATGACCCAATCAGCCACATCCCCAACATACACTGTTGTGTACAGTACTTCACTAGATGACCCAGTCAGCCACATCCCCAACACACACTGTTATGTACAGTACTTCACTAGATGGCCCAGACAGCCAAATCCCCAACACAAACTGTTTTGTACAGTACTTCACTAGATGACCGAGCCAGCCATATCCCCAACACACACTGTTGTGTTCAGTACTTCACTAGATGACTGAGCCAGCCACATCCCAAACACACTGTTGTGTACAGTACTTCACTAGATGATTGAGCCAGCCACATCCCCAACACACACTGTTGTGTACTATCCTTCACCAGGTGCCTGAGTAAGCCACATCCCCAACACAGTGTTGTGTACAGTTCTTCACTAGATGACTGAGCCAGCCACATCCCCAACACACTGTTGTGTACAGTCCTTCACTATATGACTGAGCCAGCCACATCCCCGACACACTGTTGTGTACAGTCCTTCACTATATGACTGAGCCAGCCACATCCCCAACACACTTTTGTGTACAGTCCTTCACTATATGACTTAGCCAGCCACATCCCCATCACACTGTTGTGTACAGAACTTCACTAGATGACCGAGCCAGACACATCCCCAACACACACTGTTGTGTACAGTACTTCACTACATGGCCCAGTCAGCCACATCCCCAACACACTGTTGTGTACAGTACTTCACTAGATGACCGAGCCAGACACATCCCCAACACACACTTTTGTGTACAGTACTTCACTACATGGCCCAGTCAGCCACATCCCCAACACACACTGTTGTGTACAGTACTTCACTAGATGACCCAGTCAGCCACATCCCCAACACACACGGTTGTGTGCAGTACTTCGCTAGATGACCCAGTCTGCCACATCCCCAACACACACTGTTGTGTACAGTACTTCACTAGATGGCTCAGTCAGCCACATCCCCAACACACTTGTGTACAGTACTTTACTAGATGGCCCAGTCAGCCACATCCCCAACACACACTGTTGTGTACAGTACTTCATTAGATGACCCAGTCAGCCACATCCCCAACACACACTGTTGTATACAATCCTTCACCAGGTGCCTGAGTAAGCCACATCCCCAACACACTGTTGTGTACAGTACTTCACTATATGACTGAGCCAGCCAAATCCCCAACACACTGTTGTGTACAGTCCTTCACTATATGACTGAGCCAGCCACATCCCCTACACACAGTTGTGTACAGTCCTTCACTATATGACTGAGCCAGCCACATCCCCAACACACTGTTGTGTACAGTCCTTCACTATATGACTGAGCCAGCCACATCCCCAACACACTGTTGTGTACAGAACTTCACTAGATGACCCAGACAGCCACATCCCCAACACACACTGTTGTGTACAGTACTTCACTAGATGACTGAGCCAGCCACATCCCCAACACACACTGTTGTGTACAGTACTTCACTAGATGACCCAGTCAGCCACATCCCCAACACACACTGTTGTGTACAGTACTTCACTAGATGACTGAGCCAGCCACATCCCCAACACACACTGTTGTGTACAGTACTTCACTAGATGGCCCATACAGCCACATCCCCAACACACACTGTTGTGTACAGTACTTCACTAGATGACCCAGTCAGCCACATCCCCAACACACACTGTTGTGTTATGTACTTCACTAGATAACTGAGCCAGCCACATCCCAAACACACTGTTGTGTACAGTACTTCACTATATGACTGAGCCAGCCACATCCCCAACACAAACTGTTGTGTACAGTACTTCACTAGATGACTGAGCCAGCCACATCCCCAACACACACTGTTGTATACAATCCTTCACCAGGTGCCTGAGTAAGCCACATCCCCAACACACTGTTGTGTACAGTACTTCACTATATGACTGAGCCAGCCAAATCCCCAACACACTGTTGTGTACAGTCCTTCACTATATGACTGAGCCAGCCACATCCCCAACACACAGTTGTGTACAGTCCTTCACTATATGACTGAGCCAGCCACATCCCCAACACACTGTTGTGTACAGTCCTTCACTATATGACTGAGCCAGCCACATCCCCAACACACTGTTCTGTACAGAACTTCACTGGATGACCGAGCCAGACACATCCCCAACACACACTGTTGTGTACAGTACTTCACTACATGGCCCAGTATGCCACATCCCAACACACACTGCTGTGTACAGTACTTCACTAGATGTCTGAGCCAGACACATCCCCAACACACTGTTGTGTACAGTACTTCACTAGATGACCGAGCCAGACACATCCCCAAAAAACACTTGTGTACAGTACTTCACTACATGGCCCAGTCAGCCACATCCCCAACACACACTGTTGTGTACAGTACTTCACTAGATGACCCATTCAGCCACATCCCCAACACACACTGTTGTGTACAGTACTTCACTAGATGACCCAGGCAGCCACATCCCCAACACACACTGTTGTGTACAGTACTTCACTAGATGACTGAGCCAGACACATCCCCAACACACACTCTTGTGTACAGTACTTCACTAGATAACCGAGCCAGCCACATCCCCAACACACACTGTTGTGTACAGTACTTCACTAGATGGCCCAGACAGCCACATCCCCAACACACACTGTTGTGTACAGTGCTTCACTAGATGACTGAACCAGCCACATCCCCAACACACACTGTTGTGTACAGTACTTCACTAGATGACTGAGTCAGCCACATCCCCAACACACACTGTTGTGTACAGTACTTCACTAGATGACTGAGCCAGTCACATCTCCAACACACACTGTTGCGTACAGTACTTCACTACATGGCCCAGTCAGCCACATCCCCAACACACACTGTTGTGTACAGTACTTCACTAGATGGCCCAGACAGCCACATCCCCAACACACACTGTTGTGTACAGTACTTCACTAGATGACTGAGCCAGCCACATCCCCAACACACACTTTTGTGTACAGTACTTCAGTAGATGGCCCAGACAGCCACATCCCCAACACACACTGTTGTGTACAGTATTTCAGTGGATGGCCCAGACAGCCACATCCCCAACACACACTGTTGTGTTATGTACTTCACTACATAACCGAGCCAGCCACATCCCCAACACACACTGGTGTGTACAGTACTTCACTAGATGACTGAGCCAGCCAAATCCCCAACACACACTGTTGCGTACAGTACTTCACTACATGGCCCAGTCATCCACATCCCCAACAAACACTGTTGTGTACAGTATTTCAGTGGATGGCCCAGACAGCCACATCCCCAGCACACTGTTGTGTACAGTACTTCACTAGATGACCCAGCCAGCCACATCCCCAACACACACTGTTGTGTACAGTACTTCACTAGATAACCGAGCCAGCCACATCCCCAACACACACTGTTGTGTACAGTACTTCACTAGATGGCCCAGACAGCCACATCCCCAACACACACTGTTGTGTACAGTACTTCACTAGATGACTGAGCCAGCCACATCCCCAACACACACAGTTGTGTACAGTACTTCACTAGATGACTGAGTCAGCCACATCCCCAACACACACTGTTGTGTACAGTACTTCACTAGATGACTGAGCCAGTCACATCCCCAACACACACTGTTGTGTACAGTACTTCACTAGATGACTGAGCCAGCCACATCCCCAACACACACTCTTGTGTACAGTACTTCACTAGATGGCCCAGACAGCCACATCCCCAACACACACTGTTGTGTACAGTACTTCACTAGATGACTGAGCCAGCCACATCCCCAACACACACTTTTGTGTACAGCACTTCAGTAGATGGCCCAAACAGCCACATCTCCAACACAAACTGTTGTGTACAGTACTTCACTAGATGACCGAGCCAGACACATCCCCAACACACACTGTTGTGTACAGTACTTCACTAGATGACCCAGTCAGCCACATCCCCAACACAAACTGTTGTGTACAGTCCTTCACTAGATGACCGAGCCAGACACATCCCCAACACACACTGTTGTGTACAGTACTTACTAGATGGCCCAGACAGCCACATCCCCAACACAAACTGTTGTGTACAGTCCTTCACTAGATGACCGAGCCAGACACATCCCCAACACACTGTTGTGTACAGTACTTCACTAGATGGCCCAGACAGCCACATCCCCAACACACACTGTTGTGTAAAGTACTTCACTAGATGACCCAGACAGCCACATCCCCAACACACACTGTTGTGTACAGTACTTCACTAGATGACCGAGCCAGCCACATCCCCAACACACACTGCTGTGTACAGTACTTCACTAGATGACCGAGCCAGCCACATCCACAACACACTGTTGTGTACAGTACTTCACTAGATGACCCAGTCAGCCACATCCCCAACACACTGCTGTGTACAGTACTTTACTAGATGACCCAGTCAGCCACATCCCCAACACAAACTGTTGTGTACAGTACTTCACTAGATAACCGAGCCAGACACATCCCCAACACACACTGTTGTGTACAGTACTTCACTAGATGACCCAGTCAGCCAAATCCCCAACACACACTGTTGTGTACAGTACTTCACTAGATGGCCCAGACAGCCACATCCCCAACACACACTGTTGTGTACAGTACTTCACTAGATGACCCAGTCAGCCACATCCCCAACACAAACTGTTGTGTACAGTACTTCACTAGATGACCGAGCCAGCCACATCCCCAACACACACTGTTGTGTACAGTACTTCACTAGATGACCGAGCCAGACACATCCCCTAACACACACTGTTGTGTACAGTACTTCACTAGATGACCGAGCCAGACACATCACCAACACACACTGTTGTGTACAGTACTTCACTAGATGGCCCAGACAGCCACATCCCCAACACACTGTTGTATACAGTACTTCACTAGATGACTGAGCCAGCCACATCCCCAACACAAACTGTTGTGTACAGTACTTCACTAGATGACTGAGCCAGCCACATCCCCAACACAAACTGTTTTGCACAGTACTTCACTAGATGACCCAGTCAGCCACATCCACAACACAAACTGTTGTGTACAGTACTTCACTAGATGACTGAGCCAGCCACATCCCCAACACACACTGTTGTGCACAGTACTTCACTACATGACCCAATATGCCACATCCCCAACACACACTGTTGTGCACAGTACTTCACTACATGACCCAATCAGCCACATCCCCAACACACACTGTTGTGTACAGTACTTCACTAGATGACTGAGCCAGCCACATCCCCAACACAAACTGTTGTGTACAGTACTTCATTAGATGACTGAGCCAGCCACATCCCCAACACAAATTGTTGTGTACAGTACTTAACTAGATGACTGAGCCAGCCACATCCCCAACACAAACTGTTATGTACAGTACTTCACTAGATGACTGAGCCAGCCACATCCCCAACACAAACTGTTGTGTACAGTACTTCACTAGATGACTGAGCCAGCCACATCCCCAACACACACTGTTGTGTACAGTTCTTCACTAGATGACCCAGTCAGCCACATCCCCAACACACACTGTTGTGTACAGTACTTCACTAGATGACTGAGCCAGCCACATCCCCAACACACACTGTTGTGTACAGTACTTCACTAGATGACCCAGTCAGCCACATCCCCAACACAAACTGTTGTGTACAGTACTTCACTAGATGACCCAATCAGCCACATCCCCAACATACACTGTTGTGTACAGTACTTCACTAGATGACCCAGTCAGCCACATCCCCAACACACACTGTTATGTACAGTACTTCACTAGATGGCCCAGACAGCCAAATCCCCAACACAAACTGTTTTGTACAGTACTTCACTAGATGACCGAGCCAGCCATATCCCCAACACACACTGTTGTGTTCAGTACTTCACTAGATGACTGAGCCAGCCACATCCCAAACACACTGTTGTGTACAGTACTTCACTAGATGATTGAGCCAGCCACATCCCCAACACACACTGTTGTGTACTATCCTTCACCAGGTGCCTGAGTAAGCCACATCCCCAACACAGTGTTGTGTACAGTTCTTCACTAGATGACTGAGCCAGCCACATCCCCAACACACTGTTGTGTACAGTCCTTCACTATATGACTGAGCCAGCCACATCCCCGACACACTGTTGTGTACAGTCCTTCACTATATGACTGAGCCAGCCACATCCCCAACACACTTTTGTGTACAGTCCTTCACTATATGACTTAGCCAGCCACATCCCCATCACACTGTTGTGTACAGAACTTCACTAGATGACCGAGCCAGACACATCCCCAACACACACTGTTGTGTACAGTACTTCACTACATGGCCCAGTCAGCCACATCCCCAACACACTGTTGTGTACAGTACTTCACTAGATGACCGAGCCAGACACATCCCCAACACACACTTTTGTGTACAGTACTTCACTACATGGCCCAGTCAGCCACATCCCCAACACACACTGTTGTGTACAGTACTTCACTAGATGACCCAGTCAGCCACATCCCCAACACACACGGTTGTGTGCAGTACTTCGCTAGATGACCCAGTCTGCCACATCCCCAACACACACTGTTGTGTACAGTACTTCACTAGATGGCTCAGTCAGCCACATCCCCAACACACTTGTGTACAGTACTTTACTAGATGGCCCAGTCAGCCACATCCCCAACACACACTGTTGTGTACAGTACTTCATTAGATGACCCAGTCAGCCACATCCCCAACACACACTGTTGTATACAATCCTTCACCAGGTGCCTGAGTAAGCCACATCCCCAACACACTGTTGTGTACAGTACTTCACTATATGACTGAGCCAGCCAAATCCCCAACACACTGTTGTGTACAGTCCTTCACTATATGACTGAGCCAGCCACATCCCCTACACACAGTTGTGTACAGTCCTTCACTATATGACTGAGCCAGCCACATCCCCAACACACTGTTGTGTACAGTCCTTCACTATATGACTGAGCCAGCCACATCCCCAACACACTGTTGTGTACAGAACTTCACTAGATGACCCAGACAGCCACATCCCCAACACACACTGTTGTGTACAGTACTTCACTAGATGACTGAGCCAGCCACATCCCCAACACACACTGTTGTGTACAGTACTTCACTAGATGACCCAGTCAGCCACATCCCCAACACACACTGTTGTGTACAGTACTTCACTAGATGACTGAGCCAGCCACATCCCCAACACACACTGTTGTGTACAGTACTTCACTAGATGGCCCATACAGCCACATCCCCAACACACACTGTTGTGTACAGTACTTCACTAGATGACCCAGTCAGCCACATCCCCAACACACACTGTTGTGTTATGTACTTCACTAGATAACTGAGCCAGCCACATCCCAAACACACTGTTGTGTACAGTACTTCACTATATGACTGAGCCAGCCACATCCCCAACACAAACTGTTGTGTACAGTACTTCACTAGATGACTGAGCCAGCCACATCCCCAACACACACTGTTGTATACAATCCTTCACCAGGTGCCTGAGTAAGCCACATCCCCAACACACTGTTGTGTACAGTACTTCACTATATGACTGAGCCAGCCAAATCCCCAACACACTGTTGTGTACAGTCCTTCACTATATGACTGAGCCAGCCACATCCCCAACACACAGTTGTGTACAGTCCTTCACTATATGACTGAGCCAGCCACATCCCCAACACACTGTTGTGTACAGTCCTTCACTATATGACTGAGCCAGCCACATCCCCAACACACTGTTCTGTACAGAACTTCACTGGATGACCGAGCCAGACACATCCCCAACACACACTGTTGTGTACAGTACTTCACTACATGGCCCAGTATGCCACATCCCAACACACACTGCTGTGTACAGTACTTCACTAGATGTCTGAGCCAGACACATCCCCAACACACTGTTGTGTACAGTACTTCACTAGATGACCGAGCCAGACACATCCCCAAAAAACACTTGTGTACAGTACTTCACTACATGGCCCAGTCAGCCACATCCCCAACACACACTGTTGTGTACAGTACTTCACTAGATGACCCATTCAGCCACATCCCCAACACACACTGTTGTGTACAGTACTTCACTAGATGACCCAGGCAGCCACATCCCCAACACACACTGTTGTGTACAGTACTTCACTAGATGACTGAGCCAGACACATCCCCAACACACACTCTTGTGTACAGTACTTCACTAGATAACCGAGCCAGCCACATCCCCAACACACACTGTTGTGTACAGTACTTCACTAGATGGCCCAGACAGCCACATCCCCAACACACACTGTTGTGTACAGTGCTTCACTAGATGACTGAACCAGCCACATCCCCAACACACACTGTTGTGTACAGTACTTCACTAGATGACTGAGTCAGCCACATCCCCAACACACACTGTTGTGTACAGTACTTCACTAGATGACTGAGCCAGTCACATCTCCAACACACACTGTTGCGTACAGTACTTCACTACATGGCCCAGTCAGCCACATCCCCAACACACACTGTTGTGTACAGTACTTCACTAGATGGCCCAGACAGCCACATCCCCAACACACACTGTTGTGTACAGTACTTCACTAGATGACTGAGCCAGCCACATCCCCAACACACACTTTTGTGTACAGTACTTCAGTAGATGGCCCAGACAGCCACATCCCCAACACACACTGTTGTGTACAGTATTTCAGTGGATGGCCCAGACAGCCACATCCCCAACACACACTGTTGTGTTATGTACTTCACTACATAACCGAGCCAGCCACATCCCCAACACACACTGGTGTGTACAGTACTTCACTAGATGACTGAGCCAGCCAAATCCCCAACACACACTGTTGCGTACAGTACTTCACTACATGGCCCAGTCATCCACATCCCCAACAAACACTGTTGTGTACAGTATTTCAGTGGATGGCCCAGACAGCCACATCCCCAGCACACTGTTGTGTACAGTACTTCACTAGATGACCCAGCCAGCCACATCCCCAACACACACTGTTGTGTACAGTACTTCACTAGATAACCGAGCCAGCCACATCCCCAACACACACTGTTGTGTACAGTACTTCACTAGATGGCCCAGACAGCCACATCCCCAACACACACTGTTGTGTACAGTACTTCACTAGATGACTGAGCCAGCCACATCCCCAACACACACAGTTGTGTACAGTACTTCACTAGATGACTGAGTCAGCCACATCCCCAACACACACTGTTGTGTACAGTACTTCACTAGATGACTGAGCCAGTCACATCCCCAACACACACTGTTGTGTACAGTACTTCACTAGATGACTGAGCCAGCCACATCCCCAACACACACTCTTGTGTACAGTACTTCACTAGATGGCCCAGACAGCCACATCCCCAACACACACTGTTGTGTACAGTACTTCACTAGATGACTGAGCCAGCCACATCCCCAACACACACTTTTGTGTACAGCACTTCAGTAGATGGCCCAAACAGCCACATCTCCAACACACACTGTTGTGTACAGTACTTCACTACATGGCCTAGACAGCCACATCGCCAACACACTGTTGTGTACAGTAGTTCACTAGATGACCGAGCCAGCCACATCCCCAACACACACTGTTGTGTACAGTACTTCACTAGATGACCGAGCCAGCCACATCCCCAACACACACTGTTGTATACAATCCTTCACCAGGTGCCTGAGTAAGCCACATCCCCAACACACTGTTGTGTACAGTACTTCACTATATGACTGAGCCAGCCAAATCCCCAACACACTGTTGTGTACAGTCCTTCACTATATGACTGAGCCAGCCACATCCCCTACACACAGTTGTGTACAGTCCTTCACTATATGACTGAGCCAGCCACATCCCCAACACACTGTTGTGTACAGTCCTTCACTATATGACTGAGCCAGCCACATCCCCAACACACTGTTGTGTACAGAACTTCATTAGATGACCCAGACAGCCACATCCCCAACACACACTGTTGTGTACAGTACTTCACTAGATGACTGAGCCAGCCACATCCCCAACACACACTGTTGTGTACAGTACTTCACTAGATGACCCAGTCAGCCACATCCCCAACACACACTGTTGTGTACAGTACTTCACTAGATGACTGAGCCAGCCACATCCCCAACACACACTGTTGTGTACAGTACTTCACTAGATGGCCCATACAGCCACATCCCCAACACACACTGTTGTGTACAGTACTTCACTAGATGACCCAGTCAGCCACATCCCGAACACACACTGTTGTGTTATGTACTTCACTAGATAACTGAGCCAGCCACATCCCAAGCACACTGTTGTGTACAGTACTTCACTATATGACTGAGCCAGCCACATCCCCAACACAAACTCTTGTGTACAGTACTTCACTAGATGACTGAGCCAGCCACATCCCCAACACACACTGTTGTATACAATCCTTCACCAGGTGCCTGAGTAAGCCACATCCCCAACACACTGTTGTGTACAGTACTTCACTATATGACTGAGCCAGCCAAATCCCCAACACACTGTTGTGTACAGTCCTTCACTATATGACTGAGCCAGCCACATCCCCAACACACAGTTGTGTACAGTCCTTCACTATATGACTGAGCCAGCCACATCCCCAACACACTGTTGTGTACAGTCCTTCACTATATGACTGAGCCAGCCACATCCCCAACACACTGTTCTGTATAGAACTTCACTGGATGACCGAGCCAGACACATCCCCAACACACACTGTTGTGTACAGTACTTCACTACATGGCCCAGTATGCCACATCCCAACACACACTGCTGTGTACAGTACTTCACTAGATGTCTGAGCCAGACACATCCCCAACACACACTGTTGTGTACAGTACTTCACTACATGCCCAGTCAGCCACATTCCCCAACACACTGTTGTGTACAGTACTTCACTAGATGACCGAGCCAGACACATCCCCAAAAAACACTTGTGTACAGTACTTCACTACATGGCCCAGTCAGCCACATCCCCAACACACACTGTTGTGTACAGTACTTCACTAGATGACCCATTCAGCCACATCCCCAACACACACTGTTGTGTACAGTACTTCACTAGATGACCCAGGCAGCCACATCCCCAACACACACTGTTGTGTACAGTACTTCACTAGATGACTGAGCCAGACACATCCCCAACACACACTCTTGTGTACAGTACTTCACTAGATAACCGAGCCAGCCACATCCCCAACACACACTGTTGTGTACAGTACTTCACTAGATGGCCCAGACAGCCACATCCCCAACACACACTGTTGTGTACAGTGCTTCACTAGATGACTGAACCAGCCACATCCCCAACACACACTGTTGTGTACAGTACTTCACTAGATGACTGAGTCAGCCACATCCCCAACACACACTGTTGTGTACAGTACTTCACTAGATGACTGAGCCAGTCACATCTCCAACACACACTGTTGCGTACAGTACTTCACTACATGGCCCAGTCAGCCACATCCCCAACACACACTGTTGTGTACAGTACTTCACTAGATGGCCCAGACAGCCACATCCCCAACACACACTGTTGTGTACAGTACTTCACTAGATGACTGAGCCAGCCACATCCCCAACACACACTTTTGTGTACAGTACTTCAGTAGATGGCCCAGACAGCCACATCCCCAACACACACTGTTGTGTACAGTATTTCAGTGGATGGCCCAGACAGCCACATCCCCAACACACACTGTTGTGTTATGTACTTCACTACATAACCGAGCCAGCCACATCCCCAACACACACTGGTGTGTACAGTACTTCACTAGATGACTGAGCCAGCCAAATCCCCAACACACACTGTTGCGTACAGTACTTCACTACATGGCCCAGTCATCCACATCCCCAACAAACACTGTTGTGTACAGTATTTCAGTGGATGGCCCAGACAGCCACATCCCCAGCACACTGTTGTGTACAGTACTTCACTAGATGACCCAGCCAGCCACATCCCCAACACACACTGTTGTGTACAGTACTTCACTAGATAACCGAGCCAGCCACATCCCCAACACACACTGTTGTGTACAGTACTTCACTAGATGGCCCAGACAGCCACATCCCCAACACACACTGTTGTGTACAGTACTTCACTAGATGACTGAGCCAGCCACATCCCCAACACACACAGTTGTGTACAGTACTTCACTAGATGACTGAGTCAGCCACATCCCCAACACACACTGTTGTGTACAGTACTTCACTAGATGACTGAGCCAGTCACATGCCCAACACACACTGTTGTGTACAGTACTTCACTAGATGACTGAGCCAGCCACATCCCCAACACACACTCTTGTGTACAGTACTTCACTAGATGGCCCAGACAGCCACATCCCCAACACACACTGTTGTGTACAGTACTTCACTAGATGACTGAGCCAGCCACATCCCCAACACACACTTTTGTGTACAGCACTTCAGTAGATGGCCCAAACAGCCACATCTCCAACACACACTGTTGTGTACAGTACTTCACTACATGGCCTAGACAGCCACATCGCCAACACACTGTTGTGTACAGTAGTTCACTAGATGACCGAGCCAGCCACATCCCCAACACACACTGTTGTGTACAGTACTTCACTAGATGACTGAGCCAGCCACATCCCCAACACACACTGTTGCGTACAGTACTTCACTACATGGTCCAGTCAGCCACTTCCCCAACACACACTGTTGTGTACAGTACTTCAATGGATGGCCCAGACAGCCACATCCCCAACACACACTGTTGTGTACAGTACTTCACTAGATGACCGAGCCAGCCACATCCCCAACACACACTGTTGTATACAATCCTTCACCAGGTGCCTGAGTAAGCCACATCCCCAACACACTGTTGTGTACAGTACTTCACTATATGACTGAGCCAGCCAAATCCCCAACACACTGTTGTGTACAGTCCTTCAGTATATGACTGAGCCAGCCACATCCCCTACACACAGTTGTGTACAGTCCTTCACTATATGACTGAGCCAGCCACATCCCCAACACACTGTTGTGTACAGTCCTTCACTATATGACTGAGCCAGCCACATCCCCAACACACTGTTGTGTACAGTACTTCACTAGATGACTGAGCCAGCCACATCCCCAACACACACTGTTGTGTACAGTACTTCACTAGATGACCCAGTCAGCCACATCCCCAACACACACTGTTGTGTACAGTACTTCACTAGATGACTGAGCCAGCCACATCCCCAACACACACTGTTGTGTACAGTACTTCACTAGATGGCCCATACAGCCACATCCCCAACACACACTGTTGTGTACAGTACTTCACTAGATGACCCAGTCAGCCACATCCCCAACACACACTGTTGTGTTATGTACTTCACTAGATAACTGAGCCAGCCACATCCCAAACACACTGTTGTGTACAGTACTTCACTATATGACTGAGCCAGCCACATCCCCAACACAAACTGTTGTGTACAGTACTTCACTAGATGACTGAGCCAGCCACATCCCCAACACACACTGTTGTATACAATCCTTCACCAGGTGCCTGAGTAAGCCACATCCCCAACACACTGTTGTGTACAGTACTTCACTATATGACTGAGCCAGCCAAATCCCCAACACACTGTTGTGTACAGTCCTTCACTATATGACTGAGCCAGCCACATCCCCAACACACAGTTGTGTACAGTCCTTCACTATATGACTGAGCCAGCCACATCCCCAACACACTGTTCTGTACAGAACTTCACTGGATGACCGAGCCAGACACATCCCCAACACACACTGTTGTGTACAGTACTTCACTACATGGCCCAGTATGCCACATCCCAACACACACTGCTGTGTACAGTACTTCACTAGATGTCTGAGCCAAAAACATCCCCAACACACACTGTTGTGTACAGTACTTCACTACATGCCCAGTCAGCCACATTCCCCAACACACTGTTGTGTACAGTACTTCACTAGATGACCGAGCCAGACACATCCCCAAAAAACACTTGTGTACAGTACTTCACTACATGGCCCAGTCAGCCACATCCCCAACACACACTGTTGTGTACAGTACTTCACTAGATGACCCATTCAGCCACATCCCCAACACACACTGTTGTGTACAGTACTTCACTAGATGACCCAGGCAGCCACATCCCCAACACACACTGTTGTGTACAGTACTTCACTAGATGACTGAGCCAGACACATCCCCAACACACACTGTTGTGTACAGTACTTCACTACATGGCCCAGTCAGCCACATCCCCAACACACTGTTGTGTACAGTACTTCACTAGATGACCGAGCCAGACACATCCACAACACACACTGTTGTATACAGAACTTCACTACGTGGCCCAGTCAGCCACATCCCCAACACACACTGTTGCGTACAGTACTTCACTAGATGACCCAGTCAGCCACATCCCCAACACACACTGTTGTGTACAGTAATTCACTAGATGACCCAGGCAGCCACATCCCCAACACAAACTGTTGTGTACAGCACTTCACTAGATGACCCAGTGAGCCATATCCCCAACACACACTGTTGTGTACAGTACTTCACTAGATGGCCCAGACAGCTACATCCCCAACACACTGTTGTGTACAGTACTTCACTAGATGGCCCAGTCAGCCACATCCCTAACACACACTGTTGTGTACAGTACTTCACTAGATGGCCCAGACAGCCACATCCCCAACACACTGTTGTGTACAGTACTTCACTAGATGACCCAGTCAGCCACATCCCCAACACACTGTTGTGTACAGTACTTCACTAGATGGCCCAGACAGCCACATCCTCAACACACACTGTTGTATACAGTACTTCACTATATGACTGAGCCACACACATCCCCAACACACACTGTTGTGTACAGTACTTCACTAGATGACCCAGTCAGCCACATCCCCAACACACTGTTGTTTACAGTACTTTACTAGATGACCCAGTCAGCCACATCCCCAACACACTGTTGTGTACAGTACTTCTCTAGATGGCCCAGCCAGCCAAATCCCCAACACATACTGTTGTGTACAGTACTTCACTAGATGACCCAGTCTGCCACATCCCTAACACACACTGTTGTGTACAGTACTTCACTAGATGGCCCAGTCAGCCACATCCCCAACACACACTGTTGTGTACAGTACTTCACTAGATGGCCGAGTCAGCCACATCACCAACACACACTGTTCTGTACAGTACTTCACTAGATGGCTCAGTCAGCCACATCCCCAACACACTGTTGTGTACAGTACTTCACTAGATGGCCCAGTCAGCCACATCCCCAACACACACTGTTGTGTACAGTACTTCACTAGATGACCCAGTCAGCCACATCCCCAACACACACTGTTGTATACTGTACTTCACTAGATGGCCCAGTCAGCCACATCCCCAACACACACTGTTGTGTACAGTACTTCACTAGATGGCCGAGTCAGCCACATCACCAACACACACTGTTCTGTACAGTACTTCACTAGATGGCTCAGTCAGCCACATCCCCAACACACTGTTGTGTACAGTACTTCACTAGATGGCCCAGTCAGCCACATCCCCAACACACACTGTTGTGTACAGTACTTCACTAGATGACCCAGTCAGCCACATCCCCAACACACACTGTTGTATACAGTACTTCACTAGATGGCCCAGTCAGCCACATCCCCAACACACACTGTTGTGTACAGTACTTCACTAGATGACCCAGTCAGCCACATCCCCAACACACACTGTTGTGTACAGTACTTTACTAGATGGCCCAGACAGCCACATCCCCAACACACTGTTGTGTACAGTACTTCACTAGATGGCCCAGACAGCCACATCCCCAACACACTGTTGTGTACAGTACTTCACTAGATGGCCCAGCCAGCCACATCCCCAACACACATTGTTGTGTACAGTACTGCACTAGATGGCCCAGCCAGCCACACCCCCAACACAAACTGTTGTGTACAGTACTTCACTAGATGGCCCAGACAGCCACATCCGCAACACACACTGTTGCGTACAGTACTTCACTACATGGCCCAGTCAGCCACTTCCCCAACACACACTGTTGTGTACAGTACTTCACTAGATGACCGAGCCAGACACATCCCAAACACACACTGTTGTGTACAGTACTGCACTAGATGACCCAGTCAGCCACATCCCCAACAAACTGTTGTTTACAGTACTTTACTAGATGACCCAGTCAGCCACATCCCCAACACACTGTTGTGTACAGTACTTCACTAGATGGCCCAGCCAGCCAAATCCCCAACACACACTGTTGTGTACAGTACTTCACTAGATGACCCAGTCTGCCACATCCCCAACACACACTGTTGTGTACAGTACTTCACTAGATGGCCCAGCCAGCCAAATCCCCAACACACACTGTTGTGTACAGTACTTCACAAGATGACCCAGTCAGCCACATCCCCAACACACACTGTTGTGTACAGTACTTCACTAGATGGCCGAGTCAGCCACATCACCAACACACACTGTTCTGTACAGTACTTCACTAGATGGCTCAGTCAGCCACATCCCCAACACACTGTTGTGTACAGTACTTCACTAGATGGCCCAGTCAGCCACATCCCCAACACACACTGTTGTATACAGTACTTCACTAGATGGCCCAGTCAGCCACATCCCCAACACACACTGTTGTGTACAGTACTTCACTAGATGACCCAGTCAGCCACATCCCCAACACACACTGTTGTGTACAGTACTTTACTAGATGGCCCAGACAGCCACATCCCCAACACACTGTTGTGTACAGTACTTCACTAGATGGCCCAGCCAGCCACATCCCCAACACACATTGTTGTGTACAGTACTTCACTAGATGGCCCAGCCAGCCACACCCCCAACACAAACTGTTGTGTACAGTACTTCACTAGATGGCCCAGACAGCCACATCCGCAACACACACTGTTGCGTACAGTACTTCACTACATGGCCCAGTCAGCCACTTCCCCAACACACACTGTTGTGTACAGTACTTCACTAGATGACCGAGCCAGACACATCCCAAACACACACTGTTGTGTACAGTACTGCACTAGATGACCCAGTCAGCCACATGCCCAACACACTGTTGTTTACAGTACTTTACTAGATGACCCAGTCAGCCACATCCCCAACACACTGTTGTGTACAGTACTTCACTAGATGGCCCAGCCAGCCAAATCCCCAACACACACTGTTGTGTACAGTACTTCACTAGATGACCCAGTCTGCCACATCCCCAACACACACTGTTGTGTACAGTACTTCACTAGATGGCCCAGCCAGCCAAATCCCCAACACACACTGTTGTGTACAGTACTTCACAAGATGACCCAGTCAGCCACATCCCCAACACACACTGTTGTGTACAGTACTTCACTAGATGGCCGAGTCAGCCACATCACCAACACACACTGTTCTGTACAGTACTTCACTAGATGGCTCAGTCAGCCACATCCCCAACACACTGTTGTGTACAGTACTTCACTAGATGGCCCAGTCAGCCACATCCCCAACACACACTGTTGTGTACAGTACTTCAATAGATGACCCAGTCAGCCACATCCCCAACACACACTGTTGTATACAGTACTTCACTAGATGGCCCAGTCAGCCACATCCCCAACACACACTGTTGTGTACAGTACTTCACTAGATGACCCAGTCAGCCACATCCCCAACACACACTGTTGTGTACAGTACTTTACTATATGGCCCAGCCAGCCACATCCCCAACACACTGTTGTGTACAGTACTTCACTAGGTGGCCCAGACAGCCACATCCCCAAATCAGTGTTGTGTACAGTACTTCACTAGATGGCCCAGCCAGCCACATCCCCAACACACATTGTTGTGTACAGTACTTCACTAGATGGCCCAGGCAGCCACATCCCCAACACAAACTGTTGTGTACAGAACTTCACTAGATGGTCCAGACAGCCACATCCCCAACACACACTGTTGCGTACAGTACTTCACTACATGGCCCAGTCAGCCACTTCCCTGTCACACACTGTTGTGTACAGTACTTCAATGGATGGTTCAGACAGCCACATCCCCAACACACACTGTTGTGTACAGTACTTCACTAGATGACCGAGCCAGCCACATCCCCAACACACTGTTGTGTACAGTACTTCACTAGATGACCCAGTCAGCCACATCCCCAACACACACTGTTGTGTTATGTACTTCACTAGATAACTGAGCCAGCCACATCCCAAACACACTGTTGTGTACAGTACTTCACTATATGACTGAGCCAGCCACATCCCCAACACAAACTGTTGTGTACAGTCCTTCACTATATGACTGAGCCAGCCACATCCCCAACACAAACTGGGTTGTACAGTACCTCACTAGATGACTGAGCCAGCCACATCCCCAACACACACTGTTGTATACAATCCTTCACCAGGTGCCTGAGTAAGCCACATCCCCAACACACTGTTGTGTACAGTGCTTCACTATATGACTGAGCCAGCCAAATCCCTAACACGCTGTTGTGTACAGTCCTTCACTATATGACTGAGCCAGCCACATCCCCAACACACAGTTGTGTACAGTCCTTCACTATATGACTGAGCCAGCCACATCCCCAACACACTGTTGTGTACAGTCCTTCACTATATGACTGAGCCAGCCACATCCCCAACACACTGTTCTGTACAGAACTTCACTAGATGACCGAGCCAGACACATCCCCAACACACACTGTTTTGTACAGTACTTCACTACATGGCCCAGTCAGCCACATCCCCAACACACACTGTTGTGTACAGTACTTCACTAGATGGCCCAGACAGCCACATCCCCAACACACACTGTTGTGTACAGTTCTTCACTAGATGACTGAGCCAGCCACATCCCCAACACACACTTTTGTGTACAGTACTTCAGTAGATGGCCTAGACAGCCACATCCCCAACACACTGTTGTGTACAGTAGTTCACTAGATGACCGAGCCAGCCACATCCCCAACACACACTGTTGTGTACAGTACTTCACTAGATGACTGAGCCAGCCAAATCCCCAACACACACTGTTGCTTACAGTACTTCACTACATGGCCCAGTCATCCACATCCCCAACACACACTGTTGTGTACAGTATTTCAGTGGATGGCCCAGACAGCCACATCCCCAACACACACTGTTGTGTTATGTACTTCACTACATAACTGAGCCAGCCACATCCCAAACACACTGTTGTGTACAGTACTTCACTATATGACTGAGCCAGCCACATCCCCAACACAAACTGTTGTGTACAGTCCTTCACTATATGACTGAGCCAGCCACATCCCCAACACAAACTGTTGTGTACAATCCTTCACCAGGTGCCTGAGTAAGCCATATCCCCAACACACTGTTGTGTACAGTACTTCACTATATGACAGAGCCAGCCAAATCCCCAACACACTGTTGTGTACAGTCCTTCACTATATGACTGAGCCAGCCACGTCCCCAACACACAGTTGTGTACAGTCCTTCACTATATGACTGAGCCAGCCACATCCCCAACACACTGTTGTGTACAGTCCTTCACTATATGACAGAGCCAGCCACATCCCCAACACACTGTTGTGTACAGAACTTCACTAGATGACCCAGCCAGACACATCCCCAACACACACTGTTGTGTACAGTACTTCACTAGATGAACCAGTCAGCCACATCCCCAACAGACACTGTTGTGTACAGTACTTCACTAGATGACCCAGGCAGCCACATCCCCAACACACACTGTTGTGTACAGTACTTCACTAGATGACTGAGCCAGAGACATCCCCAACGCACACTGTTGTGTACAGTACTTCACTTTTTTTTTTTTTTTTTTTGGTAGTGTTTAACGCCCGCTTTAACTACTAATGGCATCGCAGGCGGTCAGTACTTCACTACATGGCCCAGTCAGCCTCATCCCCAACACACTGTTGTGTACAGTACTTCACTAGATGACCGAGCCAGACACATCCCCAACACACACTGTTGTGTACAGTACTTCACTACATGGCCCAGTCAGCCACATCCCCAACACACACTGTTGTGTACAGTACTTCACTAGATGACCCAGTCAGCCACATCCCCAACACACACTGTTGTGTAAAGTACTTCACTAGATGACCCAGGCAGCCACATCCCCAACACAAACTGTTGTGTACAGTACTTCACTAGATGACCCAGTCAGCCACATCCCCAACACACACTGTTGTGTACAGTACTTCACTAGATGGCCCAGTCAGCCACATCACCAACACACACTGTTGTGTACAGTAGTTCACTAGATGACCGAGCCAGCCACATCCCCAACACACACTGTTGTGTACAGTACTTCACTAGATGACTGAGCCAGCCAAATCCCCAACACACACTGTTGCTTACAGTACTTCACTACATGGCCCAGTCATCCACATCCCCAACACACACTGTTGTGTACAGTATTTCAGTGGATGGCCCAGACAGCCACATCCCCAACACACACTGTTGTGTTATGTACTTCACTACATAACTGAGCCAGCCACATCCCAAACATACTGTTGTGTACAGTACTTCACTATATGACTGAGCCAGCCACATCCCCAACACAAACTGTTGTGTACAGTCCTTCACTATATGACTGAGCCAGCCACATCCCCAACACAAACTGTTGTATACAATCCTTCACCAGGTGCCTGAGTAAGCCATATCCCCAACACACTGTTGTGTACAGTACTTCACTATATGACTGAGCCAGCCAAATCCCCAACACACTGTTGTGTACAGTCCTTCACTATATGACTGAGCCAGCCACATCCCCAACACACAGTTGTGTACAGTCCTTCACTATATGACTGAGCCAGCCACATCCCCAACACACTGTTGTGTACAGTCCTTCACTATATGACAGAGCCAGCCACATCCCCAACACACTGTTGTGTACAGAACTTCACTAGATGACCCAGCCAGACACATCCCCAACACACACTGTTGTGTACAGTACTTCACTAGATGACCCAGTCAGCCACATCCCCAACACACACTGTTGTGTACAGTACTTCACTAGATGACCCAGGCAGCCACATCCCCAACACACACTGTTGTGTACAGTACTTCACTAGATGACTGAGCCAGAGACATCCCCAACGCACACTGTTGTGTACAGTACTTCACTTTTTTTTTTTTTTTTTGGTAGTGTTTAACGCCCGCTTTAACTACTAATGGCATCGCAGGCGGTCAGTACTTCACTACATGGCCCAGTCAGCCTCATCCCCAACACACTGTTGTGTACAGTACTTCACTAGATGACCGAGCCAGACACATCCCCAACACACACTGTTGTGTACAGTACTTCACTACATGGCCCAGTCAGCCACATCCCCAACACACACTGTTGTGTACAGTACTTCACTAGATGACCCAGTCAGCCACATCCCCAACACACACTGTTGTGTAAAGTACTTCACTAGATGACCCAGGCAGCCACATCCCCAACACAAACTGTTGTGTACAGTACTTCACTAGATGACCCAGTCAGCCACATCCCCAACACACACTGTTGTGTACAGTACTTCACTAGATGGCCCAGTCAGCCACATCACCAACACACACTGTTGTGTACAGTAGTTCACTAGATGACCGAGCCAGCCACATCCCCAACACACACTGTTGTGTACAGTACTTCACTAGATGACTGAGCCAGCCAAATCCCCAACACACACTGTTGCTTACAGTACTTCACTACATGGCCCAGTCATCCACATCCCCAACACACACTGTTGTGTACAGTATTTCAGTGGATGGCCCAGACAGCCACATCCCCAACACACACTGTTGTGTTATGTACTTCACTACATAACTGAGCCAGCCACATCCCAAACATACTGTTGTGTACAGTACTTCACTATATGACTGAGCCAGCCACATCCCCAACACAAACTGTTGTGTACAGTCCTTCACTATATGACTGAGCCAGCCACATCCCCAACACAAACTGTTGTATACAATCCTTCACCAGGTGCCTGAGTAAGCCATATCCCCAACACACTGTTGTGTACAGTACTTCACTATATGACTGAGCCAGCCAAATCCCCAACACACTGTTGTGTACAGTCCTTCACTATATGACTGAGCCAGCCACATCCCCAACACACAGTTGTGTACAGTCCTTCACTATATGACTGAGCCAGCCACATCCTCAACTCACTGTTGTGTACAGTCCTTCACTATATGACAGAGCCAGCCACATCCCCAACACACTATTGTGTACAGAACTTCACTAGATGACCCAGCCAGACACATCCCCAACACACACTGTTGTGTACAGTACTTCACTAGATGACCCAGTCAGCCACATCCCCAACACACACTGTTGTGTACAGTACTTCACTAGATGACCCAGGCAGCCACATCCCCAACACACACTGTTGTGTACAGTACTTCACTAGATGACTGAGCCAGAGACATCCCCAACGCACACTGTTGTGTACAGTACTTCACTACATGGCCCAGTCAGCCACATCCCCAACACACTGTTGTGTACAGTACTTCACTAGATGACCGAGCCAGACACATCCCCAACACACACTGTTGTGTACAGTACTTCACTAGATGACCCAGTCAGCCACATCCCCAACACACACTGTTGTGTACAGTACTTCACTAGATGACCCAGTCAGCCACATCCCCAACACACACTGTTGTGTACAGTACTTCACTAGATGACCCAGGCAGCCACATCCCCAACACAAACTGTTGTGTACAGTACTTCACTAGATGACCCAGTCAGCCACATCCCCAACACACACTGTTGTGTACAGTACTCCACTAGATGGCCCAGTCAGCCACATCACCAACACACACTGTTGTGTACAGTACTTCACTAAATGGCTCAGTCAGCCACATCCCTAACACACTGTTGTGTACAGTACTTCACTAGATGGCCCAGTCAGCCTCATCCCCAACACACACTGTTGTGTACAGTACTTCACTAGATGACCCAGTCAGCCACATCTTCAACACAAACTGTTGTGTACAGTACTTCACTAGATGGCTCAGTCAGCCACATCCCCAACACACTGTTGTGTACAGTACTTCACTAGATGGCCCAGTCAGCCTCATCCCCAACACACACTGTTGTGTACAGTACTTCACTAGATGACCCAGTCATCCACATCCCCAACACACACTGTTGTATACAGTACTTCACTACATGGCCCAGTCAGCCACATCCCCAACACACACTGTTGTGTACAGTACTTCACTAGATGCCCCAGACAGCCACATCCCCAACACACTGTTGTGTACAGTACTTCACTAGATGGCCCAGACAGCCACATCCCCAACACACTGTTGTGTACAGTACTTCACTAGATGGCCCAGCCAGCCACATCCCCAACACACATTGTTGTGTACAGTACTTCACTAGATGGCCCAGCCAGCCACATCCCCAACACAAACTGTTGTGTACAGTACTTCCCTAGATGGCCCAGATAGCCACATCCCCAACACACACTGTTGTGTACAGTCCTTCACTAGATGACCGAGCCAACCACATCCCCATTACACACTGTTGTGTACAGTACTTCACTAGATGACTGAGCCAGACACATCCGCAACACAAACTGTTGTGTACAGTACTCCAGTAGATGATTGAGCCAGACACATCCCCAACACACACTGTTGTGTACAGTACTTCACTAGATGACCGAGCCAGACACATCCCCAACACACACTGTTGTGTACAGTACTCCACTAGATGACTGAGCCAGCCACATCCCCAACACACACTGTTATGTACAGTACTTCACTAGAGGGCCCAGTCAGCCACATCCCCAACACACACTGTTGTGTACAGTACTTCACTAGATGGCCCAGTCAGCCACATCCGCAACACACACTGTTGTGTACAGTACTTTACTAGATGGCCCAGTCAGCCACATCCCCAACACACTGTTGTGTACAGTACTTCACTAGATGACCCAGCCAGCCACATCCCCAACACACCCCTTTGTGTACAGTACTTCACTAGATAACCGAGCCAGCCACATCCCCAACACACACTGTTGTGTACAGTACTTCACTAGATGGCCCAGTCAGCCACATCCCCAACACACACTGTTGTGTACAGTACTTCACTAGATGGCCCAGACAGCCATATCCCCAACACACTGGTGTGTACAGTACTTCACTATATGGCCCAGACAGCCACATCCCCAACACACTGTTGTGTACAGTACTTCACTAGATGGCCCAGCCAGCCACATCCCCAACACACTCTGTTGTGTACAGTACTTCACTAGATGGCCCAGCCAGCCACATCTCCAACACAAACTGTTGTGTACAGTACTTCACTAGATGGCCCAGACAGCCACATCCCCAACACACACTGTTGTGTACAGTCCTTCACTAGATACCGAGCCAGCCACATCCCCAACACACACTTTTGTGTACAGTACTTCACTAGATGGCCCAGTCAGCCACATCACCAACACACACTGTTGTGTACAGTACTTCACTAGATGACTGAGCCAGACAAACCGCAACACAAACTGTTGTGTACAGTACTCCACTAGATGACTGAGCCAGACACATCCCCAACACACACTGTTGTGTACAGTACTTCACTAGATGACCGAGCCAGCCACATCCCCAACACACACTGTTATGTACAGTACTTCACTAGATGGCCCAGTCAGCCACATCCACAACACACACTGTTGTGGACAGTACTTCACTAGATGGCCCAGTCAGCCACATCCCCAACACACACTGTTGTGTACAGTACTGCACTAGATGGCCCAGTCAGCCACATCCCCAACACCCTGTTGTGTACAGTACTTCACTAGATGACCCAGCCAGCCACATCCCCAACACACACTGTTGTGTACAGTACTTCACTAGATAACCGAGCCAGCCACATCCCCAACACACACTGTTGTGTACAGTACTTCACTAGATGGCCCAGACAGCCACATCCCCAACACACACTGTTGTGTACAGTACTTCACTAGATGACTGAGTCAGCCACATCCCCAACACACACTGTTGTGTACAGTACTTCACTAGATGACTGAGCCAGCCACATCCCCAACACACACTGTTGTGTACAGTACTTCACTAGATGACCGAGCCAGCCACATCCCCAACACACACTGTTGTGTACAGTACTTCACTAGATGAGGGAGCCAGCCACATCCCCAACACACACTCTTGTGTACAGTACTTCACTAGATGACGGAGACAGCCACATCCCCAACACACACTGTTGTGTACAGTACTCCACTAGATTACTGAGCCAGCCACATCCTCAACACCCACTGTTGTGTACAGTACTTATCTAGATGACTGAGCCAGCCACATCCCCAACACACGCTGCTGTGTACAGTACTTCACTAGATGACCGAGCCAGCCACATCCCCAACACACACTGTTGTGTACAGTACTTCACTAGATGACTGAGCCAGCCACATCCCCAACACACACTGTTGTGTACAGTACTTCATTAGATGACCGAGCCAGCCACATACCCAACACACACTGTTGTGTACAGTACTTCACTAGATGGCTGAGTCAGCCACATCCCCAGCACACACTGTTGTGTACAGTACTTCACTAGATGGCTGAGCCAGCAACATCCCTAACACACACTGCTGTGTACAGTACTTCATTAGATGACCGAGCCAGCCACATCCCCAACACACTGTTGTGTACAGTCCTTCACTAGATGACTGAGCCAGCCACATCCCCAATACACTTTTGTGTACAGTACTTAACTAGATGGCCGAGCCAGCCACATCCCCAACACACTGTTGTGTACAGTACTTCATTAGATGACCGAGCCAGCCACATCCCCAACACCATGTTGTGTACAGTACTTCACTAGATGACCGAGCCAGCCACATCCCAACACAGTGTTTTGTACAGTACTTCACTAGATGACCGAGTCAGCCACATCCCCAACACACACTGTTTTGTACAGTACTTCACTAGATGACTGAGCCAGCCACATCCCCAACACACACTGCTGTGTACAGTACTTCACTAGATGACCGAGTCAGCCACATCCCCAACACACTGTTGTGTACAGTACTTCAGTGGATGACCGAGCCAGCCACATCCCCAACACACTGTTGTGTACAGTACTTGACTAGATGACCCAGTCAGCCACATCCCCAACACACTGTTGTGTACAGTACTTCAGTATATGACCCAGTCAGCCACATCCCCAACACACTGTTGTGTACAGTCCTTCACTAGATGTCCCAGACAGCCACATCCCCAACACACACTGTTGTGTACAGTACTTCACTAGATGGCTCAGTCAGCCACATCACCAACACACACTGTTGTGTACAGTCCTTCACTAGATGACTGAGCCAGCCACATCCCCAACACACACTGTTGTGTACAGTACTTCACTCGATAACCGAGCCAGCCACATCCCCAACACAAACTGTTGTGTACAGTACTTCATTAGATGACCGAGCCAGCCACATCCCCAACACACACTGTTGTGTATAGTACTTCACTAGATGGCCCAGACAGCTACATCCCCAACACACACTGTTGTGTACAGTACTTCACTAAATGACCGAGCCAGCCACATCCCCAACACACACTGTTGTGTACAGTCCTTCACTATATGACCAATCCAGCGACATCCCCAACTCTCACTCTTTTGTACTGTCCTTCACTGGATGCCCAGGACTACTGCATCCGAAACCCACAATCTTGTGCACAGTCCTTCATTTGGTGGCCAAGTCAGCCACATTCCCATCACATACACCTAGATTTTCGTTGTTATTATTGAATTGATCCACTTTCTATATAGCTTCAGGTTCCCATGATGTTCTTGATACCTTGGGCAAAGCTCTCTCTTCAGGCCTGAATTTTCCTGTCTCTGCGCAGGGCCACCCTTACAATGTATGGTGTGATCAGTTCCATGCTAAGGGTCCCAGCAGACTACAGCCCTAACACAAACCATTGTAATACCTTTACTGACATCCCTGCTATGATTCCAGGATCTCCTAATCCTCCAGGTAGTGCCTGCTTTAACCTTGGCCTCCTCCATTCTAAGTTCTGGTGTTAATGCCGCTTGGAACGTCTTACGTTCCTCGAGCGTGAGGTGCTGTCTTATCTTTGTGTCACTCACCCCATCGAAAAGGAGTAGGCAGCCTCCTGGACATGTAACCGGGTGGTAGTTTGCATACAGGTGTTCACGCTTTGGCTAGGGTGAATACCGTTTTCTCTCCTTACTTTGTGCTGACTGTGGTAAAATGCTGCCAATTGTTGGTTTCCAAAGTGCCTCCCAGATCTCCCCAGACTTTGCTGAAGTCAGAATCGCCATCAGTAGTTTTCCAGCCTGTCCCTGGATGCTTATACTCAGCTGTGTGGCTTCCTCTTCTGCTGAAGCAAACTGACAGTGGAAGACTTCAAAGGTTGACGTTCCATCATACTTGGGTGGCATGATGCGCTCAGAAGATGTTGAACATCCTGGCATCTTGACCTTCAAGTCTTTGAACTTTCAGTTAAATATCTTTTCCACCATAGCATTCATTTCTTTTGGTACAGAGTTTGACTCTTCCCTCCAGGGCCTTAAAGTGTTCCCTGGGATCTTCAGGGGCATCAGTTTGCTCTTCAACCCACTCTGGGGCATTAGCACATTGGTCAAGTTCCTTCATCCTCCAAGCTCCTTGACATTCTCCTTCATGCCGGTCAGTTTTTCAATTTTGCTAGAAAGTTTCATTTTCAGGCTCTTGATTGCCTACTCCATTCCAGTTTTCATTTCTTGATTTAGACCCTTCAGTTGGGTCTTCATTTCCAGCTTCACTATTGCTATTTCACTTCCCATCTTGTCCATCTTCTCCAACAAATTTTTAAGAGTCTCTTCCATCTTGGCTTCTTATTCTCACTTCTGACACCATTGTACAAATGTCTTTGTTGGCCCCAAAATTGTTTACAAATCAAGTCATAAATTCACTGCTGCAAATGATTCACTCGACGTTTAGACAGTTGACGACTGCATGCCATCCATGGCACACACACCACCTCGCACTAATACTGTAACCACTCACAACTATCAGCTTTCAATTCTTTCTTTTTTATTGCTGAAAAATGACATCGCAGAACTTTCTGGAAACCAAAGCTCTGGAAGAATCCAGACATGTGAGGTTCCTAGGTCTCCTCTTACTTTTTTACTATATCGCGGCTCTATCATGGCACATCAAAGTGAACATGAGAGCAGGCACATGTGGCACTGTTCATGTGCACTTGTAGTAATGAAGGGAAGCCGCTTGTGAATATGTTCAACAATGCTAGGAGGCAAGGTACAGGAGTGACCCACAAACACACTCAATGTCTTATGATTGTAATATAACTCTTTGAAAGAGAATTCCTTCATAACAAACCTGGAGAATTAGTTACAGATTCATAGATGCTCTGTAAAACATTACATTAAACTTTAATAATGTATGATAAAATGCTTATTATATTCTTAATTCAGCCACACACAAATGTTGGAATAGGTATTCCTTTGGTTTTTCTTTAGTTTGTTTTTGTCACAATAGGTTGAACATGTGCCTTGTTAGTTTACAATTTTCTTCCTTTTTAGGAGTTACAAATTCGCAATTACCGAAGTAGAATACATGCTCAGCTAGTATGGCAGCACCATTCAGTGATAACAAGATACAGAAATGGTCATGAAAGCAAAACTATTTTTGATCTTCCAGTAAATCGCTATCCTCCTCTTTGGTTTTCACGTGTTAAGAGCTACACAGCAGAATCTGAAATGCCACTTCAATAAAATTTATGGTAATTACAAATTTTTAAACACTTGATATACTTTATATTTGCATGAATAGATAAGTAAGACAGCAAGTTGTTTAACATTTTTAGCTTATGCAGCTACATTTAAGAGCATTCATCCACTGTGATGTTTTGCAGAACTATGCTGAGTTTTAATTAAAATAAAATAAGCCTGTTCATGGAAGTTAAAGCTTTTATCAGGTTAAATTAAATGTTGAATGCCTTGAAGTTGCAAGTTGCTAATAGTGACCCTGGCAGATAATGAAGAGTTACTTCCCTTCAGACACATCTTCATAACAAACGTGGGAGACAAATATCAAAGTTGTATGCAATATTAAATTAAGCAGTTTATTAACTTAATTTTAAGTATATTATATCTGAAGCAATGAAATTTTGTTGAAAAGCTCCTTTTCCAGAAACAGTTTTTGAATGGCAAGATTTTAGTGAAGAGCAAATATTACAAGCAGTGTCTGAACTTTCTTCATATAGTAAAGATATATTTGGCCTTTCTAACTCTGTTATGAAAAAGATTATACAAGCAATTGTGACACCACTGACCTATTTAATTAAC
Source organism: Hymenopus coronatus (assembly GCA_030762935.1). Taxonomy (NCBI): domain Eukaryota; kingdom Metazoa; phylum Arthropoda; class Insecta; order Mantodea; family Hymenopodidae; genus Hymenopus; species Hymenopus coronatus. The sequence goes on along the minus strand of CM060900.1, from coordinate 3,571,733 downwards.
CCTCAAGCAGCAGCGCCAATTATTGTCACACCAGCAGCAGTGTGGTGCAATTTTGTTACCAGTTTTTATTTGAATACTAAATCTTTCTCAAAGTGAAAAATAAAACTGAAATATAAAGCATATGAAACTAAAGATATTCAAGTGTATATTTTACTGGGAGCCTTGCACAGATGTGGACATTAATAACGACAATTCTATAATATAATGTAAAGAAACAATAATAATCATATGCATAAAGCGCACACATGCATAGTAATTTTACAAGAACACAATATATGCCCTGTATGACTGCTGTTAGAGCTATAATAATGCAGTACAGTTCTGTTGTTTACTTAATACTGTATGAAAACTGACATTTGCTTGCTAAAGAGAAAGTAACACGCTTGACCAATATTCACTCAGACTCATCATTTTGTGCTTCATGTTTACAGTTATTACATACAGTCGCTGTGCTCGAGTGGTCTGTACACACAAAAAGTTTGCAAGTACTGCATTTCAGAGGTGTAAATTTATTCTTCGATCGGCCACATATCACATATCTTCCTCATTTCCTGGACTGTAGTGATGAATGTGCTTGTAGGTCTTCCTGAAGTTTATAGTTGCTCTAAGTTGCCTTAACATCAAGAGGTAATGACACAATGACTGATCTAGTGACTGGCTGTGGTTTCATCAGTTTTAGGGCCAGAGTTCAAAAATAGTCTTCTGCTAACTGGTTCGCTTCCATGGTTTTCTTTGTAGATTATATGGGCATTTATACCTGCAATATTGAGCAAAGCAAAGAGAATTGCTAATGGCCATCTCCTTGCACACGAGAAACGGGGTAGGTAGCACACAACTGGTCAAGTGTATCCACCCCTCCTGTGGTTATATTATAATCCAGTATATTTCCGGTTTACCTATGTCTTTATCTACAACACCTCCGCCGTGTATTGTTGAAAGTAACAGAACAGATTTAGATAGATAGATACTTTATTTCACTGCTTAGGGTGTGGCCCGGTGGCAGCGCTGTCAAAGTAATAATACAATGTACAATACAATTGAGTTAAATAAACAACAATTTGTACCTCTTCGGAACTTGAGAGGTAATAGTTGCCTCCTTCTGATAGCCAAAATTATTAGATCCAACTTGACGATCCTTGTGTGATGGAAATTGTAACGACACTTCTTTTTTGTTTTTACATAATGTTCCAATAGTAGTGATGCCCTTCTGAAGGAGTGATAGTGCCAATGTGTAACTGGTGTACCACTTATCAGTGGTAAGATTTCTGTTTGACCCAGAAAGTGTTTCTATTAGTCTGCTTACAATATCACTGGGCTTATTTGAGACAAAGCATTGCCCTTCGGGTTGCTTTCCACAATAAATTTCGAAATTAGAAGTGTAGAAGGTTTTTGCATTACAAAGGGCTTGGATTTTAATGCCATATTTAGCTGGTTTGTATGGAATATATGAAATAAAGCTACATCTACTGCGAAATGGTTCTAGCTTTTCATCAATTGTGATATCACTAGGATTGTATGAGTTTGAACAATTTTCTGCAAATAAGTCCAATATTTTCCTAATCTGCTAGCTTATCTGTTATTTTGTATTGTGGTCTGGTCATCTTGTCATCAAATCTCATAGATCTCAAAATTTGCAAAAATCGACCATAGCTCATATAGGCTCTTAGAATTTGCATCCCTGTCCCATCGGAAGTCCATAATTCATGTACATTTGTATGATTTCCCTTTTTCTGAGCCTATCAGATACAACAAACCAAGCATGACTAGCAATTTTTCCTTTGCCACCTCTCGAAAATTCCTGTCTCTAGAATATTCGGTTCCAGTCTCTATATTTCTGATATGTAAGTTAGTGCAGGTAATTATTTCATCAACCATTTTATCATCAAGCAGGTTGGAAAGAGCATGGTTCTCTTCAGTCACACCTCTTGCAGTTCCCTTTACTCTAGGAAAAGTTTTTATAATATTCTTTTCCTTTTGGAAAGCATTTTGTATGGAATCTTACTCCAAACAGCAATACCATCTTTCCCTTTAAAGAAGTTATCAGTATCATCTAGACATAATTCAGTATCACTGCCTTCCTGCTCAGAATTGGAACTATGAGTGGCATCATCCTGAAGTATTTCTTCCTTTTCATCCAAGGAGTCACTCAGATTCAACTCATCATTATCATGTGCATCACTCTTGCAAAACGATAGTTTCTGAACTTCAACATCGCTCAGTCCCTTCCTATTCCAAAACCTAAGGAATTTAGCAAAAGAAATAAACAGTTTGAGAGTACGCCACTGAGTTGCATTTTGCTACAGTAAAATAATACAGGTATTGTAATTTATTTGTTGTCTTCTAATAAATTGCATTAGTGGCTTTGATTTGAGAAACAATCACTTTTGGGTAATGATGTTCACTCGTTTATAATTGCTGATTATCATCAGGTTATACTAACTCTGCTTTTTATACATTTATTTACAATCTCATTTGTATTTCTAAATAAAAAGGGGACAAATAATCCATACTAATGGAAAATTCCTCCCCACCAGCTATAAATTGAATCCAGGTGCTGTAGATTTAACAGTCAACTTGTTTCATAATAAAAACGCATAATATACAATAATTAATGCAATATTACTTACATGACCAGCAGTGCAGTGCAGATTTGCTCCAAACTGCTACGTCGTAACAAAAGCTTGTTGTTAGATGCACAACTGTACACTGTGAAGTAAAAATGTGACTAAAGGTATCGTTAAGGACCGATAGAAGATTAGCTAAAGCTACAGTGTGGTTCAGTCATTGTTGCAACAATAATAAAGAAAACAAATTTGTTGGTAGCAGATTTGCACCAGCACTGCTGCTCGGGGTTTAATAGATGTATCTTGGATAAAGTTTATCCTGATTGCTTAAAATTATCCAAAGTTATACCCATTTTCAAATGGGATAAAAATGCAATCGACAGCTATAGACCAATCAACCTAGTGCCAATATTTTAAAAAATTGTTGAATCAATTATGTATAAACAAATAGTTGGTTAGATCAACATTTAATCATTACTATTAAACAATTTGGCTTCCAGAAAAATAAGTGTACTACTTTGGCAATAGAATATCTGATGAAAGTAATTATAACCGCCTTGAAAATAAAGAAAACATATATGTAGTACTGTGCAGTCTTATTAAAGAATATCACACAGTGAACTTCTTTGTAAAGTAGCACATTATTGGGATTAGGGGGAAAGCTTAAACTTATCAGATCCTACTTAGAAAACAGACAGCAATTAGTTACTATTGCAGACAAGTGCTCTGAGCTGCAGAATATCAACAATGGAGTTCCTCAGGGTTCAATCTTGGGTCTATTTCTCTTCATTTTAGTAATGAACAACCTAGTGTATAATCTGCCATGGGAGCTTATTATCTATGCTGATGATACTACTTTAGTATCATTACATTCTCATCATAGTCAGCTAAAGGAATTGGAAATCCAAAATTTTACAGCAGCAGCAAAATCTTGGTTTACTGCAAATAATCTAAATTTAAATGAGCAGAAAACTCAACAATAATCTTTCAGTCTAGGTGACAGAATTAAAAATGAGCTACCTTTTGTCAAAATCTTGATTCCAAATTAGAATGGTAAAAGCACGTTGATCATGTGTGTACTAAGCTATCTAGAGTCATTTTTCTTTTCAGGAAATTAAAACCACTTTTATCATTAGTATGCATTATTTGAAACCCAGATTAACTATGGAATACATTTGTGGGAGCATTCGACTGATGTCCATAAAAAATTACTATTGCAGAAAAAAGCTCTAAAATTTCTATTTAATAAGCATAACAAAGAATCCTCTAAACCGTTATTTATTAAATTACGGGTGTTGACAGTGTACAGTTTATATACCCATCACTCACTAATATTTTCCTAGGACCGAATTTAATAACTTTAACACAAGAAACAAGCACAAATTAGACTATCCAAGATGTAGATTAGCTCTTACTTCAAATAATGGTATTAATATTTTAATAAATTACCAGAAGCAGCTAAAGACATTTCCCTCAATAGATTAAGATCATGTGTTCACAATTGGCTAGTAGCTAGGCCTTTTTATTTCAATTGATGAATTTATGGATAGTGATGTAGATATTATGTTGTAATCCTTCTTGGAATGAACAGTTGTAACTTACATGTAAATTCAAATATCTTTAAACTTCGATCATGTCTTTTCTAGATGTGTATGCTGGTCTTAAACAAATAATTATTGTTGGTGGTGGTGGTGGTTCAATGGGTAAAAATGTTGTAAGATTAAACCATGCTGAGACAAATAATTATTATTGTTGATGGTGGTGGTGGTTGCAGCGGTTCAAAGGGTAAAAATATTGTAAGATTCAACTATGCTCAGACAAATAATTATTATTGTTGATGGTGATGGTGGTGGCAGCGGTTCAAAGGGTAAAAATATTGTAAGATTCAACTATGCTGAGACAAATAATTATTATTGTTGATGGTGGTGGTGGTGGCAGCGGTTCAAAGGGTAAAAATGTTGTAAGATTCAACTATGCTGAGACAAATAATTATTATTGTTGATGGTGGCAGTGGTGGCGGTTCAAAAGGTAAAAATGTTGTAAGAATAAACTATGCTGAGACAAATAATTTTTATTGTTGATGGTGATGGTGGTGGCAGCGGTTCAAAGGGTAAAAATGTTGTAAGATTCAACTATGCTGAGACAAATAATTATTATTGTTGGTGGTGGTGGTGGTGGTGGCGGCGGCAGCAGTGGTGGTGGTTCAAAGGGTAAAAATCTTGTAAGATTAAACTATGCTGAGACAAATAATTATTATTGTTGGTGGTGGTGGTGGCAGCGGTTCAAAGGGTAAAAATGTAAGAATAAACTATGCTGAGACAAATAATTATTACTGTTGGTGGTGGTGGTGGAGGTGGAGGTGGCTGCGGTGGTGGTGGGAGCGGTTCAAAGGGTAAAAATGTAAGAATAAACTATGATGAAACAAATAATTATTATTGTTAGTGGCGGTGGAGGCAGTTCAAAGGGTAAAAATGCTGTAAGAATAAACTATGCTGAGCAGGTGCTTTACTTCCACCTTGTTTTCATCAATGGAAAGTTTTGGATAGGATATTTAGTGGACAATTTATCCGTTACCTTAACTGGCAATACATCTAAGCTGATGGGAAACTTTATGATGTGGGTGCTGAATGTTTTGGTCTTACAGCTTTCTGACATATCAATAAATAAAATACAAAAAGTAGAAAACTGTAAAGGATGTGATAACTTTGAGAAATCTAAGCAGCATGTAGGAGTGAGTCCACCCTGTAACACTACACCTTATAATCATTGCAGTCTGAAATTGATCAATTATCTGTTAAAAGCCACTGTACTGAGTTTAAACAAATCAGAAGCTTACCAGAAAAATGGTGAAGACTGCCAAAAGGAAAACAAAGAGACTTCTACAAATCAGGTTAGGAAGTCAGTACTTCACTATTATGGTGAACTTAGCACAGCATAAAACAAGGAGCATTAAAGCTAAAAAATACAAAAGTCAACAATATAGAGCAAATATAAACCAATTATCAAACATGCTCATAGGTTGACTAATTTTAAAGTACAGTAACACCTCATTAATCTGGATCAATTGAGACTTAGAGAAAAATTGTAAATGAAATTAGAATACTGTATAATTTTATTAGAATATAAGACAAACATTCTTTATTTGTATGGTTTAAAGAAACTATCAATTTTCTTTTGTGGTCGATCACACATCTCTTTCACAATGAGATCAGGAAGACTCCTCATATGATGGTAGTATATGGAAATCTGTTTATTGTCAGTTTTCTCAACAAAGTCTATTACGCAATTCAGATACTGTTTAACCTCACTTAATTTTACTTTCGACTTTCTGAAATCCACATCCCCAGCTTCAGATTTGCTACTTGTGTCCCTTGATTTGCTTGCACTTTCCACAGTTTGTTCATCAGTCATGATGGGATAGCTTGTATCATCTTCATCTCCGTCAAGCCAGTCTTGAATCTCATCCACTGTGACAGGTTTCTCACCACCTGCAACCAGAAAGTCATTTAATTCAATTGCATTGGTGTCTAATTTAACACTGTCATCATACAAAAGTTTCTTCCATGCATTAGTCAATGTAGAGTTCGAAATGCTGTTTACTGCACGTGCAAAATTGAAAATCATAGATCTGAAATTATACAATTTTTTATCCTGGGGTGTTTTTTCTGCCTGTTTATCATCACCGTCCAGAGGCTCTTCTCCTTTGAAATCTTCAGACAGGAATTTCTTTCTGTACAACTGGTTTACAGTGTAGATGACGCCTTGGTCCATCAGCTCTATCAGGGAAGTTGTGTTAGGTGGCAAGAACACATTTGATGTTAACATGCGCACTACACAGTTTCTTTGCATCTGGATGTGCAGGTGCCTTATCTAATAGGATTATGTCTTTCACATCATTTTGGTTTTTATTTTCTTGGTGCCTACTTATTGCAGGTACAGCATGGTTGTGAAACCAACCATGGGTGATGTCTGCCATAAACCACGCATTTTTTGAATTGTAGTAAAGCAGATATAATGTGGATATTACATTGTTAATAGCCCTTGGTTGTTTATTTTTGCCTGCAACAAATGGCTTTAAAATATGGCTTCCATCTGCATTAGCACATACTAATGTAGAAACGTGTTCTTTGCAAATTTTTCATCCAGGCATATTTTTTAAGGATTTGGAGGCTTGTGTGTTCTTGGACAAGGTGTGCCAAAGTGGACCTGTCTTATTGGCATTATACATTTGAGGCAAATCTAACTTTTCTTCTTGAATGATAAATTTTAGTTTCTTTCTAAATGGGTCAACAGCTGACGTATCAGCCCTTAATCTCTCTCCACACATTTTTTTGTTGTGTATGTTATGACGCTTGCAGAATCTGTAAAACCAGCCTGAACTAGCTGAAAATCCATTGATACCAAGTTGTTTCACAAGATGCTCTGGAGCAGCTTCAATTTCAACATCTCTCACTGCAATTCCACTTGCACGAATTTGTTTGTACCACTTGTATGTTGCATCTTTTCTAACTTTTGTTCAGCCGGCTGCTGCATTCGTTTAACCTAACAATTTTCCTCATTTACATCACATTTAATCAAAAATGACAACAATTCACCCCTTTTCTTTTTTAATGTCCAAAACTGTTTGTTTTGTGATTCCATATTCTGCTGACACACGCATCAGTGACACCATTTTCAAGCCTTTCAATAATATTCAGTTTCTCATGTATTGTAAGTGATTTGTGCTTACATTTCTCTAATGGTATTGTATGTTTACTAAACAACATTGTGCACTCGATTTGTTTCTTTAGCTTAATGACTGAGAAAGACAAGTGTTAAACTATCCCTTCTGACAAGAGTTGTAAGCCCCAACGCAGGCAGGTATAGCAAAGGCAGCCTAATGTACCATGGTCACTAAAGTACTCCTGGTATTCCTAACAAATTCCTATTGTATAGTCTGTGCAAAAATAAAATAGACAATTTCCTTGAGTTTGCCTTAGTGCAGTGCTATAATTTAAGCTAACAATTCGCAGATATGTTTTTTTAAGGATGCTCGTCTGGATTAAGCAAAATCTGGTTTAAAGGGTTCCGGTCTAATGATGTTTTACTGTACTTTTATTTACAATTTTCCATCAGGCAACCATTGCTGTCAATCTTATGATTAATTATTCTTTCTTGGTAGACAGTGTTAAATTGACAGCTTGATTGTACAGTACATTTGTTAGAAAACTTGGCCATGTGGCCATGCCTGTGCATCCTACATCTGTTCTGTCTTGCACATGTGTCAGTCTTACTTCTCTTCTACTCCAGTTCACATGTGAATAACATTAGCAATTGGAATGAAAAATTCAATGCCATAGCCAGGCTTTGAACCATGGATCTCCCGGTCTCTAGCTGGTTGCTCTACCACTGACAACATGGCAACATTTTCAGTGGTAGAGACCGGGAGAACCATGGTTCAAATCCCACCTATGGCATTGAATTTTTCAGTCTGACTACCTATCCAACTGCTGTCCTACACATGGCTTCTGTGAAAAAATAATTAAATTAGAACATTAGGAATGTTTAAAAGTGTTTAGTTATGCTTGAAGTGCTTTCTAAATGCAGCACACAGTACCACAAAGAGTGTTAATTTACAATACGTATGTGCTTACATCTTGTAGGGAAGTTGTAAGGCAAATTGAAACTAAATTTCCTGGTGTGCATGTTCTGAGTAGAGAGGCTGTTCATTTGCTTGTAAATAAATTCAGAGAGATGGGATCAATTTATGATGGGAAAAGAAAGGTAAATAGGCGTGTGCTTGTGGAGCATAAATTAGACAAAATCGAAGAATGGTTAACTCGAAAATTTTTTAGGGACCTTGCACAAAAAATTGACATTTCAAATGTTTCAGCATGGAAAACAACAAAACTTTTAAAACTCAAACCATACAAGGTTACTATTGTCCAGGAATTGCTACCACATGATTCACCAGAGTCGGATAAATTTCTGTAACTGGATTTTGAGGAATGTTAATGACAATACAAACACATTAGAAGAATTAAAACAAACAATCAGGACAGAAATTAATGCTATTATGGAAGCTGAGCTAGTGCATGGGAATAAAAATCTCCTCAGAAGATGCAGTAACTGTATTGATGCAGAAGGATGGCATTTCTAAGATCTCCTGTAATAATACATGTTTTGTGTTTATTCTGATAATTGTTAATGTGACTTGAGATTTTATTTGACATCTACGCATGTGTGACTGGGCGCAACTGCAAGCAATGTGTACAGTGCATGACTGGGAGACCGACTGTGTGCCAGATGGCCAAGTTTTGTAGCATACATGCTGTGTAATTCAATTAACCAGATGAAAGCCCATCCACAACAGTCAAGACAGTTGAAATTCACTGCTATACTTGAAACATTTGAAATACAAAAATCCAAGTAAGTGGAATAAAAATGTCAGAAAGTAACATTTTATTTATTATTAAGCTGCTCAAAGCTATGTTTAAGAAAAGTTATAAAATTAAATGAATGTGTTAAGTGAAAGCCCTAAGTGCCCTTTAAGTATTACACTGTATAACTCTGCTGCATTAACATCCAGCTCTATGTAAGATTCACAAGTTTTCCTTTGACACCTCATTTATTACAATGTACACCTTTGCTACACAACATCCAGCTTTATGGATAGAATTCCATGTACAATTGTGTAAAATAGCAATATCAGGGAACAGATTTTGCAAAATTAGTATTTACATTTTTGCGCTTAAGCTGCTTCAAATGGATTCATTGAAAACTGCATCTGCTGTTTGAGGCTCGGTTCTTTAATAACAATTAATGACTAACTTTTCCCGAGCCAGGTACAAGTGAGACGTGCTAAAGGTAAGAAGCAAATACATTGATAAGCAAGGGGGAAGCAATGTATTTCCATTTGTTCACATAAAGCATAGACAAAAGGCATTTTGAAGGAATGTACTAATGTGCTTTGTAAGATCTCATTTTCTTTTATGTCATTTAAAGAAAGGTACATTGTTGAATAAAATGTGTGCATGTAACAATGCTGGAGCAGTGTGTTTGATTTCCTGGTGTCATAACAGCTATCTTATTTAGATAAATATGAGAAAATATTGCTTTCAGAAGCACTGACTCCTGGCTAGGACAAAATTGAATTTAGAGCGAGAAAAAGTTGCATGCTCATATCACGTGAGGAAGTTTATCTGCATTCCTTTAGGTTTATAACAACTACTCCATTGTTTCTTTTTGATGTTTCTAGATTGTAATGAATAGAGCTTGGATGTTAGGCAAAATGCCTTTTTTCATAGGTAAAAGTAAATCAACAGCTCCGTAGATATGAATATAATTCAGAGTAAATAGAATCAATAGGGTCAAATTCTATTTTGTGACATTTTAGCCTCATTCAATAATAAAAACCCTTTTTTTTTAAAGCAATATTTCTTGTTTATTTGCAATTTTGCATTTTAAGTTTTTTGCTTGCTTCAAGAAACTTTGCATGCAATATGTTTTAGATAAGAAAATATTTATTACTACAGGGGTGGTTGAAAGGAGGAGCGAGACACTTGCACTTTTATTCACAAGTGACAGCGTAAACCTCAAACAGCAACAATGTTTTAAATCTTTGCCCATTCTCACAGATGTCGCACATAGCATTCTGGCCAATTTGATTTCGCCTCAATGAAAAATTGCATTTTCAAATCTTATTGTTACAATAATTGTATGCCGCAGGCATTTATTGCTGTAGCAGGAAGAAATTTCTGCTTGGAGCTGTCAGTACTCGGCTATTGTGAGATGAAGGTAGAAGACTAAACTATAATGCTTAAATTCAGTAAACCTTTTAAGAGTAAACTTTACAGCTATGTTGGTGAATTTGATTCTCACGTGTTTTCAACCGATGTGTAAGTTTTGTGACAAAACAGTTAAGCATGAAAAAAGTATTTCATAGACCAACATATGTCAACAACAAAGGATATATTATCTGCACTTGCCTCAAAGAATGGTGGAAAGAAAATGATGCTATTTCCTGCAGCTTTCACCACATCTAGCAAACACTCACAGTTTACATTAGATTTGTGTAAAACATTAACGTTGGCATTCCTTTCTGGAAATTAGAAAATCAGTCCCTGAAAAGCTTTCTACAAAAATATACAAGAGAATCTGTTCCAAGCCAACCAACTCCGAGGAAAAACTACTCACCTACAAGCTTGGAAAATACAATTCAATGTACTCACAACAAAGTAAATAAGGATCTCCATAGACAAAACCACAGATAGTTAGAAAAAATATATTGCCAATGTAATTATTGGAGTATTGGAACATCTGGAGGCTACAGCATTTAAAGTATTCTTGCTAAATCAGAAGAAATGGAAAAAACTAGCAGTACAATCATTGCTCAATTGTTGTCAAATTAGTTGAATTTAAAATAAGAACTGAAGCTTTCCTGGCGACGTGTTAATTCAAAATCTTCTCGGGCTTCTAGCCAGGTAAAAACTTGCCTTGACACCAACGTTTCGAAGAAGTGCATCTTCCTCGTCTTCAGGGTGAACTGATGGTTTGAGCTTGTGGAGACTGGTATTTATAAGAGCTGGGATGAAGCTAACATCTGATTGGTTCGCATGATATCAGATGTTAGCTTCATCCCAGCTCTTATAAATACCAGTCTCCGCAAGCTCAAACCATCAGTTCACCCTGAAGACGAGGAAGATGCACTTCTTCGAAACGTTGGTGTCAAGCCAAGTTTTTACCTGGCTAGAAGCCCGAGAAGATTCTGAATTAGTTGAATTTACTTTGACCTGGTGGGGTAAAACACAATGTTGTCCTCCTATATTATCTGATGCAACTCCATACGTGAGAAAAGTTGTATACCCTCAAATGATTGATCTTACGTTTTGGCATGCAACTTTCACAGAATATCAGGAGAGATTTCCTCATATAGATAAATTGATATCCAATATCAAGAAAAGTTTTCTAAAACATCATTTTGAGTCCAACTCTTCAAGACTCTTGCCCCTGGACTCACTTTGCCTCCAGAGCCTGTTTTTACAAGATGGGGGACGCGAATTTCTGCTGCCCTGTACTATGCTGACAACTTTGAAAAGTTAAATGAGGTTGTTGCTATACTCTGCAAAGATGAAGCTGCATCCATTCAGAAAGCGAAAATAACTTGTATGTTTGTAATAGCTTGTCTTATATAGCAGTTGATTATGCTGAAACTATAACAAAACTTGATAAAAGGGGAGATACCCTTATGACATTAGTGGAAGAATCTGTACCACGTGAAGTGCAAAGTGTAAACGTGTAATGTCTGCTAATACACTCACTTGGTAGAAATAAAACAATAAAAGGTAATACTACAGCTGTGGCAAACAGAGAAATTGTTTCAAATATGCACCAATTACATCAACAGAAGTAGAATGATCTTTTTCTGTAATGAAAAATATTTTGTCACATAGAAGATTAAGTATGACACAAGAACATTTACAATATCTTGTGGTAATGTCCAACCAGTAAACATGTAAGTTATAGTGATGCATTGTAATTTGTTCATAAAATACATTATGGCTCTTTGAAATTTATAATGCCTTTTAGAAAATTTAATGTGCCTTTTTTACATTTTGGTTGCTTTTTTTTGCCTGCCTATTTTAAGTCTTATAAGTGCCTAAACATGCCAGCTGTAGTAATAAATAATAAGGTTTGTTGTAAGTTGTTACAATAATGGAGTGTTACCACTTGTGTTTTGCTTTTGTTTATGTGTTGATCCATTCTTCTCTGCTCTATTGTTGTAATCTGTACTACAATTGTTGTGTTTGCCTTGAGCCTGGAATCTGAGAACAGTCAATTTTGTGGTGCTTTTTTCTTTATACAACTAACTGGTTCCTTGTTTCCTTCCTTTAGTACTTTAATTTCTGAGATGATAAGTCACATTACATTGATAGTTGCAAAACATTTTCATTATTTGTGCTTTGGTTTCTGTAGTTCTCTTAATGCCTCATTTTGACATTTGTTTGCTTTATTTGTTGAGAAGATGTTCGTTGTTTGTTTTAATGAAGCTTGCTATACTGCTAGGACCATCTTGTGGTTTCTTTAACAAGAAGGTGTGAAATCTTAATAAAATAGTAAGTTGCCGTAATCCAATAAATACTTATGATGTGATTACATTTTGAGTTATAATGCATCTGAATCTTTTAGAATGTTTTGAAAAAGCATATGTTGTAGGTTTAATTATTTCCTCATTTGCAAGGCAACACAAAAATGCTTAAAAGTGGTTTAACATATACACTTTTAGCTAAATACATGGCATGTGTGACTAACAACTCATGGGCTAGTTCTTTGAAAATGTGTTTGCATTTTTGTTCTAAATTTAAAAAGGTTACCTACAGCAATGCAGATATTTGAAATGACATTTAATACATGTTAATAATAACAATAAGAAGACTAGAAAAATTATAATTACCCATTAACTAAAACCTTAAATTAAAGAAATGAAAAATTATCTACTTCCATATATTTTCTAAATAGAAAACTTAGGATTTTGTGTCCATAAAGCAAATCTTGAGTAATACAACTCACTAGACTGGCTACACTCAACACTTATATGCCCAATACATCCTACTTCTGCCTGAAAACGCAGGTTATGTTTTATTGCAAGAGCCCATTTTATGAAGCAACAATAGACTAGAATCAAACTGCCAACAAATTAGGAATAAATTCTGTGTTATTTATACATTTAATAGAAATTCTTTGCTCACAAATCTACCAGGCTCTGCAGGTAGCATAGCTAGCCCACAGAATATACCTCTGAAACTACTACATATAAAGGCATGTTAAGTATCTGTTTCTATGATATTGTTAGGAATACCTTGTTACACACAATCCAGTGTTGCCAATTGCAGATCTCCTTCATGTCACAAACCTAATATCTGCTTTGTTAGTATTTCAAGCAACTGATCTATTCATTGGAGTATATAGATCTCAAAGGGGAAATAAAGAATTGAAAATATTAATGGGTCATTTAAATATTCATATGATAAAAGAAAGTAATTATAAAGTATTCCTTGAAGAAATCCTGGATAGGCATAATTTAAGGATCAGTATAGAAAAACCCACAAAAAAAGAATGAAGTGCTCCTAATCATGTATCACTGTTTTTTATTTTGTTTTTAGCATGTTCATACATACCAAAAACAAAATAGAAAACTTCAGTCATACAGGGAGGCAAATACAATCATATTGGTCAAACTTCAAAAACTAAACTTTGAGAAAATATCACACAAACTAATTCTGAGCATGGGAGACAAATAAACAAGGACAGTTCTTAGAAATTATCTGGCAAAAGTAAGCTGTGAATATATATGATACTAATGACATAAGTGAGACTCTGCAGAAAGCATCTCTGCCAAGAAGGCCCACTTTCTCACTAGTCCACCTCTGCCTTGTGTATATGAGCGTGAGGCAGACCCAAACTGTAGCACCATGGGATGCCTGATGCGGAGCACATCACCTCCCCATATTGGTTGAGTATATGAGCATGAGGCAGACCCAGACTGTAGCACCATGGGATGCCTGATGCTGAGCACATCACCTCCCCATATTGGTTGTGTATATGAGCGTGAGCCACACCCAGACTAGCACCATGAGATGCCTGATGCGGAGCACATCACCTCCCCATATTGGTTGAGTATATGAGCATGAGGTAGACCCAGACTGTAGCACCATGGGATGCCTGATGCTGAGCACATCACCTCCGCATATTGGTTGAGTATATGAGCATGAGGCAGACCCAGACTGTAGCACCATGGGATGCCTGATGCTGAGCACATCACCTCCGCATATTGGTTGAGTATATGAGCGTGAGGCAGACCCAGACTGTAGCACCATGGGATGCCTGATGCTGAGCACATCACCTCCCCATATTGATTGAATGATTGCCCATCTCTGCTGTGTGTATGTGTGTGCTGATATGACAGCAAAAAAAAAAAAAAAAAAACGCTTTCAATAAAACAGCTCAAAATGGGTTACACTACCAATGCTGAAGGTATAAAATAAATGTCAATGTTAAGGTTAGAGATCTAAAAATTTGAAAGACAGGAATAAGGAATAATCAAAGATGAAACATAATACAGTTTAAATTCAACTAAACAGACATATGTGGTTAATAAATCATTAAATATGGTGCAGTGGCCCTTGTCTACCAGCTGCTCCCACATTATCCCATATATTTACACACTGACAACTGCAGCACACTCTTCCTCCATATAGTGCAGTGGTCCCAAGTTGGACTCTGCCAGATCCTCTAAAATTATTAATACATTATCCCATATATTTGTACACTGACAGCTGTGGAACATGCTTTCCCTATCTAGTGCAGTGGTCCCAAGTTGGACTCCACCAGCTGCTCTAAAATTTGTAATACATTATTACACATATCTGTACCTTTCTAATTACATGTTTATAGCTGTGGAACATGCTTTCCGTATCTAGTGCAGTGGTCGCAATTTGGACTCCACCAGCTGCTCTAAAATTAGTAATATATTATCCCATATATTTGTACACTGTGGAACATGCTTTCCCTATCTAGTGCAGTGGTCCCAAGTTGGACTCCACCAGCTGCTCTAAAATTAGTAATACATTATCCCATATATTTGTACACTTTGGAACATGCTTTACCTATCTAGTGCAGTGGTCCCAAGTTGTACTCCACCAGCTGCTCTAAAATTAGTAATACATTATCCCATATATTTGTACACTGTGGAACATGCTTTCCCTATCTAGTGCAGTGGTTCCAAGCTGGACTCCACCAGCTGCTCTAAAATTAGTAATACATTATCCCATATATTTCTACACTTTGGAACATGCTTTCCCTATCTAGTGCAGTGGTCCCAAGTTGGGCTCCACCAGCTGCTCTAAAATTAGTAATACATTATCCCATATATTTGTACACTGTGGAACATGCTTTCCCTATCTAGTGCAGTGGTCCCAAGTTGGACTCCACCAGCTGCTCTAAAATTAGTAATACATTGTCCCATATATTTGTACACTGTGGAACATGCTTTCCCTATCTAGTGCAGTGGTCCCAAGTTGGACTTCACCAGCTGCTCTAAAATTAGTAATACATTATCCCATATATTTGTACACTGTGGAACATGCTTTCCCTATCTAGTGCAGTGGTCCCAAGTTGGACTCCACCAGCTGCTCTAAAATTAGTAATACATTATCCCATATATTTGTACACTGTGGAACACTTTCCTTATCTAGTGCAGTGGTCCCAAGTTGGACTCCACAAGCTGCTCTAAAATTAGTAATACATTATCCCATATATTTGTACACTGTGGAACATGCTTTCCCTATCTAGTGCAGTGGTCCCAAGTTGGACTCCACCAGTTGCTCTAAAATTAGTAATACATTATCCCATATATTTGTACACTGTGGAACATGCTTTCCCTATCTAGTGCAGTGGTCCCAAGTTGGACTCCACCAGCTGCTCTAAAATTAGTAATACATTATCCCATATATTTGTACACTGTGAAACATGCTTTCCCTATCTAGTGCAGTGGTCCCAAGTTGGACTCCACCAGCTGCTCTAAAATTAGTAATACATTATCCCATATATTTGTACACTGTGGAACATGCTTTCCCTATCTAGTGCAGTGGTCCCAAGTTGGACTCCACCAGCTGCTCTAAAATTAGTAGTACATTATCCCATATATTTGTACACTGTGGAACATGCTTTCCCTATCTAGTGCAGTGGTCCCAAGTTGGACTCCACCAGCTGCTCTAAAATTAGTAATACATTATCCCATATATTTGTACACTGTGGAACATGCTTTCCCTATCTAGCGCAGTGGTCCCAAGTTGGACTCCACCAGCTGCTCTAAAATTAGTAATACATTATCCCATATATTTGTACATTGTGGAACATGCTTTCCCTATCCAGTGCAGTGGCCCCAAGTTGGACTCCACCATCTGCTCTAAAATTAGTAATACATTATCCCATATATTTGTACACTGTGGAACATGCTTTCCCTATCTAGCGCAGTGGTCCCAAGTTGGGCTCCACCAGCTGCTCTGAAATTAGTAATACATTATTACACATATCTGTACACTGACAGCTGTGGAACATGCTTTCCGTATCTAGTGCACTGGTTGCAAGTTGGACTCCACCAGCTGCTCTAAAATTAGTAATACAATATCCCATATATTTGTATACTGTGGAACAGGCTTTCCCTATCTAGTGCAGTAGTCCCAAGTTGGACTCCACCAGCTGCTCTAAAATTAGTAATACAATATCCCATATATTTGTATACAGTGGAACATGCTTTCCCTATCTAGTGCAGTGGTCGCAATTTGGGCTCCACCAGCTGCTCTGAAATTAGTAATACATTATTACACATATCTGTACACTGACAGCTGTGGAACATGCTTTCAGTATCTAGTGCAGTGTTTACAAGTTGGACTCCACCAGCTGCACTAAAATTAGTAATACATTATCCCATATATTTGTAAACTGTGGAACACGCTTTCCCTAGCTAGTGCAGTGGTTCCAAGTTGGACTCCACCAGCTGCTCTAAAATTAGTAATACATTATCCCATATATTTGTATACTGTGGAACACGCTTTCCCTATCTAGTGCAGTGGTCCCAAGTTGGACTCCACCAGCTGCTCTAAAACTAGTAATACATTATCCCATATATTTGTACACTGTGGAACATGCTTTCCCTATCCAGTGCAGTGGTCCCAAGTTGGACTCCACCAGCTGCTCTAAAACTAGTAATACATTATCCCATATATTTGTACACTGTGGAACACGCTTTCCCTCTCTGGCGCAGTGGTCCCAAGTTGGACTCCACCAGCTGCTCTAAAATTAGTAATACATTATTACACATATCTGTACACTGTGGAACATGCTTTCCCTATCTAGTGCACTGGTCCCAAGTTGGACTCCACCAGCTGCTCTAAAATTAGTAATACATTATCCCATATATTTGTACACTGTGGAACATGCTTTCCCTATCTAGCGCAGTGGTCACAAGTTGGACTCCACCAGCTACTCTAAAATTAGTAATACATTATCCCATATATTTGTACACTGTGGAACATGCTTTCCCTATCCAGTGCAGTGGTCCCAAGTTGGGCTCCACCAGCTGCTCTAAAATTAGTAATACATTATCCCATATATTTGTACACTGTGGGTCACGCTTTCCCTATCTAGTGCAGTGGTCCCAAGTTGGACTCCACAAGCTGCTCTAAAATTAGTAATACAATATCCCATATATTTGTATACTGTGGAACAGGCTTTCCCTATCTAGTGCAGTGGTCGCAAGTTGGGCTCCACAAACTGCTCTAAAATTAGTAACACCTTATTACACATATCTGTACACTGACAGCTGTGGAACATGCTTTCCGTATCTAGTGCAGTGGTCGCAAGTTGGACTCCACCAGCTGCACTAAAATTAGTAATACATTATCCCATATATTTGTATACTGTGGAACACGCTTTCCCTATCTAGTGCAGTGGTTCCAAGTTGGACTCCACCAGCTGCTCTAAAATTAGTAATACATTATCCCATATATTGGTATACTGCGGAACACGCTTTCCCTATCTAGTGCAGTGGTCCCAAGTTGGATTCCACCAGCTGCTCTAAAATTAGTAATACATTATCCCATATATTGGAATACTGCGGAACACGCTTTCCCTATCTAGTACATTGGTCCCAAGTTGAACTCCACCAGCTGCTCTAAAATTAGTAATACATTATCCCATATATTTGTATACTGTGGAACATGCTTTCCCTATCTAGTGCAGTGGTCCCAAGTTGGACTCCACCAGCTGCTCTAAAATTAGTAATACATTATCCCATATATTTGTACACTGTGGAACATGCTTTCCCTATCTAGTGCAGTGGTCCCAAGTTGGACTCCACCAGTTGCTCTAAAATTAGTAATACATTATCCCATATATTTGTACACTGTGCAACATGCTTTCCCTATCTAGTGCAGTGGTCCCAAGTTGGACTCCACCAGCTGCTCTAAAATTAGTTATACATTATCCCATATATTTGTACACTGTGGAACATGCTTTCCCTATCTAGCGCAGTGGTCCTGAGTTGGACTCCACCAGCTGCTCTAAAATTAGTAATACATTATCCCATATATTTGTACGCTGTGGAACATGCTTTCCCTATCCAGTGCAGAAGTCCCAAGTTGGACTCCACCAGTTGCTCTAAAATTAGTAATACATTATCCCATATATTTGTACACTGTGGAACATGCTTTCCCTATCTAGTGCAGTGGTCCCAAGTTGGACTCCACCAGCTGCTCTAAAATTAGTAATTCAATATCCCATATATATGTATACTTTGGAACAGGCTTTCCCTATCGAGTGCAGTGGTCGCAAGTTGGGCTCCACCAGTTGCTCTGAAATTAGTAATACATTGTTACACATATCTGAACACTGACAGCTGTGGAACATGCTTTCCGTATCTAGTGCAGTGGTCGCAAGTTGGACTCCACCAGCTGCACTAAAATTAGTAATACATTATCCCATATATTTGTATACTGTGGAACACGCTTTCCCTATCTAGTGCAGTGGTCCCAAGTTGGACTCCACCAGCTGCTCTGAAATTAGTAATACATTATTACACATATCTGTACACTGACAGCTGTGGAACATGCTTTCCGTATCTAGTGCAGTGGTCCCAAGTTGGACTCCACCAGCTGCACTAAAATTAGTAATACATTATCCCATATATTTGTATACTGTGGAACACGCTTTCCCTATCTAGTGCAGTGGTTCCAAGTTGGACTCCACCAGCTGCTCTAAAATTAGTAATACATTATCCCATATATTGGTATACTGCGGAACACGCTTTCCCTATCTAGTACATTGGTCCCAAGTTGAACTCCACCAGCTGCTCTAAAATTAGTAATACATTATCCCATATATTTGTATACTGTGGAACATGCTTTCCCTATCTAGTGCAGTGGTCCCAAGTTGGACTCCACCAGCTGCTCTAAAATTAGTAATACATTATCCCATATATTTGTACACTGTGGAACATGCTTTCCCTATCTAGTGCAGTGGTCCCAAGTTGGACTCCACCAGTTGCTCTAAAATTAGTAATACAGTATCCCATATATTTGTACACTGTGGAACATGCTTTCCCTATCTAGTGCAGTGGTCCCAAGTTGGACTCCACCAGCTGCTCTAAAATTAGTAATACATTATCCCATATATTTGTACACTGTGGAACATGCTTTCCCTATCTAGGGCAGTGGTCCCAAGTTGGACTCCACCAGCTGCTCTAAAATTAGTAATACATTATCCCATATATTTGTACACTGTGGAACATACTTTCCCTATCTAGCGCAGTGGTCCTGAGTTGGACTCCACCAGCTGCTCTAAAATTAGTAATACATTATCCCATATATTTGCACACTGTGGAACATGCTTTCCCGATCCAGTGCAGAAGTCCCGAGTTGGACTCCACCAGTTGCTCTAAAATTAGTAATACATTATCCCATATATTTGTACACTGTGGAACATGCTTTCCCTATCTAGTGCAGTGGTCCCAAGTTGGACTCCACCAGCTGCTCTAAAATTAGTAATTCAATATCCCATATATATGTATACTTTGGAACAGGCTTTCCCTATCGAGTGCAGTGGTCGCAAGTTGGGCTCCACCAGTTGCTCTGAAATTAGTAATACATTGTTACACATATCTGTACACTGACAGCTTTGGAACATGCTTTCCGTATCTAGTGCAGTGGTCGCAAGTTGGACTCCACCAGCTGCACTAAAATTAGTAATACATTATCCCATATATTTGTATACTGTGGAACACGCTTTCCCTATCTAGTGCAGTGGTCCCAAGTTGGACTCCACCAGCTGCTCTAAAATTAGTAATACAATATCCCATATATTTGTATACTGTGGAACAGGCTTTCCCTATCTAGTGCAGTGGTCGCTATTTGGGCTCCACCAGCTGCTCTGAAATTAGTAATACATTATTACACATATCTGTACACTGACAGCTGTGGAACATGCTTTCCGTATCTAGTGAAGTGGTCGCAAGTTGGACTCCACCAGCTGCACTAAAACTAGTAATACATTATCCCATATATTTGTACACTGTGGAACATGCTTTCCCTATCCAGTGCAGTGGTCCCAAGTTGGACTCCACCAGCTGCTCTAAAATTAGTAATACATTATCCCATATATTTGTACACTGTGGAACACGCTTTCCCTATCTAGCGCAGTGGTCGCAAGTTGGACTCCACCAGCTGCTCTAAAATTAGTAATACATTATTACACATATCTGCACACTGACAGCTGTGGAACATGCTTTCCATATCTAGTGCAGTGGGCGCAAGTTGGACTCCACCAGCTGCTCTAAAATTAGTAATACATTATACCATATATTTGTACACTGTGGAACACGCTTTCCCTATCTGGTGCAGTGGTCCCAAGTTGGACTCCATCAGCTGCTCTAAAATTAGTAATACATTATTACACATATCTGTACACTGACAGCTGTGGAACATGCTTTCCGTATCTATTGCAGTGGTCGCAAGTTGGACTCTACGAGCTGCTCTAAAATTAGTAATACATTATCCCATATATTTGTACACTGTGGAACACGCTTTCCCTATCTAGTGCAGTGGTCCCAAGTTGGACTCCACCAGCTGCTCTAAAATTAGTAATACATTACCCATATATTTGTATACTGTGGAACATGGTTTCCCTCACCAGTGCCGTGGTCCCAAGTGGTGACCACTAGCTGCTACTACATTAATCCTACATTACCCATATATTTGTACACTGAAAGCTGTAGATCACGCTTTCCCTTTCTAGTGCAGTGGTCCCAAGTTGGACCTTGCCACCTGCTCCCACATTATCCCATATACTATCCTATCCAGCAGTTTTGCTAGTAAGCCAGAAGTCAAACTTCTTTTGTTGTAGTTTTCCTCGTATGCCAGCAGTCAAGCTCTTCTTGTTGTAGTTTTGCTAGTATGCAAAATATCAACTGCTCATGTTGTAATTATGTTTGTATGCCAACAGTAAAGCTTCTCAGGTTGTCTCACTAGTATGCCCAGAACCAAGCTTTTAATGTGTACTTTTGCTGGTATGCCAACACTGAAGCTTCTCATGTTCCAGTTTTGTTAGTATGCCAAAGCTGAAGCTTCTCATTTTGCAGTTTGTTAGTATGCCAATATTGAAACTTTTAATGTTGTAGTTTTGCGAGTATGATTCAGTGAAGCTTCTCATGTTTTATATTTGAGGGTATGCCAAAAGTTAAGCCTCTCATGTTGTAGTTTTGCTAGTATGATCACAGCCAAGGTTCTCATGTTGTAGTTTTGCTGGTATGTTCAAAGCCAAGCTTCTCATGTCTTAGATTTGCTGCTATGTTTACAGCCAAGAGTAAATACATGTTTTAGTTTTGCTGGTATGCTCACAGCCATTCTTCTCATGTTATAGTTTTGCTGGTATCTTCACAGCCAACTTTCTCATGCATAAGATTTGCTTGTATGCTCACAGACAAGCTTCTAATATTATACATTTGCTAGTATGCTCACAGCCAAACTTCTCATGTTATAGTTGTGCTAGTATGCTCTCAGCCAAACTTCTCATGTTGTAGTTTTGCTAATATGCTCACAGCCAAGCTTCTGATGTTTTAGTTTTGCTAATATGCTCAAAGCCAAGCTTCTCATCTTTTAGTTATGCTAGAATGCTCACAGCCAAACTTCTCATGTTTTAGTTTTGCTGGTATGCTCACAGCCATGGTTTTCATGTTTTAGTTTTGCTGGTATGCTGACAGCCAAGCTTCTCATGTTTTAGGTTCGCTGGTATGCTAACAGCCAAGCTTCTCATTTTTTAGTTTTGCTGGTATGCTCCTAGCAAAGGTTCTCTAGTTCTAGGTGTGCTGGTATGCTCACAGCCTAGCTTCTCAAGTTTTAGTTTTGCTAGAATTCTCAATGCCAAGTCTCTCATGTTTTAGGTTTACTGGTATTCTCACAGACAAGCTTCTCATTTTTTAGTTTTCCTGGTATGCTCACAGCCAAGATTCTCAAGTTTTAGTTTTGCTGGTAAGCTGACAGCCAAGCTTCTCATGTTGTAGTTTTGCTGGTATGTTCACAGCCAAGCTTCTCATGTTGTTTTGATAATAAGCTCAAGGCCAAGTTTCTCATGTTTTAGTTTTGCTGGTATGCTCACAGGCAAGCTTCTCATGTTTTAGTTTTACTAGTATGCTGAGAGCCAAGCTTCTCATGTTGTAGTTTTGCAAGTATGCTCACAGCCAAGTTGCTCATGTTGTACTTTTGCTGGTATACTGACAGCCAAGCTTCTCATGTTTTAGTTTTCCAGGTATGCTCACAGCCAAGCTGCTCATGTTGTACTTATGCTGGTATGCTCACAGCCAAACTTCTCATGTTTTAGTTTTGCTGGTATGCTCACAACCAAGCTGCTCATGTTGTACTTTTGCTGGTATACTCACAGCCAAGCTTCTCATGTTTTAGTTTTGCAGGTATGCTCACAGCTAAGCTGCTCATGTTGCACTTTTGCTGGCATGCTCTTAGCCAAGCTTCTCATGTTTTAGTTTTGCTGGTATACTCACAGCCAAGCTGCTCATGTTGTACTTTTGTTGGTATGCTCACAGCCAAGCTGCTCATGTTGTACTTTTGCTGGTATACTCATAGCTAAGCTTCTCATGTTTTAGTTTTGCAGGTATGCTCACAGCCAAGCTGCTCATGTTGTACTTTTGCTGGTATGCTCGCAGCCAAGCTTCTCATGTTGTACTTTTGCAGGTATGCTCACAGCAAGCTGCTCATGTTGTACTTTTGCTGGTTTCTCACAGCCAAGCTTCTCATGTTGTAGTTTTGCTGGTATGCTCACAGCCAAGCTGCTCATGTTGTACTTTTGCTGGTTTCTCACAGCCAAGCTTCTCATACATTAGTTTTGCTAGTATGCTCACAGACAAGACTCTCATGTTTTAGTTTTGCTGGCATGCTCATTGCAAAGCTTCTCATGTTTTAGTTTTGCTAGTATTCTCACAGCCAAGCCTCTCATGTTTTAGTTTTGCCAGTATTCTCACAGCCAAGCCTCTCACGTTTTAGTTTTGCTAGTATGCTCACAGCCAAGCTTCTGTTTAATTTTGTTAGTATTCTCACAGCCAAGCCTCTCATGTTTTAGTTTTGCTAGCATGCTCACTGCAGAGCTTGTAATGTTTCAGTTTTGCGGGCATGCTCACTGCAAAGCTTCTCATGCTTTAGTTTTGCTAGTATAGTCACAGCCAAGTTTCTCATGCTGTAGTTTTGCTAAAATGCTCACAGCCATGCTACTGATGTTTTAGTTTTGCTGGAATGCTGACAGCCAAGCTTCACATGTATTAGTTTTGCTGGTATGCTCACAGCCAAGTTTGTCATCTTGTAATTTTGGTAGTATGCTCACAACCAATCCTTGTTTTTTGTACTTCGTGTACTATGCTCAAAGCTTAGCTTCTCATGTTGTAGTTTTGCTGGTATGCTCACAGCCAAGCTTCTCTTGCTGTAGTTTTGCAAGTATGCTCACAGCCAAGCTGCTCATGTTATACTTTTGCTGGTATTCTCACAGCCAAACGGCCACGCCGAAGCCGATTTGACAGAGCATTTGACTCTCACCTAGACGGCCGTGGTTCGATCCCAAGCGACGGAATGTGAGATTTGTGGTTGACAATACGGCACTGGGGCGGGTTTTCTTCGGGTACTCCGGTTTCCCCCGCAATCGCATTCCACCGGTGCTCCATCATCATTCATGCATCATCAGTGACATTATTATTTAAAGCGGGCGTTAAACACTACCCAAAAAAAAAACAAAAAAAAACTCACAGACAGGCTTCTAATGTTTTAGTTTTGCTAGTATTCTTACAGCCAAGCCTCTCATGTTTTAGTTTTGCTAGTATTCTCACAGCCAAGCCTCTCATGTTTTAGTTTTGCTGGCATGCTCACAGCAAAGCTTCTCATGATTTAGTTTTGCTAGTATGCTCACAGCAAAGCATGTCATGTTTTAGTTTTGATAGTATTCTTACAGCCAAGCTTTTCATGTGTAAGTTTTGCTAGTATTCTCACAGCCAAATCTCTGATGCTTTAGTTTTGCTAGTATTCTCACAGCCAAGCCTCTCATGCTTTAGTTTTACAGCTATGCTCACAGCCAAGCTGCTCATGTTTTAGTTTTGCTAGTATTCTTACAGCCAAGCTTTTCATGTGTAAGTTTTGCTAGTATTCTCACAGCCAAGCCTCTGATGCTTTAGTTTTGCTAGTATTCTCACAGCCAAGCCTCTCATGCTTTAGTTTTGCAGGTATGCTCACAGCCAAGCTGCTCATGTTGTACCTCTGCATATATACTCACAGCCAAGCTTTTCATGTTTTAGTTTTACTAGTATTCTCACAGCCAAGCCTCTCATGATTTAGTTTTACTGACATACTCACTGCAAAGCTTCTCATTATTTAGTTTTGCTAGTATGCTCACAGCCAAACCTCTCATGTTTTAGTTTTGCTAGTATTGTCACAGCCAAGCTTCTCATGTTTTAGTTTTGCTAGTATGCTCACAGCCAAACCTCTCATGTTTTAGTTTTGCTAGTATTCTCAGAGCCAAGCCTGTCATGTTTTAGTTTTGCTTCTATTCTCACAGCCAAGCTTCTCATGTTTTAGTTTTGCTGGCATGCTCACTGCAAAGCTTCTCATGCTTTAGTTTTGCTAGTATAGTCAGAGCCAAGTTTCTCATGCTGTAGTTTTGCTAAAATGCTTACAGACATGCTACTGATGATTTAGTTTTGCTGGAATGCTGACAGCCAAGCTTCTCATGTATTAGTTTTGCTGGTATGCTCACAGCCAAATTTCTCATGTTGTAATTTTGCTAGTATGCACACAACCAAGCCTCCTTTTTTGTACTTGTGTACTATGCTCAAAGCCAAGCTTCTTATGTTGTAGTTTTGCTGGTATGCTCAAAGCCAAACTTCTCAGGTTGTAATTTTTTTGGTATGCTCCCAGCCAAACTACTCATGTTTTAGTTTTGCTGGCATACGCACAGCCAAGCTTCTCATTTTGTAGTTTTGCAGATATGCTCACAGCCAAGCTGCTCATGTTGTACTTTTGCTGGTATACTCAGAGCCAAGCTTCTCATGTCTTAGTTTTGCTAGTATTCTCACAGCCAAGCCTCTAATGTTTTATTTTTGCTAGTATTCTCACAGCCAAGCCTCTCATGTTTTAGTTTTGCTGGCATGCTCACTGCAAAGCTTCTCATGCTTTAGTTTTGCTAGTATGCTCACAGTCAAGCCTCTAATGTTTTAGTTTTGCTTGTATTCTCACAGCCAAACTTCTCATGCTGTAGTTTTGCTAATATTCTCACAGCCACACCTCTCATGCTTTAGTTTTGCAGGAATGCTCACAGCCAAGCTGCTCATGTTCTACTTCTGCATATATACTCACAGCCAAGCTTCTCATGTTTTAGTTTTACTAGTATTCTCACAGCCAAGCCTCTCATATTTTAGTTTTGCTACATGCTCACTGCAAAGCTTCGTATGCTTTAGTTGTACTAGTATGCTCACAGCCGAACCTCTCATATTTAATTTTGCTAGTATTCTCACAGCGAAGCTTCTCATGTTTTAGTTTTGCTAATATTCTCATATCCAAGCCTCTCATGTTTTAGTTTTGCTAGTGTTCTCTCAGCCAAGCCTCTCATGTTTTAGTTTTGCTAGTGTTCTCGCAGCCAAGCCTCTCATGTTTTAGTTTTTCTATTATGCTCACAGCCAAGCCTCTCATGGTTTAGTTTTGCTGGCATGCTCACTGCTAAACTTCTCATGATTTAGTTTCGCTTGTATGCTCACATCCAAACCTCTCATGTTTTAGCTTTGCTAGTATTTAATCTCACAGCCAAGCTTCTCATGTTTTAGTTTTGCTGGTATGTTCACAGCCAAGCTTCTCATGTTGTTTTGCTAATAAGATCACAGCCAAGTTTCTAATGTTTTAGTTTTGCTGGTATGCTCACAGCCAAGCTTCTCATGTTTTAGTTTTACTGGTATGCTGAGAGCCAAGCTTCTCACGTTTTAGTTTTGCTGGTATATTCACAGCCAAGCTTCTCATGTTGTAGTTTTACAGGTATGATCACAGCCAAACTGCTCATGTTGTACTTTTGCTGGTTAACTGACGGCCAAGCTTCTCATGTTTTAGTTTTGCAGGTATGCTCACAGCCAAGCTGCTCATGTTGTACTTTTGTTGGTATGCTCACAGCCAAACTTATCATATTGTACTTTTGCTGATATACACACAGCCAAGCTTCTCATGTTGTACTTTTGCTGGTATGCTCATAGCCAAGCTTCTCATGCTTTAGTTTTGCTGGTATGCTCACAGCCAAGCTGCTCATGTTGTCCTTTTGCAGGTATACTCACAGCCAAGCTTCTCATGCTTTAGTTTTGCTAGTATGCTCACAGCCCAGCTTCTCATGTTTTAGTTTTGCTAGTATTCTCATAGCCAAGCCTCCCATGTTTTAGTTTTGCTGGCATGCTCACTTCAAAGCTTCTCATGCATTAGTTTAGCTAGTATGCTCACAGCCAAGCCTCTCATGTCTTAGTTTTGCTACTATTCTCACAGCCAAGCCTCTCATGTTTTAGTTTTGCTAGTATTCTCACAGCCAAGCCTCTCATGTTTTAGTTTTGCTAGTATGCTCACAGCCAAGCTTCTCATGTTTTAGTTTTGCTAGTATTCACACAGCCAATCCTCTCATTTTTTAGTTTACTAGTATGCTCACAGCCAAGTTTCTCATGTTTTAGTTTTGCTGACATGCTCACTGCAAAAGTTCTCATGTTTTAGTTATGCTGGCATGCTCCTTGCAAAGCTTCTCATTCTGTAGTTTTGCTAATAGAGTCACAGCCAAGCTTTTCTAGCTGTAGTTTTACTAAAATGCTCACAGCCATGCTTCTGATGTGTTAGTTTTGCTGGAATGCAGAGAGCCATGCTTTGCATGTATTAGTTTTGCTGGTATGCTCACAGCCAAGTTAGTTATGTTGTAGTTTTGCTTGTATGCTCACAACCAAGCCTCCTTTGTTGTACTTTGTGTACTATGCTCAAAGCCAAGCTTCTCATGTTATAGTTTTGCTGGAATGCTCAAAGCCAAGCTTCTCATGTTGTAGTTTTGTTTGTATGCTCACAGCCAAACTTCTCATTTAGTATTTTTGCTAGTATGCTCAAACTCAAGCTTCTGGTATTGTATTCCTGCAGGTTTGCTTACTACAGAGCTTCGCATGTTTTATATTTGTTGGTATGCTCACAGCCAAGCTTCTCATGTTATTGATTTTTTAATATGCTCACAGTCAAGCATCTGATGTTAAGGTTCTGCTAATAAGATGACAGCCAAGCTTCTCATGTGGTTGTCTTGCTGGTGTGCTCTCAGTCAAGCTTCTCAAGTTTTAGTTTTGCTAGTATGCTCACAGCCTAGCTTCTAATGTTGTACTTTTGCAAGTATCTCATACCCAAGCTTCCCAAGTTTTAGTTTTGCTGGTATACTCACAGCCAAGTTTCTCATGTTGTAGTTTTACTGGTCTGCTTACTGCCAAGCCTCATGTTTTAGTTTTGCTACTGTTCTCACAGCAAAGCCTGTAATGTTTTAGTTTTGCTAGTATTCTCACAACCATGCCTCTCATATTTTAGTTTTGCTAGTATCTCACAGCCAGCCTCTCATGTTTTAGTTTTGCTAGTATTTTCACAGCCAAGCCTCTCATGTTTTAGTTTTGCTATTATCTCACAGCCAAGCCTCTTATGCTTTAGTTTTGCTAGTATTTTCACAGCCAAGCTTCTCATGTTTTAGTTTAAGTGGCATGCTCACTGCAAAGCTTCTCATGGTGTAGTTTTGCTAGTATGCCCAGAGCCGAGCCTCTCATGTTTTATTTTTGCTAGTATTCTCACAGCCAAGCTTCTCATGCTTTAGTTTTGCTAGTATAGTCACAGCCAAGCATCTCGTGCCGTAGTTTTGCTAAAATGAATACAGCCATGCTTCTGATGTTTTAGTTTTGCTAGTGTTCTCACAGCCAAGCCTCTCATGTTTTAGTTCTGCTAGTATGCTCACAGCCAAGCTTCTCTTGTTTTAGTTTATCTAGTATTCTCACAGCCAAGCCTCTCATGTATTAGTTTTGCTGGCATGCTCACTGCAAAGCTTCTCATGCTTTATTTTGGCTAGTATGCTCACAGCCAAGCCTCTCATGTTTTAGTTTTGCTTGTATGCTCACAGCCAAGCTTCTCATGTTTTAGTTTTGCTAGTATTCTCACAGCCAAGCCTCTCATGTTTTAGTTTTCCTGGCATGCTCACTGCAAAACTTCTCATGCTTTAGTTTTGCTAGTATTCTCACAGCCAAACCTCTCATGTTTTAGTTTTGCTAGTATTCTCACAGCTAAACCTCTCATGTTTTAGTTTTGCCAGTATTATCACAGCCAAGTCTCTTATGTTTTAGTTTTGCTAGTATGCTCACAGCCAAGCTTCCCTATTTTAGTTTTGCTGGCATGTCCATTGCAAAGCTTCAAGTGCTTTAGTTTTGCTAATATAGCCACAGCCAAGCTTCTCATGCTGTAGTTTTGCTAAAATGCTCACGGCTATGCTTCTGATGTTTTAGTTTTGCTGGAATGCAGTCAGCCATGCTTTGCATGTATTAGTTTTGCTGGTATGCTCACAACCAAGTTTGTCATGTTGTAGTTTTGCTTGTATGCTCACAACCAAGCCTCCTTTGATGTGCTTTGTGTACTATGCTCAAAGCCAAGCTTCTCATGTTGTAGTTTTGCTGGTATGCTCGAAGCCAAGCTTCTCATGTTGTAGTTTTGTTGGTATGCTCACAGCCACACTACTCATTTAGTATTTTTGCCAGAATGCTCAAAGTCAAGTTTCTCGTATTGTAATCCTGCTGGTATTCTTACTACAGAGCTTCTCATGTTTTATTTTTTTGGTATGCTCACAGCCAAGCTTCTCATGTTGTTATTTTTTTAATATGCTCACAGTCATGAATCTGATGTTACAGTTATGCTAATATGATGACAGCCAAGCTTCTCATGTGGTAGTTTTGCTGGTATGCTCTCAGCCAAGCTTCTCATGTTGTAATTTTGCAAGTATTCTCACACCCATGCTTCTCAAGTTTTAGTTTTCCTGGTATCCTCACAGCCAAGCTTTTCATGTTATAGTTTTGGAGGTATGTTCACAGCCAAACTTCTCATGTTTTAGTTTTGCTGTTATACTCACAGACAAGCTTTTCATGTTGTAATATTGCAGGTATGCTTACAGCCAAGCTACTTCTGTTGTACTTTAGCTGGTATACTCACTGCCATGCTTCTCATGTTTTAGTTTTGCTAGTATTCTCACAGCCATGCCTCTCATGTCTTAGTTTTGCTAGTATTCTTGCAGCCAAGCCTCTCATGTTTTTGTTTTGCTGGCATGCTCACTGCAAAGCTCCTCATGCTTTAGTTTTACTAGTAAGCTCACAGCCAAGCTTGTCATATTTTTTTTTTTTGCTAGTATTCTCACAGCCAAGCTTCTCATGTTTTAGTTTTGCTAGTATCTCACAGCCAAGCCTCTCATGTTTTAGTTTTGCTAGTATTCTCACGGACAAGCTTCTCATGTTTTAGTTTTGCTAGTATTTCACAGCCAGGCCTCTCATGTTTTAGTTTTGCTAGTATTCTCCCAGCCAAGCCTCTCATGTATTAGTTTTGCTGGCATGGTCACTGCAAAGCTTCGCATGCTTTAGTTTTGCTTGTATGCTCAAAGCCAAGCCTCTCATGTCTTAGATTTGCTACTATTCTCACAGCTTAGCCTCTCATGTTTTAGTTTTGCTGGCATGCCCACTGCAAAGCTCCTCATGCTTTAGTTTTGCTAGTATGCTCACAGCCAAGCCTGTCATGTTTCAGTTTTGCTAGTATTCTCACAGCCAAGCCTCAAATGTTATAGTTTTGATAGTTTTCTCACAGCCAAGCCTCTCATGTTTTAGTTTTGCTAGTATTCTCACAGCCAAGCCTCTCATGTTTTAGTTTTGCTAGTATGGTCACAGCCAAGCTTCTCATGTTTTAGTTTTGCTGGTATACTCACAGACAAGCTTCTCATGTTGTAGTAATACAGGTATGCTCACAGCAAAGCTACTTATGTTGTACTTTTGCTGGGATACTCAAAGCCAAGCTTCTCATGTTTTAGTTTTGCTATTATTCTCACAGCCAAGCCTCTCATGTTTTAGTTTTGCAAGTATTCTCACAGCCAAGCCTCTCATGTTTTAGTTTTGCTAGTATTCTCACAGCCAAGCTTCTCATGTTTTAGTTTTGCTGGCATGCTCACAGGAAAGCCTCTCATGCTTTAGTTTTGCTAGTATGCTCAAGGCCAAGCTTCTCTTGTTTTAGTTTTGCTAGTATTCTCGCAGCCATGCTTAAAATGTCTTAGTTTTGCTAGTATTCTTGCAGCCAAGCCTCTCATGTTTTTGTTTTGCATGCATGCTCACTGCAAAGCTCCTCATCCTTTAGTTTTGCTAGTATGCTCACAGCCAAGCTTCTCATGTTTTAGTTTTGCTAGTATCTCACAGCCAAGCCTCTCATGTTTTAGTTTTGCTAGTATTCTCACAGCCAAGCCTCTCATGTAGTAGTTTTGCTGGCATGGTCACTGCAAAGCTTCGCATGCTTTAGTTTTGCTAGTATGCTCAAAGCCAAGCCTCTCATGTCTTAGATTTGCTACTATTCTCACAGCTTAGCCTCTCATGTTTTAGTTTTGCTGGCATGCCCACTGCAAAGCTCCTCATGCTTTAGTTTTGCTAGTATGCTCACAGCCAAGCCTGTCATGTTTCAGTTTTACTAGTATTCTCAAAGCCAAGCCTCTCATGTTAAAGTTTTGCTAGTTTTCTCACAGCCAAGCTTCTCATGTTTTAGGTTTGCTAGTATCTCACAGCCAAGCCTCTCACGTTTTCGTTTTGCTAGTATCTCACAGCCAAGCCTCTCATGTTTTAGTTTTGCTAGTATTCTCACAGCCAAGCCTCTCTTGTTTGACTTTTGCTGGTATGCTCACAGACAAGCTTCTCATGTTGTAGTATTGCAGGTGTGCTCACAGCCAAGCTACTTATGTTGTACTTTTGCTGGTATACTCACAGCCAAGCTTCTCATGTTTTAGTTTTGCTAGTATTCTCACAGCCATGCCTCTCATGTTTTAATTTTGCTAGTATTCTTGCAGCCAAGCCTCCGATGTGTTTGTTTTGCTGGCATGCTCACTGCAAAGCTCCTCATGGTTTAGTTTTGCTAGTATGCTCACAGCTAAGCCTCTCATGTCTTAGTTTTGCTATTATTCTCACAGCCAAGTTTCTCATGTTTTAGTTTTGCAAGTATTCTCACAGCTAAGCCTCTCATGGTTTAGTTTTGCTAGTATTCTAACGGCCAAGCTTCTCATGTCTTAGTTTTGCTAGTATTCTCACAGCCAAGCCTCTCATGTTTTACTTTTGCTGGGATGCTCACTGCAAAGCTTCTCATGTTTTAGTTTTGCTAGCATTCTCACAGCCCAGCCTCTCATGTTTTGGTTTTGCTGGCATGCTCACAGGAAAGCCTCTCATGCTTTAGTTTTGCTAGTATAGTCACAGCCAAGCATCTCGTGCCGTAGTTTTGCTAAAATGAATACAGCCATGCTTCTGATGTTTTAGTTTTTCTAGTGTTCTCACAGCCAAGCCTCTCATGTTTTAGTTTTGCTAGTATGCTCACAGCCAAGCTTCTCTTGTTTTAGTTTTGTTAGTATTCTCACAGCCAAGCCTCTCATGTATTAGTTTTGCTGGCATGTTCACTGCAAAGCTTCTCATGCTTTAGTTTTGATAATATGCTCAGAGCCAGGCCTGTCATGTTTTAGTTTTGCTAGTATTCTCACAACCAAGCTTCTCATGTTTTAGTTTTGCTAGTATTCTCACAGCTAAGCCCCTCATGTTTTAGTTTTGCTAGTATTCTCACAGCCAAGCTTCTCTTGTTTTAGATTTGCTAGTATCTCACAGCCAAGCTTCTCATGTTTTAGTTTGGCTAGTATTCTCACAGCCAAGCCCCTCATGTTTTAGTTTTGATGGTATGCTCACAGCCCAGCTTCTCATGTTTTAGTTTTGCTAGTATTCTCATAGCCAAGCCTCCCATGTTTTAGTTTTGCTGGCATGCTCACTTCAAAGCTTCTCATGCATTAGTTTAGCTAGTATGCTCACAGCCAAACCTCTCATGTCTTAGTTTTGCTACAATTCTCACAGCCAAGCCTCGCTTGTTTTAGTTTTGCTAGTATTCTCATAGCCAAGCCTCTCATGTTTTAGTTTTGCTAGTATGCCCACAGCCAAGCTTCTCATGTTTTAGTTTTGCTAGTATTCTCACAGCAATGCCTCTCATGTTTTAGTTTACTATATGCTCACAGCCAAGTTTCTCATGTTTTAGTTTTGCTGACGTGCTCACTGCAAAAGTTCTCATGTTTTAGTTTTGCTGGCATGCTCCTTGCAAAGCTTCTCATTCTTTAGTTTTGCTAGTATAGTCACAGCCAAGCTTCTCTGGCTGTAGTTTTACTAAAATGCTCACAGCCATGCTTCTGATGTGTTAGTTTTGCTGGAATGCAGAGAGCCATGCTTTGCATGTATTAGTTTTGCGGGTATGCTCACATCCAAGTTTGTTATGTTGTAGTATTGCTTGTATGCTCACAACCAAGCCTCCTTTGTTGCACTTTGTGTACTATGCTCAAAGCCAAGCTTCTCATGTTATAGTTTTGCTGGTATGCTCAAAGCCAAGCTTCTCATGTTGTAGCTTTGTTGGTATGCTCACAGCCACACTACTCATTTAGTATTTTTGCTAGTATGCTCAAAGTCAAGCTTCTCGTACTGTAATCCTGCTGGTATTCTTACTACAGAGCTTCTCCTGTTTTATTTTTGTTGGTATGCTCACAGTCAATCTTCTCATGTTGTTATTTTTTTAATATGCTCACAGTCAAGAATGTGATGTTAAATTTATGCTAATATGATGACAGCCAAGCTTCTCATGTGGTACTTTTGCTGGTATGCTCTCAGTCAAGGTTCTCAAGTTTTAGTTTTGCTAGTATGCTCACAGCCAAGCTTCTCATGTTGTAATTTTGCAAGTATTCTCATACCCATGCTTCTCAAGTTTTAGTTATCCTGGTATCCTCACAGCCAAGCTTCTCATGTTATAGTTTTGGAGGTATGTTCACAGCCAAACTTCTCATGTTTTAGTTTTGCTGGTATACTCACAGACAAGCTTTTCATGTTGTAGTATTGCAGGTATGCTTACAGCCAAGCTACTTATGTTGTACTTTTGCTGGTATACTCACAGCCATGCTTCTCATGTTTTAGTTTTGCTAGTATTCTCACAGCCATGCCTCTCATGTTTTAGTTTTGCTAGTATTCTTGCAGCCAAGCCTCCAATGTTTTTGTTTTGCTGGCATGCTGACTTCAAAGCTCCTCATGCTTTAGTTTTGCTAGTATGCTCACAGCCAAGCCTCTCATGTCTTAGTTTTGCTATTATTCTCACAGCCAAGCCTCTCATGTTTTAGTTTTGCAAGTATTCTCACAGCCAAGCCTCTCATGTTTTAGTTTTGCTAGTATTCTCACAGCCAAGCTTCTCATGTTTTAGTTTTGCTGGCATGCTCACAGGAAAGTCTCTCATGCTTTAGTTTTGCTAGTATGCTCAAGGCCAAGCTTCTCTTGTTTTAGTTTTGCTAGTATTCTCACAGGAAAGCCTCTCATGTTTTAGTTTTGCTAGTATGCTCACAGCCAAGCTTCTCTTGTTTTAGTTTTGCTAGTATTCTCACAGCCATGCTTAAAATGTCTTAGTTTTGCTAGTATTCTTGCAGCCGAGCCTCTCATGTTTTTGTTTTGCATGCATGCTCACTGCAAAGCTCCTCATCCTTTAGTTTTGCTAGTATGCTCACAGCCAAGCCTGTCATGTTTTTGTTTTGATGGTATTCTCACAGCCAAGCTTCTCATGTTTTAGTTTTGCTAGTATCTCACAGCCAAGCCTCTCATGTTTTAGTTTATCTAGTATTCTCACAGCCAAGCTTCTCATGTTTTAGTTTTGCTAGTATATGACAGCCAAGCCTCTCATGTTTTAGTTTTGCTAGTATTCTCACAGCCAAGCCTCTCATGTATTAGTTTTGCTGGCATGCTCACTGCAAAGCCTCGCATGCTTTAGTTTTGCTAGTATGCTGAAAGCCAAGCCTCTCATGTCTTAGATTTGCTACTATTCTCACAGCTTAGCCTCCCATGTTTTAGTTTTGCTGGCATGCCCACTGCAAAGCTCCTCATGCTTTAGTTTTGCTAGTATGCTCACAGCCAAGCCTGTCATGTTTCAGTTTTACTTGTATTCTCACAGCCAAGCCTCTCATGTTAAAGTTTTGCTAGTTTTCTCACAACCAAGCTTCTCATGTTTTAGTTTTGCTAGTATCTCACAGCCAAGCCTCTCACGTTTTCGTTTTGCTAGTATCTCACAGCCAAGCCTCTCATGTTTAGTTTTGCTAGTATTCTCACAGCCAAGCCTCTTATGTTTTAGTTTTGCTAGTATTCTCACAGCCAAGCCTCTCGTGGTTTAGTTTAACTAGTATTCTCACAGCCAAGCCTCTCATGTTTTAGTTTACTAGTATGCTCACAGCCAAGTTTCTCATGTTTTAGTTTTGCTGACATGCTCACTGCAAAAGTTCTCATGTTTTAGTTTTACTGGCATGCTCCTTACAAAGCTTCTCATTCTGTAGTTTTGCTAATATAGTCACAGCCAAGCTTCTCTAGCTGTAGTTTTACTAAAATGCTCACAGCCATGCTTCTGATGTGTTAGTTTTGCTGGAATGCAGAGAGGCATGCTTTGCATGTATTAGTTTTGCTGGTATGCTCACACCCAAGTTTGTATATTGTAGTTTTGCTTGTATGCTCACAACCAAGCCTCCTTTGTTGTACTTTGTGTACTATGCTCAAAGCCTAGCTTCTCATGTTATAGTTTTGGTGGTATGCTCAAAGCCAAGCTTCTCATGTTGTAGTTTTGTTGGTATGCTCACAGCCACACTACTCATTTAGTATTTTTGGTAGTATGCTCAAAGTCAAGCTTCTCTTATTGTAATCCTGCTGGTATTCTTACTACAGAGCTTCTCATGTTTTATTTTTGTTGGTATGCTCACAGTCAAGCTTCTCATGTTGTTATTTTTTTAATATGCTCACAGTCAAGAATCTGATGTTAAAGTTATGCTAATATGATGACAGCCAAGCTTCTCATGTGGTACTTTTGCTGGTATGCTCTCAGTCAAGCTTCTCAAGTTTTAGTTTTGCTAGTATGCTCACAGCCAAGCTTCTCATGTTGTAATTTTGCAAGTATTCTCACACCCATGCTTCTCATGTTTTA
Source organism: Hymenopus coronatus (assembly GCA_030762935.1). Taxonomy (NCBI): domain Eukaryota; kingdom Metazoa; phylum Arthropoda; class Insecta; order Mantodea; family Hymenopodidae; genus Hymenopus; species Hymenopus coronatus. Next base: position 3,535,816 of record CM060900.1, on the reverse strand, counting down.
GTTTTCCTGGTATCCTCACAGCCAAGCTTCTCATGTTATAGTTTTGGAGGTATGTTCACAGCCAAACTTCTCATGTTTTAGTTTTGCTGGTATATTCACAGACAAGCTTTTCATGTTGTAGTATTGCAGGTATGCTTACAGCCAAGCTACTTATGTTGTACTTTTGCTGGTATACTCACAGCCATGCTTCTCATGTTTTAGTTTTGCTAGTATTCTCATAGCCATGCCTCTCATGTCTTAGTTTTACTAGTATTCTTGCAGCCAAGCCTCTCATGTTTTTGTTTTGCTGGCATGCTCACTGCAAAGCCCCTTATGCTTTAGTTTTGCTAGTATGCTCACAGCCAAGCCTGTCATGTTTTTTTTTTTGCTAGTATTCTCACAGACAAGCTTCTCATGTTTTAGTTTTGCTAGTATTTCACAGCCAAGCCTCTCATGTTTTAGTTTTGCTAGTATTCTCATAGCCAAGCCTCTCATGTATTAGTTTTGCTGGCATGGTCACTGCAAAGCTTCGCATGCTTTAGTTTTGCTTGTATGCTCAAAGCCAAGCCTCTCATGTCTTAGATTTGCTACTATTCTCACAGCTTAGCCTCTCATGTTTTAGTTTTGCAGGCATGCCCACTGCGAAGCTCCTCATGCTTTAGTTTTGCTAGTATGCTCACAGCCAAGCCTGTCATGTTTCAGTTTTGCTAGTATTCTCACAGCCAAGCCTCTCATGTTAAAGTTGTGCTAGTTTTCTCACAGCCAAACCTCTCATGTTTTAGTTTTGCTAGTATTCTCACAGCCAAGCCTATCATGTTTTAGTTTTGCTAGTATGCTCACAGCCAAGCTTCTCATGTTTTAGTTTTGCTGGTATACTCACAGACAAGCTTCTCATGTTGTAGTATTGCAGGTATGCTCACAGCCAAGCTACTTATGTTGTACTTTTGCTGTTATACTCACAGCCAAGCTTCTCATGTTTTAGTTTTGCTAGTATTCTCACAGCCATGCCTCTCATGTTTTAGTTTTGCTAGTATTCTTGCAGCCAAGCCTCCGATGTTTTTGTTTTGCTGGCATTCTGACTTCAAAGCTCCTCATGCTTTAGTTTTGCTAGTATGCTCACAGCCAAGCCTCTCATGTCTTAGTTTTGCTATTATTCTCACAGCCAAGCCTCTCATGCTTTAGTTTTGCAAGTATTCTCACACCCAAGCCTCTCATGTTTTAGTTTTGTTAGTATTCTCACAGCCAAGCTTCTCGTGTTTTAGTTTTGCTAGCATGCTCACAGGAAAGCCTCTCATGCTTTAGTTTTGCTAGTATGCTCAAGGCCAAGCTTCTCTTGCTTTAGTTTGGCTAGTATTCTCACAGGAAAGCCTCTCATGTTTTAGTTTTGCTAGTATGCTCACAGCCAAGCTTCTCTTGTTTTAGTTTTGCTAGTATTCTTTCAGGAAAGCCTCTCATGCCTTAGTTTTGCTAGTATAGTCACAGCCAATCCTCTCGTGCCGTAGTTTTGCTAAAATGAATACAGCCATACTTCTGATGTTTTAGTTTTGCTAGTGTTCTCACAGCCAAGCCTCTCATGTTTTAGTTTCGCTAGTATTCTCACAGCCAAGCTTCTCATGTATTAGTTTTGCTGGCATGGTCACTGCAAAGCTCCGCATGCTTTAGTTTTGCTAGTATGCTCAAAGCCAAGCCTCTCATGTCTTAGATTTGCTACTATTCTCACAGCTTAGCCTCTCATGTTTTAGTTTTGTTGCATACCCACTGCAAAGCTCCTCATGCTTTAGTTTTGCTAGTATGCTCACAGCCAAGCCTGTCATGTTTCAGTTTTCCTAGTATTCTCACAGCCAAACCTCTCATGTTATAGTTTTGCTAGTTTTCTCACAGCCAAGCTTCTCATCTTTTAGTTTTGCTAGTATCTCACAGCCAAGCCTCACATGTTTTCGTTTTGCTATTATTCTCACAGCCAAGCCTCTCATGTTTTAGTTTTGCTAGTATCTCACAGCCAAGCCTCTCATGTTTTAATTTTGCTAGTATTCTCACAGCCAAGCCTCTCATGTTTTAGTTTTGGTAGTATCCTCACAGCCAAGCTTCTCATGTTTTAGTTTTGCTGGTATACTCACAGACTAGCTTCTCATGTTGTAGTATTGCAGGTATGCTCACAGCCAAGCTACTTATGTTGTACTTTTGCTGGTATACTCACAGCCAAGCTTCTCATGTTTTAGTTTTGCTAGTATTCTCACAGCCATGCCTCTCATGTTTTAGTTTTGCTCGTATTCTTGCAGCCAAGCCTCCGATGTTATTGTTTTGCTGGCATGCTGACTTCAAAGCTCTTCATGCTTTAGTTTTGCTATTATGCCCATAGCCAAGCCTCTCATGTCTTAGTTTTGCTATTATTCTCAAAGCCAAGCCTCTCATGTTTTAGTTTTGCAAGTATTCTCACAGGAAAGCTTCTCATGTTTTAGTTTTGCTGGTATACTCACTTCAAAGCTTCTCATGCATTAGTTTAGCTAGTATGCTCACAGCAAGGCCTCTCATGCCTTAGTTTTTCTACTATTCTCACAGCCAAGCCTCTCATGTTTTAGTTTTGCAAGTATGCTCACAGCCAAGCTTCTCATGTTTTAATTTTGCTAGTTTTCTCACAGCCAAGCTTCTCATGTTTTAGTTTCGCTAGTATCTCACAGCCAAGCCTCTCATGTTTTCGTTTTGCTAGTATTCTCACAGCCAAGCCTCTCATGTTTTAGTTTTGCTAGTATTTTCACAGCCAAGCTTCTCATGTTTTAGTTTTGCTAGTATGCTCACAGCCAAGCTTCTCTTGTTTTAGTTTTGCTAGTTTTCTCACAGGAAAGCCTCTCATGCTTTAGTTTTGCTAGCATGCTCACTTCAAAGCTTCTCATGCATTAGTTTAGCTAGTATTCTCACAGCCAAGCCTCTCATGTTTTAGTTTTGCTAGTATTCTCACAGCCAAGCCTCTCATGTATTAGTTTTGCAAGTATTGATCACAGCCAAGCCTCTCATGTTTTTGTTTACTAGTATGCTCACAGCCAAGTTTCTCATGTTTTAGTTTTGCTTACATGCTCACTGCAAAAGTTCTCATGTTTTAGTTTTGCTTGAATGCTCCTTGCAAAGCTTCTCATTCAGTAGTTTTGCTAATCCAGTCACAGCCAAGCTTCTCTAGCTGTAGTTTTACTAAAATGCTCACAGCAATGCTTCTGATGTGTTAGTTTTGCTGGAATGCAGAGAGCCATGCTTTGCATGTATTAGTTTTGCTGGTATGCTCACAGCCAAGTTTGTTACGTTGTAGTTTTGCTTGTGTGCTCACAACCAAGCCTCATTTGTTGAACTTTGTGTACTATGCTCAAAGCCAAGCTTCTCATGTTATAGTTTTGCTGGTATGCTCAAAGCCAAGCTTCTCATGTTGTAGTTTTGTTTGTATTCTCACATCCAAACTTCTCATTTAGTATTTTTGCTAGTATGCCCAAATTCAAGCTTTTTGTATTGTATTCATGCTGGTATGCTTACTACAGAGCCTCTCATGTTTTATTTTTGTTGGTATGCTCACAGCCAAGCTTATCATGTTATTGTTTTTTTAATATGCTCAGAGTCCAGCATCTGATGTTAAAGTTCTGCTAATATGATGACAGCCAAGCTTCTCATGTGGTAGTTTTGCTGGTGTGCTCTCAGTCAAGGTTCTCAAGTTTTAGTTTTGCTAGTATGCTCACAGCCAAGCTTCTACTGTTGTACTTTTGCAAGTATTCTCATACCCAAGCTTCCCAAGTTTTGGTTTTGCTGGTATACTCACAGCCAAGTTTCTCATGTTGTAGTTTTACTGGTATGCTTACTGCCAAGCCTCTCATGTCTTAGTTTTGCTAGTATTCTCACAACCATGCCTCTCATGTTTTAGTTTTGCTAGTATTCTCACAGCCAAGCTTCTCATGTTTTAGTTTTGCTAGTATCTCACAGCCAGCCTCTCATGTTTTAGTTTTGCTAGTATTCTCACAGCCAAGCCTCTCATGTTTTAGTTTTGCTATTATCTCACAGCCAAGCTTCTCATATTTTAGTTTTGCTGGCATGCTCACCGCAAAGCTTATCATGGTGTAGTTTTGCTAGTATGCCCAGAGCCGAGGCTCTCATGTTTTAGTTTTGCTAGTATTGTCACAGCCAAGCCCCTCATGTTTTAGTTTTGCTAGTATTCTCACAGCCAAGCTTCTCATGTTTTAGATTTGCTAGTATCTCACAGCCAAGGTTCTCATGTTTTAGTTTGGCTAGTATTCTCACAGCCAAGCCCCTCATGTTTTACTTTTGCTAGTACGCTCACAGCCCAGCTTCTCATGTTTTAGTTTTGCTGGCATGCTCACTTCAAAGCTTCTCATGCATTAGTTTAGCTAGTATGCTCACAACCAAGCCTCTCATGCTTTAATTTTTCTACTATTCTCACAGCCAAGCCTCTCATGTTTTAGTTTTGCAAGTATGCTCACAGCCAAGCTTCTCATGTTTTAATTTTGCTAGTTTTCTCACAGCCAAGCTTCTCATGTTTTAGTTTCGCTAGTATCTCACAGCCAAGCCTCTCATGTTTTCGTTTTGCTAGTATTCTCACATCCAAGCCTCTCATGTTTTAGTTTTGCTAGTATTCTCACAGCCAAGCTTCTCATGTTTTAGTTTTGCTAGTATGCTCACAGCCAAGCTTCTCTTGTTTTAGTTTTGCTAGTATTCTCACAGGAAAGCCTCTCATGCTTTAGTTTTGCTAGTATAGTCACAGCCAAGCATCTCGTGCCGTAGTTTTGCTAAAATGAATACAGCCATGCTTCTGATGTTTTAGTTTTGCTAGTGTTCTCACAGCCAAGCCTCTCATGTTTTAGTTTTGCTTGTATGCTCACAGCCAAGCTTCTCTTGGTTCAGTTTTACTAGTATTCTCACAGCCAAGCCTCTCATGTATTAGTTTTGCTGGCATGCTCACTGCAAAGCATCTCATGCTTTAGTTTTTCTAGTATGCTCACAGCCAAGCCTGTCATGTTTTTGTTTTGCTAGTATTCTCACAACCAAGCTTTTCATGTTTTTGTTTTGCTAGTATTCTCACATACAAGCCCCTCATGTTTTAGTTTTGCTAGTATTCTCACAGCCAAGCTTCTCATGTTTTAGATTTGCTAGTATCTCACAGCCAAGCTTCTCATGTTTTAGTTTGGCTAGTATTCTCACATCCAAGCCCCTCATGTTTTAGTTTTGCTAGTATGCTCACAGCCCAGCTTCTCATGTTATAGTTTTGCTAGCATACTCACTTCAAAGCTTCTCATGCATTAGTTTAGCTAGTATTCTCACAGCCAAGCCTCTCATGTTTTAGTTTTGCTAGTATTCTCACAGCCAAGCCTCTCATGTATTAGTTTTGCAAGTATTGATCACAGCCAAGCTTCTCATGTTTTAGTTTTGCTAGTATTCTCACAGCCAAGCCTCTCATGTTTTTGTTTACTAGTATGCTCACAGCCAAGTTTCTCATGTTTTAGTTTTGCTTACATGCTCACTGCAAAAGTTCTCATGTTTTAGTTTTGCTGGCATGCTCCTTGCAAAGCTTCTCATTCAGTAGTTTTGCTAATACAGTCACAGCCAAGCTTCTCTAGCTGTGGTTTTACTAAAATGCTCACAGCAATGCTTCTGATGTGTTAGTTTTGCTGGAATGCAGAGAGCCATGCTTTGCATGTATTAGTTTTGCTGGTATGCTCACAGCCAAGTTTGTTATGTTATAGTTTTGCTTGTGTGCTCACAACCAAGCCTCATTTGTTGAACTTTGTGTACTATGCTCAAAGCCAAGCTTCTCATGTTATAGTTTTGCTGGTATGCTCAAAGCCAAGCTTCTCATGTTGTAGTTTTGTTTGTATTCTCACAGCCAAACTTCTCATTTAGTATTTTTGCTAGTATGCTCAAAGTCAAGCTTTTTGTATTGTATTCATGCTGGTATGCTTACTACAGAGCTTCTCATGTTTTATTTTTGTTGGTATGCTCACAGCCAAGCTTCTCATGTTATTGATTTTTTAATATGCTCACAGTCCAGCATCTGATGTTAAAGTTCTGCTAATATGATGACAGCCAAGCTTCTCATGTGGTAGTTTTGCTGGTGTGCTCTCAGTCAAGGTTCTCAAGTTTTAGTTTTGCTAGTATGCTCACAGCCAAGCTTCTACTGTTGTACTTTTGCAAGTATTCTCATACCCAAGCTTCCCAAGTTTTAATTTTGCTGCTATACTCACAGCGAAGTTTCTCATGTTGTAGTTTTACTGGTATGCTTACTGCCAAGCCTCTCATGTCTTAGTTTTGCTACTATTCTCACAGCAAAGCCTGTAATGTTTTAGTTTTGCTAGTATTCTCACAACCATGCCTCTCATGTTTTAGTTTTGCTAGTATTCTCACAGCCAAGCTTCTCATGTTTTAGTTTTGCTAGTATCTCACAGCCAGCCTCTCATGTTTTAGTTTTGCTATTATCTCACAGCCAAGCCTCTCATGTTTTAGTTTTGCTATTATTTTCACAGCCAAGCTTCTCATGTTTTAGTTTTGCTGGCATGCTCACCGCAAAGCTTATCATGGTGTAGTTTTGCTAGTATGCCCAGAGCCGAGGCTCTCATGTTTTAGTTTGGCTAGTATTCTCACAGCCAAGCCCCTCATGTTTTAGTTTTGCTAGTATTCTCACAGCCAAGCTTCTCATGTTTTAGATTTGCTAGTATCTCACAGCCAAGGTTCTCATGTTTTAGTTTGGCTAGTATTCTCACAGCCAAGCCCCTCATGTTTTAGTTTTGCTAGTATGCTCACAGCCAAGCTTCTCACGTTTTACATTTGCTAGTATCTCACAGCCAAGGTTCTCATGTTTCAGTTTTGCTAGTATTCTTGCAGCCAAGCCTCTCATGTTTTTGTTTTGTTGGCATGCTCACTGCAAAGCTCCTCATGTTTTAGTTTTGCTAGTATGCTCACAGCCAAGCCTCTCATGTCTTAGTTTTGCTATTATTCTCACAGCCAAGCTTCTCATGATTTAGTTTTGCAAGTATTCTCACAGCCAAGCCTCTCATGTTTTAGTTTTGCTGGCATGCTCCTTGCAAAGCTTCTCATTCAGTAGTTTTGCTAATACAGTCACAGCCAAGCTTCTCAAGCAGTAGTTTTGCTAAAATGCTCACAGCAATGCTTCTGATGTGTTAGTTTTGCTGGAATGCAGAGAGCCATGCTTTGCATGTATTAGTTTTGCTGGTATGCTCACAGCCAAGTCTGTTATGTTGTAGCTTGCTTGTGTGCTCACAACCAAGCCTCATTTGTTGAACTTTGTGTACTATGCTCAAAGCCAAGCTTCTCATGTTATAGTTTTGCTAGTATGCTCAAAGTCAAGCTTTTTGTATTGTATTCATGCTGGTATGCTTACTACAGAGCTTTTCATGTTTTATTTTTGTTGGTATGCTCACAGCCAAGCTTCTCATGTTATTGATTTTTTAATATGCTCACAGTCCAGCATCTGATGTTAAAGTTCTGCTAATATGATGACAGCCAAGCTTCTCATGTGGTAGTTTTGCTTGTGTGCTCTCAGTAAAGGTTCTCAAGTTTTAGTTTTGCTAGTATGCTCACAGCCAAGCATCTACTGTTGTACTTTTGCAAGTATTCTCATACCCAAGCTTCCCAAGTTTTAGTTTTGCTGGTATACTCACAGCGAAGTTTCTCATGTTGTAGTTTTACTGGTATGCTTACTGCCAAGCCTCTCATGTCTTAGTTTTGCTACTATTCTCACAGCAAAGCCTGTAATGTTTTAGTTTTGCTAGTATTCTCACAACCATGCCTCTCAAGTTTTAGTTTTGCTAGTATTCTCACAGCCAAGCTTCTCATGTTTTAGTTTTGCTAGTATCTCACAGCCAAGCCTCTCATGTTTTAGTTTTGCTATTATCTCACAGCCAAGCCTCTCATGTTTTAGTTTTGCTATTATTTTCACAGCCAAGCTTCTCATGTTTTAGTTTTGCTGGCATGCTCACCGCAAAGCTTATCATGGTGTAGTTTTGCTAGTGTGCCCAGAGCCGAGGCTCTCATGTTTTAGTTTTGCTAGTATTCTCACAGCCAAGCCCCTCATGTTTTAGTTTTGCTAGTATTCTCACAGCCAAGCTTCTCATGTTTTAGATTTGCTAGTATCTCACAGCCAAGGTTCTCATGTTTTAGTTTGGCTAGTATTCTCACAGCCAAGCCCCTCATGTTTTAGTTTTGCTAGTATGCTCAGGGCCCAGCTTCTCATGTTTTAGTTTTGCCGGCATGCTCACTTCAAAGCTTCTAATGCATTAGTTTAGCTAGTATGCTCACAGCCAAGCCTCTCATGCCTTAGTTTTTCTACTATTCTCACAGCCAAGCCTCTCATGTTTTAGTTTTGCTTGTATTCTCACAGCCAAGCCTCTCATGTTTTAGTTTCTCATGGTGCAGTTTTGTTAGTATGCCCAGAGCCGAGCCTCTTATGTTTTAGTTTTGCTAGAATTCTCACAGCCAAGCTTCTGATGTTTTAGTTTTGCTAATATTCTCATAGCAAAGCCTCTCATGTTTTAGTTTTGCTAGTTTTCTCACAGCCAAGCCTCTCATGTTTTAGTTTTGCTAGTGTTCTCACAGCCAAGCCTCTCTTGTTTTAGTTTTGCTAGTATGCTCACAGCTAAGCTTGTCTTATTTTAGTTTATCTAGTATTCTCACAGCCAAGCCTTTCATGTATTAGTTTTTTTGGCATGCTCACTGCAAAGCTTCTCATGCTTTAGTTTTGCTAATATTCTCACAGCCAAGCCTCTCATGTTTTAGTTTTGCTAGTATTCTCACAGCCAAGCCTCTCATGTATTAGTTTTTCTGGCATGGTCACTGCAAAGCTTCGCATGCTTTAGTTTTGCTAGTATGCTCAAAGCCAAGCCTCTCATGTCTTAGATTTCCTACTATTCTCACAGCTTAGCCTCTCATGTTTTAGTTTTGCTGGCATGCCCACTGCAAAGCTCCTCATGCTTTAGTTTTGCCAGTATGCTCACAGCCAAACCTGTTATGTTTCAGTTTTGCTAGTATTCTCACAGCTAAGCCTCTGCTGTTATGGTTTTGCTAGTTTTCTCACAGCCAAGCTTCTCATGTTTTAGTTTTGCTAGTATCTCACAGCCAAGCCTCTCATGTTTTCGTTTTGCTAGTATTCTCACAGCCAAGCCTCTCATGTTTTAGTTTTGCTAGTATCTTACAGCCAAGCCTCTCATGTTTTAGTTTTGCTAGTATTCTCACAGCCAAGCCTCTCATGTTTTAGTTTTGCTAGTATGCTCACAGCTAAGCTTCTCATGTTTTAGTTTTGCTGGTATGCTCACAGCCAAGCTTCTCATGTCTTAGTTTTGCTAGTATTCTCACAGCCAAGCCTCTCATGTTTTACTTTTGCTGGAATGCTCACTTCAAAGCTTCTCATGTTTAAGTTGTGCTAGCATTCTCACAGCCCAGCCTCTCACGTTTTAGTTTTGCTGGCATGCTCACAGGAAAGCCTCTCATGCTTTAGTTTTGCTAGTATAGTCACAGCCAAGCATCTCGTGCCATAGTTTTGCTAAAATGAATACAGCCAAGCTTCTCATGTTCTTGTTTGGCTAGTATTCTCACAGCCAAGCCTCTCATGTTTTAGTTTTGCTAAAATGCTCACAGCCAAGCCTCTCATGTCTTAGTTTTGCTACTATTCTCACAGCCAAGCCTCTCATGTTTTAGTTTTGCTGGCATGCTGACTGCAAAGCTGCTCATACCTTAGTTTTGCTAGTATGCTCACAGGCAAGCCTGTCATGTTTCAGTTTTGCTGGTATTCTCACAGCCAAGCTTCTTATGTTTTAGTTTTGGTAGTATTCTCACAGCCAAGCCTCTCATGTTTTAGTTTTGCTTGTATGCTCACAGCCAAGGTTCTCTTGGTTCAGTTTTGCTAGTATTCTCACAGCCAAGCCTCTCATGTATTAGTTTTGCTGGCATGCTCACTGCAAAGCTTCTCATGCTTTAGTTTTGCTAGTATGCTCACAGCCAAGCCTGTCATGTTTTAGTTTTGCTAGTATTCTGACAAACAAGCTTTTCATGTTTATGTTTTGCTAGTATTCTCACATCCAAGCCCCTCATGTTTTAGTTTTGCTAGTATTCTCACAGCCAAGCTTCTCATGTTTTAGATTTGCTAGTATCTCACAGCCAAGCTTCTCATGTTTTAGTTTGGCTAGTATTCTCACAGACAAGCCCCTCATGTTTTTGTTTTGCTAGTATGCTCAGAGCCCAGCTTCTCATGTTTTAGTTTTTGTAGTATTCTCACAGCCAAGCCTCCCATGTTTTAGTTTTGCTGGCATGCTCACTTCAAAGCTTCTCATGCATTAGTTTAGCTAGTATGCTCACAGCCAAGCCTCTCATGTCTTAGTTTTGCTACTATTCTCACAGCTAAGCCTCTCATGTTTTAGTTTTGCTCGCATGCTCACTGCAAAGCTCCTCATGCCTTAGTTTTGCTAGTATGCTCACAGGCAAGCCTGTCATGTTTCAGTTTTGCTGGTATTCTCACAGCCAAGCTTCTTATGTTTTAGTTTTGCTAGTATTATCACAGACAAGCCTCTCATGTTTTAGTTTTGCTAGTTTTCTCACAGCCAAGCTTATCATGTTTTAGTTTTGCTAGTATCTCACAGCCAATCCTCTCATGTCTTAGTTTTGCTAGTATTCTCACAGCCGAGCCTCCCATGTTTTAGTTTTGCTAGTATTCTCACAGCCAAACCTCTCATCTTTTAGTTTTGCTAGTATCTCACAGCCAAGCTTCTCATGTTTTAGTTTAGCTAGAATGCTCACAGCCAAGCTTCTCATGTTTTAGTTTTGCTGGTGTACTTACAGACAAGCTTCTCATGTTATAGTATTGTAGGTATGCTCACAGCCAAGCTACTTATGTTGTACTTTTGCTGGTATACTCTCATGTTTTAGTTTTGCTAGTATTCTCACAGCCAAGCTTCTTATGTTTTAGTTTGCTAGTATTCTCATAGCCAAGTTTCTCATGTTTTAGTTTTGCTGGCATGCTTACTGCAAATTTCTCATGTTTTAGTTTTGCAAGTATGGTTACAGTCAAGCCTCTCATGTTTTAGTGTTGCTGGCATGCTCACTGCAAAGCTTCTCATGCTTTAGTTTTGCTAGTATGCTCACAGCCAAGCTTCTCATGTTTTAGTTTTGCTAGTATTTTCACACCCAAGCCTCTCATGTTTTAGTTTTCCTAATATTCTCACAGCCAAGCCTCTCATGTTTTAGTTTTGCTAGTATTCACACAGCCAAGCTTCTCATGTCTTAGTTTTGCTAGTATTCTCACAGCGAGCCTCTCATGTATTAGTTTTTTTGGCATGCTCACTGCAAAGCTTCTCATGCTTTAGTTTTGCTAGTATTCTCACAGCCAAGCCTCTCATGTTTTAGTTTTGCTAGTATTCTCACAGCCAAGCCTCTCATGCATTGGTTTTGCTGGCATGGTCACTGCAAAGCTTCGCATGCTTTAGTTTTGCTAGTATGCTCAAAGCCAAGCATCTCATGTCTTAGATTTCCTACTATTCTCACAGCTTAGCCTCTCATGTTTTAGTTTTGCTGGCATGCCCACTGCAAAGCTCCTCATGCTTTAGTTTTGCCAGTATGCTCACAGCCAAACCTGTCATGTTTCAGTTTTGCCAGTATTCTCACAGCCAAGCCTCTCATGTTATAGTTTTGCTAGTTTTCTCACAGCCAAGCTTCTCATGTTTTAGTTTTGCTAGTATCTCACAGCCAAGCTTCTCATGTTTTAGTTTTTCCTGTATACTCACAGCCAAGCTTCTCATGTCTTAGTTTTGCTAGTATTCTCACAGCCAAGCCTCTCATGTTTTACTTTTGCTGGAATGCTCACTTCAAAGCTTCTCATGTTTTAGTTTTGCTAGCATTCTCACAGCCCAGCCTCTCATGTTTTAGTTTTGCTGGCATGCTCACAGGAAAGCCTCTCATGCTTTAGTTTTGCTAGTATAGTCACAGCCAAGCATCTCGTGCCATAGTTTTGCTAAAATGAATACAGCCATGCTTCTGATGTTTTAGTTTTGCTAGTGTTCTCACAGTCAAGCCTCTCATGTTTTAGTTTTGCTAGTATGCTCACAGCCAAGCTACTCTTGTTTTTTTGTTTTGCTAGTATTCTCACAGCCAAGCCTTTCATGTATTAGTTTTGCTGGCATGCTCACTGCAAAGCTTCTCATGCTTTAGTTTTGCCGGTATGCTCAGAGCCAAGCCTGTCATGTTTTAGTTTTGCTAGTATTCTCACAACCAAGCTTCTCATGTTTTAGTTCTGCTAGTATTCTCACAGCCAAGCCCCTCATGTTTTAGTTTTGCTAGTATTCTCACAGCCAAGCTTCTCATGTTATAGATTTGCTAGTATCTCACAGCCAAGCTTCTCATGTTCTAGTTTGGCTAGTATTCTCACAGCCAAGCCCCTCATGTTTTAGTTTTGCTAAAATGCTCACAGCCAAGCCTCTCATGTCTTAGTTTTGATACTATTCTCACAGCCAAGCCTCTCATGTTTTAGTTTTGCTGGCATGCTCACTGCAAAGCTCCTCATGCCTTAGTTTTGCTAGTATGCTCACAGGCAAGCCTGTTATGTTTCAGTTTTGCTGGTATTCTCACAGCCAAGCGTCTTATGTTTTAGTTTTGGTAGTATTCTCACAGCCAAGCCTCTCATGTTTTAGTTTTGCTAGTATTCTCACAGCCAAGCTTCTCTTGTTTTAGTTTTGCTAGTATCTCACAGCCAAGCCGCTCATGTTTTAGTTTTGCTAGTATCTCACAGCCATGCCTCTCATGTGTTAGTTTTGCTAGTATTCTCAGAGCCAAGCCTCTCATGTTTTAGGTTTTCTAGTGTGCTCACAGCTAAGCTTCTCATGTTTTAGTTTTGCTAGTATTCTCACAGCCAAGCCTCTGATGTTTTAGTTTTGCTAGTATCTCACAGCCAAGCTTCTCATGTTTTAGTTTTGCTAGTATTCTCACAGCCAAGCCTCTGATGTTTTAATTTTGCTTCCATGCTCACAGCCAAACCTCTCATGTCTTAGTTTTGCTACTATTCTCACAGCTAAGCCTCTCATGTTTTAGTTTTGCTAGTATTTTCACAGCCAAGCCTCTCATGTTTTAGTTTTGCTAGTATGCTCACAGCCAAGCTTCTCATGTTTTAGTTTTGCTAGTATGCTCACAGCCAAGCCTCTCATGTTTTAGTGTTGCTGGCATGCTCACTGCAAAGCTTCTAATGCTTTAGTTTTGCTAGTATGCTCACAGCCAAGCTTCTCATGTTTTAGTTTTGCTAGTATTTTCACACCCAAGCCTCTCATGTTTTAGTTTTCCAAATATTCTCACAGCCAAGCCTCTCATGTTTTAGTTTTGCTAGTATTCTCACAGCCAAGCCTCTCATGTTTTATTTTGCAAGTATGCTCACAATTAAACTTCTCATGTTTTAGTTTTGGTAGTATTCTCACAGCCAAACCTCTAATGTTTTAGTTTTGGTAGTATTCTCACAGCCAAGCCTCTCATGTTTTATTTTGCCAGTATGCTCACAGTGAATTTTCTCATGTTTTATTTTTGCTAGTATTCTCACAGCCAAACCTCTAATGTTTTAGTTTTACTAGTATTTTCACACCCAAGCCTCTCATGTTTTAGTTTTGCTAGTATTTTCACACCAAGCCTTTCATGTTTTAGTTCCCCTAGTATTCTCACAGCCAAGCCTCTAATGTGTTAATTTTGCTAGTTTGCTCACAGACAAGCTTCTTATGTTTTAGTTTGCTAGTATTCTCACAGCCAGGTTTCTCATGTTTTACTTTTGCTGGCATGCTTACTGCAAATTTCTCATGTTTTAGTTTTGCAAGTATGGTCACAGCCAAGCCTCTCATGTTTTAGTGTTGCTGGCATGCCCACTGCAAAGCTTCTCATGCTTTAGTTTTGCTAGTATGCTCACAGCCAAGCTTCTCATGTTTTAGTTTTGCTAGTATTTTCACACCCAAGCCTCTCATGTTTTAGTTTTCCTAATATTCTCACAGCCAAGCCTCTCATGTTTTAGTTTTGCTAGTATTCTCACAGCCAAGCCTCTCATGTTTTATTTTGCAAGTATGCTCACAATTAAACTTCTCATGTTTTAGTTTTGCTAGTATTCTCACAGCCAAACCTCTAATGTTTTAGTTTTGCTAGTATTTTCACACCCAAGCCTCTCATGTTTTAGTTTTGCTAGTATTTTCACACCCAAGCCTTTCATGTTTTAGTTCCGCTAGTATTCTCACAGCCAAGCCTCTAATGTGTTAATTTTGCTAGTTAGCTCACAGACAAGCTTCTTATGTTTTAGTTTGCTAGTATTCTCACAGCCAAGTTTCTCATGTTTTAGTTTTGCTGGCATGCTTACTGCAAATTTCTCATGTTTTAGTTTTGCAAGTATGGTCACAGCCAAGCCTCACATGCTTTAGTGTTGCTGGCATGCTCACTGCAAAGCTTCTCATGCTTTAATTTGTTAGCATGCTCACAACCAAGCTTCTAATGCTGTAGTTTTGTTAAAATGCTCACAGCCATGCTTCTGATGTTTTAGTTTTGCTAGTATTATCACAGACAAGCCTCTCATGTTTTAGTTTTGCTAGTTTTCTCACAGCCAAGCTTATCATGTTTTAGTTTTGCTAGTATCTCACAGCCAATCCTCTCATGTCTTAGTTTTGCTAGTATTCTCACAGCCGAGCCTCCCATGTTTTAGTTTTGCTAGTATTCTCACAGCCAAACCTCTCATCTTTTAGTTTTGCTAGTATCTCACAGCCAAGCTTCTCATGTTTTAGTTTAGCTAGAATGCTCACAGCCAAGCTTCTCATGTTTTAGTTTTGCTGGTGTACTTACAGACAAGCTTCTCATGTTATAGTATTGTAGGTATGCTCACAGCCAAGCTACTTATGTTGTACTTTTGCTGGTATACTCTCATGTTTTAGTTTTGCTAGTATTCTCACAGCCAAGCTTCTTATGTTTTAGTTTGCTAGTATTCTCATAGCCAAGTTTCTCATGTTTTAGTTTTGCTGGCATGCTTACTGCAAATTTCTCATGTTTTAGTTTTGCAAGTATGGTTACAGTCAAGCCTCTCATGTTTTAGTGTTGCTGGCATGCTCACTGCAAAGCTTCTCATGCTTTAGTTTTGCTAGTATGCTCACAGCCAAGCTTCTCATGTTTTAGTTTTGCTAGTATTTTCACACCCAAGCCTCTCATGTTTTAGTTTTCCTAATATTCTCACAGCCAAGCCTCTCATGTTTTAGTTTTGCTAGTATTCACACAGCCAAGCTTCTCATGTCTTAGTTTTGCTAGTATTCTCACAGCGAGCCTCTCATGTATTAGTTTTTTTGGCATGCTCACTGCAAAGCTTCTCATGCTTTAGTTTTGCTAGTATTCTCACAGCCAAGCCTCTCATGTTTTAGTTTTGCTAGTATTCTCACAGCCAAGCCTCTCATGCATTGGTTTTGCTGGCATGGTCACTGCAAAGCTTCGCATGCTTTAGTTTTGCTAGTATGCTCAAAGCCAAGCATCTCATGTCTTAGATTTCCTACTATTCTCACAGCTTAGCCTCTCATGTTTTAGTTTTGCTGGCATGCCCACTGCAAAGCTCCTCATGCTTTAGTTTTGCCAGTATGCTCACAGCCAAACCTGTCATGTTTCAGTTTTGCCAGTATTCTCACAGCCAAGCCTCTCATGTTATAGTTTTGCTAGTTTTCTCACAGCCAAGCTTCTCATGTTTTAGTTTTGCTAGTATCTCACAGCCAAGCTTCTCATGTTTTAGTTTTTCCTGTATACTCACAGCCAAGCTTCTCATGTCTTAGTTTTGCTAGTATTCTCACAGCCAAGCCTCTCATGTTTTACTTTTGCTGGAATGCTCACTTCAAAGCTTCTCATGTTTTAGTTTTGCTAGCATTCTCACAGCCCAGCCTCTCATGTTTTAGTTTTGCTGGCATGCTCACAGGAAAGCCTCTCATGCTTTAGTTTTGCTAGTATAGTCACAGCCAAGCATCTCGTGCCATAGTTTTGCTAAAATGAATACAGCCATGCTTCTGATGTTTTAGTTTTGCTAGTGTTCTCACAGTCAAGCCTCTCATGTTTTAGTTTTGCTAGTATGCTCACAGCCAAGCTACTCTTGTTTTTTTGTTTTGCTAGTATTCTCACAGCCAAGCCTTTCATGTATTAGTTTTGCTGGCATGCTCACTGCAAAGCTTCTCATGCTTTAGTTTTGCCGGTATGCTCAGAGCCAAGCCTGTCATGTTTTAGTTTTGCTAGTATTCTCACAACCAAGCTTCTCATGTTTTAGTTCTGCTAGTATTCTCACAGCCAAGCCCCTCATGTTTTAGTTTTGCTAGTATTCTCACAGCCAAGCTTCTCATGTTATAGATTTGCTAGTATCTTACAGCCAAGCTTCTCATGTTCTAGTTTGGCTAGTATTCTCACAGCCAAGCCCCTCATGTTTTAGTTTTGCTAAAATGCTCACAGCCAAGCCTCTCATGTCTTAGTTTTGATACTATTCTCACAGCCAAGCCTCTCATGTTTTAGTTTTGCTGGCATGCTCACTGCAAAGCTCCTCATGCCTTAGTTTTGCTAGTATGCTCACAGGCAAGCCTGTTATGTTTCAGTTTTGCTGGTATTCTCACAGCCAAGCGTCTTATGTTTTAGTTTTGGTAGTATTCTCACAGCCAAGCCTCTCATGTTTTAGTTTTGCTAGTATTCTCACAGCCAAGCTTCTCTTGTTTTAGTTTTGCTAGTATCTCACAGCCAAGCCGCTCATGTTTTAGTTTTGCTAGTATCTCACAGCCATGCCTCTCATGTGTTAGTTTTGCTAGTATTCTCAGAGCCAAGCCTCTCATGTTTTAGGTTTTCTAGTGTGCTCACAGCTAAGCTTCTCATGTTTTAGTTTTGCTAGTATTCTCACAGCCAAGCCTCTGATGTTTTAATTTTGCTTCCATGCTCACAGCCAAACCTCTCATGTCTTAGTTTTGCTACTATTCTCACAGCTAAGCCTCTCATGTTTTAGTTTTGCTAGTATTTTCACAGCCAAGCCTCTCATGTTTTAGTTTTGCTAGTATGCTCACAGCCAAGCTTCTCATGTTTTAGTTTTGCTAGTATGCTCACAGCCAAGCCTCTCATGTTTTAGTGTTGCTGGCATGCTCACTGCAAAGCTTCTAATGCTTTAGTTTTGCTAGTATGCTCACAGCCAAGCTTCTCATGTTTTAGTTTTGCTAGTATTTTCACACCCAAGCCTCTCATGTTTTAGTTTTCCAAATATTCTCACAGCCAAGCCTCTCATGTTTTAGTTTTGCTAGTATTCTCACAGCCAAGCCTCTCATGTTTTATTTTGCAAGTATGCTCACAATTAAACTTCTCATGTTTTAGTTTTGGTAGTATTCTCACAGCCAAACCTCTAATGTTTTAGTTTTGGTAGTATTCTCACAGCCAAGCCTCTCATGTTTTATTTTGCCAGTATGCTCACAGTGAATTTTCTCATGTTTTATTTTTGCTAGTATTCTCACAGCCAAACCTCTAATGTTTTAGTTTTACTAGTATTTTCACACCCAAGCCTCTCATGTTTTAGTTTTGCTAGTATTTTCACACCAAGCCTTTCATGTTTTAGTTCCCCTAGTATTCTCACAGCCAAGCCTCTAATGTGTTAATTTTGCTAGTTTGCTCACAGACAAGCTTCTTATGTTTTAGTTTGCTAGTATTCTCACAGCCAGGTTTCTCATGTTTTACTTTTGCTGGCATGCTTACTGCAAATTTCTCATGTTTTAGTTTTGCAAGTATGGTCACAGCCAAGCCTCTCATGTTTTAGTGTTGCTGGCATGCCCACTGCAAAGCTTCTCATGCTTTAGTTTTGCTAGTATGCTCACAGCCAAGCTTCTCATGTTTTAGTTTTGCTAGTATTTTCACACCCAAGCCTCTCATGTTTTAGTTTTCCTAATATTCTCACAGCCAAGCCTCTCATGTTTTAGTTTTGCTAGTATTCTCACAGCCAAGCCTCTCATGTTTTATTTTGCAAGTATGCTCACAATTAAACTTCTCATGTTTTAGTTTTGCTAGTATTCTCACAGCCAAACCTCTAATGTTTTAGTTTTGCTAGTATTTTCACACCCAAGCCTCTCATGTTTTAGTTTTGCTAGTATTTTCACACCCAAGCCTTTCATGTTTTAGTTCCGCTAGTATTCTCACAGCCAAGCCTCTAATGTGTTAATTTTGCTAGTTAGCTCACAGACAAGCTTCTTATGTTTTAGTTTGCTAGTATTCTCACAGCCAAGTTTCTCATGTTTTAGTTTTGCTGGCATGCTTACTGCAAATTTCTCATGTTTTAGTTTTGCAAGTATGGTCACAGCCAAGCCTCACATGCTTTAGTGTTGCTGGCATGCTCACTGCAAAGCTTCTCATGCTTTAATTTGTTAGCATGCTCACAACCAAGCTTCTAATGCTGTAGTTTTGTTAAAATGCTCACAGCCATGCTTCTGATGTTTTAGTTTTGCTAGAATGCTGACAGCCAAGCTTTACATGTATTAGTTTTGCTGGTATGCTCACAGCCAAGTTTGTCATGTTGTAGTTTTTCTAGTATACTCACAACCAAGCACTTTTGTTGTACTTTGTCTACTATGCTCAAAGCCAACCTTCTCATGTTGTAGTTTTGCTGGTATGCTCAAAGTCAAGCTGCTTATGTTGTACTTTTGCTGGTATGCTCACAGCCAAGCTGCTCATGTTGTTCTTTTGCTGGTATACTCACAGCCAAGCTTCTCATGTGTTAGTTTTGCAGGTATGCTCACAGCCAAGCCTCTCCTGTTGTAGTTTAGCTAGTATGCTCACAGCCAAGCTTCTCATGTTTTAGTTTTGCTGGCATGCTCATTGCAAAGCGTCTCATGGTTTAGTTTTGTTAGTATGCTCTCAGCCGAGCCTCTCATGTTAGTAGATTTGCTAGATTCTCATAGCCAAGCTTCTCATGTTTTAGTTTTGCTAGTATTCTCATAGCCAAGCGTCTCATGTTTTAGTTTTGCTACTATGCGCACAGCCAAGCTTCTGATGTTTTAGTTTTACTAGTATTCTCACATCCTAGCCTCTAATGTTTTAGTTTTGCTGGCATGCTAACCGTAAAGCTTCTAATGCTGTAGTTTTGCCAGTATTCTCACATCCAAGCTTCCCATGTTTTAGTTTTGCAGGTATGCTCACAGCCAAGCTGCTCATGGTACACTTCTGCTGGTATACTCACAGCCAAGCGTCTCATGTTTTAGTTTTGCTAGCATTCTCACAACCAAGCCTCTCATGTTTTAGTTTTGCTAGTATTCTCACAGCCAATCCTCTCATAGTTTACTATTGCTGGCATGCTCACTGCAAAGCTTCTCATGCTTTAGTTTTGCTAGTATCCTCACTGCCAAGCCTCTCATGTTTTAGTTTTGCTAGTATTCTCACAACCAAGCTTCTCATGTTTTAGTTTTGCAGGTATGCTCACAGCCAAGCTGCTCTTGTTGTACTTCTGCATATATTGTCACAGCCAAGCTTCTCATATTTATAGTTTTGCTAGTATTCTCACAGCCAAGCCTCTCTTATTTTAGTTTTGCTGGCATGCTCACTGCAAATCTTCTCATGCTTTAGTTTTGCTAGTATGCTCACAGCCGAGCCTCTCATGTTTTAGTTTTGCTAATATTATCACAGCAAAGCCTCTCATGTTTTAGTTTTGCTAATATTATCACAGCAAAGCTTCTCATATTTTAGTTTTGCTAATATTATCACAGCAAAGCCTCTCAAGTTTTAGTTTTGCTAATATTATCACAGCAAAGCTTCTCATATTTTAGTTTTGCTAGTATTCTCATAGCCAAGCCTCTCTTATTTTAGTTTTGCTGGCATGCTCACTGCAAAGCTTCTCATGCTTTAGATTTGCTAGTATGCTCACAGCCGGGCCTCTCATGTTTTAGTTTTCCTAATGTTCTCACAGCCAAGCCTCTCATGTTTTAGTTTTGCTAATGTTCTCACAGCCAAGCCTCGCATGTTTTAGTTTCCTAGTGTTCTCACAGCCAAGCCTCTCATGTTTTAGTTTTTCTCATATTCTCACAGCAAAGCATCTCATGTTTTAGTTTTGCTAGTGTTCTCACAGCCAAGCCTCTCATGTTTTTGTTACTAGTGTTCTCACTGCCAAGCCTCTCATGTTTTAGTTTTGCTAGTATGCTCACAGCCAAGTTTGCCATAGTTTTGCTAGTATGCTCACAACCAAGCCTTCTTTGTTGTACTTTGTGTACTATGCTCAAATCCAAGCTTCTCATGTTGTAGTTTTGCTGGTATGCTCAAAGCTAAGTTTCTCATGTTGTAGTTCTGTTGGTATGCTCACAGCCAAACTTCTCATTTAGTATTTTTGCTACGAGGGGTATACCGAAAGTCACGAGCAACCCATTGTAAAAATTTAAATTTCAACAATGTAACGAAACGAATTGCAGGATCGTAATCTAAAGACTTTAAGCTACATATTGACATATTGTGATGTCATTAGCTTCTATCAGGTGACCACAGACTGTGTTTGAAAAATGGCTGACATTGATGTTTCGTTTCGACAGCGTGCTGTCATTGAATTCCTTGTGAAACAAGGAAAATTTGCTCCTGAAATTCATTTCAGATTTTAACGTGCGTATGGAGGTTTCTGCATGGGTGCCAGCAGTGTTAGAACATGGGTGAAACATTTTAAAGATGGAAACACTAGTCTGCAAAATGATCCTCGTAGGGGGCGTCCTCGAACTGCCTCTACAGAACTCACCAAGGAAAGAGTTGATGAGCTCATTATAGGAGATAGGCGTTTCACTGTGAATGAAATTGCTGCGCAACTTGGAATAGGACATAGTGCAGTGCAAGAAATGATCCACAGCTTGGGTTATTGAAAGGTCTGTGCCCGTTGGGTCCCCCGTTTATTGACTGAAGACCACAAACTTCAGAGAAGAACCATTGCACAAAACCTTCTTCAGAGATTTCATAATGAAGGTGATGAATTTTTGACGTGTATTGTGACTGGAGATGAGAGCTGGTTCCATCACTATGAGACAGAAACGAAACGTTAGAGTATGGAATGGCACCACTTAAACTCACCATCGAAGAAGAAAGCAAAGACGGTGCAGTCTATAGGAAAAGTTATGGGAAGTGTCTTTTGGGATGCACAAGGTTGCATTCTGGTTGACTTTCTTGAACCTGGACAAACCATAAATTCTGCCCGCTACATCAAGACACTTCTGAAGCTCCGTCGGAAAAAAAAATGGCATGTTATTTATGGACGCCCTTTAACTGCTGTGGTTCTCAGCGTCCCATTCTAAATTGGGCGTGAAAGACCGCTTAATTTTGCTCAGAGGCCTCTTTATCAGAATTGAGGTTCTTTTACGTGCCGTAAATCTACGACACGGGACCCAGGGCTTTACTTCCCTTCCGAAGGAAGCCATGCTAAGGATTGTTACACCTGAAAAAATCCATCATCCTCCGCCGCGTTTGAACCCGTGACCTTGGGTATATGAAGTCAGCATGGTAACCATTACACCACGGAGGGTGACTGAAGCTCCGTCGGGCTTTGCGTGATAAACACCCTGGAAAGAGGATCATCATTCAACAGGATAATGCGCGTCCGCATACTGCCCGTGCCACTATGGAGAAGATAAGGGCATTAGGGTGGGATTCTCTTCCACATCCTCCCTACAGTCCCGACTACCATCTTTTCGGTTCTCTGAAGGAGCAGATGCGTGGCCAACGCTACGAGATGCTGGAGGATATTCGGAAAGCAGTGCGTCAGGGTCTGCGGGCAGCTGGAACGGAGTTCTATCACAAGTGCATTTTCAAACTTGTAGATCGATGGGAAAAATGTGTGCAAAACAATGGAGACTATGTCGAAAAGTGAAAAAAAGTATGTAGATTATGATGATGTATTTGGTTTGGCTTAAAAATGAATATTAAGATTGTAAAACAGTGTTGCTCATGACTTTCAGTATGCCCCTCGTAGTATGCTCAAAGCCAAGCTTCTCGTATTGTATTCCTGCTAGTATGCTTACAGCAGAGCTCCTCATGTTTTATTTTTGTTAGTATGCACACAGCCAAGCTTCTCATGTTGTACTTTTGCAGGTATACTCACAGCCAAGCTTCTCATGCTTTAGTTTTGCTAGTATGCTCACAGCCAAGCCTCTCATGTTTTAGTTTTGCTAGTATTCTCACAGCCAAGCTTCACATATTTTAGTTTTGCTAGTATTCTCACTGCCAAGCCTCTCATGTTTTAGTTTTGCTAGTATGCTCACAGCCAAGCTTCTCATGTTTTAGTTTTGCTAGTATTCTCACAGCCAAGCCTCTCATGTTTTAGTTTTGCTGGCATGCTCACTGCAAAGCTTCTCATGCTTTAGCTTTGCTAGTATGCTCACAGCCAAGCCTCTCATGTCTTAGTTTTGCTAGTATTCTCACAGCCAAACCTCTTATGTTTTAGTTTTGCTAGTATTCTCACAGCCAAGCCTCTCATGTTTTAGTTTTGCTAGTATTCTCACAGCCATGCCTCTCATGTTTCAGTTTTGCTAGTATTCTCACAGACAAGCCTCTTATATTTTAGTTTGGCTAGTATGCTCACAGCCAAGCTTCTCATGTTTTAGTTCTGCTAGTATTCCAACAGCCAAGCCTCTCATGTTTTAGTTTTGCTGGCATGCTCACTGCAAAGCTTCTCATGTTATAGTTTTGCTGGCATGCTAACTGCAAAGCTTCTGATGCTTTAGTTTTGCTAGTATAGGCACAGCCAAGTTTCTCATGCTGTAGTTTTGCTAAAATGCTCACAGCCATTCTACTGCTGTTTTAGTTTTGCTGGAATGCTGACAGCCAAGCTTCACATGTATTAGTTTTGCTGGTATGCTCACAGCCAAGTTTGTCATGTTGTAGTTTTGCTAGTATGCTCACAACCAAGCCTCCTTTTTTGTACTTCTTGTACTATGCTGAAAGCCAAGCTTCTCATGTTGTAGTTTTGCTGGTATGCTCAAAGCCAAGCTTCTCATGTTGTAGTTTTTTTGGTATGCTCACAGCCAAACTTCTCATGTTTTAGTTTTGCTGGTATACTCGCAGCCAAGCTTCTCTTGTTGTAGTTTTGCAGGTATGCTCACAGCCAAGCTGCTCATGTTATACTTTTGCTAGTATTCTCACAGCCAAGCCTCTAATGTTTTAGTTTTGCTAGTATTCTCACAGCCAAGCCTCTCATGCTTTAGTATTGCTGGCATGCATCTTGCAAGGCTTCTCATGCTTTAGTTTTCCTAGTATGCTCTCAGCCGAGCCTCTTATGTTAGTAGATTTGCTAGAATTCTCACAGCAAAGCTTCTCATGTTTTAGTTTTGCTAGTATTCTCATAGCCAAGCCTCTCATGTTTTAGTTTTGCTAGTGTTCTCACAGCCAAGCCTTTCATGTTTTAGTTTTGCTACTATGCTCACAGCCAAGCTTCTCTTGAATTAGTTTTGCTAGTATTCTCACAGCCCGGCCTCTAATGTTTTAGTTTTGCTGGCATGTTGCATCTAATATTAAAAACATTTCATATACTGTATTTGAAACACACATTTCTGATCATTATGCACAATTGGTTGACTTTGTTGTTGTTGGGTGTAAGAATGAAAATAGAGAAACTAGAATCATAAGGGACTTGAGCAATGAAAATATAAACAATTTAATAATTAACTTAGCTGATGTAGATTGGGAAACTGTTTTCTGTAATAGCAACAATGTAGATGATAAATGGAAT
The DNA here is from genome assembly GCA_030762935.1 of Hymenopus coronatus. NCBI lineage: Eukaryota > Metazoa > Arthropoda > Insecta > Mantodea > Hymenopodidae > Hymenopus > Hymenopus coronatus. The sequence goes on along the minus strand of CM060900.1, from coordinate 3,512,115 downwards.
GAATTTTATAAGATATTCAAAACAAATTTTAATGCCTCATGTCCACAGAAAAGTATAGTTGTAAATAATAATAAAAAAACAAAATTACCAACAGAGACAATCAAACTAAAAGAGCAAATGAGAGACATGTATGCTTTGTATAAAAGTACTTCTCTGGAATATTATAAAAACAAATATAAGAACGTAAAAAGAAATTACTTAAATAGCTTACGTAATACAAAAATTAATGCATTCAGAGAGAAAATGGGTAATACTGAAAATGTTTGCAAAACTGCATGGAGCCTGATTAATGAAACCAGAAAGCAATCTCCATCATATCAAAATATTACACTAAAAATAAATGGGGTAATTACAGATGATCCTATTATTGTCAGTCAAAAATTCAATGATTTCTTTCTAAGTGTCCCCTCTCAAATACCAAACTTGACAAATTATATGAATACCAGTTCCTCAGCAGTTTCTTCGTTTTTTATCAAGCCGACAACAGAAAATGAAATAGGTCAAATAATTGATAATCTACCCAATAAAACAGGTAGTGGATGGGATGAAATTAGTCCTAAGTTGTTAAAAAGGTGTAAAAGTGCTATCCTAAAGCCAATAACATATTTAATTAATAATTCAGTGGAACAGGGTCGATTTCCAGAAATTCTAAAATTGGGTGTGGTAAGACCAATATTAAAAGGGGGAGATGAACAACATACTGATAACTATAGACCTATTACTCTAACATCTGAAATTGCCAAACTATTTGAAAGAGTTTTATTGTCAAGGCTAAATAGTTATCTAAATAAATACAATATGCTAAAAAATTTTCAACACGGTTTTAGAGAAGGTCGATCCACTATTACTGCCATTAATCAATATATACATGAAGTAATTGGTAAACTAGAAAACAATGAGAAGGTCAGCACTCTATTAGATTTATCTAAAGCTTTTGATTGTGTTGACCACAATATCCTAATTAGTAAGCTTGAAAATTATGGCATTAGGGGACTACCACAAGAATTAATTTGTAGTTACTTGATTGGAAGACGACAGTATACAGAAATATCATGTAAAAAGGGGAATAAAATTCAATGGGTAAAATCAAAATTGGAAATTGTGAAGTATGGTGTACCACAAGGTTCAGTATTAGGTCCACTGTTATTTATTATGTACATCAATGATATAAAATGTTTGCAAAACACTTCTGTTATGACATATGCAGATGACACTACTGCGGTGTGCTGGAATAAAACCATAGAGGGCCTAAATGCAACCCTCAATAAAACGACTTCTGTGCTGTTAAATGATTTTAAATCCATAAATCTACAGTGTAACATGCGTAAAACTACTGTAATGCATTATAGTATGTTGAATAAAAGTAGCAATCTAACTCTAAAAGTTAATAACAACATTGTACAAGAAGTGAAAATACAAAAATTTTTAGGTATTATTGTAGATAACCGGTTAACGTGGGCACAACATATTGAGTCTATATGTAATAAAATCAGCAAGTCAGTATACTTAATAAGATATTTTAGCAGTTATAAAAATTCTAACATTTTAAAACTCATTTATTATGGATGTATTTACCCACATTTAATCTATGGGATTGAAATATGGGGCGCTGCTGCAAAAACACATATGGACAAATTACTTCTATATCAAAAGAAAAGTGTTAGAATCATGTTTAATTTAAAATTCATGGAATCATGCAGGGAGACATTTATTAATAAAAGGATACTAACCATCTACTCTCTATATGCTTATAGAGCAATAATGTTTGTAATTGACAAGTGTGAACAAATAAAAAATAAACAAATGTATGAATACAATACAAGAGGCAACATGAACTATTATAGATGTAATGTAAATAAAACTGTATCAGTGAAAGATGTACAATATCTAGGAATTAAGCTTTTTAACAAGTTACCCCCAGAAATTAAAGCAATCGCAGAGGTGTCAAAAAGACAATTTAACTTAAAATTGAAGGCATATCTGTTAAATAGATGTTTATATGATTTGGATGAGCTATAAATTATGATTTTGTACAAATGTATATATGAAATGACGTGTCTAAAATCAATGTATTGATAAACTGGACGAAATAAATATTATTATTATTATTATTATGCTAACTGCTAAGCTTCTCATGCTGTAGTTTTGCTAGTATGCTCACAGCCAAGCCTCTCATGTTTTAGTTTTGGCAATATTCTCACATCCAAGCTTCTCATGTTTTAGTTTTGCAGGTATGCTCACAGCCAAGCTGCTCATGGTATACTTCTGCTGGTATACTCACAGCCAAGCTTCTCATGTTTTAGTTTTGCTAGTATTCTCACAACCAAGCCTCTCATATTTTAGTTTTGCTAGTATTCTCACAGCCAAGCCTCTCATGTTTTAGTATTGCTGGCATGCTGACTGCAAGGCTTCTCATGCTTTAGTTTTGCTAGTATGCTCACTGCCAAGCCTCTCATGTTTTCGTTTTGCTAGTATTCTCACACCCGAGCTTCTCATGTTTTAGTTTTGCAGGTATGCTCACAGCCAAGCTGCTCTTGTTGTACTTCTGCATATTGTCACAGCCAAGCTTCTCATATTTTAGTTTTGCTAGTATTCTCACAGCCAAGCCTCTCATAGTTTAGTTTGCTGGCATGCTCACTGCAAAGCTTCTCATGCTTTAGTTTTGCTAGTATGCTCACAGCCGAGCCTCTCATGTTTTAGTTTTGCTAATATTATCACAGCAAAGTCTCTCATGTTTTACTTTTGGTAGTGTTCTCACAGCCAAGACTCTCATATTTTAGTTTTGCTAGTGTTCTCACAGCCAAGCCTCTCATGTTTTAGTTTTGCTAGTATGCTCACTGCAAAGCTTCTCATGTTTTAGTTTTGCTAGTATGCTCTCAGCCAAGCCTCTCATGTTTTAGTTTTGCTAGTATTTAATCTCACAGCCAAGCTTCTCATGTTTTAGTTTTGCTGGTATGTTCACAGCCAAGCTTCTCATGTTGTTTTGCTAATAAGATCACAGCCAGGTTTCACATGTTTTAGTTTTGCTGGTGTGCTCACAAACAAGCTTCTCATGTTTTAGTTTTACTGGTATGCTGAGAGCCAAGCTTCTCATGTTTTAGTTTTGCTGGTATATTCACAGCCAAGCTTCTCATGTTGTAGTTTTACAGGTTTGCTCACAGCCAAGCTGCTCATGTTGTACTTTTGCTGGTTAACTAACAACCAAGCTTCTCATGTTTTAGTTTTGCAGGTATGCTCACAGCCAATCTGCTCATGTTGTACTTTTGCTGGTATGCTCACAGCCAAACTTCTCATGTTTTAGTTTTGCTAGTATTCTCACAGCCAAGTCATCCATGTTTTAGTATTGCTGTAATGCACACTGCAAAGCTTCTCATGCTTTAGTTTTGCTAATATGCTCACAGCCAAGCCTCTCATGTTTTAGTTTTGCTAGTTTTCTCACAGCCAAGCTTCTCATGTTTTAGTTTTGCAGGTATGCTCACAGCCAAGCTGTTCTTGTTGTACTTCTGCATATATAGTCACAGCCAAGCTTCTCATGTTTTAATTTTGCTGGTATTCTCACATCCAAGCCTCTCATATTTTAGTTTTGCTGGCATGCTCACTGCAAAGCTTCTCATGCCTTAGTTTTTCTAGTATGCCCAGAGCTGAGCCTCTCATGTTTTAGTTTTGCTAGTATTCTCACTGACAAGCTTCTCATGTTTTAGTTTTGCTAATATTCTCACAGCAAAGCCTCTCATGTTTTAGTTTTGCTAGTGTTCTCACAGCCAAGCCTCTCATGTTTTACTTTTGCTAGTATGCTCACAGCCAAGCTTCTCTTGTTTTAGTTTATCTAGTATTCTTACAGCCAAGCCTCTCATGTATCAGTTTTGCTGGCATGCTCACTGCAAAGCTTCTCATGCTTTAGTTTTGCTACTATTCTCACAGCCAAGGCTCTCGTGCTTTAGTTTTGCTAGTATTCTCACAGCCAAGCTTCTCATGTTAAAGTTTTGCTAGTATGCTCACAGCCAAGCTTCTCATGTTGTAGTTTCGCTGGTATGCCCACAGCCTAGCTTCTCATGCTTTAGTTTTGCTGGGGTGCTTACAGCCAAGCTTCTCAAGTTTTAGTTTTGCTGGTATGCTCACAGCCAAGCTTCTCATGTTGTAGTTTTGCTGGTATGCTCACAGCCAAGCTTTTATATTTTTAGTTTTGCTGGTTTGCTCACAGCCAAGCTTCTCAGGTACTAGCTTTGCTGGTATGCTCACAGCCAAGGTTCTCATGTTTTAGTTTTCCTAGTATGCTCACAGCCAAACTTCTCATGTATTTTTCGCTAATATGCTCATAAAAAGCTTCTGATGTTTTAGTTTTGCTAATATGCTCACAGCCAAGCTTCTCATGTCTTAGTTTTGCCAGTATGGTCATAATCAAGCTTCTCATGTTGAAGTTTTGCTGGTATGTGCTCACAGCCAAGCTTCTCATGTTGTAGTTTTGCTGGTATGCTCACAGTCAAGCTTCTCATGCTGTAGTTTTGTTAGTATGCTCTCAGCCTAGGTTCTCATATCTTAGTTTTGCTAGAATGCTCTCAGACAGGCTTCTCATATCTTAGTTGTGTTGGTGTGTTCATAGCCGAGTTCTCATGTTTTAGTTCTGCTGGTATGCTCACAGCCAAGCTTCTCATGGCTTAGTTTTGCTGGTATGCTCACATCCAAGCTTCTCATGTCTTAATTTTGTTGGTATGCTCACAGCCAATTTTCTCTTGGTTTAGTTTTGCTGGTATGCTGACAGCTAAGCTTCTCATGGCTTAAATTTGCCAGTATGGTCACAATCAAGATTCTCATGTAGTAGTTTTGCTGGTGTGCTCACAGCTAAGCTTCTCAAGTTGTAGTTTTGCTGGTTTGCTCATAGCCAAGTATCTCATGTAGCAGTTTTGCCGGTATACTCACAGTCAAGCTTCTCATGTAGTAGTTTTGCTGGTATGCTTGCAGCCAAGCTTCTCATGTAGTAGTTTTGCTGGTATGCTGGCAGACAAGCTTCTCATGTAGTTTTTTGCTGGTATGCTCACAGCCAAGTTTCTCATGCAGTAATTTTGCTGGTATGCTCACAGTCAAGCTTCTCATGTAGTAGTTTTTCTGGTATGCTCACAGCCAGGCTTCTCTTGTAGTAGTTTTGCTGGTATGCTCGCAGCCAAGCTTCTCATGTAGTAGTTTTGCTGGTATGCTCACAGTCATGCTTCTCATGTTGCAATTTTGCTGGTATGCTCGCAGCCAAGCTTCTCATGTAGGAATTTTGCTGGTATGCTCACAGTCAAGCTTCTCATGCTGTAGCTTTGTTAGTATGCTCACAGCCTAGGTTCTCATGTCTTAGTTTTGCTAGAATGCTCTCAGCCAGGCGTCTCATATGTTAGTAGTGATGGTGTGTTCAACGCCAAGTTCTCATGTTTTAGTTTTGCTGCAATGCTCACAGCCAAGCTTTTCATGTTTTAGTTTTGCCGGTATGCTCACAGCCAAGCTTCTCAAGTCTTAGTTCTGCTGGTATGCTCACAGCCAAAGTCTCTTGCTTTTGTTTTGCTGGTATGCTCACAGCTAAGCTTCTCATGGCTTAGTTTTGCCTGTATGGTTACAATCAAGATTCTCACTTAGTAGTTTTGCTGGTGTGCTCACAGCCAAGCTTCTCAAGTTGTAGTTTTGCTGGTATGCTCGCAGCCAAGCTTCTCATGTAGCAGTTTTGCTGGTATGCTCACAGTCCAGCCTCTAATGTAGTAGTTTTGCTGGTATGCTTGCAGCCAAGCTTCTAATGTAGTAGTTTTGCTGGTATGCGCACAGTCAAGCTTCTCATGCTGTAGCTTTGTTAGTATGCTCACAGCCTAGGTTCTCATGTCTTAGTTTTGCTAGAATGCTCTCAGCCAGGCGTCTCATATCTTAGTAGTGATGGTGTGTTCAACGCCAAGTTCACATGTTTTAGTTTTGCTGCAATGCTCACAGCCAAGCTTTTCATGTTTTAGTTTTGCTGGTATGCTCACAGCCAAGCTTCTCAAGTCTTAGTTCTGCTGGTATGCTCACAGCCAAATTCTCTTGCTTTAGTTTTGCTGGTATGCTCACAGCTAAGCTTCTCATGTCTTAGTTTTGCCTGTATGGTTACAATCAAGATTCTCACTTAGTAGTTTTGCTGGTGTGCTCACAGCCAAGCTTCTCAAGTTGTAGTTTTGCTGGTATGCTCGCAGCCAAGCTTCTCATGTAGCAGTTTTGCTGGTATGCTCACAGTCCAGCCTCTAATGTAGTAGTTTTGCTGGTATGCTTGCAGCCAACCTTCTAATGTAGTAGTTTTGCTGGTATGCTTGCAGCCAAGCTTCTAATGTAGTAGTATTGCTGGTATGCTTGCAGCCAAGCTTCTCATGTAGTGTTTTGCTGGTGTGCTCACAGCCAAGCTTCTCAAGTTGTAGTTTTGCTGGTATGCTCGCAGCCAAGCTTCTCATGTAGTAGTTTTGCTGGTATGCTCACAGTCCAGCCTCTAATGTAGTAGTTTTGGTGGTATGCTTGCAGCCAAGCTTCTAATGTAGTAGTTTTGCTGGTATGCTTGCAGCCAAGCTTCTCATGTAGTGTTTTGCTGGTATGGTCACAGCCATGCTTCTCATGTAGCAGTTTTGCTGGTATGCTCGCATTCAAGCTTCTGATGTAGTAGTTTTGCTGGTATGCTCACAGCCAAGCTTCTCATGTAGTAGTTTTGCTGGTATGCTCACAATCATACTTCTCATGTTGCAGTTTTGCTATTATGCTCGTAGCCATGCTTCTCAAGTTGGAGTTTTGCTGTATGCTCGCAGCCAAGCTTCTCATGTTGCAGTTTTGCTAGTAAGCTCACAATCTAACTTCCGATGTTTTATTTTTGCTAGAATGCTCTCAGGCAAGCTTGTCGTGATTTAGTTTTGCTTGTGTGCTAACAGCCAAGTTTCTCATGTTTTAGTTTTTCTAGTGTGCTCACAGCCAACCTTCTCATGTTTTAGTTTTTCTAGTGTGCTCACCGCCAAACTTCTCATATTTAAGTTTTGCTAGTATGCTCAAAGCCAAGCTTCACTAGTTGTAGTTTTGCTGGTAAGCTTACAGCAATGCTTCTGATGTTGTAGTTTTGCTAGAATGCTCTCAGCCGAGCTTCTCATGTCTTAGTTTTGCTAGAATGCTCTAAGCCAAGCTTCTCATGTTATAGTTTAGCTGGTATGCCCACAGCCAAGCTTCTCATGTTGTAGTTTTGCTGTTATGCTCATAGCCAAGCTTCTCATGTTGTAGTTTTGCTCGTATGGCCACAGCCAAGCTTCTCATGTTGAAGTTTTTCTAGTATGCTCAAAGTAAAGCAACTCATGTTGTAGGTTTTTCGATATGCTAACACCCAAGCTTCTCGTATTGTATTTTTGCTACTATACTTACAGCCAACCTTCTCATGTTTTAGTTTTGTTTTGTTGTCATGATGTACATTTGCTAATATGCTGACAGCAAAGATTCTGATGTTTTAGTTTTGCTAAAAGGCCCTCAGCCAAGCTTCTCAAGTTGTATTTTTGCTGGTGTCCTCACAGCCAAGCTTCTCAAGTTGTAGTTTTGCTGGTATGCTCACAGCCAAGTTTCTCAAGTTTTACTTTTGCTGGTATGCTCACAGCCAAGCTTCTCATGTTTTAGTTTAGCTGGTATGCTCACAGCCAAGCGTCCCATCTTTTACTTTGCTAGTATGCTCACAGCCAGGCTTCTGATGTTTTAGTTTTGCTAATATTTTCACAGACAAGCTACTCGTGTTTTAGTTTTGCTGGTATGCTCACAGCCAAGGTGCTCATGTTATAGTTTGTCTGGTATGCTCACACCCAAGCTTCTCACGTTTTAGTTTTGCTAGTATGCACACAGCCAAGATTCTTTTGTTTCGCTCCTGTTTGTATGGTCAAAGTCAAGCTTCCCATGTTATAGTTTTGCACATACGCTCACAGCCAAGCTTCTCATGTTTGAGTTTTGCTGGTATGCTCACAGCCAACCTACTCATGTGGTTTAGCTTGTATGCTCACAGCCAAGCTTCTCATGTTGTAGTTTTGCTAGTATGCACACAGCAAAGCTTCTTTTGTTGTACTTTTGCTAGAATGCTAACAGCAAAGATTCCCATGTTTCCATTTTGCTGGTATCCTCACTCGTAAGCTTCTCGTGTTGTAGTTTTGCTGGTATGCTCACAGATAAGCTTCTCATGATTTAGTTTTACTGGTATGCTCACAGCCAAGCTTCTCGTGTTGTAGTTTTGCTGGTATGCTCTCAGCCAAGCTTCTCGTGTTGTAGTTTTGCTGGTATGCTCACAGTCAAGCTTCTCACATTTTAGTTTTGCTGGTATGCTCTCTGCCAAGCTTCTCATGTTGTAGTATACTGGTATGCTCACAGTCTAGCTACTCATGTTGTAGTTTTGCTCGTTTGCCCACAGCCAAGCTTCTCATGGTTTCATTTTGCTGGAATGCTTACAGCCAAGCTTCCATATCTTAGTTTTGCTGGTATGCTCGCAGCCAAGCTTCTCAGGTTATACTTTTGCTTATGTCCTCACAGCCAAGCTTTGCATGTTTAAGTTTTGCTGGTATGCTCACAGCCAAGTTTCTCATGTCTTAGTTTTGCCAGTATGGTCACAATCAAGCTTCTCATGTAGTTTTGCTGGTATGCTCACAGTCATGTTTTCAGGTTGTGGTTTTGCTGGTATGTTCATAGCCAAGCTTCTATTGCTGTAGTTTTGCTAGTATGCTCACAAGCTAGCTTCTCATGTCTTAGTTTTGCTAGAATGCTCTCAGCCAAGCTTCTCATATCTTACTTTTGCTGGTATGCTCACAGCCATGTTCTCATTTTTAGTTTTGCTGGTATGCTCACAACCAAGCTTCGCTTGTTTAAGTTTTACTGGTATGCTCACAGCCAAGCTTCTCATGTCTTAGTTTTGCTGGTATGCTTACAGCCAAGCTTTTCAGGTTTTGGTTTTGCTGGTATGCTCACAGCCAAGCTTCTCATGTCTTAGTTTTGCCAGTATGGTCACAATCAAGCTTCTCATGTTGTAGTTTTTCTGGTATGCTCTCAGTCAAACTTTTCAAGTTGTTGTTTTGCAGGTAGTCTCACAGCCAAGCTTCTATTGCTGTAGTTTTGCTAGCATGCTCACAGGCTAGCTTCTAAGCCTTAGTTTTGCTAGAATGCTCTCAGCCAAGCTTCTCATATCTCAGTTTTGCTGGTATGCTCCCAGCCATGTTCTCATGTTTTAGTTTTTTTGGTATTATCACAGCCAAGTTTCTCATGTCTGAGTTTTGCTGGTACGGTCAGAGCCAATCTTTTCAAGTTGCAGTTTTGCTGGTATGCTCGCAGCTAAGCTTCTCATGTCTTCGTATTGCCAGTATGGTCACAATCAAGCTTCTCATGTAGTAGTTTTGCCGGTATGCTCACAGCCAAGCTTCTCATTTAGTAGTTTTACTCGTGTGCTCACAGCCAAGCTTCTCATGTAGTAGTTTTGCTGATATGCTCACAGCCAAGCTTCTCATGTAGTAGTTTTTCAGGTATGCTCACAGCCAAGCTTCTCATGTAGTAGTTTTGATGGTATGCTCACAGCCAAGCTTCTCCTGTTGTAGGTACGCTGGTATGCTCCAAGCCAAACTTCTCAAATTGTAGTTTTTCTGATATCCTCAAAGCAAATCTTCTGACGTTTTAGTCTTGCTGGTATCGTCTCAGCCAAGGTTCTCAAGTTGTAGTTTTGCTGGTAAGCCCACAGCCAAATTTCTCATATTGTAGTTTTGGTAGTAAGCTCACAGCCAAGCTTCTAATGTCTTAGTTTTGCTAGAATGCTCTCAGCCAAGCTTCTCATGTTTTAGTTTTGCTAGTTTGCTCACAACCAAACTTCTCATGTTATTGTTTTGCTAGTGTCCTCACAGCCAAGCTTCTCATGTTTTAGTTTTTCTAGTGTGCTCACAGCCAAACTTCTCATGTTTTAGTTTTGCCAATATGTGCACATCCTAGCTTCTCATGTTGTACTTTTGCTAATATGCTCACAGCCAAGCTTCTGATGTTTTAGTTTTGCTAATATGCTCACGGCCAAGCTTCTGATGCTTTAGTTTTGCTTATATGCTCATAGACAAGCTACTCATGTTTTAGTTTTGGTGGTATGCTCACAGCCGAGCTTCTCATGTTACAGTTTTGCTGCTATGCTCACACCGAAGCTTCTCATGTGTTAGTTTTGCTAGTATGCCCACAGCCTAACTCCTTTTGTTATACCCTTGTTAGTATGCTCAAAGCCAAGCTTATCATGTTGTTTTGTTAGTATGCTCACGGCCAAACTTCTCATCTTATATTTTTGCTAATATGCTCACAGATAAGCTTCTCATCTTTTACATTTGCTAGTATACTCACAGCCAAACTTCTCATGTTTTAATTTTGCTGGTATGCTCAAAGCCAATCTTCTCACATTGCAGTTTAACTGGTAAGCTCACAGCCAAGCTTCTCATATAGTTAGCTTGTATGCTCACAGCCTAGCTTTTCAAGTTGTAGTTTTGCTAGTATGCACACAGCAAAGCTTCTTTTGTTGTACTGGTGCTAGTATGCTAACAGCAAATCTTATCGTGTTTCTGTTTTGCTGGTATCCTCACTGCTAAGCTTCTCATGTTGTCGTTTTCCTGGTATGCTCACAGCCAAGCTTCTCATGATTTAGTTTAGCTGGTATGCTCACAGCCAAGCTTCTCCTGTTGTAGTTTTGCTAGTATGCTCACAGTCTAGCTTCTCATGGTGTAGTTTTGCTGGTATACTCACAGTCTAGCTTCTCATGTTGTTTTGCTAGTATGCTCACAGTCAAGCTTCTAATGTTGTAGTTTTGCTGGTATGCTCACAGTCTGTCTTCGCGTGTTGTAGTTTTGCTAGTAGGCTCACAGTGTAGCTTCTCATGTTGTAGTATTGCTAGTATGCTCAAAGCCAAGCTTCTCATGTTGTAGTTTTGCTGGTATGCTCACAGTCTAGCTTCTCATGTTGTAGTTTTGCTAGTATGCTAACAGTCTAGCTTCTCATGTTGTAGTTTTGCTAGTATGCAACCAGTTGAGCTTCTCATGTTGTAGTTTTGCTGGTATGGTCACAGTCTAGCTTCTCATGTTTTAGTTTTGCTGGTATGCTCACAGCCAAGGTTCTCATGTTTTAGTACTGCTGGTATGCTAACAGCCAAGCTTCTGATGGTTTATTTTTGCTGGTATGTTCACAGCCAAGCTTCGCATGTTTTAGTTTTGCTGGTATGCTCACAGCTAAGCTTTTGTAGTTTTGCTGGTATGCTCGCAACCAAGCTTCTCATGCTGTTGTTTTGCTAGTATGCTCTCAGTCTAGCTTCTCATGTCTTAATTTTGCTAGAATGCTCTCAGCCAAGCTTCTCATATCTTAGTTTTGCTGGTATGCTCACAGTCATGTTCTCATGTTTTAATTTTGCTGGTATGCTCACAGCCAAGCTTCTCATGTCTTAGTTTTGCTGGTATGCTCTCTGCCAAGTTTCTCTTGCTTAAGTTTTGTTGGTATGCTCGCAGCCAAGCTTCTCATGTCTTAGTTTAGCCAGTAGGGTCACAATCAGGCTTTTTGTGTAGTAGTTTTGTTGGTATGCGCACAGCCAAGTTTCTCAAGTTGTAGTTTTACGGGTATGCTCTCAACCAAATTTCTGATGTAGTAGTTTTGCTGGTATGGTCACAACCAAGCTTCTTAACGTGTAGTTTTGTTAGTATGCGCACAGCCAAGCTTCTCAAGTTTTAGTTCTGCTGGTATGCTCACAGCCAAGCTTCTCGTGTTTTAGTTTTGCTGGTGTGCTCATAGCCAAGCTTCTGATGTCTTAGTTTTGCTAGAATGCTCTCAGCCAAGCTTCTCATGTTTTAGTTTTGCTAATGTGCTCACAACCAAACTTCTCATGTTTTAGTTTTGCTAGTGAGCTCATAGCCAAGCATCTCGTGATTTGGTTTTGCTGGGATGCTCACAGCCAAGCTTCTCATGTCCTAGTTTTGCTAGTATGCTCTCTGCCAAGCTTCTCATGTCCTAGTTTTGCTGGTATGCTCACAGCCAAGCTTCTCATGTCCTAGTTTTGCTGGTATGCTCTCAGCCAAGCTTCTCATGTCTTAGTTTAGCCAGTATGGTCACAATCAAGATTCTCATGTAGTAGTTTTGCTGGTATGCTCGCAGCCAAGCTTCTCATATAGTAGTTTTGCTGGTATGCTTGCAGCCAAGCTTCTCATGTCTTAGTTTTGCCAGTATGGTCACAATCAAGCTTCTCATGTTGTAGTTTTTCTGGTATGCTCTCAGTCAGACTTTTCAAGTTGTGGTTTTGCAGGTGGTCTCACAGCCAAGCTTCTATTGCTGTAGTTTTGCTAGCATGCTCACAGGCTAGCTTCTTATGTCTTAGTTTTTCTAGAATGCTCTCAGCCAATCTTCTCATATCTCAGTTTTGCTGGTATGCTCCCAGCCATGTTCTCATGTTTTAGTTTTTTTGGTATTATCACAGCCAAGTTTCTCATGTCTGAGGTTTGCTGGTACGGTCAGAGCCAATCTTTTCAAGTTGCAGTTTTGCTGGTATGCTCGCAGCTAAGCTTCTCATGTCTTCGTATTGCCAGTATGGTCACAATCAAGCTTCTCATGTAGTAGTTTTGCCGGTATGCTCACAGCCAAGCTTCTCATTTAGTAGTTTTACTCGTGTGCTCACAGCCAAGCTTCTCATGTAGTAGTTTTGCTGCTATGCTCACAGCCAAGCTTCTCATGTAGTAGTTTTGCAGGTATGCTCACAGCCAAGCTTCTCATGTAGTAGTTTTGATGGTATGCTCACAGCCAAGCTTCTCCTGTTGTAGGTACGCTGGTATGCTCCAAGCCAAACTTCTCAAATTGTAGTTTTTCTGATATCCTCAAAGCAAATCTTCTGACGTTTTAGTCTTGCTGGTATCGTCTCAGCCAAGGTTCTCAAGTTGTAGTTTTGCTGGTAAGCCCACAGCCAAGCTTCTCATATTGTAGTTTTGGTAGTAAGCTCACAGCCAAGCTTCTAATGTCTTAGTTTTGCTAGAATGCTCTCAGCCAAGCTTCTCATGTTTTAGTTTTGCTAGTGTGCTCACAACCAAACTTCTCATGTTTTTGTTTTGCTAGTGTCCTCACAGCCAAGCTTCTCATGTTTTAGTTTTTCTAGTGCGCTCACAGCCAAACTTCTCATGTTTTAGTTTTGCCAATATGTGCACATCCTAGCTTCTCATGATGTACTTTTGCTAAAATGCTCACAGCCAAGCTTCTGATGTTTTAGTTTTGCTAATATGCTCACAGCCAAGCTTTTGATGCTTTAGTTTTGCTTATATGCTCATAGACAAGCTACTCATGTTTTAGTTTTGGTGGTATGCTCACAGCCAAGCTTCTCATGTTACAGTTTTGCTGCTATGCTCGCACCAAAGCCTCTCATGTGTTAGTTTTGCTAGTATGCCCACAGCCTAACTCCTTTTGTTATACCCTTGTTAGTATGCTCAAAGCCAAGCTTCTCATGTTGTTTTGTTAGTATGCTCACAGCCAAACTTCTCATCTTATATTTTTGCTAATATGCTCACAGATAAGCTTCTCATCTTTTACATTTGCTAGTATACTCACAGCCAAGCTTCTCATGTTTTAGTTTTGCTGGTATGCTCAAAGCCAATCTTCTGACATTGCAGTTTAACTGGTATGCTCACAGCCAAGCTTCTCATATAGTTTTGCTTGTATGCTCACAGCCTAGCTTTTCAAGTTGTAGTTTTGCTAGTATGCACACAGCAAAGCTTCTTTTGTTGTACTGGTGCTAGTATGCTAACAGCAAAGCTTATCGTGTTTCTGTTTTGCTGGTATCCTCACTGCTAAGCTTCTCATGTTGTCGTTTTGCTGGTATGCTCACAGCCAAGCTTCTCATGATTTAGTTTACCTGGTATGCTCACAGCCAAGCTTCTCCTGTTGTAGTTTTGCTAGTATGCTCACAGTCTAGCTTCTCATGGTGTAGTTTTGCTGGTATGCTCACAGTCTAGCTTCTCATGTTGTTTTGCTAGTATGCTCACAGTCAAGCTTCTAATGTTGTAGTTTTGCTGGTATGCTCACAGTCTGTCTTCGCGTGTTGTAGTTTTGCTAGTAGGCTCACAGTGTAGCTTCTCATGTTGTAGTTTTGCTAGTATGCTCAAAGCCAAGCTTCTCATGTTGTAGTTTTGCTGGTGTGCTCACAGTCTAGCTTCTCATGTTGTAGTTTTGCTAGTATGCAACCAGTCGAGCTTCTCATGTTGTAGTTTTGCTGGTATGGTCACAGTCTAGCTTCTCATGTTTTAGTTTTGCTGGTATGCTCACAGCCAAGGTTCTCATGTTTTAGTACTGCTGGTATGCTAACAGCCAAGCTTCTGATGGTTTATTTTTGCTGGTATGTTCACAGCCAAGCTTCGCATGTTTTAGTTTTGCTGGTATGCTCACAGCTAAGCTTCTCATGTCTTAGTTGTGCCAGTATGGTCACAATCAAGCTTCTCATCTTCTCATTTTGTAGTTTTGCTGGTATGCTCGCAACCAAGCTTCTCATGCTGTTGTTTTGCTAGTATGCTGTCAGTCTAGCTTCTCATGTCTTAATTTTGCTAGAATGCTCTCAGCCAAGCTTCTCATATCTTAGTTTTGCTGGTATGCTCACAGTCATGTTCTCATGTTTTAATTTTGCTGGTATGCTCACAGCCAAGCTTCTCATGTCTTAGTTTTGCTGGTATGCTCTCTGCCAAGCTTCTCTTGCTTAAGTTTTGTTGGTATACTCGCAGCCAAGCTTCTCATGTCTTAGTTTAGCCAGTAGGGTCACAATCAGGCTTTTGGTGTAGTAGTTTTGTTGGTATGCGCACAGCCAAGTTTCTCAAGTTGTAGTTTTGCGGGTATGCTCTCAACCAAATTTCTGATGTAGTAGTTTTGCTGGTATGGTCACAACCAAGCTTCTTAACGTGTAGTTTTGTTAGTATGCTCACAGCCAAGCTTCTCAAGTTTTAGTTTTTCTGGTATGCTCACAGCCAAGCTTCTTAAGTTTTAGTTTTGCTGGTGTGCTTATAGCCAAGCTTCTGATGTCTTAGTTTTGCTAGAATGCTCTCAGCCAAGCTTCTCATGTTTTAGTTTTGCTAATGTGCTCACAACCAAACTTCTCATGTTTTAGTTTTGTTAGTGAGCTCATAGCCAAGCTTCTCGTGATTTAGTTTTGCTGGTATGCTCACAGCCAAGCTTCTCATGTCCTAGTTTTGCTAGTATGCTCTCTGCCAAGCTTCTCATGTCCTAGTTTTGCTGGTATGCTCACAGCCAAGCTTCTCATGTCCTAGTTTTGCTGGTATGCTCTCAGCCAAGCTTCTCATGTCTTAGTTTAGCCAGTATGGTCACAATCAAGATTCTCATGTAGTAGTTTTGCTGGTATGCTCGCAGCCAAGCTTCTCATATAGTAGTTTTGCTGGTATGCTTGCAGCCAAGCTTCTCATGTCTTAGTTTTGCTAAACTGCTCACAGCCAAGCTTCTCATATCTTAGTTTAGCTAGAATGCTCACAGCCAAGCTGCTCATATCTTAGTTTTGCTAGTATGCTCACAGCCAAGCATCTCATGTCTTAGTTTTGTTAGTATGCTCACAGCCAAGTTTCTCATGTCTTAGTTTTGTTAGCATGCTGACACTGAAGTTTCTTTTGTTGTAGTTATGGTAGTACTAAGGTGTTCTGAAAAGTTTCCGACCTCAACATGAATATGTCTGCACTCGTAAATAAACGCTAGTGAATATCGTTGTTCATCTGTTGACAGTTACTCACCAAAGTTTCAGCCATTTCCGATGCTCAGCTGTTATGTAACAGTCCTTTGAGTGAGGTGATGTGAGTATTTTTATGAAAATGGACAAAAACAAGTATTGAGCTGTCATTAAATGTTTGTTTTTGAAAGGCAATACGCCTACGCAAATCAAAGTTGAGTTGGAATCTGTGTTTGGGGTCACTGCACCATCATTTACCACAGTAAAGTTTTGGGCAGCTGAATTTGAACGTGGCCATAAGAGCTTGGGAGGTGATGAACCTTCTGGACGTCCAAAAACTGCTACTACATACGAAACCATTGCCAAAGTTCACCAAATGTTGCTAGACGACTGCCGATTTAAAGTGAGAGAGATAGCAGAGGCTATGAACATGTCAAAAGAACGTGTTTGTCAATATTTAGAAATGAGAAAGCTGTCCGTGCGATGGGTGCCGCGTTTGCTCACGTTTGAATGAACATTTCCATATGTTGGCGCAGTTTAGGCACAATAAATCCGAGTTTTGGCGCCGATTAATTACTGAAAAATGAAACTTGATTACACCATTAAATGCCCGAAACAAAAACTTAGTCCAAATAGTGGACTGCAAAGGGGAAACCAGCTTCAAAATAAGCAAAATCTGTTATTTTGGCTGGTAAAGTGATGGTGACTGTTTTTCGGGAGAGTCTTGGAGTTATTTTAATTGATTATCTTCAAAAAGGAAAAACCATTACAGGAGCATACTATGCATGATAGCTTGACAAGCTGAAGGCAGAACGTGCGGGAAATGGCCACATTTGCAGAAAAAGAAAATCCTGTTTCATTTAGACAATGCACCCTCTCACACCTCAGCGGTTGCAATGGCGAGAATCCACGAATTACAGTTTGACTGCTTGACCATCCACCTTACTCACCAGATCTAGCCCCAAGCAACTTCTTTTTGTTCCCTCATCTGAAATTTGCTCTGGGAGGACAGAGATTTTCATCAAATGAGGAGGCAATAACCTTTGTGAACAATTATTTTGCAGAGAAAAACGCCAAGTACTATTTGGGCAGGTTACAGAGATGGGAGCATCGCTGGGAGATGTGTGTAGAGTTACAAGGAGACTATGTTGAAAAATAAAAAAAAAATTCTGAAAAAATGTCTTGTATCTTTATTAGATTGGAAACTTTTCAGATCACCCTCGTATGTGAATACTGAAGCTTCTCATGTTATTGTTTGTCTAGTGCCAACACAGATGCTTTTCATGTTTTAGTTTTGCTAGTGTGCCATCAGGTCGTCTCCTTAGCGGGGTGATAGTGCAGCTGATTGCCAAGCAGGAGACCTGGGTTTGATTCCCAGTACCAGGGTGGAGTTTTTTTCCCCGCTGGGAGACCTGGACTGGAGTGCACTGAGCCTCGTGAGGTCCCTGGGGGGCCAATTGAAGAGCTACTTGATGGAGCAGTAGCGGCTCCAGGTCATGAGGACCACATTAACTGGCCGGGAGGGATTTGAGGTGCTGACCACGTCTCACCCAGCAATACTGCACCCTATCCTTAGCGTCTGTCATGGACCGAGATGGGGGATGCAGCAGCCGGGCGGTAGGCCAAGCTTCCTTGTGAGCTGTTATGCCATGGAGTTATAGTATGAAACTTATCATGTTGCAGTTTCTAGTATGCCATTAGTGCAGATTCTCATGTTATAGATTTGCTAGTATGCTTAAACTGAAGCTTCTCATGGTGTACCTTTAATTGTATACCAACACTGAAGCTTCTCATGTCGTAGTTTTGCTAGTATGGCAGCACTGAAGCCTATGATGTTGTTTTGCTAGTATGTCAACACTGAAGCTTCTCATATTGTTGTTTTTCTAGTATGTCTACACTGAAGCTTCTCATGGTGTAGTTTTGCTAGTATGCCAACACTGAAGCTGCTTATGTTGTAGTTTTGCTAATATGTCAACACTGAAGCTTCTGATGTTGCAGTTTTGCTAATATGTCAACACCGAAGCTTCTCAAGATGTAGTTTTGCTAATATGTCAACACTGAAGCCTCTCATGTTGTAGGTTTGCTAGTTTGCCAACAGTAAAGCTTCTCATGTACTTTTGCTGGTATGCCAACACTGAAGCTGCTTATATTGTAGTTTTGCTAATATGTCAACACTGAAGCCTCTCATGATGTAGTTTTGCTAGTATGCCAACACTGAAGCTGCTTATGTTGTAGCTTTGCTAATATGTCAACACTGAAGCTTCTGATGATGTAGTTTTGCTAATATATCAACACTGAAACCTCTCAGGTTGTAGGTTTGCTAGTTTGCCAACAGTGAAGCTTCTCATGTACTTTTGCTAGTATGCCAACACTGATGCTTCTCAAACTGTAGGTTTGCTAGAATGCTAACACTGAAGCTTCTCCTGTACTTTTGCTAGTATGTCAACACTGAAGCTTCTCATGTTGTAGGTTTGCTAGTTGCCAACAGTAAAATTTCTCATGTACACTTGCTAGTAGGCCAACACTGAAGCTTCTTGTGTTGTAGTTTTGCTAGCATGCCGACAGTGAAGCTTCTCATGTTGTAGTTGTGTTATTATGCTGGCCATGAACCTTCTCATGTTGTAGTTTAGTAGTATACTAACTGCCAAACTTCCCTTGTTGTAGCGTCGCTTGCATGCCACAGTCAAACTTTAACAGCTTTATCCCATGAAACCTCTCATTTTATTGTCTCAGAAACTATTTAGCATAAATGTTCATATTACTGCAGAATTTGTTATATTTGAGCTATGTTGCTGCTGTTTCTATATTTATGTTTTTATAATGTTAGATATATTTTTTAATCTGCACAGAATACATACATCAACTTTGCAATTCTTCTAATATGAGGTTTAATATTCAACATGTTGCAAATATTTATTCACTGTTTTATACTGAGGTTTATTCAAAGTTGCTATATGAAATTTATTTCAGGCACACATGTGAGGGAAGTGCATATTACAGTGGTGCTGAAAATCTACAAGGTCTTGAAGATGACACTGAAAATGCAAACTTTGGTAAACAAAACAGATGTATATTTTGATGCAAATGTATTTAATAAATGTAGTGGCACATTAAATTTTGAGAGTTGTTTATTTCATGTGCATAATCTACTTGAGAGTACCCAGATTACTTTAAGTTACCACATATAGCCAGAAATCACGGGCAAGCTGCACAAATCTGAAGCTGTTTATCACAGATAAGCCTAATTAAAAACTAAAGATGCCAGAATGTGCATAAAGAACAAGAATACTGAAATTACACCTCAAGTTTATACACTATCTTAGTTTATTTATATAACAAGGAAGGCCAACAGCTAATGTAATACTCTCTTCCTTTCACAATAAACAAATTCCTACCCAGCAACCCCTGGGAAAACTAACAACAGCAACATACCAAACAAGTGTGGTCCTGTTTTCACGCCATTCATACACACCCATACTACATGCTGCTTCCAGTTTACATCATTAAAGTGAAATCTTCCCTAGACAACAATCTGCCCACTACATGCTGTCTCCAGCCTAGATCACAAAACTGACATCTTCCCTAGGCAACAATGTGCCCACTCCATGCTGCCTCCAGTTTACATCAGTAAACTGACATCTTCCCTAGACAACAATGTGCCCATCTCATGCTGTCTCCAGTTTACATCACTAAACTGACATCTTCCCTAGACAACAATGTGCCCACTCCATGCTGTCTCCAGTATACATCACTAAACTGACATATTCCCTAGACAACAATGTGCCCACTCCATGCTGCCTCCAGTTTACATCACTAAACTGACATCTTCCCTAGACAACAATGTGTCCACTCCATGCTGCCTCCAGTTTACATCACTAAACTGACATCTTCCCTAGACAACAATGTGCCCACTCCATGCTGCCTCCAGTTTACATCACTAAACTGACATCTTCCTTAGATCACCAAGTGCCCATCTCATGCTGTCTCCAGTTTACATCACTAAACTGACATCTTCCTTAGATCACCATCACCAAGGGCCCATCTCATGCTGTCTCCAGTTTACATCACTAAACTGACATCTTCCTTAGACCACCAAGTGCCCACTCCATGCTGTCTCCAGTTAACTTCACTAAACTGACATCTTCCCTAGACCACCAAGTGCCCACTACATGCTGTCTCCAGTTTACATCACTAAACTGACATCCTCCCTAGACCACCAAGTGCCCATCTCATGCTGTCTCCAGTTTACATCACTAAACTGACATCCTCCCTAGACCACCAAGTGCCCATCTCATGCCGTCTCCAGTTTACATCACTAAACTGACATCTTCCCTAGACCACCAAGTGCCCATCTCATGCCATCTCCAGTTTACATCACTAAACTGACATCTTCCCTAGACCACCAAGTGCCCATCTCATGCTGTCTCCAGTTTACATCACCAAACTGACATCTTCCCTTGACCACCAAGTACCCATCTCATGCTGTCTCCAGTTAACTTCACTAAACTGACATCTTCCCTAGACAACAATGTGCCCACTGCATGCTGTCTCCAGGCTACATCACTAAACTGAGAACTTCCCTAGACCACTAAGTGCCCATCTCATGCTGTCTCCAGTTAACTTCACTAAACTGACATCTTCCCTAGACCACCAATTGCCCACTGCATGCCTCTACCAGCCTACACTGCTAAACTAACATCTTCCTTAGACAACAATGTGCCCACTCCATGCTGCCTCCAGCCTATACTAGGGTCGGCTGATAAGTCTCGACCCCTTCAATGAAAACAGTATTTAATTTTTTTTTTTTTTTCGCCTTATTTCTATCATAACCTCCACAAGGCCAATACATTTGTCATATTAGTGTTCTAATTTAATTAAACCATCTCTGTAGTGCGATTTCTCAAGGTCCTTAAAATAGCTGTTTACTGCATCAATGACCTCCTTGGTGCTCTGAAATCTTCGTCCTCCAAGAAGTTTTTTGAGGTTTGGGAACATATGGTAGTCACTGGGTGCTAGATCTGGCAAATAGGTTGGAGATTCAAGAAATTCAAACTTTAATTTCCACATTTTTCCCATTGCAATGACTGAACGAAGTCTCGAGCACTGTCGTGATGAAACAAGCTTTTTTTTTTATGCTAAATGAGGTCTTTTTCTGTTCACCTCATCACTCAAACGTTGTAGTAAGCTTGCATAGTAGTCACCAAAGATACTTTTACTCTTTTCCAAGTTATCAATAAAAATAATTCCCTGTGCAACACAGAAAAACCTCGCCATAGCCTTATTAGCTGACGAAATTGACTTTGTCTTTTTTGTAGTTGGTTCACATGGCGCAATCCACTGTTTTGACTGTGATTTACTTTCTGCAGTATAGTGATGTATCCAAGTTTCATCTATGGTAATAAGCTGTTTCAAAAAGTCACTGCTACTTAAAAGGTAGAGCTCCACATTCTTAACAGAAACAGTTTTTCTTTACAAATTTTAATCAAGTGTCGACAAACGTGGCACCCATCTTGCACAGACCTTGTGAAAGCCCAAAAAATTACTTAAAATATTACCTGCATATTCTTTTGATATGTTTACAGCCTCTGATATCTCAAAAAACTTTAATCTGCAGTCTTCCAGTACTAAACGATGAAGTCCTTCAATGATCTCTGGAGTTGTCACTTCTACAGGGCATCCAGACCGAGGCTCATCACTATTGCTCGTACATCCCATTTCAAACTCTGCAACCAATCTTTTAATCATTGAATATGAAGGGGCAGAGTCTTTCAATGTACTGACTGATTCCTCATTGTATCCTTTAAGCCTTTTAAATTGAAGAATTTAATCGCTGCTCATTTTTCCAAATCCTCCATTTTCCAAAAAAGCTCTACAGTTGTCTGTTTTAAATTCTGTCATTAGAAAACTAAACAAGCTGTTGATCTGTAACTATTAATACAAGCTGGTCTAGAGTTAAAATATACGATGCCACCGTCTAACTGGCCCAGTGACGCCATATTTGTGTGAGGCCCAGGACTTATCAGCCGACCATCGTATCACTAAACAAACATCTTCCCTGGACCACCATGATCCCAATCCATGCTGCTTTCAAGCTACATCACTAAACTAAAATCTTTCCTAGACAAACATGTGTCCGCTCCAAGCTGTCTCCCGCCTACATCACTAAACTGACATCTACTCTAGACTACCCTTGGCAACTACATGCTACCTGCAGCCTTCATCACTAAACTGACTTGTACCCTAGACCACCCTTGGCAACTACATGGTACCTGCAGCCTTCATCACTAAACTGACATCTTCCCTAGACCACCCTTGGCAACTACATGCCACCTGCAGCCTTCATCACTAAACTGACTTGTACCCTAGACCACCCTTGGCAACTACATGGTACCTGCAGCCTTCATCACTAAACTGACATCTTCCATTGACCACCCTTGGCAACTACATGCCACCTGCAGCCTTCATCACTAAACTGACATCTACTCTAGACCACCATTGGCAACTACATGCCACCTGCAGCCTTCATCACTAAACTGACTTGTACCCTAGACCACTCTTGGCAACTACATGCTACCTCCAGCCTTCATCACTAAACTGACATCTACCCTAGACCACCCTTGGCAACTACATGCTACCTCCAGCCTTCATCACTAAACTGACATCTACTCTAGACCACCATTGGCAACTACATGCCACCTGCAGCCTTCATCACTAAACTGATTTGTACCCTAGACCACCCTTGGCAACTACATGGTACCTGCAGCCTTCATCACTAAACTGACTTGTACCCTAGACCACCCTTGGCAACTACATGGTACCTGCAGCCTTCATCACTAAACTTACATCTTCCCTAGACCACCCTTGGCAACTACATGCCACCTGCAGCCTTCATCACTAAACTGACATATTCCATAGACCACCCTTGGCAACTACATGCCACCTGCAGCCTTCATCACTAAACTGACATCTTCCCTAGACCACCCTTGGAACTACATGCCACCTGCAGCTTTCATCACTAAACTGACTTGTACCCTAGACCACCCTTGGCAACTACATGCCACCTGCAGCTTTCATCACCAAACTGACTTATACCTTAGACCACCCTTGGCAACTACATGCTACCTCCAGCCTTCATCACTAAACTGACATCTACTCTAGACCACCGTTGGCAACTACATGCCACCTGCAGCCTTCATCACTAAACTGACTTGTACCCTAGACCACCCTTGTCAACTACATGGTACCTGCAGCCTTCATCACTAAACTTACATCTTCCCTAGACCACCCTTGGCAACTACATGCCACCTGCAGCCTTCATCACTAAACTGACTTGTACCCTATACCACCCTTGGCAACTACATGCTACTTCCAGCCTTCATCACTAAACTGACTTGTACCCTAGAAAACCCTTGGCAACTACATGCTACCTGCAGCCTTCATCACTAAACTGACATCTACTCTAGACCACCCTTAGAAACTACATACTACATGCAGCCAACATCAGTAAACTGACATCTACCCTATACCACCGTTTGCAACAACATGCCACCTGCAGCCTTCATCATTAAACTGACATCTACTCTAGACCACCCTTGGCAACTACATGCCACCTGCAGCCTTCATCACCAAACTGACATCTACTCTAGACCACCCTTGGCAACTACATGCCACATGCAGCCAACATCACTAAACTGACATCTTCCCTACACCACCCTTGGCAACTGCATGCCACCTGTAGCCTTCATCACTAAACTGATATCTACTCTAGACCACCGTTGGTAACTACATGCTACCTGCAGCCTTCATCACTAAACTAACATCTACTCTAGACCACCGTTGGCAACTACATGCTACCTGGAGCCAACACCACTAAACTGACATCTACTCTACGCCTCTCTTTGTGACTACATGCCACCTGCAGCCTTCATCACTAAACTGACATCTACTCTAGACCACCGTTGGCAAATATCATGCCACCTGCAGCCTTCATCACTAAACTGACTTGTAACCTAGACCACCCTTGGCAACTACATGCCACCTCCAGCCTTCATCACTAAACTAACTTGTACCCTAGACCACCCTTGGCAACTACATGCTACCTCCAGCCTTCATCACTAAACTGACATCTTCCCTAGACCACCCTTGGCAACTACATGCCACCTCCAGCCTTCATCACTAAACTGACTTTACCCTAGACCACCCTTGGCAACTACATGCCACCTCCAGCCTTCATCACTAAACTGACATCTACTCTAGACCACCGTTGGCAACTACATGCCACCTGCAGAATTCATCACTAAACTGACTTGTAACCTACACCACCCTTGGCAACTACAAGCTACCTGCAGCCTTCATCACTAAACTGACTTGTTCCCTAAACCACCCTTGGAACTACATGCTACTGCCGGCCTTCATCCCTACACTGACTTGCACCCTAGACCACGCTTGACAACTACATGCCACCTGCAGCCTTCATCACTACACTGACTTGTACCCTAGACCACCCTTGCCAACTACATGCTACCTGCAGCCAACATCACTAAACTGACATTTACTCTAGACCACCGTTGGCCACTACATGCTACCTACAACCTTCATCACTAAACTGACATCTGCTCTAGACGACCGTTGGCAACTACATGCTGCCTGCAGCCAACATCACTAAACTGACATCTACTCTAGACCACCCTCGGCAACTACATGCTACCTCCAGCCTTCATCACTAAACTGACTTGTACTCTAGACCACCCTTGGCAACTAAATGCCACCTGCAGCCTACATCACTAAACTGACGTGTACCCTAGACCATCCAAGGCCACTACGTGCCACCTCCAGCCTTCATCACTAAACTGACTTGTACTCTATACCTCCCTTGGCAACTACATGCTAACTGCAGCCATCATCAGTAAACTGACTTGTACCCTAGACCACCCTTGGCAACAACATGCCACCTCCAGCCTTCATCACTAAACTGACTTGTACCCTAGACCACCCTTGGCAACTACATGCCTCCTCCAGGCTTCATCACTAAACTGACTTGTACCCTAGACCACCCTTGGCAACTACATGCCACCTCCAGCCTTCATCACTAAACGGACTTGCACCCTAGACCACCCTTGGCAGCTACATGCTACCTCCAGCCTTCATCACTAAACTGACATCTTCCCTAGAACACCCTTGGCAACTACATGCCACCTCCATCCTTCATCACTAACTGAATTGTACCCTAGACCACCCTTGGCAACTACATGCCACCTCCATCCTTCATCACTAACTGACTTGTACCCTAGACCACCCTTGGCAACTACATGCCAACTCCAGCCTTCATCACTAAACTGACTTGTTCCCTAGACCACCCTTGGCAACTACATGCCATCTGCAGCCTTCATCACTAAACTGACATCTTCCCTAGACAACCCTTGCCAACTACATGCCATCAGCCTTCAGCACTAAAATGACATCTTCCCTAGGCCACCCTTGTCAACCACATGCCACCTGCAGCCTTCTTCACTAAACTGACATCTTCCCTAGAGCACCCTTGACAGCTACATGCCACCTCCAGCCTTCATCACTAAACTGACTTGTACCCTAGACCACCTTTGGCAACTACATGCTACCTGCAGCCAACATCACTAACTGACTTGTACCCTAGAACACCCTTGGTAACTACATGCTACCTGCAGCCTTCATCACTAAACTGACTAGTACCCTAGACCATCCTTGGCAACTACATGCTACCTGCAACCTTCATCAGTAAACTGACTTGTAGCCTAGACCACCCTTGGCAACTACATGCTAACTCCAGCCTTCATCACTGAACTGACATCTACTGTAGACCACCGTTGGCAACTACATGCCACCTGCAGCCTTCATTACTAACCTGACATCTTCCCTAGACAACCCTTACGGACTACATGCCACCTGCAGCCTTCATCACTAAACTGACATCTTCCCTAGAGCACTCTTGGCAACTACATGCCACCTGCAGCCTTCATCACTAAACTGACTTGTACCCTAGACCACCCTCGGCAACTAAATGCTACCTCCAGCCTTCATCACTAAACTGACTTGTACCCAAGATCACCCCTGGCAACTACATGCTACCTGAAGCCTTCATCACTAAACTGACTTGTACCCTAGAAAACCCTTGGCAACTACATGCTACCTTCAGTCTTCATCTCTAAACTGACATCTACAATAGACCTCCCTAAGCTACTACATGCAGCCAACATCACTAAACTGCCATCTACTCTATACCACCATTGGCAACTACATGCCACCTGCAGCCTTCATCATTAAACTGACATGTACTCTAGACCACCCTTGGCAAGTACATGCCACCTGCAGCCTTCATCACCAAACTGACATCTCCTCTAGACCACCCTTGGCAACTACATGCCACATGCAGCCAACATCACTAAACTGACATCTACTCTAGACCACCGTTGGCAAGTACATGCCACCTGCAGCCTTCATCACTAAACTGACTTGTACTCTAGACCACCTTTGGCAACTACATGCCACCTGCAGCCTTCATCACCAAACTGATATCTACTCTAGACCACCCTTGGCAACTACATGCCACATGCAGCCAACATCACTAAACTGACATCTTTCCTAGAACACCCTTGTCAACTACATACCACCTGCAGCCTTCATCACTAAACTGACATCTTCCCTAGACCACCTTTGGCAACTACATGCTACCTGCAGCCAACATCACTAACTGACTTGTACCCTAGAACACCCTTGGTAACTACATGCTACCTGCAGCCTTCATCACTAAACAGATTTGTACCCTAGACCACCCTTGGCAACTACATGCTACCTCCAGCCTTCATCACTAAACTGACTTGTACCCTAGACCATCCTTGGCAACTACATGCTACCTGCAACCTTCATCAGTAAACTGACTTGTAGCCTAGACCACCCTTGGCAACTACATGCT
Source organism: Hymenopus coronatus (assembly GCA_030762935.1). Taxonomy (NCBI): domain Eukaryota; kingdom Metazoa; phylum Arthropoda; class Insecta; order Mantodea; family Hymenopodidae; genus Hymenopus; species Hymenopus coronatus. The sequence goes on along the minus strand of CM060900.1, from coordinate 3,485,479 downwards.
AACTCCAGCCTTCATCACTGAACTGACATCTACTGTAGACCACCGTTGGCAACTACATGCCACCTGCAGCCTTCATTACTAACCTGACATCTTCCCTAGACAACCCTTACGAACTACATGCCACCTGCAGCCTTCATCACTAAACTGACATCTTCCCTAGAGCACTCTTGGCAACTACATGCCACCTGCAGCCTTCATCACTAAACTGACTTGTACCCTAGACCACCCTCGGCAACTAAATGCTACCTCCAGCCTTCATCACTAAACTGACTTGTACCCAAAATCACCCCTGGCAACTACATGCTACCTGAAGCCTTCATCACTAAACTGACTTGTACCCTAGAAAACCCTTGGCAACTACATGCTACCTTCAGTCTTCATCTCTAAACTGACATCTACAATAGACCACCCTAAGCTACTACATGCTACATGCAGCCAACATCACTAAACTGCCATCTACTCTATACCACCATTGGCAACTACATGCCACCTGCAGCCTTCATCATTAAACTGACATGTACTCTAGACCACCCTTGGCAAGTACATGCCACCTGCAGCCTTCATCACAAAACTGACATCTCCTCTAGACCACCCTTGGCAACTACATGCCACATGCAGCCAACATCACTAGACTGACTTCTACTCTAGACCACCGTTGGTACTACATGCCACCTGCAGCCTTCATCACTAAACTGAATTGTACTCTAGACCACCTTTGGCAACTACATGCCACCTGCAGCCTTCATCACCAAACTGATATCTACTCTAGACCACCCTTGGCAACTACATGCCACATGCAGCCAACATCACTAAACTGACATCTTTCCTAGAACACGCTTGGCAACTACATACCACCTGCAGCCTTCATCACTAAACTGACATCTACTCTAGACGACCGTTGGCAACTACATGCTACCTGCAGCCAACATCACTAAACTGACATCTACTCTAGACCACTCTCGGCAACTACATGCCACCTGCAGCCTTCATCACTAAACTGACATCTTCCATAGACCACCCTTGGCAACTACATGCCACCTGCAGCCTTCATCACTAAACTGACATATTCCATAGACCACCCTTGGCAACTACATGCCACCTGCAGCCTTCATCACTAATCTGACATCTTCCCTAGACCACCCTTGGCAACTACATGCCACCTGCAGCTTTCATCTCTAAACTGACCTGTACCCTAGAACACCCTTGGCAACTACATGCCACCTGCAGCTTTCATCACTAAACTGACTTGTACCCTAGACCACCCTTGGCAACTACATGCTACCTCCATCCTTCATCACTAAACTGACATGTACTCTACACCACCGTTGGCAACTACATGCCAACTCCAGCCTTCATCACTAAAATGACTTGTTCCCTAGTGCACCGTTGTAAAATACATGACACCTGCAGCCTTCATCACTAAACTGACATCTTCCCTAGCAACCCTTGCCAACTACATGCCATCATCCTTCAGCACTAAAATGACTTGTACCCTAGACCACCCTTGGCAACTACATACCACCTGCAGCCTTCATCACTAAACTGACATCTTCCCTAGACAACCCTTACCAAATACATGCCACTCGCAGCCTTCAGCACTAAACTGACATCTTCCCTAGGCCACCCTTGGCAACTACATGCTACCTGCAGCCAACATCACTAAACTGACTTGTACCCTAGAACAACCTTGGTAACTACATGCTACATGCAGCCAACATCACTAAACTGACTTGTACCCTAGAAAACCCTTGGTAACTACATGCTACCTGCAGCCTTCATCACTAAACTGACTTGTACTCTAGACCACCCTTGGCAACTACATGCTACCTGCAGCTAACATCACTAAACTGACTTGTACTCTAGACCACCGTTAGCAACTACATGCCACCTGCAGCCTTCATCACTAAACTGACTTGTACCCTAGGCCACCCTTGGCAACTACATGCCACCTGCAGCCTTCATCACTAAACTGACATCTTCCCTAGAGCACTCTTGGCTACTACATGCCACCTGCAGCCTTCATCACTAAACTGACTTGTACCCTAGACCACCCTCGGCAACTACATGCTACCTCCAGCCTTCATCACTAAACTGACTTGTACCCAAGATCACCCTTGGCAACTACATGCTTCCTGAAGCCTTCATCACTAAACTGACTTGTACCCTAGACCACCCTTGGCAACTAAATGCTACCTTCAGCCTTCATCACTAAACTGACATCTACAATAGACCACCCTTAGAAACTACATGCCACCTGCTGCCTACATCACTAAACTGACTTGTACTCTACGCCACCCTTGGCAACTACATGCTACCTGCAGCCTTCATCACTAAACTGACTTGTACTCTAGAGCACCCCTGGCAACTACATGCCACCTCCAGCCTTCATCACCAAACTGACTTGTACCCTAGACCACCCTTGGCAACTACATGCCATCTCCAGCCATCATCACTAAACTGACTTGTACCCTAGACCACCCTTGGCAACTACATGCCACCTCCAGCCATCATCACTAAACTGACTTCTACCCTAGACCACCCTTGGCAACTACATGCTAACTACAGCTTTCATCACTAAACTGACTTGTACCCTAGACCACCCTGGGCAACTACATGTCACCTCCAGCCTTCATCACTAAACTGACTTGTACCCTAGACCACCCTTGGCAACTACATGCTACCTCCAGCCTTCATCACTAAACTGACTTGTACCCTAGGCTACCGTTGGCAACTACAGGATACCTTCAGCTATCATCACTAAACTGACTCGTACCCTAGACCATCCTTGGCAACTACATGCTACCTGCAACCTTCATCTCTAAACTGACATCTACTCTAAACCACCGTTGGCAACTACATGCCACCTGCAGCATCCATCACTAAACTGACTTGTACCCTAGACCACCCTTGGCAACTACATGCCACCTGCAGCCTTCATCACTAAATTGACATCTTCCCTAGACAACCCTTAACTACATGACACCTGCAGCCTTCATCACTAAACTGACTTGTACTCTAGACCACCCTTGGCAACTACATGCTACCTGCAGCTAACATCACTAAACTGACATCTTCCCTAGAGCACTCTTGGCTACTACATGCCACCTGCAGCCTTCATCACTAAACTGACTTGTACCCTAGACCACCCTCGGCAACTACATGCTACCTCCAGCCTTCATCACTAAACTGACTTGTACCCAAGATCACCCCTGGCAACTACATGCTTCCTGAAGCCTTCATCACTAAACTGACTTGTACCCTAGAAAACCCTTGGCAACTAAATGCTACCTTCAGCCTTCATCACTAAACTGACATCTACAATAGACCACCCTTAGAAACTTCATGCCACCTGCTGCCTACATCACTAAACTGACTTGTACTCTACGCCACCCTTGGCAACTACATGCTACCTGCAGCCTTCATCACTAAACTGACTTGTACTCTAGAGCACCCTTGGCAACTACATGCCACCTCCAGCCTTCATCACCAAACTGACTTGTACCCTAGACCACCCTTGGCAACTACATGCTAACTTAAGCCTTCATCACTAAACTGACTTGTACCCTAGACCACCCTTGGCAACTACATGCCACCTCCAGCCATCATCACTAAACTGACTTGTACCCTAGACCACCCTTGGCAACTACATGCCACCTCCAGCCATCATCACTAAACTGACTTCTACCCTAGACCACCCTTGGCAACTACATGCTAACTACAGCCTTCATCACTAAACTGACTTGTACCCTAGACCACCCTGGGCAACTACATGTCACCTCCAGCCTTCATCACTAAATTGACTTGTACCCTAGACCACCCTTGGCAACTACATGCTACCTCCAGCCTTCATCACTAAACTGACTTGTACCCTAGGCTACCGTTGGCAACTACAGGATACCTTCAGCTATCATCACTAAACTGACTCGTACCCTAGACCATCCTTGGCAACTACATGCTACCTGCAACCTTCATCTCTAAACTGACATCTACTCTAAACCACCGTTGGCAACTACATGCCACCTGCAGCATCCATCACTAAACTGACTTGTACCCTAGACCACCCTTGGCAACTACATGCAACCTGCAGCCTTCATCACTAAATTGACATCTTCCCTAGACAACCCTTAACTACATGCCACCTGCAGCCTTTAGCACTAAACTGACATCTTCCCTAGGCCATTCTGGTCAACTACATGCCACCTGCAGCCTTCATCACTAAACTGACATCTTCCCTAGAGCATCCTTGGCAACTGCATGCTACCTGCAGCCTTCATCACTAAACTGACTTGTACCCTAGACCACCCTTGACAACTACATGCTACCTGCAGCCTTCATCACTAAACTGACATCTTCCCTAGACCACCCTTGTCAACTACATGCTACCTGCAGCCAACATTACTAAACTGACTTGTACCCTAGATGACCTTGGTAACTACATGATACCGTGCAGCCTTCATCACTAAACTGACTTGTACTCTAGACCACCCTTGGCAACTACATGCTACCTCCAGCCTTTATCACTAAACTGACTTGTACCCTAGACCATCCTTTGCAACTACATGCTACCTGCAACCTTCATTACTAAACTGACTTGTACTCTAGACCACCCTTGGCAACTACATGCAACCTGCAGCCAACATCACTAAATTGACTTGTACCCTAGACCACCCTTGGCTACTACATGCTACCTCCAGCCTTCATCACTAAACTGAATTGTTCCCTAGACCACCCCTGGGAACTACATTCTACCTCCAGCCTTCATTACTAAACTGACTTGTTCCCTAGACCACTCTTGGCCACTACATGCTACCTCCAGCCTTCATCACTAAACTGACTTGTACCCTAGACCACCCTTGGCAACTACATGCTACCTGCAGACTTCATCACTAAACTGACTTGTACCCTAGACCACCCTCGGCAACTACATGTTACCTCCAGGCTTCATCACTAAACTGACTTGTTCCCAAGATCACCCTTGGCAACTACATGCTACCTCCAGCCTTCATCGGTAAACTGACTTGTACCCTAGAAAACCCTTAGCAACTACATGCTACCTGACCCTTCATCACTAAACTGACATCTACTCTAGACTACCCTTGGCCATTACATGCTAAGCCAGCCTTCATCACTAAACTGACTTGTACTCTAGACCACCCTTGACAACTACATGCCATTTCCAGCCTTCATCACTAAACTGACTTGTACCCTAGACCACCCTTGGCAAATACATGCTACCTCCAGCCTTCACCACTAAACTGACTTTTACCCTATACCACACTTGGCAACTACGTGCTACCTGCAGCCTTCATCACTAAACTGACATCTTCCCTAGACCACCCTTGGTAACTACATCCTATCTCCAGCCTTTATCACTAAACTGACTTGTACCCTAGACCACCCTTGGCAGCTACATGCTACCTCCAGCCTTCATCACTAAACTGACATCTTCCATAGACCACCCTTGGCAACAACAGGCCACCTCCAGCCTTCATCACTAAACTGACCTTTACCCTAGACCACCATTGGCAAATACATGCCACTTCCAGCCTTCATCACTAAACTGACTTGATCCCTAGACCACGGTTGGCAACTACATGCAACCTGCAGAATTCACCACTAAACTGACTTGTACCCTACCTCACCCTTGGCAACTACATGCTACCTCCAGCCTTCATCACTAAACTGACTTGTACCCTAGACCACCCTTGGCAACTACATGCCACCTGCAGCCTTCATCACTACACTGACTTGTACCCTAGACCACCCTTGCCATCTACATGATACCTGCAGCCAACATCATGAAACTGACATCTACTCTAGACCTCCGTTGGCCACTACATGCTACCAGCAGCCTTCATTACTAAACTGACATCTACTCTAGACGACCGTTGACAACTACATGCTACCTGCAGTCTTCATCACTAAACTGACATCTACTCTAGACCACCCTTGGCAACTACATGCTACCTCCAGCCTTCATCACTAAACTGACCTTACTCTAGACCACCCTTGGCAACTACATGCCACCTCCAGTCTTCATCACCAAACTGACTTGTACCCTAGATCACCCTTGGCAACTACATGCCACCTGCTGCCTACACCACTAAACTGACTTGTACCCTAGACCACCCTTGGCAACTACATGCTACCTGCAGCCTTCATCACTAAACTGATTTGTACCCTAGACCACTCTTGGCCACTACATGCTACCTCCAGCCTTCATCACTAAACTGACTTGTACTCTAGAGCAACCTTGGCAACTACAACCACCTCCAGCCTTCATCACCAAATGACTTGTACCCTAGACCACCCTTGGCAACTACATGCTACCTGCAGCTTTCATCACTAAACTGACTTGTACCCTAGACCACCCTTGGCATCTACATGCCACCTCCAGCCTTCATCACTTAACTGACTTGTACCCTAGACCACCCTTGGCAGCTACATGCAACCTCCAGCCTTCATCACTAAACTGACATCTTCCCTCGACCACCCTTGGCAAATACATGCCACCTCCAGCCTTCATCACTAAACTGACTTGTACCCTAGACCACCCTTGGCAACTACATGCCACCTCCAGCCTTCATCACTAAACTGACCTGTTCCTTAGACCACCCTTGGCAACTTCATGCCACCTGCAGCCTTCATCACTAAACTTACTTGTACCCTAGACCACCCCTGGCAACTACAAGCTACCTGCAGCCTAATCACTAAACTGACTTGTTCCCTAGACCACCCTTGGCAACTACATGCTACCTGCAGCCTTCATCACTAAACCGACTTCTACCCTAGACCACCCTTGGCAACTACATGCTACCTGCAACCTTCATCACTAAACTGACTTGTAGCCTAGACCACCCTTGGCAACTACATGCTACCTCCAGCCTTCATCACTGAAGTGACATCTACTCTAGACCACGGTTGGCAACTACATGCCACCTGAAGCCTTCATCACTAAACTGACTTATACCCTAGACCACCCTTGGCAACTACATGCCACATGCAGCCTTCATCACTAAACTGACATCTTCCCTATAGCACCCTTGGCAACTACATGCCACCTGCAGCCTTCATCACTAAACTGACTTGTACCCTAGACCACCCTTGGCATCTTCATGCTACCTGCAGCCTTCATCACTAAACCGACATCTTCCCTAGAACACCCTTGGCAACTACATGCTACCTGCAGCCTACATCACTAAACTGACTTGTACCCTAAAACACCCTTGGTAGCTACATGCTACCTGCAACCTTCATCACTAAACTGACTTGTACCATAGACCACCCTTGGCAACTACATGCTACCTCCAGCCTTCATCACTAAACTGACTTGTACCCTAGACCATTCTTGGCAACTACATGCTACCTTCAGCCTTTATCACTAAACTGACATCTACAATAGACCACCCTTACCAACTACATGCCACCTGCTGCCTACATCAATTAACTGACTTGTACTCTAGACCACCCTTGGGAACTACATGCCACCTCCAGCCTTAATCACTGATTTGACTTGTTCCCTACAGCACCGTTCGCAAATACATGCCGCCTGCAGAATTCATCACTAGACTGACTTGTACCCTACACCACCCTACCAACTACAAGCTACCTGCAGCCTTCATCACTAAACTGACTTGTTCCCTTGACCACCCTTGGCAACTACATGCTACCTGCAGCCTTCATCACTAAACCGACTTCTACCCTAGACCACCCTTGGCAACTACATGCTACCTGCAACCTTCATCACTAAACTGACTTGTAGCCTAGACCACCCTTGGCAACTACATGCTACCTCCAGCCTTCATCACTGAAGTGACATCTACTCTAGACCACGGTTGGCAACTACATGCCACCTGAAGCCTTCATCACTAAACTGACTTATACCCTAGACCACCCTTGGCAACTACATGCCACATGCAGCCTTCATCACTAAACTGACATCTTCCCTATAGCACCCTTGGCAACTACATGCCACCTGCAGCCTTCATCACTAAACTGACTTGTACCCTAGACCACCCTTGGCATCTCCATGCTACCTGCAGCCTTCATCACTAAACCGACATCTTCCCTAGAACACCCTTGGCAACTACATGCTACCTGCAGCTTACATCACTAAACTGACTTGTACCCTAAAACACCCTTGGTAACTACATGCTACCTGCAGCCTTCATCACTAACCTGACTTGTACCATAGACCACCCTTGGCAACTACATGCTACCTCCAGCCTTCATCACTAAACTGACTTGTACCCTAGACCATTCTTGGCAACTACATGATACCTGCAGCCTTCATCACTAAACTGACTTGTACTCTAGACCACCGTTAGCAACTACATGCCACCTGCAGCCTTCATCACTAAACTGACTTCTACCCTAGACCACCCTTGGCAACTACATGCCACCTGCAGCCTTCATCACTAAACTGACATCTTCCCAAGGCCACCCTTGGCAACTACATGCCACCTGCAGCCTTCATCACTAAACTGACATCTTCCCTAGAGCACTCTTGGCAACTACATGCCACCTGCAGCCTACATCACGAAACTGACTTGTACCCTAGACCACCCTCGGCAACTACATGCTACCTCCAGCCTTCATCACTAAACTGACTTGTACCCAAGATCACCCCTGGCAACTACATGCTACCTGAAGCCTTCATCACTAAACTGACTTGTACCCTAGAAAACCCTTGGCAATTAAATGCTACCTTCAGCCTTTATCACTAAACTGACATCTACAATAGACCACCCTTAGCAACTACATGCCACCTGCTGCCTACATCACTAACTGATTTGTACTCTAGACCACCCTTGGCAACTACATGCTACCTCCAGCCTTCTTCACTAAACTGACTTGTACCCTAGACCACCCTTGGCCACTACTTGCTACCTCCAGCCTTCATCACTAAACTGACATCTTCCCTAGACCATCCTTGGTAACCACATGCTATCTCCAGCCTTTATCACTAAACTGACTTGTACACTAGACCACCCTTGGCAGCTACATGCTACCTCCAGCCTTCATCACTAAACTGACATCTTCCCTAGACCACCCTTGGCAACAACATGCCACCTCCAGCCTTCATCACTAAACTGACTATTACCCTAGACCACCCTTGGCAACTACATGCCACCTCCAGCCTTCATCACTAAACTGACTTGATCGCTAGACCACCGTTGGCAACTACATGCCACCTGCAGAATTCATCACTAAACTGACTTGAACCCTACACCACCCTTGGCAACTACAAGCTACCTGCAGCCTTCATCACTAAACTGACTTGTTCTCTAGACCACCCTTGGCAGCTACATGCTACCTCCAGCCTTCATCACTAAACTGACTTGTACCCTAGACCACCCTTGCCAACTACAAGCTACCTGCAACCAACATCATTAAACTGACATCTACTCTAGACCACCGTTGGCCACTACATGCTACCTGCCGCCTTCATCACTAAACCGACATCTACTCTAGACGACCGTTGGCAACTGCATGCTACCTGCAGTCTTCATCACTAAACTGACATCTACTCTAGACCACCCTCGGCAACAACATGCTACCTCCAGCCTTCATCACTAAACTGAGATCTACTCTAGACCACCGTCGGCCACTACATGCTACCTGCAGCCTTCATCACTAAACTGACATCTAATCTAGACCACCGTTGGCAACTACATGCTACCTGCAGCCAACATCACTAAACTGACATCTACTCTAGACCACCCTCGGCAACTACTAGCTAGCTCCAGCCTTCATCACTAAACTGACTTGTACTCTAGACCACCCTTGGCAACTACATGCCACCTCCAGTCTTTATCACAAAAATGACTTGTACCCTAGACCACCCTTGGCAACTACATGCCACTTGCAGCCTACATCACTAAACTGACTTGTACCCTAGGCCACCCTTGGCAACTACATGCTACCTTCAGCCTTCATCACTAAACTGACTTGTACCCTAGACCACCCTTGGCCACTACATGCTACCTCCAGCCTTCATCACTAAACTGACTTGTACTCTAGACCACCCTTGGCAACTACATGCCACCACCAGCTTTCATCACTAAACTGACTTGTACCCTAGACCACCCTTGGTAACTACATGCTACGTGCAGCCTTCATCACTAAACCGACTTGTACCCTAGACCACCCTTGGCAAGTACATGCCACCTCCAGCCTTCATCACTAAACTGACTTGTACCCTAGACCACCCTTGGCAACTACATGCTAACTGAAGCCTTCATCACTAAACTGACTTGTACCGTAGACCACCCTTGGCAACTACATGCCACCTCCAGCCTTCATCACTAAACTGACTTGTACCCTAGACCACCCTTGGCAACTACATGCCACCTCCAGCCTTCATCACTAAACTGACCTGTTCCCTAGACCACCCTTGGCAACTTCGTGCCACCTGCAGCCTTCATCACTAAACTGACTTGTACCCTAGACCACCCCTGGCAGCTACAAGCTACCTGCAGCCTTCATCACTAATCTGATTTGTTCCCTAGACCACCCTTGGCAACTACATGCTACCTACAGCCTTCATCACTAAACTGACTTGTACCCTATATTACCCTTGGCAACTACATGATACCTCCAGCTTTCATCACTAAACTGACTCGTACCCTAGACCATCCTTTGCAACTACATGCTACCTGCAACCTTCATCACTAAACTGACTTGTACCCTAGACTACCCTTGGCAACTACATGATACCTCCAGCCCTCATCACTAAACTGACATCTACTCTAAACCACCTTTGGCAACTACATGCCACATGCAGCCTTCATCACTAAACTGACATCTTCCCTAGACAACCCTTAAATACATGCCACCTGCAGCCTTCAGCACTAAACTGACATCTTCCCTAGGCCACCCTTGGCAACTGCATGCCATCTGCAGCCTTCATCACTAAACTGACATCTTCCCTAGAGCACCCTTGGCAACTACATGCTACCTGCAGCCTTCCTCACTAAACTGACATCTACTCTAGACCACCCTTAGCAACTACATGCTACGTGCAGCCAATTTCACTAAACTGACATCTACTCTATACCACCCTTGGCAACTACATGCCACCTGAAGCCTTCATCATTAAACTGACTTATACCCTAGACCACCCTTGGCAACTACATGCCACCTGCAGCCTTCATCACTAAACTGATATCTTCCCTAAACAACCCTTACCAAATACATGCTACCTGCAGCCTTCAGCACTAAACTGACATCTTCCCTAGGCCACCCTTGGCAACTACATGCCACCTGCAGCCTTCATCACTAAACTGACATCTTCCCTATAGCACCCTTGGCAACTACATGCCACCTGCAGCCTTCATCACTAAAATGACTTGTACCCTAGACCACCCTTGGCATCTCCATGCTACCTACAGCCTTCATCACTAAACTGACATCTTCCCTAGACCACCCTTGGCAACTACATGCTACCTGCAGCCAACATCACTAAACTGACTTGTACCCTAGAACACCCTTGGTAACTACATGCTACCTGCAGCCTTCATCACTAAACTGACTTTTACCATAGACCACCCTTGGCAACTACATGCTACCTGCAGCCTTCATCACTAAACTGACTTGTACCCTAGACCATCCTTGGCAACTACATGATACCTGCAGCCTTCATCACTAAACTGACTTGTACTCTAGACCACCCTTGGCAACTACATGCTACCTGCAGCGAACATCACTAGACTTACATGTACTCTAGACCAGCGTTAGCAACTACATGCCCCCTGCAGCCTTCATCACTAAACTGACATCTTCCCTAGACAACCCTTTTCCACTACATGCAACCTGCAGCCTTCAGCACTAAACTGACATCTTCACTAGGCCAATCTTGGCAACTACATGCATCTGCAGCCTTCATCACTAAACTGACATCTTCCCTAGAGCACTCTTGGCAACTACATGCCACCTGCAGCCTACATCACTAAACTGACTTGTACTCTAGACCACTCTTGGCAATAACATGCCACCTGCAGCCTTCATCACTAAACTGACTTCTACCCTAGACCACCCATGGCAACTACATGCCACCTGCAGCCTTTATCACTAAACTGACATCTTCCCTAGAGCACTCTTGGCAACTACATGCCACCTGCAGCCTACATCACTAAACTGACTTGTACCCTAGACCACCCTCGGCAACTACATGCTACCTCCAGCGTTCATCCCTAAACTGACTTGCACCCTAGATCACCCCTGACAACTACATGCTACCTGAAGCCTTCATCACTAAACTGACTTGTACCCTAGAAAACCCTTGGCAACTACATGCTACCTTCAGCCTTTATCACTAAACTGACATCTACAATAGACCACCCTTACCAACTACATGCCACCTGCTGCCTACATCAATTAACTGACTTGTACTCTAGACCACCCTTGGGAACTACATGCCACCTCCAGCCTTAATCACTGATTTGACTTGTTCCCTACAGCACCGTTCGCAAATACATGCCGCCTGCAGAATTCATCACTAGACTGACTTGTACCCTACACCACCCTACCAACTACAAGCTACCTGCAGCCTTCATCACTAAACTGACTTGTTCCCTTGACCACCCTTGGCAACTACATGCTACCTGCAGCCTTCATCACTAAACCGACTTCTACCCTAGACCACCCTTGGCAACTACATGCTACCTGCAACCTTCATCACTAAACTGACTTGTAGCCTAGACCACCCTTGGCAACTACATGCTACCTCCAGCCTTCATCACTGAAGTGACATCTACTCTAGACCACGGTTGGCAACTACATGCCACCTGAAGCCTTCATCACTAAACTGACTTATACCCTAGACCACCCTTGGCAACTACATGCCACATGCAGCCTTCATCACTAAACTGACATCTTCCCTATAGCACCCTTGGCAACTACATGCCACCTGCAGCCTTCATCACTAAACTGACTTGTACCCTAGACCACCCTTGGCATCTCCATGCTACCTGCAGCCTTCATCACTAAACCGACATCTTCCCTAGAACACCCTTGGCAACTACATGCTACCTGCAGCTTACATCACTAAACTGACTTGTACCCTAAAACACCCTTGGTAACTACATGCTACCTGCAGCCTTCATCACTAAACTGACTTGTACCATAGACCACCCTTGGCAACTACATGCTACCTCCAGCCTTCATCACTAAACTGACTTGTACCCTAGACCATTCTTGGCAACTACATGATACCTGCAGCCTTCATCACTAAACTGACTTGTACTCTAGACCACCGTTAGCAACTACATGCCACCTGCAGCCTTCATCACTAAACTGACTTCTACCCTAGACCACCCTTGGCAACTACATGCCACCTGCAGCCTTCATCACTAAACTGACATCTTCCCAAGGCCACCCTTGGCAACTACATGCCACCTGCAGCCTTCATCACTAAACTGACATCTTCCCTAGAGCACTCTTGGCAACTACATGCCACCTGCAGCCTACATCACGAAACTGACTTGTACCCTAGACCACCCTCGGCAACTACATGCTACCTCCAGCCTTCATCACTAAACTGACTTGTACCCAAGATCACCCCTGGCAACTACATGCTACCTGAAGCCTTCATCACTAAACTGACTTGTACCCTAGAAAACCCTTGGCAATTAAATGCTACCTTCAGCCTTTATCACTAAACTGACATCTACAATAGACCACCCTTAGCAACTACATGCCACCTGCTGCCTACATCACTAACTGATTTGTACTCTAGACCACCCTTGGCAACTACATGCTACCTCCAGCCTTCTTCACTAAACTGACTTGTACCCTAGACCACCCTTGGCCACTACTTGCTACCTCCAGCCTTCATCACTAAACTGACATCTTCCCTAGACCATCCTTGGTAACCACATGCTATCTCCAGCCTTTATCACTAAACTGACTTGTACACTAGACCACCCTTGGCAGCTACATGCTACCTCCAGCCTTCATCACTAAACTGACATCTTCCCTAGACCACCCTTGGCAACAACATGCCACCTCCAGCCTTCATCACTAAACTGACTATTACCCTAGACCACCCTTGGCAACTACATGCCACCTCCAGCCTTCATCACTAAACTGACTTGATCGCTAGACCACCGTTGGCAACTACATGCCACCTGCAGAATTCATCACTAAACTGACTTGAACCCTACACCACCCTTGGCAACTACAAGCTACCTGCAGCCTTCATCACTAAACTGACTTGTTCTCTAGACCACCCTTGGCAGCTACATGCTACCTCCAGCCTTCATCACTAAACTGACTTGTACCCTAGACCACCCTTGCCAACTACAAGCTACCTGCAACCAACATCATTAAACTGACATCTACTCTAGACCACCGTTGGCCACTACATGCTACCTGCCGCCTTCATCACTAAACCGACATCTACTCTAGACGACCGTTGGCAACTGCATGCTACCTGCAGTCTTCATCACTAAACTGACATCTACTCTAGACCACCCTCGGCAACAACATGCTACCTCCAGCCTTCATCACTAAACTGAGATCTACTCTAGACCACCGTCGGCCACTACATGCTACCTGCAGCCTTCATCACTAAACTGACATCTAATCTAGACCACCGTTGGCAACTACATGCTACCTGCAGCCAACATCACTAAACTGACATCTACTCTAGACCACCCTCGGCAACTACTAGCTACCTCCAGCCTTCATCACTAAACTGACTTGTACTCTAGACCACCCTTGGCAACTACATGCCACCTCCAGTCTTTATCACAAAAATGACTTGTACCCTAGACCACCCTTGGCAACTACATGCCACTTGCAGCCTACATCACTAAACTGACTTGTACCCTAGGCCACCCTTGGCAACTACATGCTACCTTCAGCCTTCATCACTAAACTGACTTGTACCCTAGACCACCCTTGGCCACTACATGCTACCTCCAGCCTTCATCACTAAACTGACTTGTACTCTAGACCACCCTTGGCAACTACATGCCACCACCAGCTTTCATCACTAAACTGACTTGTACCCTAGACCACCCTTGGTAACTACATGCTACGTGCAGCCTTCATCACTAAACCGACTTGTACCCTAGACCACCCTTGGCAAGTACATGCCACCTCCAGCCTTCATCACTAAACTGACTTGTACCCTAGACCACCCTTGGCAACTACATGCTAACTGAAGCCTTCATCACTAAACTGACTTGTACCGTAGACCACCCTTGGCAACTACATGCCACCTCCAGCCTTCATCACTAAACTGACTTGTACCCTAGACCACCCTTGGCAACTACATGCCACCTCCAGCCTTCATCACTAAACTGACCTGTTCCCTAGACCACCCTTGGCAACTTCGTGCCACCTGCAGCCTTCATCACTAAACTGACTTGTACCCTAGACCACCCCTGGCAGCTACAAGCTACCTGCAGCCTTCATCACTAATCTGACTTGTTCCCTAGACCACCCTTGGCAACTACATGCTACCTACAGCCTTCATCACTAAACTGACTTGTACCCTATATTACCCTTGGCAACTACATGATACCTCCAGCTTTCATCACTAAACTGACTCGTACCCTAGACCATCCTTTGCAACTACATGCTACCTGCAACCTTCATCACTAAACTGACTTGTACCCTAGACTACCCTTGGCAACTACATGATACCTCCAGCCCTCATCACTAAACTGACATCTACTCTAAACCACCTTTGGCAACTACACGCCACATGCAGCCTTCATCACTAAACTGACATCTTCCCTAGACAACCCTTAAATACATGCCACCTGCAGCCTTCAGCACTAAACTGACATCTTCCCTAGGCCACCCTTGGCAACTGCATGCCATCTGCAGCCTTCATCACTAAACTGACATCTTCCCTAGAGCACCCTTGGCAACTACATGCTACCTGCAGCCTTCCTCACTAAACTGACTTCTACCCTAGACCAACCTTGGCAACTACACGCTACCTGCAGCCTTCATCACTAAACTGACATCTTCCTTAGACCACCCTTGTCAACTACATGCTACCTGCAGCCAACATCACTAAACTGACTTGTACCCTAGACCATCCTTGGCAACTACCACTACCTGCAGCCTTCGTCACTAAACTGACTTGTACTCTAGACCACCCTTTGCAACTACATGCAACCTGCAGCCTTCATCACTAAACTGTCTTGTACCGTAGACCACCCTTGGCTACTACCTTCACTAAACTGAATTGTTCCCTAGACCAACCTTGGGAACTACATGCTACCTCCAGCCTTCATTACTAAACTGACTTGTTCCCTAGACCACCCTTGGCAACTACATGCTACCTCCAGCCTTCATCACTAAACTTACTTGTACCCTAGAACACCCTTGGCAACTACATGCTACCTGCAGCCAACATCACTAAACTGACTTGTACCGTAGACCACCCTCGGCAACTACATGCTACCTCCAGGGTTCATCACTAAACTGACTTGTTCCCAAGCTCACCCTTGGCAACTACATGCTACCTCCAGCCTTCATCACTAAACTGACTTGTGCCCTAGAAAACCCTTGGCCACTACATGCTACCTGCAGCCTTCATCACTAAACTGACATCTACTCTAGACCACCCTTAGCAACTACATGCTACGTGCAGCCAATTTCACTAAACTGACATCTACTCTATACCACCCTTGGCAACTACATGCCACCTGAAGCCTTCATCATTAAACTGACTTATACCCTAGACCACCCTTGGCAACTACATGCCACCTGCAGCCTTCATCACTAAACTGATATCTTCCCTAAACAACCCTTACCAAATACATGCTACCTGCAGCCTTCAGCACTAAACTGACATCTTCCCTAGGCCACCCTTGGCAACTACATGCCACCTGCAGCCTTCATCACTAAACTGACATCTTCCCTATAGCACCCTTGGCAACTACATGCCACCTGCAGCCTTCATCACTAAAATGACTTGTACCCTAGACCACCCTTGGCATCTCCATGCTACCTACAGCCTTCATCACTAAACTGACATCTTCCCTAGACCACCCTTGGCAACTACATGCTACCTGCAGCCAACATCACTAAACTGACTTGTACCCTAGAACACCCTTGGTAACTACATGCTACCTGCAGCCTTCATCACTAAACTGACTTTTACCATAGACCACCCTTGGCAACTACATGCTACCTGCAGCCTTCATCACTAAACTGACTTGTACCCTAGACCATCCTTGGCAACTACATGATACCTGCAGCCTTCATCACTAAACTGACTTGTACTCTAGACCACCCTTGGCAACTACATGCTACCTGCAGCGAACATCACTAGACTTACATGTACTCTAGACCAGCGTTAGCAACTACATGCCCCCTGCAGCCTTCATCACTAAACTGACATCTTCCCTAGACAACCCTTTTCCACTACATGCAACCTGCAGCCTTCAGCACTAAACTGACATCTTCACTAGGCCAACCTTGGCAACTACATGCATCTGCAGCCTTCATCACTAAACTGACATCTTCCCTAGAGCACTCTTGGCAACTACATGCCACCTGCAGCCTACATCACTAAACTGACTTGTACTCTAGACCACTCTTGGCAATAACATGCCACCTGCAGCCTTCATCACTAAACTGACTTCTACCCTAGACCACCCATGGCAACTACATGCCACCTGCAGCCTTTATCACTAAACTGACATCTTCCCTAGAGCACTCTTGGCAACTACATGCCACCTGCAGCCGACATCACTAAACTGACTTGTACCCTAGACCACCCTCGGCAACTACATGCTACCTCCAGCGTTCATCCCTAAACTGACTTGCACCCTAGATCACCCCTGACAACTACATGCTACCTGAAGCCTTCATCACTAAACTGACTTGTACCCTAGAAAACCCTTGGCAACTACATGCTACCTTCAGCCTTTATCACTAAACTGACATCTACAATAGACCACCCTTACCAACTACATGCCACCTGCTGCCTACATCAATTAACTGACTTGTACTCTAGACCACCCTTGGGAACTACATGCCACCTCCAGCCTTAATCACTGATTTGACTTGTTCCCTACAGCACCGTTCGCAAATACATGCCGCCTGCAGAATTCATCACTAGACTGACTTGTACCCTACACCACCCTACCAACTACAAGCTACCTGCAGCCTTCATCACTAAACTGACTTGTTCCCTTGACCACCCTTGGCAACTACATGCTACCTGCAGCCTTCATCACTAAACCGACTTCTACCCTAGCCCACCCTTGGCAACTACATGCTACCTGCAACTTTCATCACTAAACTGACTTGTAGCCTAGACCACCCTCGGCAACTACATGCTACCTCCAGCCTTCATCACTGAAGTGACATCTACTCTAGACCACGGTTGGCAACTACATGCCACCTGAAGCCTTCATCACTAAACTTACTTATACCCTAGACCACCCTTGGCAACTACATGCCACATGCAGCCTTCATCACTAAACTGACATCTTCCCTATAGCACCCTTGGCAACTACATGCCACCTGCAGCCTTCATCACTAAACTGACTTGTACCCTAGACCACCCTTGGCATCTCCATGCTACCTGCAGCCTTCATCACTAAACCGACATCTTCCCTAGAACACCCTTGGCAACTACATGCTACCTGCAGCCTACATCACTAAACTGACTTGTACCCTAAAACACCCTTGGTAACTACATGCTACCTGCAGCCTTCATCACTAAACTGACTTGTACCATAGACCACCCTTGGCAACTACATGCTACCTCCAGCCTTCATCACTAAACTGACTTGTACCCTAGACCATTCTTGGCAACTACATGATACCTGCAGCCTTCATCACTAAACTGACTTGTACTCTAGACCACCGTTAGCAACTACATGCCACCTGCAGCCTTCATCACTAAACTGACTTCTACCCTAGACCACCCTTGGCAACTACATGCCACCTGCAGCCTTCATCACTAAACTGACATCTTCCCAAGGCCACCCTTGTCAACTACATGCCACCTGCAGCCTTCATCACTAAACTGACATCTTCCCTAGAGCACTCTTGGCAACTACATGCCACCTGCAGCCTACATCACGAAACTGACTTGTACCCTAGACCACCCTCGGTCTCTACATGCTACCTCCAGCCTTCATCACTAAACTGACTTGTACCCAAGATCACCCCTGGCAACTACATGCTACCTGAAGCCTTCATCACTAAACTGACTTGTACCCTAGAAAACCCTTGGCAATTAAATGCTACCTTCAGCCTTTATCACTAAACTGACATCTACAATAGACCACCCTTAGCAACTACATGCCACCTGCTGCTTACATCACTAACTGATTTGTACTCTAGACCACCCTTGGCAACTACATGCTACCTCCAGCCTTCTTCACTAAACTGACTTGTACCCTAGACCACCCTTGGCCACTACTTGCTACCTCCAGCCTTCATCACTAAACTGACATCTTCCCTAGACCATCCTTGGTAACCACATGCTATCTCCAGCCTTTATCACTAAACTGACTTGTACACTAGACCACCCTTGGCAGCTACATGCTACCTCCAGCCTTCATCACTAAACTGACATCTTCCCTAGACCACCCTTGGCAACAACATGCCACCTCCAGCCTTCATCACTAAACTGACTATTACCCTAGACCACCCTTGGCAACTACATGCCACCTCCAGCCTTCATCACTAAACTGACTTGATCGCTAGACCACCGTTGGCAACTACATGCCACCTGCAGAATTCATCACTAAACTGACTTGAACCCTACACCACCCTTGGCAACTACAAGCTACCTGCAGCCTTCATCACTAAACTGACTTGTTCTCTAGACCACCCTTGGCAGCTACATGCTACATCCAGCCTTCATCACTAAACTGACTTGTACCCTAGACCACCCTTGCCAACTACAAGCTACCTGCAACCAACATCATTAAACTGACATCTACTCTAGACCACCGTTGGCCACTACATGCTACCTGCCGCCTTCATCACTAAACTGACATCTACTCTAGACGACCGTTGGCAACTGCATGCTACCTGCAGTCTTCATCACTAAACTGACATCTACTCTAGACCACCCTCGGCAACAACATGCTACCTCCAGCCTTCATCACTAAACTGAGATCTACTCTAGACCACCGTCGGCCACTACATGCTACCTGCAGCCTTCATCACTAAACTGACATCTAATCTAGACCACCGTTGGCAACTACATGCTACCTGCAGCCAACATCACTAAACTGACATCTACTCTAGACCACCCTCGGCAACTACTAGCTAGCTCCAGCCTTCATCACTAAACTGACTTGTACTCTAGACCACCCTTGGCAACTACATGCCACCTCCAGTCTTTATCACAAAAATGACTTGTACCCTAGACCACCCTTGGCAACTACATGCCACTTGCAGCCTACATCACTAAACTGACTTGTACCCTAGGCCACCCTTGGCAACTACATGCTACCTTCAGCCTTCATCACTAAACTGACTTGTACCCTAGACCACCCTTGGCCACTACATGCTACCTCCAGCCTTCATCACTAAACTGACTTGTACTCTAGACCACCCTTGGCAACTACATGCCACCACCAGCTTTCATCACTAAACTGACTTGTACCCTAGACCACCCTTGGTAACTACATGCTACGTGCAGCCTTCATCACTAAACCGACTTGTACCCTAGACCACCCTTGGCAAGTACATGCCACCTCCAGCCTTCATCACTAAACTGACTTGTACCCTAGACCACCCTTGGCAACTACATGCTAACTGAAGCCTTCATCACTAAACTGACTTGTACTGTAGACCACCCTTGGCAACTACATGCCACCTCCAGCCTTCATCACTAAACTGACTTGTACCCTAGACCACCCTTGGCAACTACATGCCACCTCCAGCCTTCATCACTAAACTGACCTGTTCCCTAGACCACCCTTGGCAACTTCGTGCCACCTGCAGCCTTCATCACTAAACTGACTTGTACCCTAGACCACCCCTGGCAGCTACAAGCTACCTGCAGCCTTCATCACTAATCTGACTTGTTCCCTAGACCACCCTTGGCAACTACATGCTACCTACAGCCTTCATCACTAAACTGACTTGTACCCTATATTACCCTTGGCAACTACATGATACCTCCAGCTTTCATCACTAAACTGACTCGTACCCTAGACCATCCTTTGCAACTACATGCTACCTGCAACCTTCATCACTAAACTGACTTGTACCCTAGACTACCCTTGGCAACTACATGATACCTCCAGCCCTCATCACTAAACTGACATCTACTCTAAACCACCTTTGGCAACTACATGCCACATGCAGCCTTCATCACTAAATTGACATCTTCCCTAGACAACCCTTAACTACATGCCACCTGCAGCCTTCAGCACTAAACTGACATCTTCCCTAGGCCACCCTTGGCAACTGCATGCCATCTGCAGCCTTCATCACTAAACTGACATCTTCCCTAGAGCACCCTTGGCAACTACATGCTACCTGCAGCCTTCCTCACTAAACTGACTTCTACCCTAGACCAACCTTGGCAACTACACGCTACCTGCAGCCTTCATCACTAAACTGACATCTTCCTTAGACCACCCTTGTCAACTACATGCTACCTGCAGCCAACATCTATAAACTGACTTGTACCCTAGACCATCCTTGGCAACTACCACTACATGCAGCCTTCATCACTAAACTGACATCTTCCCTAGACAACCCTTAACTACATGCCACCTGCAGCCTTCAGCACTAAACTGACATCTTCCCTAGGCCACCCTTGGCAACTGCATGCCATCTGCAGCCTTCATCACTAAACTGACATCTTCCCTAGAGCACCCTTGGCAACTACATGCTACCTCCAGGCTTCATCACTAAACTGACTTGTTCCAAAGGTCACCCTTGGCAACTACATGCTACCTCCAGCCTTCATCACTAAACTGACTTGTGCCCTAGAAAACCCTTGGCCACTACATGCTACCTGCAGCCTTCATCACTAAACTGACATCTACTCTAGACCACCCTTAGCAACTACATGCTACGTGCAGCCAATTTCACTAAACTGACATCTACTCTATACCACCCTTGGCAACTACATGCCACCTGAAGCCTTCATCATTAAACTGACTTATACCCTAGACCACCCTTGGCAACTACATGCCACCTGCAGCCTTCATCACTAAACTGATATCTTCCCTAAACAACCCTTACCAAATACATGCTACCTGCAGCCTTCAGCACTAAACTGACATCTTCCCTAGGCCACCCTTGGCAACTACATGCCACCTGCAGCCTTCATCACTAAACTGACATCTTCCCTATAGCACCCTTGGCAACTACATGCCACCTGCAGCCTTCATCACTAAAATGACTTGTACCCTAGACCACCCTTGGCATCTCCATGCTACCTACAGCCTTCATCACTAAACTGACATCTTCCCTAGACCACCCTTGGCAACTACATGCTACCTGCAGCCAACATCACTAAACTGACTTGTACCCTAGAACACCCTTGGTAACTACATGCTACCTGCAGCCTTCATCACTAAACTGACTTTTACCATAGACCACCCTTGGCAACTACATGCTACCTGCAGCCTTCATCACTAAACTGACTTGTACCCTAGACCATCCTTGGCAACTACATGATACCTGCAGCCTTCATCACTAAACTGACTTGTACTCTAGACCACCCTTGGCAACTACATGCTACCTGCAGCGAACATCACTAGACTTACATGTACTCTAGACCAGCGTTAGCAACTACATGCCCCCTGCAGCCTTCATCACTAAACTGACATCTTCCCTAGACAACCCTTTTCCACTACATGCAACCTGCAGCCTTCAGCACTAAACTGACATCTTCACTAGGCCAATCTTGGCAACTACATGCATCTGCAGCCTTCATCACTAAACTGACATCTTCCCTAGAGCACTCTTGGCAACTACATGCCACCTGCAGCCTACATCACTAAACTGACTTGTACTCTAGACCACTCTTGGCAATAACATGCCACCTGCAGCCTTCATCACTAAACTGACTTCTACCCTAGACCACCCATGGCAACTACATGCCACCTGCAGCCTTTATCACTAAACTGACATCTTCCCTAGAGCACTCTTGGCAACTACATGCCACCTGCAGCCTACATCACTAAACTGACTTGTACCCTAGACCACCCTCGGCAACTACATGCTACCTCCAGCGTTCATCCCTAAACTGACTTGCACCCTAGATCACCCCTGACAACTACATGCTACCTGAAGCCTTCATCACTAAACTGACTTGTACCCTAGAAAACCCTTGGCAACTACATGCTACCTTCAGCCTTTATCACTAAACTGACATCTACAATAGACCACCCTTACCAACTACATGCCACCTGCTGCCTACATCAATTAACTGACTTGTACTCTAGACCACCCTTGGGAACTACATGCCACCTCCAGCCTTAATCACTGATTTGACTTGTTCCCTACAGCACCGTTCGCAAATACATGCCGCCTGCAGAATTCATCACTAGACTGACTTGTACCCTACACCACCCTACCAACTACAAGCTACCTGCAGCCTTCATCACTAAACTGACTTGTTCCCTTGACCACCCTTGGCAACTACATGCTACCTGCAGCCTTCATCACTAAACCGACTTCTACCCTAGACCACCCTTGGCAACTACATGCTACCTGCAACCTTCATCACTAAACTGACTTGTAGCCTAGACCACCCTTGGCAACTACATGCTACCTCCAGCCTTCATCACTGAAGTGACATCTACTCTAGACCACGGTTGGCAACTACATGCCACCTGAAGCCTTCATCACTAAACTGACTTATACCCTAGACCACCCTTGGCAACTACATGCCACATGCAGCCTTCATCACTAAACTGACATCTTCCCTATAGCACCCTTGGCAACTACATGCCACCTGCAGCCTTCATCACTAAACTGACTTGTACCCTAGACCACCCTTGGCATCTCCATGCTACCTGCAGCCTTCATCACTAAACCGACATCTTCCCTAGAACACCCTTGGCAACTACATGCTACCTGCAGCTTACATCACTAAACTGACTTGTACCCTAAAACACCCTTGGTAACTACATGCTACCTGCAGCCTTCATCACTAAACTGACTTGTACCATAGACCACCCTTGGCAACTACATGCTACCTCCAGCCTTCATCACTAAACTGACTTGTACCCTAGACCATTCTTGGCAACTACATGATACCTGCAGCCTTCATCACTAAACTGACTTGTACTCTAGACCACCGTTAGCAACTACATGCCACCTGCAGCCTTCATCACTAAACTGACTTCTACCCTAGACCACCCTTGGCAACTACATGCCACCTGCAGCCTTCATCACTAAACTGACATCTTCCCAAGGCCACCCTTGGCAACTACATGCCACCTGCAGCCTTCATCACTAAACTGACATCTTCCCTAGAGCACTCTTGGCAACTACATGCCACCTGCAGCCTACATCACGAAACTGACTTGTACCCTAGACCACCCTCGGCAACTACATGCTACCTCCAGCCTTCATCACTAAACTGACTTGTACCCAAGATCACCCCTGGCAACTACATGCTACCTGAAGCCTTCATCACTAAACTGACTTGTACCCTAGAAAACCCTTGGCAATTAAATGCTACCTTCAGCCTTTATCACTAAACTGACATCTACAATAGACCACCCTTAGCAACTACATGCCACCTGCTGCCTACATCACTAACTGATTTGTACTCTAGACCACCCTTGGCAACTACATGCTACCTCCAGCCTTCTTCACTAAACTGACTTGTACCCTAGACCACCCTTGGCCACTACTTGCTACCTCCAGCCTTCATCACTAAACTGACATCTTCCCTAGACCATCCTTGGTAACCACATGCTATCTCCAGCCTTTATCACTAAACTGACTTGTACACTAGACCACCCTTGGCAGCTACATGCTACCTCCAGCCTTCATCACTAAACTGACATCTTCCCTAGACCACCCTTGGCAACAACATGCCACCTCCAGCCTTCATCACTAAACTGACTATTACCCTAGACCACCCTTGGCAACTACATGCCACCTCCAGCCTTCATCACTAAACTGACTTGATCGCTAGACCACCGTTGGCAACTACATGCCACCTGCAGAATTCATCACTAAACTGACTTGAACCCTACACCACCCTTGGCAACTACAAGCTACCTGCAGCCTTCATCACTAAACTGACTTGTTCTCTAGACCACCCTTGGCAGCTACATGCTACCTCCAGCCTTCATCACTAAACTGACTTGTACCCTAGACCACCCTTGCCAACTACAAGCTACCTGCAACCAACATCATTAAACTGACATCTACTCTAGACCACCGTTGGCCACTACATGCTACCTGCCGCCTTCATCACTAAACCGACATCTACTCTAGACGACCGTTGGCAACTGCATGCTACCTGCAGTCTTCATCACTAAACTGACATCTACTCTAGACCACCCTCGGCAACAACATGCTACCTCCAGCCTTCATCACTAAACTGAGATCTACTCTAGACCACCGTCGGCCACTACATGCTACCTGCAGCCTTCATCACTAAACTGACATCTAATCTAGACCACCGTTGGCAACTACATGCTACCTGCAGCCAACATCACTAAACTGACATCTACTCTAGACCACCCTCGGCAACTACTAGCTACCTCCAGCCTTCATCACTAAACTGACTTGTACTCTAGACCACCCTTGGCAACTACATGCCACCTCCAGTCTTTATCACAAAAATGACTTGTACCCTAGACCACCCTTGGCAACTACATGCCACTTGCAGCCTACATCACTAAACTGACTTGTACCCTAGGCCACCCTTGGCAACTACATGCTACCTTCAGCCTTCATCACTAAACTGACTTGTACCCTAGACCACCCTTGGCCACTACATGCTACCTCCAGCCTTCATCACTAAACTGACTTGTACTCTAGACCACCCTTGGCAACTACATGCCACCACCAGCTTTCATCACTAAACTGACTTGTACCCTAGACCACCCTTGGTAACTACATGCTACGTGCAGCCTTCATCACTAAACCGACTTGTACCCTAGACCACCCTTGGCAAGTACATGCCACCTCCAGCCTTCATCACTAAACTGACTTGTACCCTAGACCACCCTTGGCAACTACATGCTAACTGAAGCCTTCATCACTAAACTGACTTGTACCGTAGACCACCCTTGGCAACTACATGCCACCTCCAGCCTTCATCACTAAACTGACTTGTACCCTAGACCACCCTTGGCAACTACATGCCACCTCCAGCCTTCATCACTAAACTGACCTGTTCCCTAGACCACCCTTGGCAACTTCGTGCCACCTGCAGCCTTCATCACTAAACTGACTTGTACCCTAGACCACCCCTGGCAGCTACAAGCTACCTGCAGCCTTCATCACTAATCTGACTTGTTCCCTAGACCACCCTTGGCAACTACATGCTACCTACAGCCTTCATCACTAAACTGACTTGTACCCTATATTACCCTTGGCAACTACATGATACCTCCAGCTTTCATCACTAAACTGACTCGTACCCTAGACCATCCTTTGCAACTACATGCTACCTGCAACCTTCATCACTAAACTGACTTGTACCCTAGACTACCCTTGGCAACTACATGATACCTCCAGCCCTCATCACTAAACTGACATCTACTCTAAACCACCTTTGGCAACTACATGCCACATGCAGCCTTCATCACTAAACTGACATCTTCCCTAGACAACCCTTAAATACATGCCACCTGCAGCCTTCAGCACTAAACTGACATCTTCCCTAGGCCACCCTTGGCAACTGCATGCCATCTGCAGCCTTCATCACTAAACTGACATCTTCCCTAGAGCACCCTTGGCAACTACATGCTACCTGCAGCCTTCCTCACTAAACTGACTTCTACCCTAGACCAACCTTGGCAACTACACGCTACCTGCAGCCTTCATCACTAAACTGACATCTTCCTTAGACCACCCTTGTCAACTACATGCTACCTGCAGCCAACATCACTAAACTGACTTGTACCCTAGACCATCCTTGGCAACTACCACTACCTGCAGCCTTCGTCACTAAACTGACTTGTACTCTAGACCACCCTTTGCAACTACATGCAACCTGCAGCCTTCATCACTAAACTGTCTTGTACCGTAGACCACCCTTGGCTACTACCTTCACTAAACTGAATTGTTCCCTAGACCAACCTTGGGAACTACATGCTACCTCCAGCCTTCATTACTAAACTGACTTGTTCCCTAGACCACCCTTGGCAACTACATGCTACCTCCAGCCTTCATCACTAAACTTACTTGTACCCTAGAACACCCTTGGCAACTACATGCTACCTGCAGCCAACATCACTAAACTGACTTGTACCGTAGACCACCCTCGGCAACTACATGCTACCTCCAGGGTTCATCACTAAACTGACTTGTTCCCAAGCTCACCCTTGGCAACTACATGCTACCTCCAGCCTTCATCACTAAACTGACTTGTGCCCTAGAAAACCCTTGGCCACTACATGCTACCTGCAGCCTTCATCACTAAACTGACATCTACTCTAGACCACCCTTAGCAACTACATGCTACGTGCAGCCAATTTCACTAAACTGACATCTACTCTATACCACCCTTGGCAACTACATGCCACCTGAAGCCTTCATCATTAAACTGACTTATACCCTAGACCACCCTTGGCAACTACATGCCACCTGCAGCCTTCATCACTAAACTGATATCTTCCCTAAACAACCCTTACCAAATACATGCTACCTGCAGCCTTCAGCACTAAACTGACATCTTCCCTAGGCCACCCTTGGCAACTACATGCCACCTGCAGCCTTCATCACTAAACTGACATCTTCCCTATAGCACCCTTGGCAACTACATGCCACCTGCAGCCTTCATCACTAAAATGACTTGTACCCTAGACCACCCTTGGCATCTCCATGCTACCTACAGCCTTCATCACTAAACTGACATCTTCCCTAGACCACCCTTGGCAACTACATGCTACCTGCAGCCAACATCACTAAACTGACTTGTACCCTAGAACACCCTTGGTAACTACATGCTACCTGCAGCCTTCATCACTAAACTGACTTTTACCATAGACCACCCTTGGCAACTACATGCTACCTGCAGCCTTCATCACTAAACTGACTTGTACCCTAGACCATCCTTGGCAACTACATGATACCTGCAGCCTTCATCACTAAACTGACTTGTACTCTAGACCACCCTTGGCAACTACATGCTACCTGCAGCGAACATCACTAGACTTACATGTACTCTAGACCAGCGTTAGCAACTACATGCCCCCTGCAGCCTTCATCACTAAACTGACATCTTCCCTAGACAACCCTTTTCCACTACATGCAACCTGCAGCCTTCAGCACTAAACTGACATCTTCACTAGGCCAACCTTGGCAACTACATGCATCTGCAGCCTTCATCACTAAACTGACATCTTCCCTAGAGCACTCTTGGCAACTACATGCCACCTGCAGCCTACATCACTAAACTGACTTGTACTCTAGACCACTCTTGGCAATAACATGCCACCTGCAGCCTTCATCACTAAACTGACTTCTACCCTAGACCACCCATGGCAACTACATGCCACCTGCAGCCTTTATCACTAAACTGACATCTTCCCTAGAGCACTCTTGGCAACTACATGCCACCTGCAGCCGACATCACTAAACTGACTTGTACCCTAGACCACCCTCGGCAACTACATGCTACCTCCAGCGTTCATCCCTAAACTGACTTGCACCCTAGATCACCCCTGACAACTACATGCTACCTGAAGCCTTCATCACTAAACTGACTTGTACCCTAGAAAACCCTTGGCAACTACATGCTACCTTCAGCCTTTATCACTAAACTGACATCTACAATAGACCACCCTTACCAACTACATGCCACCTGCTGCCTACATCAATTAACTGACTTGTACTCTAGACCACCCTTGGGAACTACATGCCACCTCCAGCCTTAATCACTGATTTGACTTGTTCCCTACAGCACCGTTCGCAAATACATGCCGCCTGCAGAATTCATCACTAGACTGACTTGTACCCTACACCACCCTACCAACTACAAGCTACCTGCAGCCTTCATCACTAAACTGACTTGTTCCCTTGACCACCCTTGGCAACTACATGCTACCTGCAGCCTTCATCACTAAACCGACTTCTACCCTAGCCCACCCTTGGCAACTACATGCTACCTGCAACTTTCATCACTAAACTGACTTGTAGCCTAGACCACCCTCGGCAACTACATGCTACCTCCAGCCTTCATCACTGAAGTGACATCTACTCTAGACCACGGTTGGCAACTACATGCCACCTGAAGCCTTCATCACTAAACTTACTTATACCCTAGACCACCCTTGGCAACTACATGCCACATGCAGCCTTCATCACTAAACTGACATCTTCCCTATAGCACCCTTGGCAACTACATGCCACCTGCAGCCTTCATCACTAAACTGACTTGTACCCTAGACCACCCTTGGCATCTCCATGCTACCTGCAGCCTTCATCACTAAACCGACATCTTCCCTAGAACACCCTTGGCAACTACATGCTACCTGCAGCCTACATCACTAAACTGACTTGTACCCTAAAACACCCTTGGTAACTACATGCTACCTGCAGCCTTCATCACTAAACTGACTTGTACCATAGACCACCCTTGGCAACTACATGCTACCTCCAGCCTTCATCACTAAACTGACTTGTACCCTAGACCATTCTTGGCAACTACATGATACCTGCAGCCTTCATCACTAAACTGACTTGTACTCTAGACCACCGTTAGCAACTACATGCCACCTGCAGCCTTCATCACTAAACTGACTTCAGCCCTAGACCACCCTTGGCAACTACATGCCACCTGCAGCCTTCATCACTAAACTGACATCTTCCCAAGGCCACCCTTGTCAACTACATGCCACCTGCAGCCTTCATCACTAAACTGACATCTTCCCTAGAGCACTCTTGGCAACTACATGCCACCTGCAGCCTACATCACGAAACTGACTTGTACCCTAGACCACCCTCGGTCTCTACATGCTACCTCCAGCCTTCATCACTAAACTGACTTGTACCCAAGATCACCCCTGGCAACTACATGCTACCTGAAGCCTTCATCACTAAACTGACTTGTACCCTAGAAAACCCTTGGCAATTAAATGCTACCTTCAGCCTTTATCACTAAACTGACATCTACAATAGACCACCCTTAGCAACTACATGCCACCTGCTGCTTACATCACTAACTGATTTGTACTCTAGACCACCCTTGGCAACTACATGCTACCTCCAGCCTTCTTCACTAAACTGACTTGTACCCTAGACCACCCTTGGCCACTACTTGCTACCTCCAGCCTTCATCACTAAACTGACATCTTCCCTAGACCATCCTTGGTAACCACATGCTATCTCCAGCCTTTATCACTAAACTGACTTGTACACTAGACCACCCTTGGCAGCTACATGCTACCTCCAGCCTTCATCACTAAACTGACATCTTCCCTAGACCACCCTTGGCAACAACATGCCACCTCCAGCCTTCATCACTAAACTGACTATTACCCTAGACCACCCTTGGCAACTACATGCCACCTCCAGCCTTCATCACTAAACTGACTTGATCGCTAGACCACCGTTGGCAACTACATGCCACCTGCAGAATTCATCACTAAACTGACTTGAACCCTACACCACCCTTGGCAACTACAAGCTACCTGCAGCCTTCATCACTAAACTGACTTGTTCTCTAGACCACCCTTGGCAGCTACATGCTACATCCAGCCTTCATCACTAAACTGACTTGTACCCTAGACCACCCTTGCCAACTACAAGCTACCTGCAACCAACATCATTAAACTGACATCTACTCTAGACCACCGTTGGCCACTACATGCTACCTGCCGCCTTCATCACTAAACTGACATCTACTCTAGACGACCGTTGGCAACTGCATGCTACCTGCAGTCTTCATCACTAAACTGACATCTACTCTAGACCACCCTCGGCAACAACATGCTACCTCCAGCCTTCATCACTAAACTGAGATCTACTCTAGACCACCGTCGGCCACTACATGCTACCTGCAGCCTTCATCACTAAACTGACATCTAATCTAGACCACCGTTGGCAACTACATGCTACCTGCAGCCAACATCACTAAACTGACATCTACTCTAGACCACCCTCGGCAACTACTAGCTAGCTCCAGCCTTCATCACTAAACTGACTTGTACTCTAGACCACCCTTGGCAACTACATGCCACCTCCAGTCTTTATCACAAAAATGACTTGTACCCTAGACCACCCTTGGCAACTACATGCCACTTGCAGCCTACATCACTAAACTGACTTGTACCCTAGGCCACCCTTGGCAACTACATGCTACCTTCAGCCTTCATCACTAAACTGACTTGTACCCTAGACCACCCTTGGCCACTACATGCTACCTCCAGCCTTCATCACTAAACTGACTTGTACTCTAGACCACCCTTGGCAACTACATGCCACCACCAGCTTTCATCACTAAACTGACTTGTACCCTAGACCACCCTTGGTAACTACATGCTACGTGCAGCCTTCATCACTAAACCGACTTGTACCCTAGACCACCCTTGGCAAGTACATGCCACCTCCAGCCTTCATCACTAAACTGACTTGTACCCTAGACCACCCTTGGCAACTACATGCTAACTGAAGCCTTCATCACTAAACTGACTTGTACTGTAGACCACCCTTGGCAACTACATGCCACCTCCAGCCTTCATCACTAAACTGACTTGTACCCTAGACCACCCTTGGCAACTACATGCCACCTCCAGCCTTCATCACTAAACTGACCTGTTCCCTAGACCACCCTTGGCAACTTCGTGCCACCTGCAGCCTTCATCACTAAACTGACTTGTACCCTAGACCACCCCTGGCAGCTACAAGCTACCTGCAGCCTTCATCACTAATCTGACTTGTTCCCTAGACCACCCTTGGCAACTACATGCTACCTACAGCCTTCATCACTAAACTGACTTGTACCCTATATTACCCTTGGCAACTACATGATACCTCCAGCTTTCATCACTAAACTGACTCGTACCCTAGACCATCCTTTGCAACTACATGCTACCTGCAACCTTCATCACTAAACTGACTTGTACCCTAGACTACCCTTGGCAACTACATGATACCTCCAGCCCTCATCACTAAACTGACATCTACTCTAAACCACCTTTGGCAACTACATGCCACATGCAGCCTTCATCACTAAATTGACATCTTCCCTAGACAACCCTTAACTACATGCCACCTGCAGCCTTCAGCACTAAACTGACATCTTCCCTAGGCCACCCTTGGCAACTGCATGCCATCTGCAGCCTTCATCACTAAACTGACATCTTCCCTAGAGCACCCTTGGCAACTACATGCTACCTGCAGCCTTCCTCACTAAACTGACTTCTACCCTAGACCAACCTTGGCAACTACACGCTACCTGCAGCCTTCATCACTAAACTGACATCTTCCTTAGACCACCCTTGTCAACTACATGCTACCTGCAGCCAACATCTATAAACTGACTTGTACCCTAGACCATCCTTGGCAACTACCACTACATGCAGCCTTCATCACTAAACTGACATCTTCCCTAGACAACCCTTAACTACATGCCACCTGCAGCCTTCAGCACTAAACTGACATCTTCCCTAGGCCACCCTTGGCAACTGCATGCCATCTGCAGCCTTCATCACTAAACTGACATCTTCCCTAGAGCACCCTTGGCAACTACATGCTACCTCCAGGCTTCATCACTAAACTGACTTGTTCCAAAGGTCACCCTTGGCAACTACATGCTACCTCCAGCCTTCATCACTAAACTGACTTGTGCCCTAGAAAACCCTTGGCCACTACATGCTACCTGCAGCCTTCATCACTAAACTGACATCTACTCTAGACCACCCTTAGCAACTACATGCTACGTGCAGCCAATTTCACTAAACTGACATCTACTCTATACCACCCTTGGCAACTACATGCCACCTGAAGCCTTCATCATTAAACTGACTTATACCCTAGACCACCCTTGGCAACTACATGCCACCTGCAGCCTTCATCACTAAACTGATATCTTCCCTAAACAACCCTTACCAAATACATGCTACCTGCAGCCTTCAGCACTAAACTGACATCTTCCCTAGGCCACCCTTGGCAACTACATGCCACCTGCAGCCTTCATCACTAAACTGACATCTTCCCTATAGCACCCTTGGCAACTACATGCCACCTGCAGCCTTCATCACTAAAATGACTTGTACCCTAGACCACCCTTGGCATCTCCATGCTACCTACAGCCTTCATCACTAAACTGACATCTTCCCTAGACCACCCTTGGCAACTACATGCTACCTGCAGCCAACATCACTAAACTGACTTGTACCCTAGAACACCCTTGGTAACTACATGCTACCTGCAGCCTTCATCACTAAACTGACTTTTACCATAGACCACCCTTGGCAACTACATGCTACCTGCAGCCTTCATCACTAAACTGACTTGTACCCTAGACCATCCTTGGCAACTACATGATACCTGCAGCCTTCATCACTAAACTGACTTGTACTCTAGACCACCCTTGGCAACTACATGCTACCTGCAGCGAACATCACTAGACTTACATGTACTCTAGACCAGCGTTAGCAACTACATGCCCCCTGCAGCCTTCATCACTAAACTGACATCTTCCCTAGACAACCCTTTTCCACTACATGCAACCTGCAGCCTTCAGCACTAAACTGACATCTTCACTAGGCCAACCTTGGCAACTACATGCATCTGCAGCCTTCATCACTAAACTGACATCTTCCCTAGAGCACTCTTGGCAACTACATGCCACCTGCAGCCTACATCACTAAACTGACTTGTACTCTAGACCACTCTTGGCAATAACATGCCACCTGCAGCCTTCATCACTAAACTGACTTCTACCCTAGACCACCCATGGCAACTACATGCCACCTGCAGCCTTTATCACTAAACTGACATCTTCCCTAGAGCACTCTTGGCAACTACATGCCACCTGCAGCCTACATCACTAAACTGACTTGTACCCTAGACCACCCTCGGCAACTACATGCTACCTCCAGCGTTCATCACTAAACTGACTTGCACCCTAGATCACCCCTGACAACTACATGCTACCTGAAGCCTTCATCACTAAACTGACTTGTACCCTAGAAAACCCTTGGCAACTACATGCTACCTTCAGCCTTTATCACTAAACTGACATCTACAATAGACCACCCTTACCAACTACATGCCACCTGCTGCCTACATCAATTAACTGATTTGTACTCTAGACCACCCTTGGGAACTACATGCCACCTCCAGCCTTAATCACTGATTTGACTTGTTCCCTACAGCACCGTTCGCAAATACATGCCGCCTGCAGAATTCATCACTAGACTGACTTGTACCCTACACCACCCTACCAACTACAAGCTACCTGCAGCCTTCATCACTAAACTGACTTGTTCCCTTGACCACCCTTGGCAACTACATGCTACCTCCAGCCTTCATCACTAAAGTGACTTGTACCCTAGACCACCCTTGGAAACTACATGCCACCTGCAGCCTACATCACTAAACTAACTTGAACCCTAGGCCACCCTTGGCAACTACATGCTACCTGCAGCCTTCGTCACTAAACTGACATCTAATCTAGACCACCGTTGGCAACTACATGCTACCTGCAGCCAACATCACTAAACTGACATATACTCTAGACCACCCTCGGCAACTACATGCTAGCTCCAGCCTTCATCACTAAACTGACTTGTACTCTAGACCACCGTTGGCAACTACATGCCACCTCCAGTCTTTATCACAAAACTGACTTGTACCCTAGACCACCCTTGGCAACTACATGCCACTTGCAGCCTACATCACTAAACTGACTTGTACCCTACACCACCCTTGGCAACTACATGCTACCTTCAGCCTTCATCACTAAACTGACTTGTACCCTAGACCACCCTTGGCCACTACATGCTACCTCCAGCCTTCATCACTAAACTGACTTGTACTCTAGACCACCCTTGGCAACTACATGCCACCACCAGCTTTCATCACTAAACTGACTTGTACCCTAGACCACCCTTGGTAACTACATGCTACGTGCAGCCTTCATCACTAAACCGACTTGTACCCTAGACCACCCTTGGCAACTACATGCCACCTCCAGCCTTCATCACTAAACTGTCTTGTACCCTAGACCACCCTTGGCAACTACATGCTAACTGCAGCCTTCATCACTAAACTGACTTGTACCGTAGACCACCCTTGGCTACTACATGCCACCTCCAGCCTTCATCACTAAACTGACTTGTTCCCTAGACCACCGTTGGCAACTACATGCCACCTGCAGAATTCATCACTTAAGTGACTTGTACCCTAGACCACCCTTGGCAACTACATGCTACCTGTAGCCTTCATCACTAAACTGACATCTTCCCTACACCACCCTTGGTACTACATGCTACCTCCAGCCTTTATCACTAAACCGACAAGTACCCTAGACCACCCTTGGCAGATACATGCGCTCTCCAGCCTTCATCACTAAACTGACATCTTCCTTAGACCACCCTTGGCAACTACATGCCACCTCCAGCCTTCATCACTAAACTGGTTTGTACCCTAGACCACCCTTGGGAACTACATGCCACCTCCAGCCTTAATCACTAAATTGACTCGTTCCTTAGACCACCGTTCGCAACTACATGCCACCTGCAGAATTCATCACTAAACTGACTTGTACCCTACACCACCCTTGGCAACAACAAGCTACCTGCAGCCTTCATCACTAAACTGACTTGTTCCCTTGACCACCCTTGGCAACTACATGCTACATCTAGCCTTCATCACTAAAGTGACTTGTACCCTAGACCACCCTTGGCAACTACATGCCACCTGCAGCCTTCATCACAACACTGAATTGTACCCTAGACCACCCTTGCCAACTACATTCTACCTGCAGCCAACATCAATAAACTGAGATCTACTCTAGACCACCGTCGGCCACTACATGCTACCTGCAGCCTTCATCACTAAACTGACATCTACTCTAGACCACCCTCGGCAAGTACATGCTACCCCCAGCCTTCATCACTAAACTGACTTGTACTCTAGACCACCCTTGGCAACTACATGCCACCTCCAGTCTTTATCACAAAACTGACTTGTACCCTAGACCACCCTTGGCAACTACATGCCACCTGCAGCCTACATCACTAAACTGACTTGTACCCTAGACCACCCTTGGCAACTACATGCTACCTTCATCCTTCATCACTAAACTGACATGTACCCTAGACCACCCTTGGCCACTACATGCTACCTCCAGCCTTCATCACTAAACTGACTTGTGCTCTAGAACACCCTTGGCAACTACATGCCACCATCAGCCTTCATCACTAAACTGACTTGTACCCTAGACCACCCTTGGTAACTACATGCTACGTGCAGCGTTCATCACTAAACCGACCTGTACCCTAGACCACCCTTGGCAACTAAATGCCACCTCCAGCCTTCATCACTAAACTGACTTGTACCCTAGACCACCCTTGGCAACTACATGCTAACTGCAGCCTTCATCACTAAACTGACTTGTACCCTAGACTACCCTTGGCAACTACATGCCACCTCCAGCCTTCATCACTAAACTGACTTGTACCCTAGACCACCCTTGGCATCTCCATGCTACCTGCAGCCTTCATCACTAAACCGACATCTTCCCTAGAACACCCTTGGCAACTACATGCTACCTGCAGCCAACATCACTAAACTGACTTGTACCCTAAAACACCCTTGGTAACTGCATGCTACCTGCAGCCTTCATCACTAAACTGACTTGTGCCATAGACCACCCTTGGCAACTACATGCTACCTCCAGCCTTCATCACTAAACTGACTTGTACTCTAGACCATCCTTGGCAACTACATGATACCTGCAGCCTTCATCAGTAAACTGACTTGTACTCTAGACAACCCTTGGTAACAACATGCCACCTGCAGCCTTCATCACTAAACTGACTTCTACCCTAGACCACCCTTGGCAACTACATGCCACCTGCAGCCTTCATCACTAAACAGACATCTTCCCTAGAGCACTCTTGGCAACTACATGCCACCTGCAGCCTCCATCACTAAACTGACTTGTTCCCTAGACCACCCTTGGCAGCTACATGCTACCTCCAGCCTTCAGCACTAAACTGACTTGTACCCTAGACCACCCTTGCCAACTACAAGCTACCTGCAACCAACATCATTAAACTGACATCTACTCTAGACCACCGTTGGCCACTACATGCTACCTGCCGCCTTCATCACTAAACTGACATCTACTCTAGACGACCGTGTGCAAGTGCATGCTACCTGCAGTCTTCATCACTAAACTGACATCTACTCTAGACCACCCTCGGCAACAACATGCTACCTCCAGCCTTCATCACTAAACTGAGATCTACTCTAGACCACCGTCGGCCACTACATGCTACCTGCAGCCTTCATCACTAAACTGACATCTAATCTAGACCACCGTTAGCAACTACATGCTACCTGCAGCCAACATCACTAAACTGACATATACTCTAGACCACCCTCGGCAACTACATGCTAGCTCCAGCCTTCATCACTAAACTGACTTGTACTCTAGACCACCGTTGGCAACTACATGCCACCTCCAGTCTTTATCACAAAACTGACTTGTACCCTAGACCACCCTTGGCAACTACATGCCACTTGCAGCCTACATCACTAAACTGACTTGTACCCTAGACCACCCTTGGCAACTACATGCTACCTTCAGCCTTCATCACTAAACTGACTTGTACCCTAGACCACCCTTGGCCACTACATGCTACCTCCAGCCTTCATCACTAAACTGACTTGTACTCTAGACCACCCTTGGCAACTACATGCCACCACCAGCTTTCATCACTAAACTGACTTGTACCCTAGACCACCCTTGGTAACTACATGCTACGTGCAGCCTTCATCACTAAACCGACTTGTACCCTAGACCACCCTTGGCAACTACATGCCACCTCCAGCCTTCATCACTAAACTGACTTGTACCCTAGACCACCCTTGGCAACTACATGCTAACTGCAGCCTTCATCACTAAACTGACTTGAACCGTAGACCACCCTTGGCAACTACATGCCACCTCCAGCCTTCATCACTAAACTGACTTGTACCCTAGACCACCCTTGGCAACTACATGCCACCTCCAGCCTTCATCACTAAACTGACCTGTTCCCTAGACCACCCTTGGCAACTTCGTGCCACCTGCAGCCTTCATCACTAAACTGACTTGTACCCTAGACCACCCCTGGCAGCTACAAGCTACCTGCAGCCTTCATCACTAATCTGACTTGTTCCCTAGACCACCCTTGGCAACTACATGCTACCTACAGCCTTCATCACTAAACTGACTTGTACCCTATACTACCCTTGGCAACTACATGATACCTCCAGCTTTCATCACTAAACTGACTCGTACCCTAGACCATCCTTTGCAACTACATGCTACCTGCAACCTTCATCACTAAACTGACTTGTACCCTAGACTACCCTTGGTAACTACATGATACCTCCAGCCCTCATCACTAAACTGACATCTACTCTAAACCACCTTTGGCAACTACATGCCACATGCAGCCTTCATCACTAAACTGACATCTTCCCTAGACAACCCTTAACTACATGCCACCTGCAGCCTTCAGCACTAAAATGACATCTTCCCTAGGCCACCCTTGGCAACTACATGCTACCTGCAGCCTTCATCACTAAACTGACATCTTCCTTAGACCACCCTTGTCAACTACATGCTACCTGCAGCCAACATCACTAAACTGACTTGTACCCTAGACCATCCTTGGCAACTACCACTACCTGCAGCCTTCATCACTAAACTGACTTGTACTCTAGACCACCCTTGGCAACTACATGCAACCTGCAGCCTTCATCACTAAACTGTCTAGTACCGTAGACCACCCTTGGCTACTAAATGCTACCTCCAGCCTTCTTCACTAAACTGAATTGTTCCCTAGAGCACCCTTGGGAACTACATGCTACCTCCAGCCTTCATTACTAAACTGACTTGTTCCCTAGACCACCCTTGGCAACTACATGCTACCTCCAGCCTTCATAACTAAACCTACTTGTACCCTAGAACACCCTTGGCAACTACATGCTACCTGCAGCCAACATCACTAAACTGACTTGTACCGTAGACCACCCTCGGCAACTACATGCTACCTCCAGGCTTCATCACTAAACTGACTTGTTCCCAAGCTCACCCTTGGCAACTACATGCTACCTCCAGCCTTCATCACTAAACTGACTTGTGCCCTAGAAAACCCTTGGCCACTACATGCTACCTGCAGCCTTCATCACTAAACTGACATCTACTCTAGACCACCCTTAGCAACTACATACTACGTGCAGCCAATTTCATTAAACTGACATCTACTCTATACCACCCTTGGCAACTACATGCCACCTGAAGCCTTCATCATTAAACTGACTTATACCCTAGACCACCCTTGGCAACTACATGCCACCTGCAGCCTTCATCACTAAACTGATATCTTCCCTAAACAACCCTTACCAAATACATGCTACCTGCAGCCTTCAGCACTAAACTGACATCTTCCCTAGGCCACCCTTGGCAACTACATGCCACCTGCAGCCTTCATCACTAAACTGACATCTTCCCTATTGCACCCTTGGCAACTACATGCCACCTGCAGCCTTCATCACTAAAATGACTTGTACCCTAGACCACCCTTGGCATCTCCATGCTACCTACAGCCTTCATCACTAAACTGACATCTTCCCTAGACCACCCTTGGCAACTACATGCTACCTGCAGCCAACATCACTAAACTGACTTGTACCCTAGAACACCCTTGGTAACTACATGCTACCTGCAGCCTTCATCACTAAACTGACTT
The DNA here is from genome assembly GCA_030762935.1 of Hymenopus coronatus. Taxonomy (NCBI): domain Eukaryota; kingdom Metazoa; phylum Arthropoda; class Insecta; order Mantodea; family Hymenopodidae; genus Hymenopus; species Hymenopus coronatus. The sequence continues at coordinate 3,445,409 of CM060900.1, read as the reverse complement.
TTACCATAGACCACCCTTGGCAACTACATGCTACCTGCAGCCTTCATCACTAAACTGACTTGTACCCTAGACCATCCTTGGCAACTACATGATACCTGCAGCCTTCATCACTAAACTGACTTGTACTCTAGACCACCCTTGGCAACTACATGCTACCTGCAGCGAACATCACTAGACTTACATGTACTCTAGACCAGCGTTAGCAACTACATGCCCCCTGCAGCCTTCATCACTAAACTGACATCTTCCCTAGACAACCCTTTTCCACTACATGCAACCTGCAGCCTTCAGCACTAAACTGACATCTTCACTAGGCCACCCTTGGCAACTACATGCATCTGCAGCCTTCATCACTAAACTGACATCTTCCCTAGAGCACTCCTGGCAACTACATGCCACCTGCAGCCTACATCACTAAACTGACTTGTACTCTAGACCACCCTTGGCAATAACATGCCACCTGCAGCCTTCATCACTAAACTGACTTCTACCCTAGACCACCCTTGGCAACTACATGCCACCTGCAGCTTTCATCACTAAACTGACATCTTCCCTAGAGCACTCTTGGCAACTACATGCCACCTGCAGCCTACATCACTAAACTGACTTGTACCCTAGACCACCCTCGGCAACTACATGCTACCTCCAGCGTTCATCACTAAACTGACTTGTACCCTAGATCACCCCTGACAACTACATGCTACCTGAAGCCTTCATCACTAAACTGACTTGTACCCTAGAAAACCCTTGGCAACTACATGCTACCTTCAGCCTTTATCACTAAACTGACATCTACAATAGACCACCCTTACCAACTGCATGCCACCTGCTGCCTACATCAATTAACTGACTTGTACTCTAGACCACCCTTGGGAACTACATGCCACCTCCAGCCTTAATCACTAATTTGACTTGTTCCCTACAGCACTGTTCGCAGATACATGCCGCCTGCAGAATTCATCACTAGGCTGACTTGTACCCTACACCACCCTACCAACTACAAGCTACCTGCAGCCTTCATCACTAAACTGACTTGTTCCCTTGACCACCCTTGGCAACTACATGCTACCTCCAGCCTTCATCACTAAAGTGACTTGTACCCTAGACCACCCTTGGCAACTACATGCCACCTGCAGCCTACATCACTAAACTAACTTGAACCCTAGGCCACCCTTGGCAACTACATGCTACCTGCAGCATTCGTCACTAAACTGACTTGTACCCTAGACTGGCCTTGGCAACTACATGCTAAGCCAGCCTTCATCACTAAACTGACTTGTACTCCAGACCACCCTTGGCAACTACATGCCACCTCTAGCCTTCATCACTAAACTGACTTGTACCCTAGAACACCCTTGGCAACTATGCTACCTGCAGCCTTCATCACTAAACAGAGTTGTACCCTAGACCACCCTTGTCAACTACATGCCACCTCCAGCCTTCATCACTAAACTGACTTGTACCCTAGACCACCCTTGGCTACTACATGCCACCTCCAGCCTTCATCACTAAACTGAGTTGTTCCCTAGACCACCGTTGGCAACTACATGCCACCTGCAGAATTAATCACTTAAGTGACTTGTACCCTAGACCACCCTTGGCAACTACATGCTACCTGTAGCCTTCATCACTAAACTGACATCTTCCCTAGACCACCCTTGGTACTACATGCTACCTCCAGCCTTTATCACTAAACTGACAAGTACCCTAGAGCACCCTTGGCAGATACATGCGCTCTCCAGCCTTCATCACTAAACTGACATCTTCCTTAGACCACCCTTGGCAACTACATGCCACCTCCAGCCTTCATCACTTAACTGGCTTTTACCCTAGACCACCCTTGGGAACTGCATGCCACCTCCAGCCTTAATCACTAAATTGACTTGTTCCTTAGACCACCGTTCGCAACTACATGCCACCTGCAGAATTCATCACTAAACTGACTTGTACCCTACACCATCCTTGGCAACAACAAGCTACCTGCAGCCTTCATCACTAAACTGACTTGTTCCCTTGACCACCCTTGGCAACTACATGCTACATCCAGCCTTCATCACTAAAGTGACTTGTACCCTAGACCACCCTTGGCAACTACATCCCACCTGCAGCCTTCATCACTATACTGACTTGTACCCTAGACCACCCTTGCCAACTACATGCTACCTGCAGCCAACATCACTAAACTGAGATCTACTCTAGACCACCGTCGGCCACTACATGCTACCTGCAGCCTTCATCACTAAACTGACATCTACTCTAGACCACCCTTGGCAACTACATGCTACCTCCAGCCTTCATCACTAAACTGACTTGTACTCTAGACCACCCTTGGCAACTACATGCCACCTCCAGTCTTTATCACAAAACTGACTTGTACCCTAGACCACCCTTGGCAACTACATGCCACCTGCAGCCTACATCACTAAACTGACTTGTACCCTAGACCACCCTTGGCAACTACATGCTACCTTCAGCCTTCATCACTAAACTGACATGTACCCTAGACCACCCTTGGCCACTACATGCTACCTCCAGCCTTCATCACTAAACTGACTTGTGCTCTAGAACACCCTTGGCAACTACATGCCACCATCAGCCTTCATCACTAAACTGACTTGTACCCTAGACCACCCATGGTAGCTACATGCTACGTGCAGCCTTCATCACTAAACCGACCTGTACCCTAGACCACCCTTGGCAACTAAATGCCACCTCCAGCCTTCATCACTAAACTGACTTGTACACTAGACCACCCTTGGCAACTACATGCTAACTGCAGCCTTCATCACTAAACTGACTTGTACCCTAGACTACCCTTGGCAACTACATGCCACCTCCAGCCTTCATCACTAAACTGACTTGTACCCTAGACCATCCTTGGCATCTCCATGCTACCTGCAGCCTTCATCACTAAACCGACATCTTCCCTAGAACACCCTTGGCAACTACATGCTACCTGCAGCCAACATCACTAAACTGACTTGTACCCTAAAACACCCTTGGTAACTGCATGCTACCTGCAGCCTTCATCACTAAACTGACTTGTGCCATAGACCACCCTTGGCAACTACATGCTACCTCCAGCCTTCATCACTAAACAGACATCTTCCCTAGAGCACTCTTGGCAACTACATGCCACCTGCAGCCTACATCACTAAACTGACTTGTACCCTAGAACACCCTCGGCAACTACATGCTACCTCCAGCCTTCATCACTAAACTGACTTGTACCCAAGATCACCCCTGGCAACTACATGCTACCTGAAGCCTTCATCACTAAACTGACTTGTACCCTAGAAAACCCTTGGCAACTACATGCTACCTTCAGCCTTTATCACTAAACTGACATCTACAATAGACCACCCTTAGCAACTACATGCCACCTGCTGCCTACATCACTTAACTGACTTGTACTCTAGACCACCCTTGGGAACTACATGCCTCCTCCAGCCTTAATCACTAAATTGACTTGTTCCCTACACCACCGTTCGCAACTACATGCCACCTGCGGAATTCATCACTAGACTGACTTGTACCCTACACCACCCTTGGCAACTACAAGCTACCTGCAGCCTTCATCACTAAACTGACTTGTTCCCTTGACCACCCTTGGCAACTACATGCTACCTCCAGCCTTCATCACTAAAGTGACTTGTACCCTACACCACCCTTGGCAACTACATGCCACCTGCAGCCTACATCACTAAACTAACTTGAACCCTAGACCACCCTTGGCAACTACATGCTACCTGCAGCCTTCATCACTAAACTGACTTGTACCCTAGACCCGCCTTGGCAACTACATGCTAAGCCAGCCTTCATCACTAAACTGACTTGTACTCCAGACCACCCTTGGCAACTACATGCCACCTCTAGCCTTCATCACTAAACTGACTTGTACCCTAGAACACCCTTGGCAACTACATGCTACCTGCAGCCTTCATCACTAAACTGAGTTGTACCCTAGACCACCCTTGGCAACTACATGCTAACTGCAGCCTTCATCACTAAACTGACTTGTACTCTAGACCACCGTTGGCAACTACATGCCACCTCCAGCCTTCATCACTAAACTGACTTGTACCCTAGACCACCCTTGGCAACTACATGCCACCTCCAGACTTCATCACTAAACTGACTTGTACCCTAGACCACCCTTGGGAACTACATGCCACCTCCAGCCTTCATCACTAAACTGACTTGTTCCCTAGACCACCGTTGGCAACTACATGCCACCTGCAGAATTCATCACTTAAGAGACTTGTACCCTAGGCCACCCTTGGCAACTACATGCTACCTGTAGCCTTCATCACTAAACTGACATCTTCCCTAGACCACCCTTGGCAACTACATGCTACCTCCAACCTTTATCACTAAACTGACAAGTACCCTAGACCACCCTTGGCAGATACACGCGCTCTCCAGCCTTCATCACTAAACTGACATCTTCCTTAGACCACCCTTGGCAACTACAAGCCACCTCCAGCCTTCATCACTAAACTGGCTTGTACCCTAGACCACCCTTGGGAACTACATACCACCTCCAGCCTTAATCACTAAATTGACTTGTTCCTTAGACCACCGTTCGCAACTACATGCCACCTGCAGAATTCATCACTAAACTTACTTGTACCCTACACCACCCTTGGCAACTACAAGCTACCTGCAGCCTACATCACTAAACCGACTTGTTCCCTTGACCACCCTTGGCAACTACATGCTACATCCAGCCTTCATCACTAAAGTGACTTGTACCCTAGACCACCCTTGTCAACTACGTGCCACCTGCAGACTTCATCACTACACTGACTTGTACCCTAGACCACCCTTGCCAACTACATGCTACCTGCAGCCAACATCACTAAACTGAGATCTACTCTAGACCACCGTCGGCCACTACATGCTACCTGCAGACTTCATCACTAAACTGACATCTAATCTAGACCACCGTTGGCAACTACATGCTACCTGCAGCCAACATCACTAAACTGACATCTACTCTAGACCACCCTCAGCAACTACATGCTACCTCCAGCCTTCATCACTAAACTGACTTGTACTCTAGACCACCCTTGGCAATTACATGCCACCTCCAGTCTTTATCACAAAACTGACTTTTACCCTAGACCACCCTTGGCAACTACATGCCACCTGCAGCCTACATCACTAAACTGACTTGTACCCTAGACCACCCTTGGCAACTACATGCTACCTTCAGCCTTCATCACTAAACTGACTTGTACCCTAGACCACCCTTGGCCACTACATGCTACCTCCAGCCTTCATCACTAAACTGACTTGTACTCTAGACCACCCTTGGCAACTACATGCCACCACCAGCCTTCATCACTAAACCGACTTGTACCCTAGACCACCCTTGGCAACTAAATGCCACCTCCAGCCTTCATCACTAAACTGACTTGTACCCTAGACCACCCTTGGCAACTACATGCTAACTGCAGCCTTCATCACTAAACTGACTTGTGCCCTAGACCACCCTTGGCAAGTACATGCCACCTCCAGCCTTCGTCACTAAACTGACTTGTACCCTAGACCACCCTTGGCAACTACATGGCTCTTTCAGCCTTCATCACTAAACTGACTTGTACCCTAGACCACCCTTGGCAACTACATGCCACCTCCAGCCTTCATCACTAAACTGACTTGTACCCTAGAACACCCTTGGCAGCTACATGCTACCTCCAGCCTTCATCACTAAATTGACATCCTCCCTAGACCACCCTTGGCAACTACATGCCACCTCCAGCCTTCATCACTAAACTGACTTGTACCCTAGACCACCCTTGGCAACTACATGCCACCTCCAGCCTTCATCACTAAACTGACTTGTTCCCTAGACCACACTTGGCAACTACATGCCACCTGCAGCCTTCATCGCTAAACTGACTTGTACCCTAGACCACCCTTGGCAACTACAAGCTACCTGCAGCCTTCATCACTAAACTGACTATTCCCTAGACCACCCTTGGCAACTACATGCTACCTCCGTCCTTCATCACTAAACTGACTTGTACCCTAGACTACCCTTGGCAACTACATGATACCTCCAGCTTTCATCACTAAACTGACTTGTACCCTAGAGCACCCTTGGCAACTACATGCTACCTGCAGCCAACATTACTATACTGACATCTACTCTAGACCACCCTTGGCAACATCATGCTACCTCCAGCCTTCATCACTAAACTGACTTGTACCCTAGACCACCCTTGGCAACTAAATGCCACCTCCAGCCCTCATCACTAAACTTACTTGTTCCCTAGACTACCTTGTGCCCACCACATGCTGTCTCCAGCCGTCATCACTAAACTGACATCTTCCCTCGACCACCAAGTGCTTGCTACTTGCTGTCTCCAGCCCTCATCACTAAACTGACATCTTCCCTAGACCAACAAGTGCTTGCTACATGCTGTCTCTAGCCCTCGTCACTAAACTGACATCTTCCCTAGACCACCAAGTGGGTGCTACATGCTGTCTCCAGCCCTCATCACTAAACTGACATCTTCCCTAGACAACAATGTGCCCACTCCATGCTGTCTCAAGCCCTCATCACTAAACTGACATCTTCCCTAGGCCACCAAGTGCCCACTCCAAGCGTTCTCCAGCCCTCATCACTAAACTGGCATCTTCCCTAGGCCACCAAGTTTCCACTCCATGCTGTCTCCAGCCCTCATCACTAAACTGACATCTTCCCTAGACCACCAAGTGCCCACTCCATGCTGTCTCCAGCCCTCATCCTAAACAGACATCTTCCCTAGGCCACCAAGTGCCCACTCCATGCAGTCTCCAGCCCTCATCACTAAACTGACATCTTCCCTAGACCACCAAGTGCTCACTCCATGCTGTCTCCAGCCCTCATCACTAAACTGACATCTTCCCTAGGCCACCAAGTGCCGACAGCATGCTGTCTCCAGCCCTCATCACTAAACTGATAACCTACCTAGACAATCATGTGCCCACTCCATGCTTCCTCCAGCGTACATCGCTAAACTGATATCCCACCTAAACAATCATGTGCCCTCTCCATGCTTCCTCCAGCGTACATCACTAAGCTGATATCCCACCTAAACAGTCATGTGCCCACTACATGCTTCCTCCAGCGTACATCACTAAACTGATATCCTACCTAAACAATCATGTGCCCACTCCATGCTTCCTCCAGCCCACATCACTAAGCTGATATTCTACCTAAACAATCATGTGCCCACTCCATGCTTCCTCCAGCCCACATCACTAAACTGATATCCTACCTAAACAATCATGTGCCCACTACATGCTTCCTCCAGCCCACATCACTAAACTGATATCCTACCTAAACAAGCATGTGCCCACTCCATGCTTCTTCCAGCCCACATCACTAAGCTGATATCCCACCTAAACAATCATGTGCCCACTACATGCTTCCTCCAGCCCACATCACTAAACTGATATCCTACCTAGACAATCATGTGCCCACTACATGCTTCCTCCAGCCCACATCCCTAGTCTGATATCCCACCTAAACAATCATGTGCCCACTACATGCTTCCTCCAGCCCACATCACTAAACTGATATCCTACCTAAACAATCATGTGCCCACTCCATGCTTCCTCCAGCCCACATCACTAAGCTGATATCCCACCTAAACAATCATGTGGCCACACCATGCTTCCTCCAGCCCACATCACTAAACTGATATCCCACCTAAACAATCATGTGCCCACTCCATGCTTCCTCCAGCCCACATCACTAAACTGATATCCCACCTAAACAATCATGTGCCCATTACATGCTTCCTCCAGCCCACATCACTAAACTGATATCCCGCCTAAACAATCATGTGCCCACTACATGATTCCTCCAGCATACATCACTAAACAGATATCCCACCTAAACAATCATGTGCCCACTACATGCTTCCTCCAGCCCACATCACTAAACAGATATCCCACCTAAACAATCATGTGCCCACTACATGATTCCTCCAGCATACATCACTAAACTGATATCCCACTTAAACAATCATGTGCCCACTACATGCTTCCTCCAGCCCACATCACTAAACTGATATCCTACCTAAACAATCATGTTGCCACTCCATGCTTCCTCCAGCCCACATCACTAAACTGATATCCCACCTAAACAATCATGTGCCCACTCCATGCTTCCTCCAGCCCACATCACTAAGCTGATATCCTACCTAAACAATCATGTGGCCACTCCATGCTTCCTCCAGCCCACATCACTAAACTGATATCCCACCTAAACAATAATGTGCCCACTCCATGCTTCCTCCAGCCCACATCACTAAACTGATATCCCACCTAAACAATCATGTGCCCACTACATGCTTCCTCCAGCGCACATCACTAAACTGATATCCCACCTAAACAATCATGTGCCCACTACATGCTTCCTCCAGCCCACATCACTAAACTGATATCCTACCTAAACAATCATGTGCCCACTACATGCTTCCTCCAGCGTACATCACTAAACTGATATCCCACCTAAACAATCATGTGCCCACTACATGCTTCCTCCAGCCCACATCACTAAGCTGATATCCCACCTAAACAATCATGTGCCTACTACATGCTTCCTCCAGCCCACATCACTAAACTGATATCCTACCTAGACAATCATGTGCCCACTACATGCTTCCTCCAGCCCACATCACTAAACTGATATCCCACCTAAACAATCATGTGCCCACTACATGCTTCCTCCAGCCCACATCACTAAACTGATATCCCACCTAAACAATCATGTGCCCACTCCATGCTTCCTCCAGCGCACATCACTAAACTGATATCCTACCTAGACAATCATGTGGCCACTGTATGTTCCCTCCAGCTTACATCACTAAACTGATATCCTACGTAGACAATCATGTGCCCACTACATGCTACCTCCAACCCACATCACTAAACTGATATCCTACCTAGACAATCATGTGCCCACTCCATGCTTCCTCCAGCCCACATCACTAAACTGATATCCTACCTAGACAATCATGTGGCCACTGTATGTTCCCTCCAGCTTACATCACTAAACTGATATATTACCTAGACAATCATGTGCCCACTCCATGCTTCCTCCAGCCCACATCACTAAACTGATACCCTACCTAGACAATCATGTGGCCACTCCATGCTTCCTCTGGCCCACATCACTAAACTGATATCCCACCTAAACAATCATGTGCCCACTACATGCTTCCTCCAGCCCACATCACTAAACTGATATCCTACCTAAACAATCATGTGCCCACTCCATGCTTCCTCCAGCGCACATCACTAAACTGATATCCTACCTAGACAATCATGTGGCCACTGTATGTTCCCTCCAGCTTACATCACTAAACTGATATCCTACATAGACAATCATGTGCCCACTACATGCTACCTCCAGCCCACATCACTAAACTGATATCCTACCTAAACAATCATGTGCCCACTCCATGCTTCCTCCAGCCCACATCACTAAACTGATATCCTACCTAGACAATCATGTGGCCACTGTATGTTCCCTCCAGCTTACATCACTAAACTGATATATTACCTAGACAATCATGTGGCCACTCCATGCTTCCTCCAGCCCACATCACTAAACTGATATCCCACCTAAACAATCATGTGCCCACTCCATGCTTCCTCCAGCCCACATCACTAAACTCATATCCTACCTAGACAATCATGTGGCCACTGTATGTTCCCTCCAGCTTACATCACTAAACTCATATCCTACCTAGACAATCATGTGCCCACTCCATGCTTCCTCCAGCCCACATCACTAAACTGATATCCTACCTAGACAATCATGTGGCCACTCCATGCTTCCTCCAGCGTACATCACTAAACTGATAACCTACCTAGACAATCATGTGGCCACTCCATGCTTCCTCCAGCCCACATCACTAAACTGATATCCTACCTAGACAATCATGTGGCCACTCCATGCTTCCTCCAGCCCACATCACTAAACTGATATCCTACCTAGACAATCATGTGGCCACTCCATGCTTCCTCCAGCCCACATCACTAAACTGATATCCTACCTAGACAATCATGTGCCCACTCCATGCTTCCTCCAGCGTACATCACTAAACTGATATCCTACCTAGACAATCATGTGGCCACTCCATGCTTCCTCCAGCGTACATCACTAAACTGATATCCTACCTAGACAATCATGTGGCCACTCCATGCTTCCTCCAGCCCACATCACTAAACTGATATCCTACCTAGACAATCATGTGGCCACTCCATGCTTCCTCCAGCGTACATCACTAAACTATCCTACCTAGACAATCATGTGGCCACTGTATGTTCCCTCCAGCTTACATCACTAAAAATCTTCTTCCATAGAGCACCATGTACCCACTTCATGCTGCCTCCAGCCTACATCACTAAACTAACATCTTCCCTACACCACCAGCTGTCCACTGCATGCTGCCTTTAGAATACATCACTAAACTGACATCTTGACTAGACCACCTTGTGGCCACTCCTAGCTGTTGTCCAGGTTACAGCACTTAACTTAGATCTTCCCTAGAGAACCATGTGCACACTTATGGTGTCTCCAGCCTAGAGCACTAAACTGACATCTTCCCTAGACAATCATGTGCCCATCATCTGCTCCCTCCAGCCTACATCACTAATCTGAATTTTCTCCCTGCACAACTATGTGCCGGCTACATGCTTTGTCTTGACTATGGATATCTTCATGTTGTCTGCAGGCTACATTACTAAACTGGCACCCTCCCTAGGTATCATGCGCTCACCGCACGCTCCCTCCAGCCTTCGTCAGTACACTAACATCTTCCGTAGACAAACGTGTGCCCACTGCATGCTACCTCCAGCCTACACCAATAAACTGAATTTCCTCCCTAGACAACCATGTGCTGACCACATGCTTCCTCTAGGTTATATCAGTTGATATCTTCTCTAGACAACCAATTATTTACTTCATGCTGTCTCTAGGCTACATCACTATACTGACATATTCCATAGACAACCGTGTGGTTACTTCATGGTGTCTCCAGCCTGTACCACTAAACTGACATCTTCCCTAAAACCCCATTACATGCTGACTCCAGGCTATCACACTAAACTGACACCTTCCCTAGACATATCTCTGCCCGCTACATGCTGTCTTCATGATACATCACTAAGCTTACATTTACCCTAGACGACTATGTGCCCAATTCATGCTTTCTTCAAGCTACATGACTAAGTTAACATCCTCCCTAGACAACCATGTGCCCACTTTATGCTATTTACAGTTTACAGCAATTAACTGAGTTTCTCCAGAGACAACGATGTGCCCACTAATGTTTTCAGGCTACACCACCAAAGTGACATCTTCCGTAGACAACCATGTTCCCACTGCATGCTGCCTACACGCTGCATCACTAAACTGAAATCTTCCCTAGGCCCCATGTGCCCACTGCATGCTGCCTCCAGCCTACAGCACTAGACACCACTTTTACAAAAAATAGGTGGAAGACTACCAACATGCCCATTTCGAAAACATCAGCACTGTCACCTTGCTTCCAGTTACCATCCTATTTCCATCACCAGTTAGGTTTACAAGGTGATGGAAAGCATGATGAAAGGGCAGTCGGTTTGGCTGCTGGAAGCTCACCACTTAATAACCAACATCCAGTGCTGTTTTCGACGATTTCGTTGAGCATCTGACCACCTTGTATCAATATAGATGCAGATAACGGATTTCTGAAGATCTGCCAAACAGTTGGGATGCTTCGAGACGGCTGTGACACGTTTTGCGGAGCAGGGGCACTATGTTCCTTATACAGCTGGAATATCTGTGGCCGCCTACCGATGTTCATTCAGGAGTTTGATGGAGCAGATTTTCCGAGTAATGGTTGGCTGTTTTTTTTTTTTTTTTTTTGAATACTTTTGTTCAAGAGAACAGAGTGGCCCTTGGATCACAATTAAATTTATAACTACTCGCTCACTACAAACACACATAGAAATAGGAATTAATGATACATTGTTAGAACAGCTAAATGAAGTCAAATTTCTAGGCCTTCAGGTAGATAAGCATTTGGACTGGAAGTCACATATTAGCTACATCACACCTAAGCTTAGCTCAGCATGTTATGCTCTCCATGCACTGGTTAAATTTCACTCAATCGATACACTTAAGTTGGTGTATTTTGCCTACTTTAACTCCATCATCGAGTATGAAATAATATTCTGGGGTAATTCAGTAGATAGTAAATGCATATTCCGGATACAGAAGAAAGCTATACGAATAATCTGTAATGCTTATAGCAGACAGTCATGCAAAGAACTATTTCAAAAATTGGGCATCGTCACCTTACCTTGTGTTTATATATTATCCATTTTAAAATTGTATGCAGTTAATCGACATAGTTTTATAACAAACATGGAAATTCATAACATTAATACTAGACAAAAGGGATTGATTCATCGTCCCAATGCCAATCTTCGTTGCTTTCAGAAAGGTGTATATTATGAAACAATCAAGATATTTAATGCTCTCCCCAGTAATCTCAAAGAAAATGTTGGGAATTTCAGGGCTTTTAAGGCCTCTTTTAAGGAGTACCTTTGCAATAAATCATTTTACTCTGTAGATGAATATTTAAGTGACAAATCTGTCTGGCAATACCGTTAATAATTATTGTATTTATAAATATTACAATGTATTGCATTTTGTGTATATTAGTGTGTGTGTGTTTTATATTAAAATTAAACTGATTTATACTTTGACTTGCACGACTGTGTCAAATGAATATTTTTAGTATTTAGCAATGACACAAGGTCTGTAAAGCCTGATGTTTTGATATTTTACACTCTAGTACATAATTGTAAATCTTTGCATTGAAAATTGTATAACATATTTGTAAATATGTATTATAATTTGTTGACATTTATGAAGAGTACATAATACAATAATCATGTTTTAATTTATATGATTGCTACTAGTAACTATTATATCATTAATTTGAAAACTATCATCTGACATAACATTAGTTTTATATATAATGAAATTATATTTATTTATACATTTTAACACTATATTTTGATATTCTCTGTTTTTATGTGCATGCAAAAAAAAAAAAAAAAAAAGGATTCTGTTGTTTTTGTAACCTATGCTTTTAGCACTAGAGCTTTATACATTTTTTTTTCATAGTATATAGTATATAAACATATGTATACATGTATATGCCTTGACAAGTTCTATGTTCGGTGGCTTTCTGGCCTAAACGAACCTACAGAATGCTTTCTAATCTAATCTAATCTTAAGCGTTACGCTGTTTGCTATAGCTGTTATTTCCCGGAATGTGTTCCCTTAGGTGTATTGGCCCATTTATTCGAGAACACTTTGCAGTCTTTTGTATTTCTCAGCGTATGCCGTTCCTGGAACGCCGTCTGCAGTAGTGTTCAGATGATCTTTAAGAATGGAGTTCTAAAACGGCCTTCGTTTCTCCACTGAGAAGTCATTCTTTGTTGTCTGTCGCCCTAGAGTGTGATCACCATCTTCGCTCCGATTTGGTCCACATATCCGTTCGCAGATGACATTAAATTTCTTGGGTGATGTTCGATCGAAAACTTTGCTTGTCCTTACACATAGCACAGTTGATAGCGCAATGTGACCGTTCTCTGCATGGTTACTGAGTGGCAAAACTTGGGAGTTGACCGAACTGTGTTGCTGCGTGTTTATCTCGCACTGATACGATCCAAGTTGTATTACGGATTCATCGGTTATTCACACGACTATCTGTGCTGAGAAAATTAGGTACTGTCCATAATCAGGTCATCCGTGTGGTTGTTTGAATTATTCCAACCAGCCCAGCCCACCAATCGTCAGATCCCACTCTGCAATGTCGAGATGGTCTCTTGTTTGCAAATTATGTCTGTAGGCTTAAGTGCACGGCTGCGAATCCAACGTATGCACCTGCTTTCCACGCTGAGCTGGTCGAACGTTATAGAATAGTCCAAGGCCTGCAGTTTTTCGAAATCTTCGGAACCACGATATAGAAATGCCTAGCTTGTTTGCTAAGGCGAAGGGAATGCACTCACCTTAGTTACGTGGTACATCCACAGTAGATCTCGGGATAGGGCATACAGGAAGTCTACGATGTCTTTTCTAATATCCGTATTTCTTTTTTTAGAATTTTTGTCACATTACAATGATCGAGCTTGTATATACACCGATGGTCTTGAATGTACATATATTTATGTGACCGAACCATCTGTGTGCATAGCAGCCCATCCATATATACTGCAGGGCTCTAAACGATTACTGAGCCCTCCGTTCCGTATACTGACCACTAGGGCAGGGAGGTCAATCTACTTCCAAGATCTTCTGAGTCGCCCGATCCACCTATGACTTCAGCACGAAAACTCCTGCACAATCTACACTTTAATTCCTTTCCAACACCACCGTTAACTCCCCTAGGCTGCAGTCAGGTCTCATGACTGTAGCCTAGAAACAACCCTTTACCTGCTCCCGTACTTAGTGCGGCAGCATCCTAGACTCCACATACTATCGCGGGTACCGCGCTATGCTTTTACGCACGATATACATCAGCTATCTACGAGTTATAACGTGGAGGGTTTTTTAGTGGGTGTGCCGCAGCAGGGCGGAGAGCCCCGCATATCCTCCCAGCCATTGTACTTCGCCTGGGGGTCGAATGCAATATGCATTTTCCCCCTCCGCGATAAAAAAAAAAAAAACAAAACAGAATGCCATTTTATGATGAGCTTTAAGGCCTCTTTTTTTTTTTTCTTTTTTTTTTTTTTGTTGAAATGGTTAGGATGCTTATAAATTTCTATGGCGTCTTGCTGTAGTGGTGCACGTAATTTACTGTGAATAAAAGTATGCTGGTGTCCTGGAATTTTAAGATATTTTGGTAGTGTGCTTTTCCACTTGCACCGCAGACGAAAGAGTTTTATGAAGTGATGTGTTCACCTCAATGGCGTGTTCGGCGACCTCGGACATTCGGCCCGGTGGACAGTTGTGCTCCTTGATTCTGGTATTAACACTGCGTTGTGCGGTTCCGATGTATACCAAGCCGCAAGAACAGAGAATGCAGTATGCACCGGCTAATGATAGAGGTTCCCGAGGGTCTTTAGCTGAGCGTAATAAATTGTTCAGTTGTCTTGTGCGTTTGAAAACAGTTTTAACATTATGGCGCATCAATATGTGCTGGATCCGGTCAGTGATACTATTAAAGTATGGCAGAAAAATTGTGCCTTTACTTCTGAGTTAGTCTGGTTTTTGAGCGGTGGAATGAGACCTGGCGGGACAGAAAGCTCGATTAACTTCTTGGCTGGAATAACCATTAGAATGAAACGCCTGTTTTAGGTGCCTGGGTTCTTCTTGTAGCTTTTGTGGTTAACATACGAGAACCCCGATGGGCAAGTGTTTTGATCATGGCTCGTTTTTGTCTAGGACAATGGTTTGAGTCCTTGTTGAGGTAACTGTCAGTGTGAGTAGGCTCAAGGTAGACAGTATGCCCAAGAGCCGTCGGTCTTCCTGCTGACCAGGACGTCCAGAAACGCTAGCTCCCCGTCCTTTTCCTTTTCCATAGTGAACTGGATGCGGTGATTAATGCTGTTGAGGTGTAGGAGGAAATCTTGAAGGGCTTCTCCGTGGGACAATATAATGAATGTGTCGTATACATAGAGGACCCTGACTATCGGTTTTTGTAGAGCTGTGTCCAAGGCTATAGTCTCAAACAATTCCATCAAAAAGTTTATCTTCCAGTTCGGAGATAATAAACGGAGTTGCCATAAGTTCTGTCAGTATTTTCAATTTATATACCACTAAATAAAACTACGAAAATCCATTAATATGCATGTATTCTGAAGCAGCGCAAAAAAATGCTACAAAATGAACAGACTCATTCGAAGTGATCGCCATGTGCCGAAACACAGCGGCGAAGACGTTGAGACGCCTCATCAATAGCTTCAATAATCGTGTCCAGTCGAATTTTTTGACAGATGACGCGATTGATGTTTGTAGCCTCTCAATATTGCGGTGTCTCTTTTGACATGCTATTGCCTCGAGCTTCTGCCAAAGAGAATAATCCAGTGGATTAGATCCGGACTTTCGCAGGGCCAGTCAGTAGCAGCGATGAACCGTGGGAGTTTGGTGGCCAACCTCTGGTACGTGGTTTTTGCTCTCCCCATATGTCGCTAACAAAGCCTGGGATCGAACCCGGCGTATCTCCTTTAACTTTTTAGTTAGCAAATGCCTTACGTGTCTTTTACGTTAACTAACATGTAAATCATCCTTCAAAATGCGTGACATTGTTCATGAAGAGATACTCATTTCACGAGAGAAATTTTTTTGCGTAATGGATAGCGTCGAAGTCGTTCTTGCACGAACATCGATCACAACTTCTTTTGTGTGTACTTATCTAGAACGGCCAGATCTGACGCGAGCAACACTTGCACTCGTTTTTTTAAACTGTGTTATTAGCCGAAACAAAAATCGTTCACTGGTGCCAAGAGGTTTCAGTGTCGAAAAAATGTCCATAGCTTGTTTTCCGCAACAGAATAACGCCAATACAGCGATAAGATTTTCGTACACTCCCCATCCCATCCTTCTCTTACTTGTTACTGACACACTGCAAGCCCTCTACTCGTGGAGTAGTAAAGGTATTCTTGTGGACAATATAAAGGAGGCTACGTATCTTCTTTCACAGTTTCCATATTATAGCGCGTTCTAATTTTACTGACAGAATTTATGGCAGTGATGTGTCAACACACTGATCTTTTACGGTTTATTTTCCTTTCCGTCCTGACTAGAACGTTTTGTTCAGCATTTTCGTAGATAATTAATTTTTTTTATAGAAACAACATTAACCAATTGTAAATAGGCATAATTAAGTGTTATTCCTTTGATTTTGCAAAGAATTGTGAAATCTCCATACAGCAAACTAATCTTGTAGGTGTAATACTTTGGCCCTCCGCATTCGAATTCTGAAATGTAAGTTTTCGACCCGTAGTAAACGAGTTCATCCGTAATGTCCACCAAACCGCCGCATTCGAAATGACATTACTCTCCTACCCTAATCTCAAAAATTATAGAATCTGTATACAATATATCAATATTCAGTGCCCCCATATATGTACATAGTTTGAGTCTTGCACCTGCATTAGCTTAGGCACCTAATACTTCATTAGTATGCATCAGTGAAAGAACTTCACGATACCCAACACACTTGGTCGCTGGCAAACATTAAATTTTGTACCTTGATTCCGGGCGTAAACAGAAACTGAAACAATTCAGAGGTTGCTTAATCATTTTCGTGCGATCTATTGCTCTGATCTGTAAATTTCCCCCCGATTACGGTGTAATTTTACTATCGACCTTGCACCAGGAAGTTTTCTAACGGCCATCAAATCTACAAGAATTCCTTGAAAAACAAATTCGAACGTATTTTACTTTATCCTCTTCTCTCTTGATCCAAAAAGGATGTCCGCTCGTTTCGCATTTTCATTAAAAAAACAACTATTAAAATGTTCTACAAAAAATCCTTCATTTTCACTGTTCCACTTTATACTCGTAAAATTAAAACGTTTCTTTCACTTCATAGTCCATAGCAGCAGCTTTTGACATATCCGCTCGCGTAGGCCTATAACATTAAAATATTTCTTTCACTTCATAATCCATACAAACAGCTTTCCGCACCTGCTCTACAATCCAAGTACCTGTTAGCTCTCGTTCGCCTTCGTCGTGGTTACATTCGCCATCATTTTCTTGCTCCGCACAGGTGAAACAGCGAATATTAACTTTTGACATAGGACAGGCCAAAACTACATTTTATGAGCCCTTCTTTTTTAAGCATTTGCAAAATATAATAACAGTCTTCACCAACAAACTTTAGGATGATTTATGCGAAGTTTGAAAGACTCTTAATATTTCATGCGTGGATTTTCATTTGTTCTTCAATACGTTTTAATTGCTTCCGTCCTCCATAGAGTAAATCTCTAAGAAAAGGGGAGCATTGTTCAAAACATGGTCGTTTTAAAATTACCTTGAACTGGCTTTCCCACATAACTTTAATCACGTTACCTGCGGATACAATTTTATCTAAGTGGCTCATCGTATACTCCTATCTATCCGCAAGAATCCCTGTTTGGGTGTCTACGACAGGAATATTTCTATTATCTGGGCATTTGTGACCTGGTAATAACAGCCTAAACAATCTCTCCTGTCTCTTCACAAAAACCAGTATCTTTCAGATGAGGAAATTCGCCGTCAGTCTCATCTCCTGCCCGTTGACCGAGCTTAATGCACATTTAAACCGTATTAAACTTCTCATGTTTATTATTATACCTATAACCTCCGCAAGGAATTAGCCCTTAAGTTTTTGTTTGAAAATATTATTATAAAATGCATGTTGCGGGCTGAAGCTATCGTAATTGATTCCAGAAACACATGAATACTCTAAAAATGTATTTCTAAATATAGAACACGCTTCTCGCAGCGCTGCAGCATCTGCCAAACAATAAGCTTCAAGTCTCTGAAATCGAATAGTCCATGTTTCACTGTCTCGTACCATTCCAAAAATTCTTTGCGCTCATCCGACATTAATTGATCAATGCCATAATATTGAGGCTCTGGATAAGCTGGGCAGCTTTTGTTTGCCAGCGTACTAAAATAATGAGGAAAGTGACCTTTTGTTACACACTATATTCCTAACGCTTTCGGCAGGCTTCTCAATTTAAATCGCAAAAAAGTTCAGGCTATCCGAAAAGATTAAATGCTTCATTTTCATGCACAATATTTTTGCTCCATTCATTACGAAATTTCGCATCTAACTCGGCTTTATAAAGTAATCTAATATAACCATTGTGCGAAACGACGAAAATTCTCTCACAAAATGATCTATCCTGCCGCTGAAATACTAGAAGTTTTTCAATACATCACCTCCCCAAAATGAATGTCTCCGTATTCCACTCTGAGTACACTCCGCGCTCAGATATATATATATAAAATGAATCGCTGAAATGTATGTACGCGTATCACTTCCCAACGACTGCATCAAATTGAACAATTCTTTTTTTGTTGTGTTCGTTATTGTCAATACAAGGTTTGTGGAGATGAAAAAGTTTAAAAATAGTACGGGGAAGTATTTAAAATCTCATAATATGAATAAAATCCGTGCTAAGTGAACGCATTTCAGTTAATGACCGCCAGATGGCAGTGCTACAAGTTATTTGTAGCTAAATGGTCGTAGTACTGCTATATATTTCCCTTCCCATTCAACGTTAAGGTAACGCACCAGCTTATCGACACAATGACGCAATGCAGCAGTGAAATTCAAATACATTTTCATATATTAACTGTCCTTTCTTTACTCCTATCGTTTAAGATAAAGAATCAAAAAAGTTTTGCTAACGATCACCACCTAGAGTAAGTAATTTATTTTCCGATAGATGGCCATAGTAATATTTTCCCTCCCTATCCAATATTAAAGTAACGCAACAGTTTGTCGAGATGAAATAATGCAACAGGGAAATTCAAATATATTTTTATTTATTAACTGTCCTTTCTTTACTCCTATTGTATAAAATAAAGAAGCTTTCCTAGCGACGAATACCTAAAATATGTACTTATTATTTGCCACCAGATGGCCGTATTTCCTACTGCTCTATTTTTCGTCTTCAATGCTAAGGGAATGCACCCGGTTATGGAAACAATGACACAAGATAACTGTAAATCAAATATATCCATATCTATAAAAATGAATCGCTGAAATGTATGTACGCGTATCACTTCCCAACGACTGCATCAAATTCAACAATTCTTTTTTGTTGTGTTCGTTACTGTCACGACAAGGTTTGTGGAGATGAAAATGTTTAAAAATAGCACGGGAAAGTATTTAAAATATCATAATATGAATAAAAACCGTGCTAAGTGAATATATTTCAGTTAATGGCTGCCAGATGGCAATGGTACAAGTTATTTGTTGCTAAATGTTCGTGGTACTGCTATACTTTTCCCTTCCCATTCAATATTAAGGAAACACACCAGTTTATGAAGACATTGACGCAACGCAGCAGTGAAATTGAAATTCATTTTTATGTATTAACTGTCCTTTTTTTACTCCTATCGTTTAAAATAAAGAAGCAAGGAAGCTCTTCTGACAACGAACACCTAGAGTAAGTACTTATTTTATTTGTCACTAGATGGCTTTAGTAATGTTTTTCCTCCCTATCCAATGTTAAAGTAACGCAACAGTTTATCGAGATGAGCTAATGCAGCAGTGAAATTAAAAAATATTTTTAATTATTAACTGTCCTTTCCTTACTCCTATCGTTTAAAATAAAGAAGCTTTCCTAGCGACGAATACCTAAAATATGTATTTATTATTTGCCACCAAATGGCCGTAGTACCTACTGCTCTATTTTTCGTCTTCAATGCTAAGGAAATGCACCCGGTTATGGAGACAATGACGCAAGATAACTGTGTAAATCAAATATATATATATATATAAAACAATGAATCACTGAAATACTTCCCGACTGCATCAAATTGAAGAATCCTTTTTTTTTTTTTTTTTTTTTTTTTTTTTTTGTGTTCGTTATTGCGACGACAAGGTTTGTGGAGATGAAAATGTTTAAAAATAGTACGAGAAAGTATTTAAAATCTCACATCGCATAATATAAATAAAACCCGTGCTAAGTGAACGCATTTCAGTTAATGACCGCCAGACGACAGTGGTACAAGTTATTTGTTGCTAAATGGTCGTAGAACTGCTATATATTTCCCTTCCCATTCAATGTTAAGGCAACGCACCAGTTTATCGACACAGTGATGCATTGCAGCAGTGAAATTCAAATACATTTTTACATATTAACTGTCTTTTCCTTACTCCTAGCGTTTAAAATAAAGAATCAAAGAAGTTTTCCTAACAATGAACATCTAGAGTAAGTAATTATATTATTTCCGATAGATAGCGATAGTAGTATTTTTCCTCCCCATCCAATGTTAAGGTAACGCAACAGTTTATCAAGATGACACAACGCAGCATTGAATTTCAAATACATTTTTATGTATTAACTGTCCTTTACTTACTCCTATCGTTTAAAATAATGAAGCTTTGCTGCCGACGAACACTTGAAATACGTACTTATTATTTGCCACGAGAAGGCCGTAGTACCTACAGCTCTATTTTTCTTCTTCAATTCTAAGGGCATGCACCTGGTTATGGAGACAATGACGCAATCTAACTGTAAAAATCAAATATATTTCTTATGTATTAACTATCGTTACCTTGGTCACATCGTTTAAATAAAGAAATACGTATATTTATGTTGTAATTCTTTAAAATGAACAAGTTGTAAACTATGCACATGACCATTCACCCTTCTTAGAATCTGAAAATAACGGGATCCGTTTTAGGATTAACTTCCTATTGCAGATGTTGGTTATTTGAGGTTATGTGATACATGAACTAGCTAAATAACGTGAAAATACCTGCGTCACCATCACATTACAATTGCGGTGCTCTTGATACATTTGATCAAGTAATATTTTGGATTAAATGGAGAAATTTAATACACAAAACTATCATGAAATAAAAGCTTATCAACTGACTAACTGGATCTACTTGCTCTTTAGTTACGTCATTGTTAGCCTTAGAAATTGCTGTTTTGACAGACGAAAATAAAGAAAGATGTGGAAAATATTAGGAGTAAAGGAAAGAAAGAGTTTCGGAAGAAGCATGAATGTTACTTTGTGGCTTTCTCCTTAATGTAATTCATTACCTATGCCAGCGTATACCCACCACACTATGGATGCGCTGCCATTGCTGTTATTATGCCAACAACATCTTGGTTGCTAACGCTGTTAACTCTATATGTCCTTTCCACACGACCTTATGGGATTTGCCAGGATTCCCGCCACACAATTTACAGCCTAAGGTTGACTCGGTGATAATTATACGACTCAATATCAATCAGTCAAAATATGCAGCAGAACAAACTCACTTAAAAAAATTATGAAAATTTTGATTCAAGTTACTATAACATGGGAAAGTTAAAGGCGAGGATATACTTATTCAAAGAACACCACCAATGTCAAACGACTTTCGTTTTGAATTTAAGCGCGTCTTGCATTCGCAATGACAATAAATCCCAAGATCAATCGTTATAAGGGTGTGTAATATACCTTGAATTGTGTTTTTCGCATGTTGTACGTTGCGTGCTCGAGAGTCTGCAAAGTATCGGCGGTATTTTTTTTTCTTCGGAAGGAAAATTGTACATTACAAGGCATTACAATAAAGTGCTGTCAAACTATTTAATTGTACTTTTATTTCATTGCATGGTCGTACTGTAAACGGAAGGTTTCGTCTGAGTTTTTTTCGTTAGGTACACCACCCGTGCGAAGCTATAACATTCTGTGTTATAGAAGTTATATAAAACCTTTTCAGAAGATGGTACTTTTGCACTAAACCTTGGCACGTAGCATCAGTGACCTGGCATCTCATTACGTATACAATTTTTACAGTACAACATGTAACACTTGGGATAGGTTTCAGAGGCTTACTGCAAATTAAAAAAATTCTTTTCCTTACACATATTATTTTATTACCAAAACTATTCTGGACATGATTATTCAGTCAAGTTGGACATCTAAAATATCTTTGACATGTGCTGCAACATATATAATTTAATTCAAAGGTACAAGATGTAAATGAAAAGCATCGGAAACATTTATATTTACGCATTTTTGCTCCAGCGTAAGACTTTTCCTTATTGCACCATTCACATAATCGTTAGCCATGGCGCCTATAAGGTTCACAATCATACTCAAATGTCTTTCCTGAGTATCAGGCACAAGATTCAGATGCGTTCAACAATTTGAATTGCCATTGTACATTATATTTTTACAGTATAATTCTTCGAAAACTAAACTTTATATAGAATTCTAATTCTATATCCTGAAAGATGGTATTGAAAATTTTGGAACCCTGTGATATCTGCCCCGTTAGATAACATTTGCAGCCCTTAGAAGTTGGAATGGAGTTGCCAAATTCTTCTATAACTTTCATAATCGGGATGTTTTGTGAAATGTGCAATAGCTATCACAAGGACATGAGATAGAAAATTCAATTGAATCAAATTTGATTCAACTTTAAGTACGCTTCTGTTTAAATGAGTTAATGCGGATAGAGATAAATCTGTGTTTTTTTCCACCATGTCCTAATGGCATATCAACATAATCAAGTTTTACGGATAATGTATCCGTGACTTAAAAGTTGGCGTTAGATTATTACACGTTTTCCATCACAGTTATTTATACATCCAAAGATGCCTGATCTCTTCGCCGGAAAGTAAATCCTATTGGCTTATCTTGTAATTTGACACGGTTAGTTATGGTTAAACCCACCATATTATTTGATTTCACACCTTGTAATACCCTAGCTAATAGTGCTGAATGACATTTCTAAAATACAAACTAGGGCTTTCATCTTGTGGAGTGGCTAATTTAAATGTCATAATGTCTGCTCTGAATCGCGGGAATTGTCTTTCTACTTCAACGGAAACAATTGAAGCATAATGAAAGCAAGCAATGTCTCCTGGGTTTAAATCTGTCAGCAAAAATGTTCACCATATAAAGCTCTGCCAATTGAACCCAATGTTTTGTATCCCCTATTGTTGTCTATCACTATCTTCATTTTCATTGATACTGCATCGCCCACTTTACCATATGCACGTCTCAAATCATTCACTACGCTATTCACTATTTGTAGCTGTGTCACTTGGGATTTTTCCTGGGAAGTTATGGCATCAGGAAGTAATCTAAAATTTGCATTGTTGTAAGAACGTTTACCTGCAATTTCTTTATCAGCCAACAGTTCTTGCGCTGTTTTTATTGACACAGACTCAGTATTATCGAAGAACTACTTTCTTCACGTCAAAATTCTTGGAATAATAACTGCAAGCCTCAAGCTATGCTCCTCATCTATTTAAAACAGGTGAAAAGAGCAATTGAATTTCTGGAGCTTCTGTTTTGAATGCTACAACTCGAGAGGATACTTTCAAGAACACTTTCTTCATGTACCCAATTAATTTATCCACTTGAGGCAAATTTGCACACACCTCTTCCGCGACCTAGTGTAATGCATGCGCCAAACATGTGACATGGGCAATCTTTGGGTGAAGTGCACTTAAAGAAACAGGAGTTTTCACCATGTAGGGTGGTGCGTCTGTTATAGAAAGGAACACATTGGACTTTAGAATCCCATCTGGCCAAAGTATTCTCAATGCATGGTCAAATGCTAAGCTGATCGTCGAGTAGTTCACTTTTTCCGGCTGCTCACAATGTAGTAGAAATTGTTCTCCAGGGCTGTGTGCTTCTAGAACTGCAACAATAACATTCGCTACGTAACGACCAACAGTGTGTGTCATCTCGATGGATACAAATATATTATTTACTCCAACACTTTCTCTTATTTGTTGCAAAGTTTTAAATTAGCACCAACCAACGTAGGTTCCTCTCAGTGTGCTGGGAGCTGGAATTAATTTTCCGGTCTCCTCTTCTAAGAAAGTGTGCAGCTTAGGAAGGTTCAACTTGTGAAGTGGAATATCGGCAAATAAAAACGATTCACACAATTTCTCACAAAATGGTGAAAATGTTGAACGAGTTTCCCCCAGAAGCATCTGCTGTAAGTTTGCATGGGATTTATTTTCAAGTCGCTGCAGACCACGTTTATTTCTCCCGTGACATGTGTTGTTCTAACGTAAACTGTTAACTCACATCACAGATCTTGTAGAATAAAATATGGCTTTCCATGAGAAGAATTATTTTATCCATATTTTGAAACAAATACCTTTAATTTAACCTATCAAGTGCCTTTACTTTAGGCATTTTGCTCTTAAGATGTTCGTACAGCGGATGTTAGGAACAATTGACCTCACTTAATAGCACAATAGTGCCGGATTATTTGGAGATGGTAATTTCCTTGGGAGTGTGGGCAAGACTATTATGTTCATTTCTTGAAAAATAAGGGTAGAAGCTAGCATAATCTCTAAGAAGTGGAATTGAATTCCGAGAGGTGAACAACTTCTTGAAGCACATTCCCTCAAAAACAGCAGTAGAAGCTAGCATAACATCTATTAAGTACAAGAAATTGGATTGAAAAGTGAAATACTAAATTATAGTAAGAATCTTGAACGAAATACAAATAATCCGACAGCTTATGGAAAAGTGCTTAAAATGATAAAAATGCCCTAAAAATTCCCCAAAAAACTGACAAAAATGCATAAAAAAAGGCTTATCAAATTATTTTTGTTTAACCCGTCATTCAATGCCATACATTTTCATATATGCAAGACATATTTTAACCTTCATAGGAAAACGATGCAAAACCATTAAATGCCTTGTCCTACTCATTCGGGTATAAAAAAGACACTTCTGTCAAATTTCGCTTCATTAGATGTAAAAAAAACATGCAATTGTCAAAGTGCATATCCTCGAACATCTCTTGAGTGAAATGACTAAATCGTTTTGGCAGTATCTTCAAAGCAAATAGAAAAGATTCAAGTATTGGATTTTCTAAATCTTGTTTACATAGGAAGAAAACATCTCACGTGTTCAATTCACATGACTTTCTTTAGTTGTTCCGCAAAGAAACGTTTCTTATAAAAGATTATTCTTTTATCTATATGATGAAATGGAGTTTTACTTGTGGAACGCTCTTTAACTGCTGTGGTTCTCAGTTGAAAGACCCCTTAATTTTGCTCAGAGGTTTCTTTGTTAGTCTCGAGTTGCTTTTACCTGCCGTAAATCTACGTCACGTGACCAACGGCTTTACTTCCCTTCCGTAGGAGCCATGCTAAGGATTTTTGCGCATGAAAAAATCCATAGTCCTTCGCCAGATTTGAACCCGTGACCTTGGATATCTGAAGTTGGCATGGAAAACATTACATCACAAAGGGCGAAATCTACATAACGCTAATCGAGGTAAACATTAGCAGAATTAGTATAACTTGCTTCTTTATAAGTAGAATCGAAATAAGTGAATACATTATGTTAAAGCCATAGTGAAATCTTTTAAAAGCTGGTTGCCAAATGAAACAATTGAAGTGCAGTTCTCTTTTCTTGTTAGGAGTAAACAAAATAGAGACGAAAAGAAAGATAGATGACTTCCCATTTGAGAAAAAATTTAAGTAACTTAAAACTAATACCAACTGAAACTAATAACATGGAATATCTCGGAAACGGTTAACTGCACAACAAAAATGTATATAACATAAATTGTGTGTCTACAGTTTTTGGTGCAGTAAGGTTTTGCCTATCTCTTACGATTTACCAGTTTTACAAAGGTTACACAAAAGTCATCCAAAATGAAGAGGCCTTCAGAGACTATTCCCAGAAAATTAAAGATATACATTTTGTAGTAATGTTTCTGAATGAGGGCGTGCTTACTGAGTAACGTCGCTAAACCATACTATCTTTAGAAACTGAAAGCACTAAAGAAATAAGCAGAGAGTGAAAAGGCGGTGCGCCACCGGTTAATATCCGCTAGATGGCAGCTGTAGCACGGGTAACTGTCACTAAATAGCAGCAGCGGCGGCGGCGGCGGCAATTACGGTGGTGGTGGTGGTCCCCATTCAATGCTAAGGAAACGCTCCAGGTAATGGAGTCACTGACGGAGGATAACAGAGAAATTCAAATACATTTTTATGTATTAAAGTATCGTTTGCTTGCTACTATCAAAGAAATAAAAACGTACCTAAACATGGCCCTCAGTAAGTGCGGCTACGCATACAAGGACATTGTAAAAGCCCGTCATCTGATGTATCCGTCAGCTCAGAAATGCAAGAAAGAAAAAAAAAGAACCACCATATATTTGCCATACACCAACAAAGTAACGGACCGAACAGGAAAGCTGCTACAATCACATAACATAAGGATACGTTATAAACCCATGAATAAACTAAAGGATCTGCTAAATTGCGCCAACGACAAACGGCATCAACATTACACAGCTGGTGTTTACAGAACACCATGTAGTTGCGACCAAGTGTACATAGGCACCACCATGAGTAGCATCAGCACACAACTACGAGAACATGGTTAGAACAGACAGAAAAGTCAGCAATGGCAGATCATTCCCTATTATCTGGCCATGACATAAACTACAAGGACACTTGGTGCTCTCAAGGACAAATCACTACCAGGTTTGCTTGACACGAGGAGTGATTGAAATATTCAAGCATTAAAATGCTTTCAATCGCAAAGAACAGAGACAGCAGGTAAGCAAATCCTGGACCCCAGCTCTGAAAAGAGCGAGAATGAAACCTGAAACTTTTTTTAGTGGAAAGGAAAAGCTCATTTACAAGCGACAGTGGTGAAAACTCTGCTAAGTGTGGGGGTGGCCAAATCATGACGGTGCCTATAAAAAAACTCCTCCGAGTGTTACAATGCAGCGGTACCACTAGTTGCATCTTGGGATTCAAGGGGAAGGTTTAAATGGTCGCCAATATCGGAACAAGCCGCGTGTGTGTAGAGAGCCAGGACACGAACATGGCCGTAACCCTGATCGTGCCCTTGGAAATTCAGGGTGTGGAAATGAGTTTTAAATTTAGAAGCTTGGCTGGAGACGCAGTCGTGTTCTAGTTGACCTGCAACAGAGGACGTTGTCATTTTGAATATTTAAAAGTAACACTAGGTTTGTAATTTTTTGACATACTGTTAATGTTGTCCGGTGACAAGGATGAAGTCATACATGTAATTGTTGAGTTAGTTATTATTTTGCTAGAGCTTAAACTGCTCATTTCCCCTCATTTTTTGGCGGAGGCGTCGTCCTTTTTTCTGAGATTTTTACACAATTGTTGATCGTCGTTAATTTTATGATTAGCTGTATTAGTGATTATTCCATTGGAGCTAAATGTAACTGTTAATGTGCTAAATAATTTATTTTCATTCTGAGCCTTAGCTGCGTCAATGTCTTAACTTAAGGGGGCAGTCCATTAAGCATTTCCTGGCCATCATCATTTGGGAGCCCTTCCTCCCCCCGGGACGCCTTGACTCAGACACCAAGGATTCGAGGGCTGCCAAATTTCACTAACTGCGAACATGGACATAAGTAATACTTAAGACGGAAATGTTACTAACATGTCGAGGTATCCTTGTATATCTGTTTGGTGTTCGCCCAGGCTGGATGTTCTGTCAAACAAGCATAGCGGTCTCTTGTGTTTGTTTTCGTCGCTTCATACTCGTCTGTTTCTTGAATTAGGCCGTCGCTGTTAGTTACTTTGCGTTTGTATACATTATAGCTTTGACAATTTGTGAATTGCTCTATAGAGTGAATTTTTAGTTGCTCATGTATTAGATGGACCGGTGCTACTGGGGGCATTTTTACAATTATTCGTATTATTCTGCCTTGGAGCGTTTGTAGCTTGCGTACGTATGAAGTTGCAGCGTATCCCATACGAGAGCTGCATACGTGATGATTGATCTTAGTAGAATTATGGTGAACCCCATGTTCAGGTTTAGTTGGCTATTCAAATTGGTAATTGGATACCATCTGTTTAGTTGACCATTTACTTCGGCTCTGAACCTAGCTATGTGCTTGTTCCAGGTGTGGCCTTGGTGCTTGACTAGACCTAAGTCCATTCAATTATTTCGCCGTGGTAAGTAAGTGACTCGAGAGTATGTCTTCTCTTATTGTTTAGTATTCTTTTTTGTTAAGACTATTGCTGCGTCTTTCTGGCATTTACTTTAATTCTCCATTTTGTGAACCACGGTACGAGTGTGTTTAGTGCATTTTGCAGGCGTAAATGTAGGATGCCGGGCTGAATGGATTGCGTCACTATGGCAGTGTTGTCAGCGTATATGTATTTGTTTGATCTTACTAGTTCCGGCATATCATTTATGTCTAAGTTAAATAGTGTAGGCCCCGCTAGGCTCCCTTGTGAAACTCCGGCTTTTATTTCTTTTGCGCTTGAATCTGTATCCTCTACTGAGGTATGTAAGCGTCGGTCATAGAGGTAGTCCCTAATTAGGGCAATTCCAGAATCGAGGAATTAGTATTGTTTGAGCTTCCGAAAGAGCCCGGCATACTTTGTCAAAGGTGCGCTCAGTATCTAGAGCAGTGTTTCCCAACCTTTTGAAGTTCACGGCACCCTTGGGAATAACATTAAACACCAGGGGCATCCTTCCTTGAATTAAAAGAAAATTAAGCTTAATATGTTAATTTATTGAAATATTATATAATAATAACGTACACCATAACATAATACAGTAAACTTTACTACAATCACTGAGTAAAAATACATCAATAAATTTTGTTCCATTAATGATTAATGTGAAATTTGTGATTGATGCTTAGAGCACAGATATGTGATGTCGGGTCTTACAGTTGACAGTGAGACACGCAAATCATCCTCAAGGTTATTTAGTCTATTTCTTGCTTTGCATTTTATTGTCACCATAGCAGAGAAGGATGGCTCGCATAGATAGGATGTTGAAAAGGGCAAAAGTGCGTTAATTGCTTTCTTCATTAAGTTAGGGTACTCCTCTCCGTTGAAGCCCAAAACTAGCTACCGACGCCTCACTCTTGGTGAACTTACCTTTGAGTGTGGAATCAGCGCAAAGATCAATAAATTCATCTCGTTCGCAAGCAGTGAAATCTATTTCCTCTGCACTATCTACGAAATCAAATGGTGAGACAACCCAGTCGAGATTCGTAGTGGAAATAGTTGGAAAGTACGCATCTATTGCATCTTGCAATCTTGATAAGTGATCACAAATGCGGTCTTTCAGTTTACCCAGATCTTTATCTCCTGCCACATTAAGAAGAGATGGAATGTTCGACAAATCTCCTTTTTGAACTGCAGACTTCCAAGAACTAAGTTTTCTTTTAAAACCTTTCATTTTATTGGTTGAGGAGATTATTGTTTCATGTCGACCCTGCATCGAAACATTCAGTTCATTCAGCTTATGAAAAATATCTGCCAGATACGACAGTTCAAAACACCAAGAATCACTTAGTAAGAGCTCATGAAATGTGTCTTGATTTTCATCCTTAAAAAAAGTTTTTAGCTGTTCTTTAAGTTCGAGAAACCGGTTCAATACACGACCCCGCGACAACCACCTTACTTCTGTGTGAAGTAACAAAGAGGTATGAGCTGCATCCGTTGCACAACATAACTGTTCAAAAATTCTGCACTTTAAAGGTCGAGACTTCATATAGTTCACCATTTTCACAACTTAGTTAAACACTTCAGCAAAATCTTCATTACACGCTTTCACGACTAATGCCTCTCTATGCAGAAAACAGTGAGTTATAATAATGGATGGATTTTCATTGAGAGCTCTGGCGGTAAAACCTTTAATTTTCCCAGACATAGATGGTGCACCATCTGTACATATACCACAACAGTCTTTCCATGAAGTCATTGAGATAGGAATTAATAGAAACGAAAATATCATGGCCTGTGGTTGTAGTCTCCAGCGGTCTACAAAACAGAAACTGTTCACTAATATCTTTTTCATCAATATATCTGATAAAACCAAGGAGTTGCGGTTTGTCACCAATATCGAGACTCTCATCTACTTGCAAAGCAAATGTTCTATAAGTTTTTATTTTCGCCGTGACTTGTTCGTTGATATTGCATGACATTTCAGATATCCTGCGGCTGATTGTGTTGTTGGACAGAGTAACTTTCGAAATTTGATTAGCTGCTCCTTCGCCAAGTATTGTTGAAACTATAACTTGACATGCAGGGCCAATGATTTCCTCTCCAAGAGTATGAGGTTTCTTTTTTTTTTTAGCTATCAGTTCTACTACTTTAAATGAGGCTTCAAGAGCAGTATCACCTACCAGTATCTCTTTACCATTCGCACAGCTGAATTCTTCTCCCCTTCTAATATATGTGAAAAATACATTACACTTTTCTGTGACACACTAGGATGCTTTGTTGTAAGATGCCGCTTCAGTTTGCTAGGTGCCATGGCCTCGTTGCTAAGTGTTTCGTCACAAACTAAACACACAGGGATAGGGTTTTCCTCGTTGTTATTCCACTTAAATCCATACGCTAAGTAACTGTCCTGGTATGCTCTTTTCTTTCCTTTGTCTTCTTTATGTGGTGAATTCGACGGTCCGGGAGAAACTGTAAGATTTGGCTTCTTAAAGCAAGCAGTAGGAGCCGACTGTTCACTTTTACTGTCCTGGCGTTTACGTTTAACAATGAACTTATCCATAGCTAAACATTGTGAATCAACGCGAGGAAGACAACTGAAAGCGCCAAGCGGCGTACACTTTTATATATTCATCTGTCGAAGTCTCGGGAATGTTCGTGAGGAAGCGAGTAGTCTCGGGAATGTTCGGCATGGTATAGCTGTAATGGCATCTGTCGGGTACTAGTATAACTGAATTATTGAAATGAATCGACCACTATCACCATCTGCCGTGCATGAGAGTAATTTATTTGACTTATTTTATTTCAAGACCTTACAAGACTTAAGGCTTCAGTAGAAGGTATTTTTTTTTTTGTTTAGCTCAATATCTCGCGGCACCCCTTAGCCAATCACACGGCACCCTAGGGTGCCGGGGCACACCGGTTGGGAACCGTTGATCTAGAGAGATATCGCGTGTTTATTTGTTTGTATTGAATCCCTTTGTGATTTGTTTTGTCATTCTAAACAATTGTAAAGTAGTAGAGTGTTTCCCTCTAAACCCGAACTGTTCAGGTATTAGTATGTTGTATTTGTGCATTCCCTTATATCTAATTCGCATTATGGATTTCGGAAAAATAAAAACATTAATAGTGCTTTATTTTCATTTCTTACTCATGTCTTAACAGCAAAAAATCTTAAAAATCATTCACTTGGTTTATTTTTAGATCTCTCGAAAGCTTTTGATACAGTAAATCATAGGTTATTAATTGAAAAACTTAATTCTTATGGTATCAGAGGAGTAGCCAATCTATGGTTTCAATTCTATCTAAAGAATAGGAAGCAGGTTGTAGAAATAAACACATACAGATCAAACCAAAGACCTGTTGATCATGGCGTCCCACAAGGTTCTATTTTAGGGCCAATATTATTTATTCTTTATATCAATGTTCTCCCAAGTGAAATGCTAGATATAAATACTGTTCTGTTTGCTGATGACACAAATTCCGCATCCAGCGGCAAAGATCTTAATATTCTTCAAGACAGCAATAACAGGGCAAATGAAAACTTAAATACATGGCTGAAGAAAAATAAATTGGTTTTAAATGCTGACAAAACTGTATGCATGCACTTCAGTTCTCAAGTAAACCAACAAGCAAATGTAAATATTACCATCGGACAATCAAAAAATAAGCAAACAGTCACAACTAAGTTTCTAGGGGTATGGATTGATGCTGACCTACCCTGGAAGACTCACATAAATTTTGTAATTACAAAGCTCAGTAAACTAAGCTATGCAATGAGAATCCTTAGTCGTGTATCCTCTCCTGAAGTCCTAAAAGCAGTTTATTTTGGATGTGTACATTCTGTACTTTCTTATGGTATACTCTTCTGGAGATCCTCAACCAAAACAAAAGACCTATTCTTACTACAAAAGCGCATTGTAAAAATCATGAAACGTGTCCCCAAAAATTTATCAACAAAACCAGTGTTCAGAGAATTCCGTATTTTACCACTAACTTGTGTTTACATTTTGGAGATTGTTATTTTCATTCATAACAATATATCATATTTTAGCAGGAATTCTGACTACCATTCCTATAATACCTGGGGATCGCAAAACTTGCACTCGAATCATCAAAGCAGTAAAACCTGTCAGCAGAGTACACTACATCAAGGGCTATCTCTTTATAACAAGCTACCGGGTAACTGGAAACTCTTAAATCAGAAACAACTCAAACATAAAGTAAAAAACCATCTCTTAACCCACATGTTCTACAATATAAATGATTTCATGACTACTGCATTTTCCTAAACTTGTATTAACCATTGTGTAAATTATTAATATCTCGTTTAAGTTTCTTTAATTTGTGCATACTAGTTGTAAGTTATATTACAGAAATATAAATTGTAATTTGTTACCTGACGAAGCCTTTGAATTCATGTAGTTCTTTTGGTGAACAAATATCTTATCTATGTGTGTTTGTAAAATCTTTAGTATTATTTTTCTAGTACCTTGCTAATGGTGTTCAGTAGACTAATTGGCATGTAGTTGATGTGTTATGCCAGATTCTTATTAGCTTTGGATAATAAAAGCATTTTGGCTTCTTTCCAAACTGGGGGAAACCTGCCATGGTCACCGGTGGAGCTAATATGCTGGTTAGAAGCTTCACTCCCTGATTGGTAAGTTCTTCAGTTCCACATTTGGTATTTTGTCTGGCCCTGGAGCTTTCCTTATGGGCCGATGCTTGATAATCCAACCTAGTTCACCTATGTTACATTTGCGCAGTTTGTTGTGAGTCCGCGTTTGGGCTAGAATTTCGGCTTGATTCTCGACTTCTCGTGCAAGATTGTCCTGGCCGATTATTGTGTTTGGTGAAAACACTTCCTCGAAAGTAACCGCAAATGCCTCGGCCTTGGTCTGGATAGTTTCGGCTATAGAGCTATTTGTTTGGAGATGTGGATAATTCGTTCGCGCGCGCGTTAAGCATTTTGCATCCGAAAAACTGTTTTGCTGGGGATTGATATTTTTAGCGAGTTGCTCCATTGCTTGCTAATATAATTTCTAGTACTTTCTGTTGCTAGGTCACGTGCTCAGTAATGTTCGATTCGGTGTTAAAAATTTCTCGTTCTTGCAGTGTGCATCCGGCTTTGTTTTGTGCTTTTTGGTGCATCTTTACGTCATAGGGATACCCGGCGTTTGTCATTTGCTGCTGTTTTAAGGGCACGCACATGATGATGGCTATTTTTATTGCTAATACTAGTTCATTAATTGCAGTGTCGTGTTCTTCGGCTGAGTTTACCTCTAGATCAGGTAGGTAATTATCAATAATGCTTTTGAAGTATCCTCAATCTACTTGATTATAATTGTGCCTTAATGGCTACGGTTTGAACCTCATTAGGGCATTACCTAATTTTCATAAGGCCAGGCAAGTGATATGCTATCAGTTCTTGTAGACCTTCTAGATCTTATTATAAGGTATGCCTTTACAGAGGGCAATGTCTAGAATATTCGAACTGTGGTTCGGTATGTGTGGCATGAAGGTCGGCTCATCTGGGCATGTTATCAGATACTTTGTGTTGTTGATGTGATTTAGTAATTTGCTGCCCTGCGCGTTTTTATATGTGCAATTCCAAAGAAATTGTTTACTGTTAAAATCACCCACGACTATTATCTTCTGTCGTAAGTTCATGATTCGGTCTACGTCATCTGTGTCCTTCGGTTGATTTTTACTTACGCAATAACCACTTCGATGTCGCGTACCTATATTAAGTTTTATCGCCGTCGCTTGGGCTCGAGTTAATATAATGGTGTTCATCTGATAATATTCAGTATTCGTCTGAATACGGATGCCGCGGCAGTTCCAAAATAAAACAAAACTATTCTAACTTTATCGGAATTGTCCATTCCCACAATTACCCAGTTTTGCTATAGGTTCGGTGAGACAATATGCTACTATGTTGGGTTCGTTCATTCCCGGTTTAGCTAACCCATCGCAGAGCTTTTGCAGTAGTGCTTCAGCATATCTCAATGAAAGCAGATTCGTAGGCAAGCCTAGTGTCTGTACTAGTGTAACCGTTACCGGGCTTACTCCATCTGGAGGACTTGCTGGAGTCATCCGTGAGGAGAGCGATTTTGTTGTTGTTGTTGGGTGAGGCCCAGCAACCTTCTGATTGATTCCTGAATTAGAGTGGGGAGCTTCACGAGTGTGTCGCTCATTCCTGTTTGGTTGTGCATAGGCTGTGCAGCAGGGGTTCCCAAACTCAGAGTGGTTTTCTATCGGGACTGGACGCGATCGGTTTTACTATTCGTAGTAAACCACTCTGTATACTGTTTTGCGGCAGCCTCTGTTCTGCCCATCTCGGGTTTCCTAGAAGGTCTCTTCACGATGCCCGGTCTTCACACACGCTGCGTGATATGCGGGGCAACCGCGCCAAATTGCCACATAGTCACTCCTGAGGAGGAACGGAGCATGCTCCTGAAAAGTGGGATCATGTACATTTGGCGCATATAGATGTGGGGGACCTATACTTTCGCTTCACATGCCAGAATTGCTGTCAATGTGAGCATTGTTTAGGCTCTGCGGCGAACTTATAAACCTCTACCCTGATATAAAAAGCCAAACATTTCAGGTCGAAAATGTCCCTATTTTCTGCAGTATCCCGCAGTTCGACCAGTAACAATGGCTGCGGGGATCTTATATTTGTGGCGCCGACGCATCTGAGGGAACCTAATGGCCGTAAAAACGCATTGTGCCAAATCCTCTTTAATCTCCGCGGTGATTTCGGCGTACAGCCCCACAATGACATCTGGCGGTTCTTGCTTCGGGGTGAGCTATGAGATAGTGGATTTGAGATATTCCACAAGAATCCTGTGGTCATCAAGACAGTACGACTTAATTGCAAAATCATCAGAGTTGCCGGCATATGTTCAGCTTGGATTTTATTATTGTGGGGCGCTTGAAGTTGCTATATATCATTAACTGACGGTATGTCGCAGCCCAACTCTTGCTAATAAAAATTGGCGCGACATCAGACCTCCTAGCCTGTATTGCGAGGGGGCAGTCACGTCATCTGCTCTAGACATGGTAGGTTTAGGAGAGGACGGTGCCTTGTAAACGGGTACGCTCGGGTTGGAGGCGGGTGTAGGGGTCTTGGGGCGGGTGTGAGTCGAGGAGTTGGTCTTCGGTTGGCGGGGGCGCTATTCTTCACATTACCTGGCGTTACTCCACGCCTCATCATGGCGTCCTCTTCCCTGTAGCCACAACGGCTTCTAACCAGCAAGACGTACAAAGATAGTAAGTCTCTCTTTCTTGCTCGAGAAACTTCCTGCCAAAACGCTCCTCCCCTTCCAAAATGTCTTCTGTGACCTCATTGGCGGGCACGTTACTACGTCACGCCAATGTGACTTCTAACTAGGTAAATGATTGGCTCTAAGGTAACATCATCCTTGTCATGTATACATACTCCATTTCCTTTTTACTTGGATTTTGAGCACTTAACTTAAAGATTACGGACGTACTCTTAACCTCGCTTCCAGCCACAAATGCTGTTTTAAATACAATGTTTTACAACGAATTTTCAGGAATTCTTAGCGCACCGACGCTATTTAGTATGATGTTATTTTACAACATGGCTTAATTTTAAACTTTCTTACTGTAGACAATTTTAGCAATACACAATTTCCAATGCAAAAATAATGCCAATAGAAATACCTTTGGCACAATTCTGCATAAAAAAAAAAAAAATGCTCCCGTAACCACGTGTATGAAATAAAATAGGATAAATAATTAAATTAACAAAACGTGAGTATCCAAATAAATCAAATACATAAAATAATAAAAGCGTGAATTAAATGCAATAACACGCGCAGCCTTGAGTTACAGCTTCAGCGGTTACTGTATAAGTGTTACCAGATGTTCTCTAATGTCACGCTAGGCTCTGTGGTTGCTGAGAGGAATTGTTCTTTCAAACAGCGACCATGGCCTTTTGTGCTTACCGATATTGGCAGTGTACTGTCCCAGCCGCAAGAACTGGAGATTGTTTTGGATTTCGTATTTTTTATACCGATTGAACGCCACCTGTTTGATAAATTGCCCTACTGTGAGCATTTAAGGTTTACGTTTAGGATGTTTATTGGCGCGCTTCTTGGTATTTTAGTGATGATTCTCAGGATTTTGTTTTACAGTACCTGGTGTGTTATGTGCGACTTTGCAATGTCCCCAGGTGGGCCCTGCGTATGTCATGACTGATCTAATTTTATGCTCATCGGTGTTTCACGGTTCGGAAATGGGTAGAGGAAATGAAGTTGGTAGTTAGCTTTGCGTCTTATGTTTTGCACTTGGGTGGAAAAGGTGAGCTTACTATTTAGCGTTACCCGTAAGTGTTTGTCACTGTTTGTCCACTGAATATTTTTGTTGAATAAATTGAGTGATGCTAGCGGGACCCGATGAAATGTTCTCGGGGTAAACAGACCCGATTGCGATTTCGATGCGTTAAGCTTTATTCTGCATTTCCTGAGTCAGAATTTGATATCATGTAACGTGGTCTGTAGCCTTTTTGCTGCCATCTGTGGTTTTCACGAAGTTATGGCGCATTCGTCCGCATAGATTGTCATTTGTGTGTTGGGTGTTTTTGGAATGTCGTTTATATACAAATTAAATAGAACAAGTCCAAGGAGACTTTCTTGTGGAAGAACTGCCCGTAACTGAGCAAGGATTGTTTAGATTAAATACGAATGCTTCTCTATTCAGGTAGTGTGTTATCATTTTACCAATGTATCGAGAAAGTTTAACATTTTCAGCTTGTACAGTACTCGTTGATGATATACTGTGTCGAAAGCTCTCTGAATATTTAGGAAGGCCACTGCTGTGGATTTCTCTGCGTTATATCCGTGTGTTGTGTGTGCACGCGCGCGTTAGTTGGGGTGAATGATTTGCCCTAAAGCCTAACCGTTCGTCAATAGTTGTGTTTTGTTTCTTTATGTGCGTCGTTAAGCGCTTAAGTATCACGTTTTCTACATATTTACTGCTGGTACTGAGAAGGCTGTTTGGCCGATAGTTTTTATAGTTTTGGGGGTTCTTTTCTGGCTTTGGAAACATTAATACACTTTGATGTTCCCAGCGTTTGGGGAAGTGTTCGTGTTGCAGGAAATAGTTGCATATATCTGCCAGCGTTGCATAGACCTGGTCACATAACTTCTTCAGAATCACATTTGGTATTTGATCTGGCCCAGGTGCTTAGTTATTTTGCAGGTTCTTTATTATTACTTTTATTTCTCATTTGTTAGTTACTTTTTTTTTTATCTAGTATGGGTTCTAGCAGAAATTATGGCTACTACGTGTTGCTCTAGATGTTTGCTAATTGCTGGGTCGTTTTCTTGAGACGTTTCGGTGTGCGTATCAACGGTATTGGGTAGCAGTATGGGTGGGACTCTGAGCAGTTCTTTGATGAGCCTCTTGGTAACCTACAACTTTTGTATGTATTTGGTTGCACGCCCTCTATGCCTGTTCCCATTGTGTGTAGAATATCTGATTTATGCGAGTTTTGACTCGGCTGTTTAGGATTTTGACACAAAGCTAATTAGGATATCGGAACATTTTTTAACTTGCTTATTTGTTCTCTTCATTTATGTTTATTCTAGCTTAATCAGTCCAGTTACATAAAATCCAAACAAAAATGTACATTCTGAGGCAAATTCATTTAGTTTCTTCTAAATATGTAGGCATTATTATAATGTATTAAAACTGACATAGGTATTTCAGATAATACTACGGATTCAGGCCCATTTCCAGCGAATCTCTAAGATGAAGAATACACAAAATACCTAGGCTGACAATCACAAACTGTCAAATACGTAGCTATTCACCAATACTTTCAGCTGAAAAGAGAATTAGGTTTAATCCACGTAACTTAACAAACTTCTCAATATCCACTAGATAAAGTTTTCCGACATGAAACATAGTGATGAAACTTTTTCATTTAGCTCAGCAGTTGCTCGAAATGATGACCTTCATCGTTGATTCAGAGTTGTGCACAATGTTGCATTGACAACCTGGCACGTAGTAAAATCTCTGATGTGACGGGCCTGCAGGCCTCCCTGATTAGTTGCTGAAGATGATTAAGGTTATGCGGCTGTTGACCGTACATTGTTTTCAATGACCCCATAGAAAGTATTCCAGTGGCGTAAGATCAGGAAATCTGGCAGGCCAGGAGACATGTCCTCTGTACCTATCCATCTTTAAGGATATTTGCCGTGAAGATAATTTACGACGATCCTGGACTGGCGCAGTGCAGCACCATCATGCTCAAACCACATTCATAATCTTTTATTTAATAGTATATGCTCCAGCAATGGAGGGAAATCGTTTCGGAGGAAGTGAAGGTAGCATGCTCCCGTTAGGTGACCTTCGAAAAACTGTAGCCCGATTAGATCATCACCCAAATGCCACAACAAACATTAATTACCCACTGGTCTTGAAAACCCGCCTATCTTATCCAATGAGGGAATATCGACACTCCAGTAGAGCATGCTGTGGCGATTCACAGTGCCATTGTTGTGAATCCGCGATTCATCTGAAAACAGAACTTTGGATAAACAGAGTGCATCACGGTTCAAGCTGCGTAATACCCATTGGCAGAAATTTACTCGAGGTTCAAAGTCACGACCATGTATTTTGAAATTGTTTTGATTAACTTTATACGTTTTGAAAAATTCCTTTATTATTTAAAGTATTAGTGAAGTTTCTTTTTCAAAATTCTCAACTCTCACCCTGCAGTGTGCCAGGTCTGTTAGGGACTGGACGGCCAGGAAATCGGTGTTATTTGTCAGTTCCACCACAAACAGTGAAACATGGGCGCTAAGCCTGCGAGATAAAATCCTGCCAACCTTCAGGGTCTCAAAATCTAACTGTCCTAACTCTGTCTTCACCTCCTCCCCAGTCATGTTCCCATACGGGTCCTGAATGACTACGTTGTAGGTTGTAATCTCTGGGGGCGGTGTGACATGGAACGGCACGTTGTTGTTCTTGTTGCGGCAATGTCTTCCAAAGTTGTCAATTTAAACCCGTGGTACCCAAAGCGGTACGTGGACAGGTACTGCGTGAATCTATATACACTGTCAATGTAGCCAGACTACGTTAATAGTAGTCTGCTACATGGACTTTGGCCAAGTCCTGCCTCGGTTGCTTTAGGTAATTTTGGTCAAGATCCTCCTGTAGGTCATTTCCTCGTCAGCTACTGGTCCCAGTTGATCCCCAATTGAAGCGATCGGTTTTTTTGTGGTGTTAAACGCCTGCTTTTACTACTTGTGGCAACACAGGCAATGACACGGGTGATACAGGAAATGAAAATGAGCACCGGTGGAATGCGATAGCGGGGGAAACCGGAGAACCCTGAGAAAACCCACCCCAGTGGCGCTTTGTCCACTACAAATCCCACGTGCGGTCTCTGGGATCCACCCCGGGCCGTCAAGTTGAGAGGCGTGTGTTCTAACCACTCGGCGACAGCGCGGCCGAAGCGATCGGTTGAATTGAGGTACTGGTGTCACCTGAAGTTGGTGGATTGTTAATGATTTCGTCATCACTGTCGCTACAGGCCAAGTCATCGCTTAAATGCACCTGCCATTCTTCCTCCCTCATGCCGTTAGCGCTACCGTCTTTGGTCTTTGTTTTAGTCTTCTTTGCCTGTGCGTCCTAGCAATGTCAGTGGTGTTAGTTTTATCCTATGTTTCTTTTTGATAGCTAATAACGTCCGCTTTTATTGTTTGTGGCACCACAGACGATTTTGTACTATGTTTGGCTTATTACCTGAAGAGGATGAAGAAGAGAGAGCGCCTAACTAGCAACTGCGGTGGGGACTATCTGCTCTAATATTTACACCGTAGTAACTTCTATAGCTAACCTAAAAATTAACCGAAGGGGTATTTATAAAGTAGGAAAAAGGGGAACATAGAAACAGAGGAAAAAGAACAGTTAGTGTGCGCTAAGAAGCCCGAGCAATAGAGGATCATGCCTTACGGCGCCAAAAATCTAGTCCAGGGATTGTTGGCTGCGATCTTACTGCTAAGCTGGCCTGCTGCTGATAGACTGGGGTACGCCGATAGGGAGAGAGAGGGAGAGAGACGGCTGCTTCCGCCTTTCTCCGCTCCCCTCGCTTCTTCTTCGCTGGCTACTGATTCCCCTCTTTCCCAGAGGATTTTTTTACTGGGTCGGATTGTGTGCGGTACCACCTAAGCAAAGCGAATGTTATTGAATGGTAGCTAATAGACGCATGCATACAAGGGAGTATGCAAGCAGAATGGGGTGTAGATATTGACATTGACAGGATGCCCAGACCAGTACCTAAGATTAGTGGTGAAAATACATGCTGATGCAAAAGGAATTAGGTGTGGTTTCTTGCTAAGAACGTTGGCGTTAATGACTATTGAGGTTCGACTGGAGAGGGAGTCGAGTTGTTGTTAATTCTTCAGTTCTCTGCTGATGGTCATGAAACAAACTAGAGAAGGAAATAAAACAACAAGAATATATTTATTTACATAATATGTGATTTACGCTTATATCTACATATGCGTAACTTTGTTGTTGTATTTTTAAACATTTTATTTATTTATTTGTGAATCTATTTACAATTTTAGAAGTAGTGCTAATGCTTCGGTGTCTTGCTTTGATGTTGGATTCTTTTGGTAGAGAATACGACCTGGGTTTTGGCAGTGTTTACCTTGATGCGCCATCTTGACAGCCATGGCTCTTGTCCACCTAACGCATTTTGAAGCCTTCACCCGATTACTTCTGGCTTCCAGGATGTGTTGATATAGCTGCGTCGTCTGCGTAGATAGAAAGTTGTGTGCCGTTAGCTTTTGGGATGTCATTTATGTAGTTTCAAAAGAAAGGACTCCAATAAAATGCCCTGTGATACTCAGGCTTCGTGTACTTGTCTTATCGATGACCATGAAGGTTTCGTTGGCAAGATAGTGTGCTATTAACTTTACCATAATATCACAAAAATTTATTCTCTTGAGTTTGTGAATCAGCCCCGCATTATGGAGGGTATCAAACGCCCGCTGAACGTCCAGTAGTATTACGCCTGTTGCTTTCTTTTCGTTGAAGCTTCGAGTTGTGTGCCCTACGTTTCTGGTAAGCTGTAGGGTTGTTGAGTGATTTGCGCGAAACTCGAATTGCTCATCGACTAATAAATTATGCTTTTTAATGTGTGTAATCAGTCGCTTTTGTATTGCATTCTCTGCCACCTAGCTGATCGTTTTGAAAGGACAAAATGGGCCTGTAATTGCTTCAATCAGCTCTAATTTTGCCCGGCTTAGGAAACATGAGTACGTTCGCTTGTTAGCAGCTGGTAAGATATAACTAGTTTGAAGGCAGTAATTGCAGATGTGGCATAGTTGTTGGAGTGATTTGGTATGAGCTGTTTTAGAATCAAATTTGGTATTTGATCAGGGCCAGGGGCTTATGATCTTTGAGATGCCTCATGATCCAGCGCAGTTCATATCGGCAGATTTTCCTGCATCTATTATGCCCTATGTGTTTCAAGTTAGACTGCATCTCTCGCTCCAGATTTACGCAAAATTGATTATATAATGGGCCGGGATTTGGTGTGAACGTCTGTTGGAGCGTTTCCACCAGAACATTTGCCTTGTCGGCATTGGGCTCTGCATACTTGTCTTGGATGTTTGGAATTTAGAGCTGCAGTATATTGATTGGCTGCCTCTTTAGCACTCGGACTAGCTGCCATACTTTCTGATTTCCCGGTTGCAGTTGCGCAAGCGTTTGGTCGTATTGCTGTTGGGCCTGAGCGTGTATTCGCGTTTTAATCGCACTGTTCAGGGTTGCCATGTTAACTTTATGTACAATGTTCCACTAGGCTGTCACCTTCGCCTTTCGTGGTCACTTTCGTGAATAAGGTCAATCACTTTCTGCGAGTATGTGAGTGCAATTTTGTCTGGTTTGTGTGGTACTGATATTTCTATTGCGTGCTGTGTGGCACTTTATAAGAAGTTCGCAGCAGCATCTGCAGCTAGTTGATTTGCTAAAGTCTAAATGCTCGTCGCGCTTTGTCTAGGTGGGAAGCAAAGGCCTCTGTATTGGCATCCTAGCTAATTCCTTCGCTGCAACGGTGGCTGAAGGACCGATGGTGCTAGGGTGTTAATTTGTACTGCGTAATGATCTGAGGCAAGAGCTCAATTAAATTTATATAGTACTGAAATGTTGCATTCTTGAATAATGTGACGTCCAGGGTGTGTGTCATATAGTGCGCCTGTGGTGGTATGTAATTTGGTTCCTCGGGATGATCTATTATGTAATCATTTTTGAGCATGTGCTCATACAGCGTATTCCTTTCGGTGTAGCGATTTTGCAGCCCCATGCTTGATTCTTTGCGTTAATGCCCCCAACCGCAACTACAGCGTTGTCTGTGTTTAAAACTGCTTCGACGTCTAGCGTACTTAAGTGGTTTGGTGATGA
Organism: Hymenopus coronatus; assembly: GCA_030762935.1. NCBI lineage: Eukaryota > Metazoa > Arthropoda > Insecta > Mantodea > Hymenopodidae > Hymenopus > Hymenopus coronatus. The sequence continues at coordinate 3,402,290 of CM060900.1, read as the reverse complement.
ATGTTCACTAGCTATTGTCACTAAGGCGTTGTGTATTGGCACCGAAATATCTGTGGCTTCCATTGCTCTTATTGAGGGGATATGTTTATGGCGTAGGTGAGATTTTCCTGGACCACCATCGCTGTGCCCCCGTGTGGTGGTTTCCCATCTGTTCTGTCGTTCCTGTAAATCTTATAGCCTGGTATGTTGAGTCTTGCTCTGGAAGTAGGAAGAGCTTTGTTGAGAAGTGCTATGGTTATGTTGTTGTATAGGTAGTGCTTCATTTCTTGCAGTTTGTGCCGAATGACTTTAACGTTCCAGGGTACTAGACTATGTGTGATTTGCTGTTGATCCTTGACTTGGCATGTTGTCGTTATTCTTTGCTTAGTTCCTCCCCTTTTTTTAGTGTATGTGATGAAGTGCATTTGGGCTGAGTAGTCAGCACCGGAGGAGGAACCTGTTTGCTGCTCAGGTATTTGGTGCATCTCAAGCGTCCTGGAATAACCCCTCGTCAGGTTCCCATTCCAGTGCTGGAAGAAGGTTTTTACTGTCTCGTTAAAATTGAGATGTAGTTTCCCTTGGCTATTTTGCTGAAAATATAGGGGCCACTTCTTTTAATATTGCTCGATTTGAGCATTCTGCTCGTCTGTTAGCTTTCCGTTGCTGCTTTTGAGCTTGTAGCTGTCATTGGTTGCTGTTGTTCGTCTGTCGGAGGCCGTATTGGAGCTTTAGAGGGGTCCCTTGTGGTTTGCAGCCAGTCCTTTGCCTCTGCAGGTTGTGGCTGTGCTGCGGTTTGAGCGGAGTCACCTGTGGTCTGCACTCTCTCCGATGGCTCTGCGGGTTGTGACTTTGTAGCAACTGGATTCATCTCTGTTCTTGTTCTCTGAGGTGCAGGTCGCTGTCGATGATATGCTACGTTTACGTACGTACCCCTTTCTTCGGTGACGTTCGCTCTGAGATGCAGCTGAATGAAGTGTGCTGCTTGCTGGTTAGGAGTAAAGGCCAATATCTGGTATGCTGGACATCCCCTTCATCGAGCACGCCGTGTTGCGTGGAATTACATAGGGTGCATGTTCTTGTGGTGCTAGAGTATTCCTTGAAATTGTGCTGTGCCGCGCAGCGCGAGCAGACCTGCGAGGCTTAGTAGTTTCTTACTTGGTGCCTAAATCGTAGGCATCGGCCACAAGGTGGGGGGGGGGATCATTGGGAAGCCTGTTGCGCTCCATTCTTATCCGGCTTGAAATATTTCAGTGACACTTGTGAGGCCAGCTGACATCTCGTCATCGTGTTCGACTAGGAATATGGGGACATGCTGGCGAAGTATTTTGGAGAACAGTTTCGTAACTTTCTAAGGTTTCAGCCCAATATCTTCAAATTCTTGTTCCAGCTCGGTAGGTTCAATGCCTGGGTGCATATATTTTACAACCACCTTGTGAGTTAGCGCGGTTGGCAGCTGGGTTATGTGAAAGGAAATTGCAGAAACGTATCAACTCATAATCAAAGAGTCATGCGAAGTTTAAACCATGATAGGTGTCCCTGTATACTGCTTTATAGTTGGCAGGTCTGAGTAGTGTATTGAATTCTTTGGTTAAAGACGCGAAGCTTCGCGTGTAGTAATCTTTCGGAGAGTGGAGGGGGAAAATTCACCATAAGGACTGACCCGGGCAAGCTCGGAGTGTCGAGGTCTCCCTATATGGGCATATGGACTAAAAAAAAATTCTCCACGGGCATTAGAAGGAAATAAGGTGAGGCGGCACTGCTTGATCACACCCGGGGATTCAAGGTGATGATGTCTGAACCGACAAAGCGGCCAGGGGAGTAGGAATGAGGGCCAGGAGACAGTCTTGACCAAGACCCAGGCTTCCCCCGCGGAGGATTCAGGGTGAGGAATGAAGGAATTTGAGGTGAAGATGAATCTAGGTCCTACTGAACCTATGACTGAAGATTCCGACCCTCTTTGGACGCCGAAATGTAGTGGCCAGTTCTTTCGGCTTTTCCTGGAGGGCTCTCATCTCTTCCTTGAAGAATGTGTGAACCGCTGTGATGATGCATGTCTCAGTCGGGAGTTGCTTAAGTAGTTCTTGGATACTTTGGAGAGATGAGCTTGATGTATCCTGACCCAGAGGTTGTGTGCATATATATACACACACACACACACACACACACACACACACACACACACACACACGAGATGCCGAGGAAGAAACATCAACGCTGCCTCGCATCCTTATCGTGACATTCATCGCCACAATCCATCAAAAAACACACATGCCGACTATCCCAGAATTCATCCACAAACGTGCCACGGCAGCGTGGGTACGCATCCGCAACCACCAAAACGAGCTAGTCTCACATATCGGCACCGGCGAACCAAAACGCCAGAGAAACACACGAATCAGCAACAGCAGCATCATCCAAGCAATCCTCAAGGAGAAAATGACAGCCCTTCTGGGAGAGCCGAGAGAACCAGCCACTACATTTCGGCGTTTAGGATCCGGATCATTTTCCCGGAACAGGTACAACAGGACCTAGGTTCATCCTCGCCTCAAATTCCTCCATTCCTCACCGTGAATCCGCCACGGTGGCAGTCTGGGCCTAGGTTAAGTCTGCCTCCCGGCTCTCATTCATACTACCGGTACCGCCTCAACTCCTTCCCTTTTTTAGTCGGTATGGCCATTCAGCAGCACCCGACACTTCGGGCTTGCCCGGGCCATTTTTTAAGGTGAATTTTCCCCCTCCACTGTGCAGTGAGTGTACATGGAGACAAAAGCTTTTAATGCAGGGAAAAACGTTGAGCAAACAGCATAGAACGCGCAAGCTTGTGCCCTTGATGCACAGAACAGGGCGCGTCCCCATGCCTAGGCGCTACCCGTGAGCTTCTGTGAATCCTGGCATTAAATGCGCCCGAACGCAGCGCTGCAGTGGTCCCTCGTCATCAATTCAAACATACCGAAGATCTCGGCAGCGCTGGGAGCTATGGCACCAGCTGCTAACAGCGGAGAAGTGAACGACGAGACTTTTTTTCTTTTCTTTTCTTTTTTTTTCGAGTGGAGGGGAAATATCCACCTTAAGGACTGCCTCGGGCAAGCCGGGAGTGTCGGGGTCTCCCATGTGGGCATACCGACTAAAAAATCCTTCCACCGGTATTAGAAGGAAGTAAGGAGAGGCGGTACCGCATGATTGCACCCTAGGATTCAAGGTGATATTTATCTGACTGCAGAGCGCAGCCAGAGGAATGAAACGAGGGCCGGGAGACAGACTTGACCGAGGCCCAGACTGTCACCGCTGCGGATTCGGGAAGGGGAATGAAGGAATTTGGGGGTGAAGGATGGAGTTAGTGCTGGCTAACTGTTCTTAACCAGTCATCATACCCTGGAACGTCTTCACGCCTAAGGTCTTGACGTCTACGGTGTAGATTGCATCGTGAAGTTGTTTGCGGCTGCGACTTCTCCAGTAGAGCTCTCACCTCCTCCCTGAAGATGAGCCGGATGTGTTTGACTGCTGACACTATTGCTTGGTGAATGTCTGGAAGTGAGGTGGTATTGTCCTGCTCCTGCAGCCTGTCCTTCAAGGCCGTCAACTTGGCCGTAAGCATCAGGACCTCCGCGTGGAGGTTCTGAATGACCCAACTTAGTCCCTGGATTTCCTGTTGCAGGTTGGTTGATGTTGTCTGTACAGAAGTCTGTGTTGGCCGCGTAGATGGTGGTGTCCGGGCTGTTTGCCTGCTCTTTGGGTAGCTGGGACACTGGGCTTGCCCGGTGAATGTCCCGTACCACCACAGGTGTCACAGAACCGGTGACGGCGGCGGAGGTCATGCCCAGTGCATTCTGAAGTGTAGGCGTAGTGCCACAGTAGTGGCATCTTGGCGGCGAAGAGCAGGCATTTTGGCTATGACCGTAGGCACAGTAGCGAAAACAGGGCCGGCGTCGTTCCTGTCTGCTTGCCTCAACGTGCAGAAGTCGCCCTAATAAGGGCAACCCTGACGCCAAGGCAGCCTCCAGATCTACTTGGTTTTGTAGCTCTACTCTAACCAGCGGTGTTGGGCCCCGGACGCAGATAATTCTATTAGCCCTCAAACATGAAGGCCATCTAGACTGCGCAGCGGCGAGGAGGTGCCGGGTGGAGAGATCCCGAGGGACCCCCCTAACCACGGCAATGTACCGGGGCGGCGGCGTGGTGCTCAGCGGTGGCGGCGAAGTGACGTTGGCTGCCGGTGAAGAAGCGGCGGCAGGCGGCGTTGGTGTTGGTGAGCGCGGCGAAGGTGCGGATGCCAGAGAAGCGGTGGCTGTTGGAGAATTTACTGGAGAAGCTGCTGGTCTGCGCTGGTGCTTTCTCTTCGGCATCTCGAAGTCCCCCGACGAGACCATCCGTCCACTTGCTAATATAGCCGGGGGGGGGGCGGAGTCATGTCTCCTCTAGTCTAATCCACCGGGCAGTCATTGGCTGATGTCAGGGAAAGCGAGGATGTTGAGGACACCATGGAGCAGGCGCAGTATACTGCACTCTCCACACAAGGCCGGGATATCGAGGGTGAAATGGCGTATTGCAGAGACATGCTCCCGGATCTCTCAGTGCATTTTACAGATATTGCTCTGCAATTATTGTACTGCTATCGAAAACACGCCCTGAATAAACGCCAGCTGAAAAAGAAGACACGAAATGACACAACCCACCAGTGCCACAAGTAACAGATTCGCTGCCCTCACATCAGCGGAGGAGGAGAGGAACGCGACCCAAGTGCCGCATAGGCTCAGCAACGCGACCGGAGTACAGGAGCCACCGCCCCAGCACCCCGAAGGAGGGCAACGTCAGACGGTACCCCGAGGAGCTGGCTCGGCGTGACTTCGGCAAACAGAACAACGGCCGACAGGAATTCAATCCCTTCCACCTCCACCACAGCCAGCACCCCAACAACAATTTCTTCCCAACCCACACTGCCATACGCCGAAAACAAAAAACACGGAGAATTAAGAGAGACATCAAATTGCTCCTGAAAAAGGGAGGCACAAGGAAGAGACTCTCCGCAGCAGGCATTCAGCATCACAAATAAATAAATAAATAAATAAAATCTGCAATACTCCATCCCGGCACGTAGTTACCTATACCGGGACGTTTACTTACAGATTTTAACTTTATTAAACCTTCACCATATACAAACATTATAATTTTGCATATATATATATATATTTAAAATTAATAAAATAAAAAAACATATTCAAATATAAAAATGTTTAAACATTTTAATACTAAATAGCTATCAAGTAAAAAAAAAATGGTGTACTGGAAACCAGTAAAATGGGTAGCTGGAAATCAGCTACTCTTAATTATCTACCCTTTTATCCCTATGTTAAAAAAAAAAGAAGAGAAAAGTTAAACTAAAGGAAATGGGAATAAAAAGAATTAAATGAATTTAAATAACTAAATTAAACTAAATTACCGGTAGCCAGTAATACTGCTGATAGCCGGCAGTAACTATTGAAATTAGCTATTAAGTATATATTACCAAAATTTACTATGTTATGTATAATAGTTAATTAACATATCCATACTGAAACAAAACATACTATTTAAGTTCTGGAATTTGGTAACCTTTTTACGCAAACATTAAAACTCACAATTTAAATTCCTCAAAAATTCCTAAATTAAAAAAAAAAACTGAATTCAATTTATAAATTAAAACTAATTATAACTATTTCAACATAAGTACTTATTAAACTACTTCAAAGTATATTAAGTGACAAATTATAAATTTCTAAAGCATATATGTTATAAATTTTAGTCTGTTTAGTGATATATTTATTCTTCTACTCCTTCTTCATCATGTCTGTAGGTTATAGATAACATTTAAGTGCTAATGTAAATGTTAGTTAATGTCTCTCACTGTAAATCTTCATATTCTAACTTCATCCCTGCACACCATCTTCCCTCTTCTTCTGCTCTCCAAATAACCGTCTCTTCCAGCACATTTTCTCTTCTTCTGTTTGGTCTCTTCCCTTTCTCCCTATTACTTCCTAATTTTTAGTCTTCTATCTTTTTCTTTCCGCGCTTTATTCTTTCCTCTCTTCTTCTATAATTTCGGTATTATCCATTCTGTTATTTATAAATGATAAAATTGATTTAATTTATGGTTGTTGTTATTGCATTTGTCTTATTCTCGTAGACCTCCTATATTATCGTTATTTATTGCTTCTGCAGGTAATATTTCTTCCCAGGCTAATTTACTAACTTTGTCTGCTAAAATATGTAAGTGTTTATATAAAATGTCGTCCCTCAAAATGTGACATATATAATTTCCAGCTAAAATTCCCCTGTGCTCATTTACTTGACTCTCGTGTTCCGGGGTGTCTTGTATGCCACATTGCTCACATATATCATTTGTTGTTTTTTTGTATTTTCATCCAATAGGTTTTAGAGGGTCCGTGTCCTAATAAGTAATGAAGCATTCCCTTGGTTGGTTGAATGTGCCTGTGTTGTAACCTTTCCGAGATAATTTTGAACATTTGAAAAGTCCTTCTTCCCGCCTCAATATTTTCCCATGCATTTTGCCACTGTCTTCTTAATCTAATTTTTATATCCTTTATCGTGTAGCAGTGTGTGCCTATTATATCCCGTATTTTGTCAAAATTACGTTTCTAAGCCTCTTCTCGCACCTCTTAGCTTAATAACATAATCTATTGGCCATATGCCCATATCAACTAATAATACCATAGTGGGTGAAGTGCTAGTTGCTCTTGTGAATCTTAATAAAACCTTTCTCTGTGTTCTTCGTAGTAGAGTTTTTATCATAACATCATTCATACGAGTAGCACCGTAAGTAATTATCGATGCAAAGATACTGGTATGGTATGATGCTATTGCATTAAACGGAATTCTAATCTGAGTTTGAACTATTCTCGCTAATTTCATCATAATAGATCCTGATGTTGCTCTCACGTAGTCAGTATGATGTCTAAAATGTAATTCATCGTCAATGAGTATACCCAAATATCTTACCGTTCTTTGTCGTCGAATATTTTGGTGTTGTATTTAATTGTAGGATCCCGTTTAAGCATACATTTAAATATCATGTAGGCTGATTTCGCAGGAGCTATTTGAAGTTTTGTTATGTTGCACCAGTTATGCAAGGTTGTCATTAAATTAGCCGCCTTTGATTCTACTTGGTTCCTGCTCTCGCTCTCTATAAGCATAATATGTTATCCGCACAGGCAAAGGTTTCTTTTACATAAATGCTATCAATTAGCTCATCTAATAAAGCTTCTAGTACTATGTCCCAAAATATTGGGCCTAGTACCAACCCTTGTGGGCATCCTTTGGTAATATTCCGTAGAATTTTATTTTTGGCACTCTTCTATCTTTACAATGATCCATTAGCATATTTTAGAGACATTTAGGAAAACCTTTTACTCTGAATCTTTCAAATAAAACGGGCCACCATAAGTTGTCAAAAGCCCCAGATATGTCAATAAAAATGCCAATTACATATTTTGATTGAGATGCTTTTACTAAATAAGTTTATTTACAGCAACTTCGGTTGAACATCCTTTTCTAAAGCCATGTAGTTTATTATTAATACCGACCATTACCCTAAATTCTTTCAATCGTTTGCATATTAGTTCTTCAAAACACTTGCCTAGGGCGTTTAGTAAACAAATGGGTCTATAAGATTTAGGTTCCTTAGGCCCTTTTAGTGAACTCTTCTTTAAAATAATTACTTTGCCTTCTTTCCAGCAATTTAGAAATCGACCTTGCCATATACAGTCATTAATTAATTTAAAGAGACAAGGAGTAATTTTGTCTTCCAAATTTATAAGTACCTCATTTATCATACCAGCTGGTCCTGCTTTTTTCTTTTTTAATTTTCTAACAAGTAGTTTAATTTCCGATACATCAAAAGGAAAAATTATATGATCAGTGTTATAATGATTTAACAATTTTAGTCTCTTCTGAATATGCAAATTGCTATATTTTTCTTTATCATCCTGGGGTAGCAATTTCTTTAACAGGGTGTTAGCTGAACTTTTCCAGTCCGTGGTCATATTGCCATCGTCTTTTGTGAGCGTGGTCAGTATTTCAGGTTTTTCTAATCTTGTCCATAATAATTTTGTTGGGGACCCCCCATATATATTTGTTTCTAATTCTGTCTCTACTAACTCTTTCCTGGAGTTTTGTCTTGTTTCGTTTAATAGTTCTATTTTTAGCTTCTCTATAATTTTCTAAGTTCCTCTCCCTTGTTATTGCTACCGTTGATTTGTGATATATTCTTCGTAACTTTCTCATTCTACTTCTGGCTTTTTGTAGCGCATCTGTCCATATCTTGTCATAGTATTTCTTTGGTCTTATTACTGGTACTGTTTTTCTTAATTGTGTACTTACTTGCTTTCACTAGACTTAAGGCGTCTCTACCTACTGATGTTCCTTCACAACTAAGGTGTAATTTGTCAAATTCATATCTCAATAAATCCCAATTTACAAGTTTAAAGTTCAGCACTACAGTGGTGAAGCGCTTCCAGTAGATCTCGACGAGACGTGCTTCAAGGAAGACCTGGATGACAAAAGTTACACCAGAGAAAAGGTGCGCCAGCTAAAACTACGATGACGGTCACTGCCAAACTTTCAGGTAACACCTTCCCGCGCTACCCAAAACCAGAACCTGATTAACGAGCGGATCATCTGTAACACGATGGAGCTTCTTCGACTCGTCAAGATAGCAATGTGGAGACAGCACAGAGCCGCCGCTGCTACGGTAGCAGTCATCGCCACTCACCTGGCAGCCGCGGAGGAAATACTACCTTTTCCGCCGGCTGAGGCAAGCGTCGCTTCGCCGTCAGCCGCCAGCGCAGCTTCGCCGCAACCGCAATCGCAGTTGCCGGCATCACTAACACTGCCTCCGCCGAGCTCCACAACGCCGACCCGGTTCAGTGCCGTGGTAGGGGGTCCTTCGGCACCTTTGCACCCGGTATCTGCTCAACGCTGTGCAGTCGCGGTGGCCTTGTTTGAGGGCCACCCGCATATACTGCGACCGGGGGCCAACGCCTTTGGTACGAGTGGAGATGCAGGGCCAGGCTGACTTGGAAGCTGCCTTGGCGTCAGGGTTGCCCTTATTAGGGCGACTCCTGGTCGTCGAGGCAAGTCGACAGGAACGCCACCAGCCCTGCCGACGCTGCTGTGGCTTCGGGCACACAGCTAACGTCTGCTCCTCGCCGCCGCGGTGCCACTACTGTGGTACCAACACCATCACCTCCGAGTGCACTGGGCACGATCTCCGACTTTCCAGACTGAGGGGTACCACGCAACCAGCTGGAAGACGACTGGGAGCTTCGCTGAGCACTACCGCAGTAGAAAGATCCAGTAAGTTTTGTACGTCCATATCTCTCCTCAATTCCCACCTTTTAATTCCTCTCTACAATCAGCTCCCTTCCTTAGGCTGCAGTCAGGTTCCATGGATGCCAGCCTAGAACCAATCTTTCACCTGCTACCGCACAACGTGCGGCAGCTTTCCACCTTTCATATACTAAGGCGGGTGCTAAGCGGGACCGCGCTAAGCTTCAGAGCTCGATGATCTTAGCAATCTACTGTTATAACGTGGAGTTTTTTTTTAGTGGGTATGCCGCCTGAGGAAGCGGAGAGTCCCACATATTCTTTCAGCCATTGCACGTCGGCTGTGGGTCGAATGTGTAATGTATTTTTCTCTTCCACGGTAAAAAAAAAAAGACATGATGGTCAACGTGGAGGTTTTAAAGACAAGTAACACTATCACCCAGTGCTACAACTGCCAGCAAATGGGTCATACTTTCAAATTTTTTTAATCTGACCTCCCGGTGCATCCTCTGCAGTGGTCTCCAGCGCCTTGCTGACTGCCCAAAAAAGGCTAAGGATGACGCAGTACCAAAGTGTACCAACTGCAGCAGTGAACATCCAGCTAGCTACAGGGGTTGCGAAACATTCGCAAATGAACACCACCCCGCCAATTGGCTGCAATAGTCAGAGCAACCCCAAGTCGGCATCGGGGGTCTCCCCCATCTTCCGCCCGGCCACGGTACGCTCAGCCTATCCTTCTCAGTGGCAGCAAAAGAGGAAAGTGCGATTGAGCTGCCTCTGGCACCCCTCCTAAAACATCTTCTCCTCCCAATGGTCCTCAACTGACCTGGGAGGCACTTCAAACCTTTTTTCCCTCTTCAAAGAACTAAATCTACCAGCTTCACTGCCAAAAATTCAACACCTTTTAGGAAAATTCAGTAGTTGCACGAGCACTTGGGACAAAATAGAAGCAATCACATGACTCTTTACTTCTGTTCTGAGCTAAATGGCCACCACCAGGGGAGGCGTATCTTTAACACGAGCTCTGCTGTGGAATGCCGATGGTACCAGCAGAGAGTGGCACAAACTTGAAAACTACCTGATACGCAACAAAATTGAAGTCGCTTTTATTTGCGAAACAAAATTAAAACCAGAGTTCACTTTTAAACTCAAAGGATTCAACGCTTTTTCGGACCGATAGAAATGGCAGAAGGGGGGAGGGTGAGGTACATCCATTTTATTAAAAAGCACTGCTGTTCATACTTCAATGACGCTTCCAGCGATGGAAGCACTGGAGAACACAGCACCAAAAAAACACAAATAAACAACAAACTAGTGATAATGGTAGGGCTTTACCGGCCCTCCAACTCACCCGTTTTCTTAAGGGACCTCGATAAAATCCTCGATTTAGGGGAGCATGTAATAATCGCAGGAGATTTCAACACTCGGCACCTATGGTGGCAGTCACGCCAAAGAAACGTGACCTTAAATTACCTGTCAGAATTTATTATATAGCACGACAATGTGGAGGAAAATACCACCTTGGCCCCACTGTTTGGCATCACCCAGATAATTTTGACCCTGAGATTTTGGATTTCGTTGTTACAAAAAATGTGGTTATTTCACAAAATTTCAATATCTATCATAGCCTAGACTCCAACCATCTTCCTGTGCATTTCGAAATTCCCAGGCGCCAAGAGGACCTCGCCGTGCAGTAACAGACTGGGAGAAACACAAAATGGTGATGCACAAGATGGCGCAGCCCAGGCTACCATAATCCAGCGAGACTGAAATCGACGGTGCCATTGAAAACTTTACAGACTCGCTGCAGACGGCCAAACGTAGCGGTACTACATACACCACAAGGTCACCCATCTTTTTTATGTACCCCGAGGCGGAGCACCTCATTGCCAGGCGGAGACGGTTGGTGACTCTCTGGAGGCAAACACGCCAGCCCGAGTATAAAGTACTAGCACAATGGCTACGCAACATCATTCGGTCTCAAGTTAACTTACACAAAACTGAATAGTGGGAAAATAAGATGCTGAGCAACACCCATTTGGACAATTTTGTGGAAATTATTAAGGGCATTTAAGACCTCATCGAGCGTTAACACTGGCACTGAAGTGCCCCATACTCATCTCGGCCTGCACTTCTCCCCTGAGGAGAAAGCCGAGATCTTGCAGAATGTCTCGAAGAGAGACTTTCGGAGAATCAACCAACCAACATGGCGCTACAACAAGATGTACAGAATTGGGTACACTCTTAGATGGTGCAGAAGCAAGAACAACCATATACACGCATCACGTCTCCGGAAGTATTTGAACTCATTAGGACACTGCCTAATGGGAAAGCCTCAGGACTATACAGGGTGACAAGTGATGAACTTAAACATCCCGAGAAAATCCCTGCTGCAAATTACAACGATTATCAATGCCTGCTTAAAATACAATTACTTCCCCATCACTTGAAAACAAGCCTAGGCTATGATGCTACCAAAGACAGGGAAAAGAACCCTCAAAATTACCGCCAAATTAGTCTCCTGTCCAACATTTTTAAACTTTACTTTTGGTCTTTCGGCTCAAAAAACAAATTTCAGATATGCAAGAGAACTCTTCAGTACAGTTTGGTTTTAGAAAAGGACATTCTACTCACAGCTTTTGAGGCTTGTTGGTGACGTTACCGAACAATTCAGCAATGGGGCTTCAACATTGGCGCTAATTTTGAACGTAGAAGCTGCATTTGACCAATATTGGCATGATAACCTTATTTATAAACAGCACCGGGACTTTGCTGGACTTCAAAGTTATCTGTTCATAATATACAGCTTTTTAGAAAACCAGCATTTCTACGTCCAGGTGGACCGTTCCTCCACACGTGAGTGAGCTATTCAGTTGGCGTGCTACAAGGGGCATTAATGTCCCCGCTGTTGTACACACACACACACACACACACACACACACATATATATATATATATATATTTATTCATAAACGATTCGCCCTCCGTTGTGTAATGTTTACCATGCTAACTTCATATGCCTAGTTCAAACCCGGCGAAGGACGATGGAGTTTTTTTCGGGTGTAAAAATCCTTAGCATGGCTTCCTTCGGAAGGGAAGTAAAGCCGTTGGTCCCGTGCCGTAGATTTGCGGCTCGTAAAAGAACGTCAAGCCTGATAGAGAGGCCTCTGAGCAAAATTAAGCGGTCTTTCACGCCCATTATACAATGGGACGCTGAGAACCACAGCAGTTAAAGTGCGTGCATAAATAAAAAAGAAATCATAAACGACTTTCCAGTGGACGTCAGATGCAAAGTTGCCATGTAAGCTGACGACACTGCAATTTACAGCCACCATAGTATTTCTCGTTTCGGCCTCACCGAGATGCAGTGGTACATTGGTCGCTTCCTTTCATGTATTCATGGCTGCAAAATTGAAATTAATTTAAATAAAGGCCAACTCATTTATTTTTCAAATAAACTGCAACTTCCGGCAATGGATCTCATGGACGGCGGTCAAAGATTGCACTGCCGTCAGCGAGTTAAGTATCTAGGAGTCGCGTTGGACTGACGACTCAACTGTAACGCCCACCTTACAAACAGCAGCGTATCAAGATATTCGCCTGCGTGTTCAGGAGTAAGGAACTTGAGACTCACTCGAAACTTATCCTGTATAAATCTGTGTGTGTGGCCTGGGCAAACGCCCTACAAAAATTACAAGCAGTACTGTACCTCAGCCCCCTAATAACCTCACACCATTAAATGTACGCAGAACTTTCCATGAGGCTATTCAACTACGTGGGCGCGCACTAGGAGCGGCGGCGATCCCAAACACCGCCAGCATAGAATTGTTTTAATTCGGTTCGCCGCTCCACAGTCCCAGGGTCATGCACATGTACACTGAGCTGACCGCGTAACCACCTGGTAGAAAGTGTATATGATGGACAGATATACAGTTAACACCCTGGTTATTTATGTAGATGCACTCTTCCCTCTATTTATACATTTTTATACCCTGTTAACGTAATCTGTTTATTTCTTTTACACTTACCTCACCAGTTTTATAATTAAGACCCACTCTTTGCTTGGCGAGTTTCCTCCCCCATTTCTCTCTTACCTTCCCTGTATAATTACCTAGTTTTTTCAGAAATTCTTTCTTGTGGTTTCCAAAAAGTTTTAAGTGCACTGTTCCTGTCGGTAACTTTCCCCATTTTTATTCCATACTTCTCTCTCTCTCTCTCTCTCTCTCTCTCTCTCTCTCCGTATTTTTGTTTTTTGCATTCAGCTATACAGTGTAAATTATTATCTACATTGCCACTTAGTGGGCATAAATCTTTATCTACTTTTAAACCTTTTAATAACATTGTTCCTGTTCTTGCCCATGATAGACCCTCTCTATCCATTTTCCCACATACATCGATGTATTTTTCTCTTCCCCATTATTTCTTAACATTCCTGTATAATATCAAAGGACTATTGTGCCTTAAGCTACCTATTATTTCTTTCTTACCAATGTTATTTATCCTTACTTTCACTTTATTTCATAATTTTTGTCCCCCAATTGTCTATTGATTGTCTAGCTCACCCAATCCAACTTCTCTTACAATTTCCTTTAATTGACAACCAATTTCTTTCCCGTTTTGCTACTACGTGTGTCCTATAACATCCTTTGAGAATATTCCCTTCCTCTAGTGCTGGGATCCTGTTCCAGTATTTCACTATCCATTTAACTACTTCTCCCTTCCGCACAGCCCTCCCCAATGCAACTACTGTAACTACATTTGGAGCTATTCTTGGTAATCCCAACATCATTTCAGAAAGACCTAGGAAAGACCTGGTCTGCATATTCCCACCATTTTTCGACCCCCCAAATCTCTTATCCGTGCATCATTCTCGATTCCTCTATTGCTGCATATATTCTCTCTAGCCAGTTTAATCTAATATTTGGTATCTTTATAGCGTATATATTGTAAATAGTGCGGATGAGTGTGAGTCAGTGAGTGTGTGTGTGAGAGTGGCGATTCGTGGTCAGTAAGTTAGGTACACCGCTCCTTTTATCGCCGCTTCTCTTAGTCTATTAAACTATAAAATGTAGTCATCCCTCCTTATACGCGATCTCATTTCCCGCGTTTTCGCTTAAAGCGATTTAGAAAAAGCTGATTTTAACACTGTACAAATGACATAAATAGATGCAACTGTTTAAAACTATTTTTTCATGTTTACCTTGAAATAGCTCATCTCATTATCACATTCACTTTACGCATTTTTACTTTCTCCATACGCACTATGTACATAGTGTATACAGAAAGTATTGCACTCCACCAAAAATTCGATACCGAGATTTCACCGGAAATATATGTTTTAGGGTACCCAATATCCAAAAAAAGCATTTTCGCAAAAAGGTCCGCGCGCGCGTGTGTGTGTGTGTGTGTGTGTGTCCGTGTATTCGTGTGTCTGTGAACACGATAACTCAAAAACGAAAAGTCGGTACAATACCAAACTTGGTATTTAAGTTTAGTATCTTCCAGGGATGCGACACGAAGATTTTTAGAAAATTCCCCCCTTCCCCAACTACCCTTTACATGGAACTTTTTTCGAAAATTTTCATTTTTTCAAAAATGGCTTTACGATTTTGATTAAAATTTCGGATATTAAACATATTTACCTGACTAATGAAATGTATATCTTGAATTTTCTGGGAATAGCCTCTGAAGAGTAGTTTATTCTGGATGAATTTTACTAAATTTTGAATAACTGCTAAACCGTAAGAAATGGACAAAAACTTACTATATAAAAACGTAGAGCACATTAAAACACACAATTTATGTTATATACATTTTTTTCGTGGAGTTCGTCGTTTTTGTGACATTCCTTATTTTTGGTTTCTGCTATGAAAAACGTATACTTTTCTCATACTGGAACTTGTCAACTCCTATCCATATAAACAAAGGAACTTCATTGACAGAGCAACCAGCTTTTGACTATCACTTTAACCTACCGTTGTCCCTTATTTCGCTCCTACTTTCAAGGATGCGTGTAATAATACTATTTCTGCTAATTTTTCTGATTAGCATAAAGTAAATAGAAGCATAAGCTTTTTAAGAATTATTTGTTGCAGGGAGAAAGTCATGTGAATGGTACACATAAGATTTTTTGTGTTGTGTGATAATTCATGAGAACCAATTACTTACGTAATGCAAGGGACACCTGTGTACGTAAATTACTAGAGGTGGCGGCGGCGGTGGTGGTGGTGGTGGTGCTGGCGGCGGCGGTGGTGGTGGTGATGTTGGTGGTGTTGGTGGTGGTATTAGTGGTGGTGTTGGTGTTGGTTGTGGTGGCGGTGTTGGTGGTGGTAGTGGCGGCGGCGGTGGTGGTGCTGGCGGCGGCGGTGGTGGTGGTGGTGTTGTTGGTGGCGGCGGCGGCGGTGGTGTTGGTGTTGGTGGCGGTGGTGTTGGTGGTGGTGGTGTTGGCGGTGGTGGGGGCGGCGGCGGCGGCGGCGGTGGTGGTGTTGGTGGTGGTGGGGGTGTTGGTGGTGGTGGTGGTGTTGGTGTTGGTGGCGGCGGCGGTGGTGGTGTTCGTGTTGGTGGTGGCGGCGGTGGTGGTGGCGGTGGTGGTGGTGGCGGCGGTGGTGTTGGTGGTGGTGGTGTTGGTGGTGGTGGCAGTGGCGGCGGCGGTGGTGATGGTGTTGGTGGTGGTGACGGCGGTGGTGTTGGTGGTGGCGGTGGCGGTGGTGGTGGCGGTGGTGTTGGTGATGGTGTTGGTGGTGGTGGTGTTGGTGGTGGTGGTGTTGGTGGTGGTGGTTTTGGTGGTGGTGTTGGTGGTGGTGGTGGTGGTGGCGGCGGCGGTAGTGGTGGTGGTGTTGGTGGTGGTGGTGGTGGTGGTGTAGGTGGTGGTGTTGGTGGTGGTAAAGGCGGCGTTGGTGTTGGTGGTGGTGATGGTGTTTGTGGTAGTGTTGGTGGTGGTGGCGGCGGTGGTGTTGGTGGTGGTGGTGGTGGCGGCGACGGTGGTGGTGGTGGTGGCGGCGGCGGTGGTGGTGGTGGTGTTGGTGGTGGTGGCGGCGGCGGTGGTGGCGACGGCGGCGGCGCTGGTGGTGGTGGTGGTGGTGGCGGCGGCGGTGGTGGTGGTGGTGGTGGTGGTTAGCGGTGGTGGTGGTGGCGGCTGTGGTGGTGGTGGTGGCGGCGGCGGCGGTGGTGGTGGTGTTGGTTTTGGTGGTGATGGCGACGGCGGCGGCGGTGGTGGTGGCGTTGGTGGTGGTGGTGGTGTTGCGGGTGGTGGCGGTAGTGGTGGTGGTGGTGGTGGATGCCAGTTTACTAGAATATTACCTCCAACTGACGAGATTTCTTCAGAAATAGTTCCATTACAGCTTGCGTGAAATTTTCATTAACATCCTTACGAAGCGTACAAAGTAACTGTTTTTCTATGGACATCATTGACAGAGAGGATAACCTTTCTTGTGCTCATAGTAGACCTACAGTGAGATTTCACTCGATTTAAAGTGGAAAATGACCGTTCAACAGAAGCTGCAGTTGCTGGTACAATTGGAATTAGACAAGCTAATTTGTAAACTTCAGGCATAGACCACACCAGATCTCTTTCGTTCATAATTTTCAATATTTCACCAACTGACTTTCCTTCAAAATCTTTAATTCCAGAAGAGTACAGAACAATAAGTTCATTCTTCAGACGTACCGAATCAAAATTTGAGCCATAGGTGTCCAACACTTGTGAGCAATGGTGATCAGAAAAAGACGTTTTGTAATTTTTGAATTTTGAGGAATCAAGGAGAGCAATGAAATGAAAACTTTCGTAGACGGAAAAACTATTTTGTATTTAACAGAGCACGTTATCTAAAATGTCAATGAATATCCTCCTGAACACAACCTTAGTAACTTCCCTTGGTTCATTGTTCTTCCTTTTCTTTTGTGCATGTTCATTTATCACTTCAGTAGAAATGCTTCGCCAAATATTTTGGAACCCTTCTCTTCTTCGCTCTTCTAAAACGTTTTTAGTCTGGATTACTTTTAAATGGCACTATGCAACATCCATAGACTTGTCTTGTAACGTGTTGAAGAGAATGTCGGTATGAGTACATGTTGCCGAAAATGTTTTGAGGAGGAAGACAGTATTCAATCGAGTCAAAAAAAATGAAGATAACCTTATGCTTTAACCAATGTCAGGTTCCCAATCAACATTGTTTTCTGGTTCTGTCAGGAATTCAGAGAATAGAATCAGGTTATGTCGTTGCTCTCGTGCAGTATTGACAAGGCGTGAATTGAAGTTCCAGCGTGTTGGAGCCGATTTTGGAAACTGTTTATTCACAAAAGCTTGCAAAGTGTCCGTTCTTTTAGTGGGATGAGAAAAAAAATTAGGGAGCCCTGATAGAGTTTGAAAAAATCTGCACTTATCAATATATCGCTGCCTGTTGCAGAACCAAATTCAGAATTTGACAGTAGCAGGAACAAATAATGCCCCTGTGGAAATCCCACTTTTACTTTAGATTGCCGACCACCTAATCGACCAGACATTACGGGCGCACCATATGTCTGAGCGACAAATTTCTTACAAATATTAAATTCTTTAACTGTTATAAGTACATGGTTGTAAAGTGCCTCAGCAGATCTGTCTGCACTGACGTCTGTAAAGCCCATGAACCCCGATTTGTCCACATAGCGTAAAATGGTAGAGAGTTGGGATTTGTTCACTATGTCTGAACACTCGTCTAGAAGAATAGTCACAAAATTAGCGGATGCAAGTTCTTTTGTTACACAGTTAACCAAAACACCCCAACAGCTTCAATTAAATCATTCTTAATGGATGACAAAGTGCCCCGGAAACTGTAGCATTTTTTAAATGATCATTTAAACATTGATCATACGTACTGAGTAAATCCAATGTTTCTACGTAATTGCCTCTATTAAAGGAAATTTCCGACTCCTCGTGTCCTCTAAAAGCTAATTCCTGCTTCCCTAAGCGACAAACAACATGAATGAGTCTATTCAATACTTCTCTGTTCTTTTTTACAATTTCATTGTGCTTTGAAATTTGTAATGGTTTCTGAGCATTTAGCTGCAATCTATTCGCCTACTGCCAAAATTACAGAGAGTGAATGCACAAAATCTATGATTTTTTGTTTTTTCATGCTTAATTGATGAACCAGTTAGAGAAACTATATTGTCGAATCCTTCTTGAGACCATGTGGTACTGCTTTTGTCGTTACTAAAAAGAAGACATGACCAACATTAGAGTTTGTTTAATTTGGGGCAACCAGCGTTAAAGCCATTTATGAAAAAAATCAACATTTTCGAAAAATCTTCCATGTAAAGGTAAGTTTAGGAAAGGGGAGGTTTTCCTGAAAATCTTTATGTCGTATCCTTGAAAGATACTCAACTTAAATACCAAATCCAGTAATTAACCACCATTTCGTTATTGGGTTATTTTGTCTACAGACAGACAAAACACACACACACACACACACGCACGCCCACCCGCGCACGCGCGCACACGCACACACACACCCCGCGCGTGCGGATCTTTTCCTAAAAATCGCTTTCTTGGATTCAGAGAAACGTAAAACATATATTTCCGGTAAAATCTTGGTATTGAATTTTTTGATGGAATATAATACCTTCTGTATCTTCTATTACATTGTACATACGTGATAGAGAAGCTAAAATGTCCACTGTAAAAGCAAAATTTCAAAACCTTTTACTGTTTTACCTTTTGTATTATTATTTTCTTATTTTAAAAACTATTTTCTAATAAAAGCAATCTTACTTAGTTTTATTAAGAAGGGCTTTGGGAAGATCTAGTAAAAGTTTCATGTATGCTGTGGGTTAAATTAAGATTTGAATGTTCAGAAATGCTGTAAAATTAAGTCTTGAAAAATGACTTAACTATCCTTACTAAAGGACATTTAAACATGGCAGCTTTATATTTTATGTAAATAAAGTAGCTTTCAGACATAATTGTAGTTTATGTTTAGTATCTCCCCGTAAAGCCATATTTTAACTGAAAATGGCTAAAATTTCACCTATCACTACCTTAAAATTATGTAGCATACTCATGATTAGACAAGTAACACCATACGATGAGGTTGACACTGTTGCGTGTCATTTCTTCTTAAAGTGAACTTAGTCGCGCTCCTTTCAGCCACAAGAAGCTTGGTCATATACAGTATCCACATGTTGGAGATGATACAGATGTTAAAATCAAAAGGCATGTTATGTATGGACGCTCTTTAACTGCTGTGGTTCTCAGCGTCCCATTCTATACTGGGCGTGAAAGACCGCTTAAATTTGCTCAGAGGCCTCTCTATCAGGTTTGAGGTTCTTTTACGTGCCGTAAATCTACGACAAGGGACCAACGGCTATATTTCCCTTCCGAAGGAAGCCATGCTAAGGCTTTTACACCCTAAAAAAAATCCATCGTCCGCCGCCGGTTTTGAACCCGCGACCTTGGGTATAAGAAGTTAGTATGGTAACCATTTCACCACGGAGGGCGACAATACAGATGGTAGAAGTGGTGTATACATACAGTAATGGCTTCCAGATAATTGAGTTTCGGATGAAGGGGCGGTGGTGGTGAATGAGCCAGATACCCGTACGTTATTGGTGCCCAGACTATTGAATTTGGGATGGAGATTTTGGTGGTGGTTTTGTTGGCACAGGGACTGTGAAAGGTGTTGGATGAGCCTGGTATCCATATGTTAAGCGTACTCACAATGTTGAGATTAGGTTTGATACAGATGACAGAGTTGCTGTTCATTAATTGAGGTATCCATACTGTAATAAAAGTCTTTATTTAGTTCAAAAGGCTTATTCATGACTAACTAACTTGGATTCCTACTCCTCCTTATATAACTGTGAATGCCGTCTCAGAAGTTACTGGAAGCTATCGGAAACTTGTGGAAACGAAGCTTTTGGCATGTATCTATTGTGCTCATGTATCTCATTCCGAAGCTTCTGAATATCGGCGAATTGTACTTCCTGTGTTTTCTGCATTCCAAGGCCTTCTGCCCCGCTACCAACTGAGAACGGCCTTTTTACGGGCCAACAAGGCAGTCATAATACCATGGAACTATCCAAATTATTTTGTTTGGCTTAAAGGTGATCTTGCTTTGGTCACTGGGGCTAGTGGTGACGCTCTTGTATAAAAAAATTAAAGATATCCAATTTTTGAAATTGGGATGAAATTTGTTATGATACGCATGATAGGGCAACAAACCTGGTATCCATAAATAATATTAATTTGCAATGAATTTAGGGTGGTTATGGTAGTATTATTCATGGTGAAGTTGGTGTAGTTGCTGGTGGTAAAGGTGGGACTAATAGAGTATTTTTGCACAAAGGTATCCATACAAATTGGGTTCTTATGAAAGCGATTTTGCTGGTAGTGGTGGTGGTGGTGATGGTGATGTTTGTTGTGGTGGTTGTGGTGTTGGTGATGGTGGTGGAGGTAGTGGTGATGCTGGTGGGGTTTGTAGTGGGGATGGTGGTGGTGTTTGTGGTGGTGGTGGCTCGTGGAGGCTCCGCCGCAACAACATGACCAAGGGAAAGAGGAGAAGGAAGAAAACTGATTCCAGCGACCCCGACTCCAACGCCGCACCGCCCGCCGAGGCTGACAACACACCGCCGCCGGAACCGGCAAACGTCGCAGATACCGACACCACACCGCAGCCAGAACCAGCAAGTATTGTTGATACAGACACCACACAACGGCCGGAAACGCCTATTGCCGCAGTCGCCACCACTTCACAGTCACAGCTACACTCAACACCGTCTCACACATCACCGGAAGTCGCAGCAGTCTCCGAGCCGCAACCTCAGCGCTCGCTCGCCGTGGCATCCAACGCTCCACCGGCCGATCCCTCGGGCCGCTTTGGCGCTTTCAGTGCTGTGGCCTGCGGAGTCCACCGCCTTCTCCCGGAGCAGCTGATCCTGGAAACTGCGCAGCAGCAGTGGCCCTCATTGGCCCGCGCTTCCAGAATTCTCTCCGCTCGGGGACCAACGCCGCTAGTGCGCCTCACCTTCATGGATAGGGCGCACCACACCGCAGCTCTCATCACTGGTCTGGCACTGCTGGGCCAAATACACCGCTGCGAGCCTAGCCGTAGCGCTCGCCACGCATGGTGCCGTCGGTGCTGCCAGTACGGCATTCTTCGGAATCCTGCACAGTGCAACCCGCTGCCATTACTGCGGTTCACCCAACACCACCGCCGCCTGCACACAGCACGACCTGACCAGACGTCGCCGCTACTGCTCCTCTTGTGGGGGTGATGGCCACTACACGGGACAGGCATCTTACCCGCTACATCCGCGGTCAACTCCACGACCTCCACCACCAACTTAGCAACCCACTGGTCGGCCTCCACAGGTCACACAGCATCGCCTACCGGCGCCACAACACCACCTTCCAGCAGCCCAAGCTCCACAATCTCACCACTCTTCGCCGCAGCACACGCACAGAATTGAGCCTTCGCCTCAGTTCCTGGACTCTATCGCCGACATCAACAGGCAACTCCAGAATATCGGCCTCCGCCTCGAAGCGCTACAGCGGTCTACCAATGTGCGCCTAGCGGCAATGGAGGACAAGCAACGCAGTGCCATCCGCCAACTTGCGGCCAACACCGGACAGCTCCAACAACTCCGCCAGGCATCTGCTCAGGCGGACTTCAACCGCGAAGAGACGCTCTCATCCTGCCAGCGTAAGCGGTGCCGGATTGAGCACTATCTCGCCCCCAGACGATACCGAAAGCGACAGCGACGACCGGCCCACGCGATTGTGTGCTCTTGAGGCCTCGGTCACGGGACTTGGAGAGCGGCTACGGACCACCGAAAGCACATTGGCCAAGAACTTCGAGATGCTCGAACAAAACACTCAACTGATACTCACCAGCAACGTTGGTCTCATGAACATAATTAAGTCTGACAATACTTTCTCTGGCAGCAACACCAGATATCCTCCCCACCGTTAAGTTGGCATAACACTTGGAATTATATGATTAAACGTACAATCTGAACCTTTTTACCTAACACCTACTAATCTCTCCAATCCTTCACCCTTGAACCTCCGGGGCACTGTCAGGGCCTAGTGCCATGGCTTTGTCCCGGGCCGCAATGTACACGTACCCGGCTTATAAGCTGGCTGCAAGCATGTAGCTTATACTAACGGAGGTGCAATCGCGGTACTCCACTTACTTTCCTCACATATTAATCCCTCCCGATTCTTTCTCCCCTGACTCCAAAAAAAAAAAAAAAAATGGTGCTGGTGTTTGTGGTGATGGTGGTGGCGTTTGTGCTGGTGGTAGTGGTGGTGATGTTGGTGTTTATGGTGGTAGAGGTGTTTGAGGTGATGGTGGTGGTATCTGTGGTGATGGTGGTGGTGTTTGTGGTGATGGTGGTGGAGGTAATGGTTGTTGTGGTGGTGGTGGTCTTTGTGGTAGTGGTGGTGGTGATGGTGGTGATGAAGATGTTGGTGATAGTGGTGCTGGTGATAGTGATGCTGTGCTTTTGGTGGTGGTGGAGGTGATGGTGGTGGTAATGTTGGTGGCGGTGTTAGTGGTGGTGATGGTGGAGGTGGTGCTGATAATGGTGGTGGTGATGGTGGTGGTGTTGATGGTGATGGTGGTGATGGCGGTGCTGATGGTAATGGTGGTGGTGATGATGTTACTGGAAGTGATGGTGGTGGTGATGGTGTTGGTTGTGATGGTGGTGGTAGTGATGGTGGTGATGATGGTGCTGGTGTTTGTTGTGGTAATGATGATGGTAGTGTTTGCGGCGGAGCTGGTGATGGTGGTGACTGTGGTGATGGTAGTGTTTGTGTTGGTGATGGTGATGTTTGTGGTGGTGATGGTTCTGTAGATGGAGATGGTGATGCTGATGTTTGTAGTGGTGGTGATGGTGATGTCTGCGGTGGTGTTTGTGGTGGTGGTGATGGTGATGTTTGTGGTGGTGTTGATGGTGGTGGTGATGGTGATGTCTGCAGTGGTGGTCTTTGTGGTGGTGGTGATGGTGTTGCTGGTGGTGATAGTGGTGGTGATGTTGGCGGTGGTGGTGTTGGTGGGGGTGCTGCTGATAATGGTGGTGGTGATGGTGGTGGTAATGTTGGTCGTGGTGATGGTGGTGGTGTTAATGGTGATGGTGGTAAGGATTGTGGTAGTGATGGTGGTGATGGTGTTGGTGGTGGTGCTGGTGGTTGTGATGGTGTTGGTGGTGGTGATGGTGGTGGTGATGTTGATGGTGGTGATGTTGATGGTGGTGATGTTGATGGTGGTGCTGTTGTTGGTGATGGTGGTGCTGATAAAATTGGTGGTTGTTGTTGGTGATGATGATGATGATGGTGGTGGTGAAGGTGATGGTGGTGGTGATGGTTTTGCTGGTGGGATAGGTGGTGGTGATGGTGATGGTGATGTTGGTGTTGGTGGTGGTGATGGTGGAGGTGGTGCTGATAATTGTGGTGGTGGTGATGCTGGTGGTGATGATGGTGATGGTGATGATGGTGGTGATGGTTAAAGTGATGGTGGTTGGATTGTGAAGGTGATGCTAGTGATGTTGGTGATGGTGGTGGTGATGGTTTTGGTGGTGGTATTGGTGGTCGTGATGGTGGTGATGGTGATGGTGGTGGTGGTGTTGATAGTGATAGTGCTGGTAAGGGTGGTTGTGATGATGGTGATGGTGACGTTTGTTATGGTGATGGTGATGGTGGTGTTTGTGGTGGTCGTGATGGTGGAGGTGGTGCTGATAATGGTGGCGGTGATGGTGGTGGTGTTGATGTTGATGGTGGTGGTGATGATGTTGCTGGAAGAGATGGTGGTGGTAGTGATGTTGGTGGTGTTGGTGCTGGTGTTTGTTGTGGTAATGATGATGGTAGTGTTTGCGGTGGAGGTGGTGTCTGTGGTGATGGTGGTGGTGATGGTAGTGTTTGTGTTGGTGATGGTGATGGTTCTGTATATGGTGGTGATGGTGATGCTGGTGTTTGTGGTGGTGTTGATGGTGGTGGTGATGGTGATGGTAGTGTTTGTGTTGGTGATGGTGATGTTTGTGGTGGTTATGGTGATGCTGGTGTTTGTGGTGGTGATGGTGATGCTGGTGTTTGTGGTGGTGATGGTGATGCTGGTTTTGTGGTGGTGATGGTGATGTTTGTGGTGGTGATGGTTCTGTAGATGGTGGTGATGGTGATGCTGGTGTGTGTGGTGGTGATGGTGATGCTGGTGTTTTTGGTGGTGTTGATGGTGGTGGTGATGGTGATGTTTGTGGTGGTGCTGATGGTGGTGCTGATGGTGATGGTGTTGGTGGTGGTGTTGGTGTTGGTGGGGGTGCTGCTGATAATGATGGTGGTGGTGATGTTGGCGGTGGTGATGTTAATGGTGATGGTAATGGTGTTGGTGATGGTGATGGTGGTGATGGTATTGGTGGTGATGGTGATGGTGATGATGGTGGTGATGGTGGTCATTGTGATGCCGGTGGTGATGGTGATAGTGTTGGTTGTGATGGTGATGGTGATGGTGTTGGTGGTAATGGTGGTGATGGTGATGGTGTTGGTGGTGGTAGTGGTGATGGTGGTGGTGTTATTGGTGTTGCTGGTGATGGCAGTTGTGGTGATGGTGGTGGTGATGGT
This sequence comes from Hymenopus coronatus, assembly GCA_030762935.1. Lineage (NCBI taxonomy): Eukaryota > Metazoa > Arthropoda > Insecta > Mantodea > Hymenopodidae > Hymenopus > Hymenopus coronatus. The sequence continues at coordinate 3,377,401 of CM060900.1, read as the reverse complement.
GGTGGTAATCGTGCTGGTGGTGATGGTGGTTGTGTTTGTGGTGGTGATGGTGGTGATAGTGATGGTAGTTGTGGTGATGGTGGTGGTGACAGTGCTGTTGGTGGCAGCGTTTGCGGTGCTGATGGTGGTGGTGATGGTGATGGTTGCGGTGGTTGTGGTGGTGATGGTGGTGTTTGTGGTAATGATGGTGGTGTTGTTTGTGGTGGTGCTGGTGGTGATGGTGATTGTGATGGTGTTGGTGTGGTGATGGTGGTGATGTTGATGGTGGTGCTGGTGGTGGTGCAGGTGTTTGTGGTGCTAGTGATGGTGGTGTTGAAGCCGGTGGTGGTTATGGTGATGGTGGTGGTGTTGATGGTGGTCATTGTGAACGGCGTTGGTGATGGTCATAGCGGTGGTGGTGTTGGTGGTGATGGTCGCTATGGTGATGGTGGTGGTGGCAGGTGATAATAGTGGTGATGGTGTTGTTGGTGGTAGTGGTGATGGTGGTGTTTGTGGTGGTGGTGGCGTTAGTGGTGTTGGTGATGGTGGTGGTGGTTGTGGTGGTGATGTTGATGGTGATCGCGCTGGTGGTGAAGGCGGTGGTATTTGTGGTGGTGATGGTGATGATGGTGTTGGTGGTGGTGGTGATGGTGGTGTTTTTAGTAGTGGTGATAATGGTGTTGGTGATGGTGGTGTTTGTAATTATGGTGATGTCTATGGTGGTTGTGATGGTGATGAAGGTGTTGGTGGTGATTGTTTTGGTTCTGGTGATTTTTTTGGTGGTGGTGATGGTGGTGTTTATTTGTGTTTGTGGTGGTGCTGTTGGTGGTGAAGGCGGTGGGTGTGTTTGTTGTGGTGGTGTGAGTGTGGTGGTGATGGTTATGGTGTGGTGGTGTTGGTGATGGTGGTGGATGTGCTGATGGTGGTGTTTGTTGGTATGATGGTGGTGATGGTGATGTTTAAGGTGGTGGTTGTGGAGGTGTTTGTAGTGGTGGTGATGGTGGTGTTTGTGGTGGTGGTGAAGGCTAGGTGGTTATGGTGATGTTTCTGGTGGTTGTTTGTTTGTTGTGGTGGTGTTGGTGGTGATGGTGGTGGTGAATGTGTTGTTCATAGTGGTGTTTGTTGTGGAGGTGTTGGTCATGATGGTGGTGATGGTGGTGTTTGTGGTGTTGGTGGGTATGTGGTGGTGGTGATTGTGGTGACGTTTGGGTTGTGGTGATGGTGGTTATGGTGATGTGTGTGGTGGTGTTGGTGTTTGAGGTGGTGCTGGTGGACATGGTGATGGAGGTGGTTGAGGTGATGGTGATGATGATTTAGTTCAAAAGTCTTATTCATGACTAACTAACTTGGATTCCTACTCCTCCTTATATAACTGTGAATGCCGTCTCAGAAGTTACTGGAAGCTATCGGAAACTTGTGGAAACGAAGCTTTTGGCATGTATCTATTGTGCTCATGTATCTCATTCCGAAGCTTCTGAATATCGGCGAATTGTACTTGCTGTGTTTTCTGCATTCCAAGGCCTTCTGCCCTGCTACCAACTGAGAATGGCCTTTTTACGGGCCAACAAGGCAGTCATAATACCATGGAACTATCCAAATTATTTGGTTTGGCTTAAAGGTGATCATGCTTTGGTCACTGGGGCTAGTGGTGACGCGCTTGTATCCAAAAACTAAATGTATCCAATTTTTGAAATTGGGATGAAATTTGTTATAATATGCATGATAGGGCAACAAACCTGGTATCCATGAATAATATTAATTTGCAATGAATTTAGGGTGGTTATGGTAGTATTATTCATGGTGAAGTTGGTGTAGTTGCTGATGGTAAAGGTGGGACTAATAGAGCATTGTATTTTTGCACAAAGGTATCCATTCAAATTAGGTTCTTATGAAAGGGACTTTGCTGGTAGTGGTGGTGGTGGTGGTGGTGGTGGTGCTTTTGGTGTTTTTGGAAGTGGTGATGCTGGTGGAGGTGATGGTGATGTTTGCATGGTGATGATGTTTGTTGTGGTGATTGTGGTGGTGGTGGTGATGGTGGTGGTGCTGATGGTGGTGATGATGTTGGTGGTAGTGATGATGGTGGTGTTGGTGATGTTTGCGTGATGATGATGTTTGTTGTGGTGGTTGTGGATGCTGTTGGTGTTGATGGTTATGGTGGTGATTGTGATGGAATTGGTGGTGATGGTGGCGTTTGTGGTGGCAATGGTGATGTTCGTGGTGATGGTGGTGTTTGTGGTTGTGCTGGTGTCTGTGGTTAGGGTTTTTGTTGTGGTGGTCATGTTTGTGGTGGAGCTGGTTGTGGTAATGGTGGTGTCTGTGGTGATGGTGGTGGTGATGGTGATTGTTGTGTTTGTGTTGCTGATGGTGAAGGTTGTATTTGTGGTGGTAATGGTGATGGTTCTGTAGATGGTGATGTTGGTGATCGTGGTGTTTGGGGTGGTGGTGATGTTGATGTTTGTGGGGGTGGTGTTAGTGGTTATTGTGGTGAGTGTGGTGGTGTATTTTATGCTGGTAATGGTGTTCTTTGTGGTGGTTTTGATGGTTATAACGGTGATGGTGATGGTGATGTTTGTGGTGGTGACAGTGGTGGTGATAGTTGTTTTTATTGGTGGTGATGGTTATGGTGGTGGTGTTTGTGTTGGTGATGATTGTGTTGGTGGTGGTAATGATGGAGATGATGGTATTTGTGGCGGTAGTGATTGAGAAGGTGGTTGTTTTTGGTGGTGGTGATGGTGATGTTTTGGTGGTGTTGATGTTTGTGTTGGTGATGTTGCTAGTGATGGTGTTGGCGGTAGTAATGGTGGTGGTGGTGCTGATAATGGTGGTGATGTTGCTAGTGGTGGTGTTGGCGGTAGTAATGGTGGTGGTGGTGCTGATAATGGTGGTGATGGTGGTGGTGGTGTTTATGGTGATAATGATGGAGATGGTGGTGTTTGTGGCGGTAGTGATTGAGATGGAGGTTGTTTTTGGTGGTGGTGATGGTGATGCTTTGGTGGTGGTGATGTTGCTAGTGGTGGTGTTGGCGGTAGTAATGGTGGTGGTGGTGTTTGTGGTGGTAATGATGGAGATGGTGGTGTTTGTGGCGGTAGTGATTGAGATGGTGGTTGTTTTTGGTGGTGGTGATGGTGGTGATGTTTGTGGTGGTGGTGTTGGCGGTAGTAATGGAGGTGGTGATGCTGATAATGGTGGTGGTGTTTGTGTTGATGATGATTGTGTTATTGGTGTTTGTGGTGGTAATGATGAAGATGGAGGTGTTTGTGGCAGTAGTGATTGAGATGGTGGTTGTTTTTGGTGGTGGTGATGGTTATGTTTTGGTGGTGGTGGTGATGTTTGTGGTGGTAGTGGTGGTGATGGTGGTTATTATGGTGGTGATGTTGCTAGTGGTGGTAGTAATGGTGGTAGATGGTGCTGATAATGGTGGTGATGGTGGTGGTGTTGATGGTGGTGATAGTGATGGTGATGGTGATGGTATTGATGGTTGTGGTGAAGGTTGTGGTGGTGGTGGTGGTGGTGGTGATGGTGATGGTGGTGGTGTTGGTGGTGATGGTGTTTGTGGTGGAGGTTATAATTGTTGTAATGGTGTTTGTGGTAGTGGTGATAGTGATGGTGGTGATGGTGTCGGTGGTGGTGGTTCTTATTGTGGTAATGGTGGTGTCTGTGGTGATGGTGGTGGTGATGGCGATTGTGGTCTTTCCGTTGGTGATGGTGATGGTTGTGTGTGTGGTGGTAATGGTTCTGTAGATGGTGGTGTTGGTGTTGGTGTTTAAGGTAGTGGTGATGGTGATGTTTGTGGTGGTGGTGTTTATTGTGGTGGTTACAGTGAAGTTTGTGGTGGTGATGTGGGTGGTGGTGTTTGTGGTGGTTTTGATGGTTATGGCGGTGGTGGTGATGGTGATGGTGGTGGTAATGTTGGTGATGGTGGTGTTTGTGGTGGTTGGGATGGTGATGGTAGTAATGTTGGTGATGGTAGTGTTTGTGGTGGTTGGTATGGTGATGGTGGTGGTGTTTGTGGCGGTAGTGATTGAGATGGTAGTGTTTGTGGTGGAGGTAATGGTAATACTTTAGTGGTGGTGATGTTTATGGTGGTAGTGGTGGTGATTGTAGGTGGTGATGTTTGTGGTTATGGTATTGGCGGTGGTGCTGCTGATAATGGTGCTGATGGTGGTGGTGATGGTGGTAATGGTGGTGTTGATTATAGTGATGGTGATGCTGATGGTTTTGGTGATGGTGGTGATAGTGGTGGTTAATGTGGTGATTATGGTGGTATTGGTGGTGGTGATGGTGATGGAGGAGGTGGCGGGGGATGATGGTGATAATGGTGATGGTGGTGTTGGTGGTGGTGTGTGTGGTGGTGGTGATGGTGGTGGTCGTGGTAGTGAAGGTGATGGTGGTGGTGATGGTGATGTTTGTGACAATCATTGTGATGGTGGTGTTTTTGTTGTTGTGGTGGTGGTGTTTGTGGTGTTTTAGTGGCGGTGGTTGTGATGGCAGTGTTTGTGGTGATGGTCATGATGGTGGTAATGGTGATGTTTGTGGTGGTGAAGTTTGTGCTGTTGGTAATGGTGATGGTGGTTGTGGTGGTGGTGATGGTGGTGTTGATGTTGGTGGTGGTGTTGGTGTTCGTAGTGGTGCTGATAATGGTGGTGATGACAGTGGTGATGTTGTGTTGGTGGTGAAGGTGTTGGTAGTGATTGTGGTGGTGTTGGAGATGGTGGTGGTAATGGTAATGGTTGTAGTGATTGTGAAGGTGATGGTGTTGGTGATGATGGTGATGGTTTTGGTTGTGGTATTGCTGTTGGAGATGGTGGCAGTGATGATGGTGCTGATGGTGGTAGTGATGGTGGTGCTGTGATGGTGATTGTGATGGTAATGGTGATGTTGGTGGTGAAAATGGTGTTGGTGGTGATTTTGGTGGTGATGGTGGTGCTGGTTGGTGATGATGGTGGTGATGCTGATGGTGGTGTTGGTGGTTGTTGTGGTATTGGTGGTGATGATGGTGGTTGGAATGGTGCTGTTTGTGGTGGTGGTGGTGTTAGTTGTGCTTTGGTGATGGGGATGGTGGTAGTGGTGATGCTGTTGATGGTGGTGGTGATGTTTTTGGTGTGGGTGGTGTTTGTGGTGGTGGTGATGCTGGTGGTGTTTTTGGTGGTGGCAATAGTGATGGTGTGGTGGAGATGGTGTGATGGTGATGGTGGTGTTTTTGGTGGTGATGATGGTGATATTTGTGGTGGTGGTGATGGTGGTGTTTGTGGTGGTGCTGATGGCGATGGTGGTATTTGTGGCGGTGGTGAGTGTAGTGTTTGTGGTGGTGGTGATGGTGATCGTGATGGTGATGTTTGTGGGTATGGTGGTTTTTTGGTGTTTGTGATGGTGATGGTGGTGATAGCGGTGGTGCTGGTGGTGGTGCTGGTGATGGCGATACTGGTGGTGATGGTGGTGGTATTGGTGTTGGTTCCGGTGATGGTGGTGGTGTTTGTGGTGGTGGTGATGGTGATATTTGTGGTAGTGGTGATGGTGGTGTGTATGTGGTGGTGGAGGTGGTGGTGAATGTGGTGGTGGTGTTTGTTGTGGCGGTGGCATGTGTGGTCGTGGTGGAGGTGGTGGTGTTTTTTGTTGTGGTGGCGTGTGTAGTGGTGGTTATGGTTATGGTTTGGTGGTGTTGGTGTTGGTGATGGTGATGTTTGTGGTTATTGTGGTGGTGGAGATGGTCATGGTGATTGTGCTCCTGATGGTGATGTTTTTGTGGTCATGGTTAGTGTGGTGTTTATGGTGGTGGTGATGGTTGTTGTGATGGTGATGTTTGTGATGGTGTTGATGGTTAATCGGGTGGTTGTGATTGTACTTTGCGTGGTGGTGATGCTAGTGGTGATTGTGGTGTTTGTGGTGGTGATGGTGGTTTTGATGGTGATTGTGGTGCTTGTGGTTGTGTGATGATAATGGTGGTGGTGTTTCTGGTGGTTGTGTTTGTGATGGGGGTGTTTGTGGTAGTGGTGGTGATGGTGGTGGTGATGGTATTGGTGATGTGGTTTTGACGATGATGGTGATATTTGTGGCGGTGGTGGTGATGTTGGTGGCGGTGTTGGTGTTGATGGAGGTGTTTTTGTTTGAGGTTATGATGGTGGTGATGGTGGTGTTTGTGGTGGTGATGGTGGTGGTGGTGGTGGTGATGTTTGTGGTGGTGATAGTGGTGGTGATGGTGTTGTTTTTATTGGTTGTGATGGTGATGGTGGTCTTTGTAGTCGTAAAGATGGTGATGGAGGTGTTTGATAAGGTGGTCATGGTGATGGTGGTGGTGTTTGTGGCGTTAGTGAATGAGATGGTGGTGTTTGTGTTGGTGATGTTTTGGTGGTGGTGTTGTTTGTGGTGGTAATCTTGGTGACAATGGTGGTGATGTTGTTGGTGGTGATTGTGGTGGTCATGTTGCTGGTGCCGTTGGTGGTAGTGATGGTGGTGGTGCTGATAATGTTGTTAATGCTGATGGTGGAGGTGATGGTTGTAGTGATAGTGATGGTGATGTTGGTGGTGGTGTTCATGGTCGTGGTGATGGTGGTAGTGCTGATAATGTTGTTGATGCTGATGGTGGTGATCGTGGTGGTGATGATAGTGATGGTGATGTTGGTAATGCTGGTGATGGTGGTGATCGTGAAGGTGATGGTGTTGGTGAGGGTGATTGAGGTGGTGGCGGTGATGATGGTGGTGTTTGTGGTGGTGATTATGTTGGAGATGGTGGTTGTGGTGATGGTGGTGGTTGTGTTTGTGGTGGTGATAGTGGTGTTTCTGGGGGTGGTGATGGTGGTGTTTGTGGTGGTTCTGATTGTGATGGTGATTGAGGTGGTGGTGGTGATGGTGGTGTTTGTGGTGGTGGTGATGGTGATGGTGATGAGGTTTGTGCTGTTTGTGTAGAAGGTGATGGTGTTGATGTTGATGGTTATGAAGGTGATGGTGATGTTGGTGATGGTGTTTGTGGTGGTGGTGATGGTATTTTGTTGGTGTTGTTTGTGGTGATGGTGATGCTGGTGTTTGTGGTGGTGATGGTAATGTTGGTGGTGTTTGTGGTGGTGATGTTGGTGTTTGTGGTTGTGGTGGTGGTGATGGAGGTGCATGTGGTGGTTTTTGATGGTGGCAGTGATGGTGACGATAGTGTTTCTGGTGGTGCTGATGGTTGTGTTTGTGGTGGTGCCGATGGTAATGGTGATGGTGGTGTGTGTGGTATTTTAGGTGATGGTGGTGATGGTGGTGGTTGTGGTGGTGATGGTGAAGTTGATGACGGTGTCTGTGTTGATGGTGGTGTCGGTGATGGTAGTTTTTGTGGTGATGGTGGTGATGGTTGTGATGGTGATAGTGAAGTTGATGATGGTGTCTGTGTTGATGGTACTGGTGGTTTTTGTGGTGGTGATGGTGATGGTGGTGATGGTTCTGTAGGTGGTGGTGGTTGTGATATTAATGGTTGTGGTATTGGTGTTTGTGGTGATGGTGATGTTTTCGGTGGTGATGGTGGTGTTTGTGGTGATGGTGGTGTTTGTGGTGTTGATGATGGTGTTTGTGGTGGTGGTGGTGGGGTTTGTGGTGGTGATTGTGATGGTAGTGATGGTGATTGTAATGGTGATGTTTGTGGTGGTGATGGTGGTTTTTGTGGTGATGGTGAAGTTTGGGTGGTGGTTGTGATGTTTGTGGTGTTGGTGATGTTTGTGGTGGAAGTGATGGTGTAGATGGTGTTGGTGGTGGTGATGGTGTGATGGTGGTGGTGCTAATGATGGTGGTGGTGATGGTGGTGGTTATGGTGAAGGTGGTGGTGATGCTGGTGGTGATGGTGTGGTAGTGTTGGTGGTGGTGTTGTTGATGGTGTTGTTTGTGGTGGTGGTGTTGGTGGTGGTGATGGTGGTTGTGATGATGTTGGTGGTGTTGGTGGTTGTGTTGGTGATGGTGGTGGTAGTGATGTTGGTGTTGGTGGTGGTGTTTCTGGTGGTGGTGTAGGTGATGGTGGTGGTGATTGTGGTGGCGGTGGTGATGGTGGTGGTGGCGATGGTGATGGTGGTGGTGAAGGTGGTGGTGGTGGCGGTGTTGGTTGTGGTGATGTTCGTGGTGATGTTTGTGGTGTTGATGGCGGTGATGGTGGTGTTTGTGGTGATGATTGTGATGGTGGTGGTGGTGTTGGAGGTGGTGATGATGGTGGTTTGGGTGGTGATGGTGGTGGTGTTGGTGGTGTTGGTAGTGGTGTTGGTGATCGTGGTGGTAGTGAAGTTGGTGTTTGTGGTGGTGTTGGTGTTGGTGGTGATGGTGATGGTGGTGGTGGTGTGCGTGGTAATGGTTGTGGTGGTTATTGTGATGGTGGTGGTGATTGTGGTGGCGGTGGTGATGGTGATGGTGTTGAATTGTTCTGACACTCATAAGCTAAGTGTTCTTTACTATTGAGATGGGGTAAAGGTGATGATGGTGTTGATGTTGGCATTGGTTATTGTACACATGATACATTTATTAGTGTGGTTTCCATACAACAAGGAACCCACTATTTGGAATTTTGTATAAAGGTGGTAAGGTAGTGGTAGTTATTGAGCACATAATCGTTTTGGTACTGAACGTTCCTGTTATCTATACACTAAAGACGCCCATCTATTGAGATTGGAATGATGGTAGTGGTGGTGGTGATATCAGATAATAGAGCCGGTGTATAATAACCTGGATTTGCATAAGCTAAAAGTATACACACTATTGAGATTCTGCTGAAGGTGGTGGTTTTGGTAAAAGTGGGTATTATACACATGAAAGAATTGGTGCTAAATAATCCTGGTGTCCTTAAATTAAAGGTATGGAGTTATGTACAGGTATATACAGATGATGGAGTATGTGTTGAATTAGACTGGTATGCGTACACTAATAGCACCCACACTATTGAGATGGGGTCAAAGGTGGTAATGGTGGAGGGACATAATAGATTTGGTGTTGAATGTGCCGGGTATCTATACACTGTAATATTCACAGTATTGAGTTTGGTTTGATGTTATTGGTGGTGATTATTGTACGAATGATGATCTGGTATCTGCCAACTAATGGTACCCACAGTATTGAGATTGAAATGAAGGTGTGGTAATTCTACAGCTAAAAATATTGATGTTGAATGGACCAGCTATCCGTAACTTGGAGGTTTCCACACTCTAAAGATTGGAATGAAGGCTGTAGTGGTAGTATACACATAATAGAACGGGTGTTGAATGAGCCAGTTACTCACATTATTGAGACTGGCAGAAACGTGAGGGTGGCGATACTGCTGAAATTTGATATTGGGATGAAGATGATGGTTGTTGTGGTTGGGGGCTTCGATGGTATAGATGTCAGAGCTAAGTGTTGAATGAGCCCAATATGCATGCTGTAATTAATGTCCTTATTGACTGAAAAATTCGTTATAAATAAAGTCTTTAAGGACACCGGGAAGTGAATTTTTGCGAAATTATCAATTTTTTATTTTCCATTTTAAAAAAAGTACAAATGTATGGCTTTAAAATGTAATAACGTATATATAACATGATGCATCACAGGAGCAACAAAGTATTTACATTGGTCATTTAAATATGGCAGTGCAAGGACACGCCCCCATTAACAACCTTGTGCCCAATGTGCTTGAATACTTCTTTCACTTAGAATATGTGAACTAACTGACTTAGAGACATGCGGTAAACTTCAGTGTGTGCATTGGCCATCCTGCTATTACGGCCATGTGCTGCCATCTCTCAACTTCCGTTTCCTACTTGGTAGTTTGAATTTTATGCCCTGAGCACTTGTGAATTGTGTGTAAACATTGAACTAGTATGGGTATTTAAGTCGATTTTCTTGCCAGATTATAATGGGAAGGGTGAAAGTATTTGGTAAACCTAAGTTTTATGTTAATCTGTATGTAAAAACAGTGCAGAAAATGTGGTAAGTAATGTAGAAGCTGCTTCTAGCAAAGGTGTCTCTGAGAGTTATTCTAAGAAAAAGGCAAAAGACCTGCCTGAGCAGAATGATAATCTTTTTGTGGTTGATTCAGAAGTGAATGAAGACGGTTATTTTATTATTAAGCTAGATTTATTGTGTAGCTTGCTCAACAACTGTGCAAAATGCAGGTTTTGTGGCAGTGAATTTAGTATTAAGTTAAATGAAGAGCAAAACAGTAGGAGCGATTTGGCCTCAAAATATGGTACCAAAAGTTATGCTATGACCTCACCATATCTTGGCTGTTATTTTGAGGTAAATGGTATGTAGGTATATGCATTGAGAGGAGTAGCACAGCTCAGACATTCTGTGCAATAATGGATTTGCCACCACCTCCCACAAGCCCAAAAATGCCTAGAGTTAATTAATATATTTGTCAGTGAAGTAGCGAAGGATTCCATGAAGAATGCAATAAAAGAAGTAGTGAATGAAAATGATAGTAATATTAATTTGACTGCTGCATCAGACGGATCATGGCAACATGGAGATCATTCATCTTTGAATGGTGTTGTAACAGTTGAGTTAGGGAAGGTGTTAGATGTATTTTGCCTTTCTAAGCGTCGCAATGTATGTCTTAGTAATAAGGAATGTAAAGAGCATGTCTGTTCAATTCATTATGTGAGCTCCAGCGGTGGAATGGAAGCTGCTGGAGTGAGTGTATGAAATGTTCAGTTGATCTGTCAGTCAGTGTGGAGTAAAACATGTCAATTATCTTGGAGACAGGGACTCAAAGCAATTCCAGAGGGATGTGCGAAGCAAAGTTTATGGGGATGACATTGATGTAACAAAATTAGAATGCATAGGATATGCTCAAAAGAGAATGAGTGCTAAATTTAGAACATTTTAAGTTAACATGAAAGGAAAAGTATTAGCTGATGGAAAACCACTTACAGGTCGTGGACGACCAGCAAATAATGAAATTGACCTTCTGTTACAGTATTATGGACTTGCTATAAGAAGGAATGTAAGCAAACGTGTAAGAGAAATGAAGCAGGGCATTTGGGCTATATATCTGTGTGTGTGTGTGTGTGTGTGTGTGTGTGTGTGTGTGTGTGTGTGTGTGTGTGTGTGTGTGTGTGTGTGTGTGTGTGTGTGTGTGTGTGTGTGTGTGTGTGTGTGTGTGTGTGTGTGTGTGTGTGTGTGTGTGTGTGTGTGTGTGTGTGTGTGTGTGTGTGTGTGTGTGTGTGTGTGTGTGTGTGTGTGTGTGTGTGTGTGTGTGTGTGTGTGTGTGTGTGTGTGTGTGTGTGTGTGTGTGTGTGTGTGTGTGTGTGTGTGTGTGTGTGTGTGTGTGTGTGTGTGTGTGTGTGTGTGTGTGTGTGTGTGTGTGTGTGTGTGTGTGTGTGTGTGTGTGTGTGTGTGTGTGTGTGTGTGTGTGTGTGTGTGTGTGTGTGTGTGTGTGTGTGTGTGTGTGTGTGTGTGTGTGTGTGTGTGTGTGTGTGTGTGTGTGTGTGTGTGTGTGTGTGTGTGTGTGTGTGTGTGTGTGTGTGTGTGTGTGTGTGTGTGTGTGTGTGTGTGTGTGTGTGTGTGTGTGTGTGTGTGTGTGTGTGTGTGTGTGTGTGTGTGTGTGTGTGTGTGTGTGTGTGTGTGTGTGTGTGTGTGTGTGTGTGTGTGTGTGTGTGTGTGTGTGTGTGTGTGTGTGTGTGTGTGTGTGTGTGTGTGTGTGTGTGTGTGTGTGTGTGTGTGTGTGTGTGTGTGTGTGTGTGTGTGTGTGTGTGTGTGTGTGTGTGTGTGTGTGTGTGTGTGTGTGTGTGTGTGTGTGTGTGTGTGTGTGTGTGTGTGTGTGTGTGTGTGTGTGTGTGTGTGTGTGTGTGTGTGTGTGTGTGTGTGTGTGTGTGTGTGTGTGTGTGTGTGTGTGTGTGTGTGTGTGTGTGTGTGTGTGTGTGTGTGTGTGTGTGTGTGTGTGTGTGTGTGTGTGTGTGTGTGTGTGTGTGTGTGTGTGTGTGTGTGTGTGTGTGTGTGTGTGTGTGTGTGTGTGTGTGTGTGTGTGTGTGTGTGTGTGTGTGTGTGTGTGTGTGTGTGTGTGTGTGTGTGTGTGTGTGTGTGTGTGTGTGTGTGTGTGTGTGTGTGTGTGTGTGTGTGTGTGTGTGTGTGTGTGTGTGTGTGTGTGTGTGTGTGTGTGTGTGTGTGTGTGTGTGTGTGTGTGTGTGTGTGTGTGTGTTTATTTCTCTGCAAGTGGGCATCACCCGGTGGCAGAGTTATATATGTATACAAGATATATAATCAATAAATCACAGCTGCCAGTTTATTGGTTTGTAAGCTAGATATAATAGTTATTTACAACAAATATGAAAACATTAATTTTTCTCTCAATTCAGATTAATTAATTTCATAATTAGAATCACCAGCCAATTTAACATTTGTATTTACAACAATATAAAATCACAAGCATTTCATTTAAGGAATATTTACAAAAATTGTCCAACATTAATATCAAGATTTTTCCTAAATTTCTTCAAAGACAGAGGACAACCTCGAAAGGCTGCTCCAGGCAATTCATTCCAGTCTTTTATGGTTCTATTAACAAAGGAGAACTTTCCCACGTCAGTTTTGTATTTTCTACCCTTAATTTTGAAAGGATGATCATTTCGTGCATAGTAAGTTGGATTTTCCAGTTTGTCAGTAACGTCCTCCCATGCGTTTAAGCCAGTATAAGCTTTAAATAAAGCACACAACCTCTGTTTCTCACGCCTGACTTTCAACGGCTCCTTTTTTATCTCCTCAGCGTTTGTAGGCCCAAAATATTTACCCCTTTTTATGAATTTTATAGCCCTTCTCGGATCTTTTCTAACGAATCAATTTGATTTACTCTATACGGGTCCCAACAAGTTACTCCAAATTCCATGACTGGCCGCACTAAGGACTTGTACGCAATTTCCCTTGACTTTACCAGAAATTACCCACTGACAGGAATCCCCAACATGGATTGTGTCCTAAGGGAGAAGATTTTGGTGTGGGTATCAGAAATCACAATCAACAAATCAACCATATAAACACAAACATTCTCTTCCTGAGGAAGTTCTCTTGGCTATAAAACCACTATTTAGGGAACTTTCTCAGGATGATTTGCTTAGCAGATGTTTGCATGGGCATACCCAAAATCCAAATGAAAGTTTTCAGCGTTTGATATGGGAAAGAATTCCAAAAATTGTGTAAATAGGTATGTATGATAGTGTGATTTGTTTTAATGATGGATCTAGTGGTGTGCTAAAATTTGTGTAAAAAAATGACCATCAAAATTGAAAATAAGAAGGCAGCATTTTTAAGAAATGATATGTGTCGACTCTCAGAGGCAAAAAAAGGCAGCTCAAATAATTTATAACAAAGCTAAGAACAGGAACAGGCTGCAAATAATACCAATGATGAGGAATATGGAGCTGGCATGTTCTGAAAAAATGAGTCAGCAGCCACATGGGTACTTCCTCTCGCAATGCAACAATGCTCGCACAGCTTACTGTCCATGCAGTAATGTCTTCCCGTCCAATACCAGGTTCCTTGACTGTTGGCTTTCCAGGTGCCCCTTTTTCACTACCTTGCAGGCAAAACTACCTCCTCGGTCAGGATTTATCTCGCAGATCTCTGGATGTTCATGTTGGCTCAGGATGAACACCTAATCTCGACCGAGTCGCAAAACCCTCGGGCCGACGCCGACCATATCCTCGTGGCTCCTAAGAGCATTTAATCACAATATCACATCCTTCGTCATGATCGCGACCAACACTCACAGACTCACAGTGCCCTGTCTCAGTGTCAACTCTAACAGGGCCTTCTTCTGCACATGCAAGATGTCGCACAACGCCATCACTAGTTGATAGGGCCAACTGGTTGTTCGTGTCGTCAAGACCTTCGTCATGACAGGTCACGACTGCACCTGTGTCTGCAATATCCTGCACAACCTCGCTTGTATCCAGCCTCTGTGATGGGGCCGTTGTCCACACTTCTGCCCAATGCACGTATTGTCACTTGAGGGGGTGGTGAAGATGGGCCCAAGATGCTCCTGTCACGCCTGTCCTTACTCGTTTCCCACCTACTCGTCTTGGTATGTACTGTCTTTCATTAGCTCACCTCGCTAGCCACATCCTCAGTACACACCACTTGAAGGTGGTTGTCGTCTCTGGATTGCTTCTCTCTCCCTTTCATAGCGAATACTCCTGGTTTTCGAGGTGGGCACAGCCGTTGTCTTGGCCGCCTGTATTCTAATTGTTGCCGTTAATGCCTCCTGGATTGTCTTATTGTTGCCTAACATTAGGAGCTGTCGTATCTCGTCGCCATGCACCTGGTCGACGAAGGAGTAGGCAACTTCCTGGGGCACATATCTATGTGGTAGGTTCACCAGGGCTTTGTTTATTTAGTCCTTCGGTGGCTAGAGAGATTTCCTACATCGTCTCCTGGCTGTTGCAGCGTCGGTTTAAGCTGACTGCGGTAGGCTGCAGCCAACAGATGGTTCACAAAAGTTTCTCAGGGGTCTCCCAGATCTCCCAGGATTTCGATCGCATTTAGTACTTCTGCCACCCACCCCTGGAGACTTCCTATCAGGTGTGCGACCTTCTCTTCTGCTGACCATCTGTTGTGAGTGACAATGGCAGCTAACTGTTGGCGTAAAACTTCGAAGTTTGACGACTGATCGTACTTGTGTGGATTGACGCGGGCAAATGTTGTTTGTTGTCCTGGGTCTTGACCTTCCGTTGGGCTCTTTACAACCATGGCGCTCAATACCTTGGTGCCGCTATCGACTTTTCCCTTCAGGGCATTAAAGCATTCTCCAAAGTCTTTCAGGGCATCAAAACGTTTTCGACCTGTCCCAAGGTGTTAACGGGTTAGCCAAGTGCTTTCGTTATTTTGCCCAACTCTTCATATTTTTCTCACACCGGCCAGTCTTTCTTTGAATTTCGTCGTTAATTTCTTCTTCAGGTTCTTCGTCACCAATTTACAGTCGTTATTTCATTTCTCATTTTCTCCTTGCCAGATTCCAGCTTCTCCACTATCATCTTCTCCATTCCAGTTTGTATTCCCTTCATACAGACAAGAACCTTTCATCTTATCCATTTCAGTGTAGATATCTGACCCCAGTGTAACAAATGGTTTATTGGTCAAAAACCTGGTTAAAAATGAAGTATTTAATTCACTGTTGCAAATAATTCACTTGATGCTTCGACGCATAGACAGTTGACGACCTGCACGTCATCGCGCACTCACACTCCCATCAACCATAACTCACTACTCACTACACACACACGGCTTGCAATTGTTACGTCTTTTTATAGCTAAAAATGAGGTCACAGATCTATCTGGAACATTAGGGGACCTGAAGGTTCTAGAAGAGTCTGAAAAGACATGCTTAATAGCCTCCGGTTACAACCAAGCTGCATTTTCTCTGTATCACATTTCTAGGTCTACAAATCCCCTGACCCACATACTAAGCTGAACATGAGAGTGGCTATCACAATACACTGGAGGTGCAGTTATTATGGAGATGTGGATGAATTGTGGTACAGATGGTTGTGGTGGTATGGATAATAGAGCTTGTGTTGAATCAGCCTAGTATACATACTCTAGAGTTATGCATGCTGTTGAGATGTATAAATGGTGATGATACAGACCTGCATCCATACACTAAAGGTATCCACACTACTGAGATTGGAATGAAGGTTGTAATTATAGAAATGTTAGAGCTGGTGATGATACAGGCTGGGTCCATTTACTGAAGGTATCCACAATTGTGTTTGGGATGAAGATGATGATGGCACACACAGATGAGCCTAGCATCCATATACTAAAAGTATCCACAATTAAGTTTGGGATGAAGGTGTTGATGGCATACACAGATGAGCCTAGCATCCATATATTGTAGATATCCACAATTGAGTTTGGGATGAAGGTGATGATGGCATACACAGATGAGCCTAGCATCCATATACTGAAGATATCCACACTATTGAGTTTTAGATGATGATAGCATAGACAGATGAACCTAGCATCCATATACTGAAGGTATCCACACTATTGAGTTTGGGATGAAGGTGATGATGGCATACACAGATGAGCCTAGCATCCGTATACTGAAGATATCCACACTATTGAGTTTGGGATGAAATTGATGATGGCATAGACGAATGAGCCTAGCATCTATATACTGAAGATATCCACACTATTGAGTTTTAGATGATGATAGCATAGACAGATGAACCTAGCATCCATATACTGAAGGTATCCACACTATTGAGTTTGGGATGAAGGTGATGATGGCATACACAGATGAGCCTAGCATCCGTATACTGAAGATATCCACACTATTGAGTTTGGGATGAAATTGATGATGGCATAGACGAATGAGCCTAGCATCTATATACTGAAGATATCCACACTATTGAGTTTTAGATGATGATAGCATAGACAGATGAACCTAGCATCCATATACTGAAGGTATCCACACTACTGAGTTTGGGATGAAGGTGATGATGGCATAGACGGATGAGCCTAGCATCAATATACTGAAGGTATCCACACTATTGAGTTTGGGATGAAGGTGATGATGGCATAGACAGATGAGCCTAGCATCAATATACTGAAGATATCCACACTATTGAGTTTGGGATGAAGGTGATGATGGCATAGACAGATGAGCCTAGCATCAATATACTGAAGGTATCCACACTATTGAGTTTGGGATGAAGGTGATGATGGCATAGACAGATGAGCCTAGCATCCATATACTGAAGGTATCCACAATATTGATTTTGGGATGAAAGTGATGATGGCATAGATGGATGAGCCTAGCATCTATATACTGAAGGTATCCACACTATCGAGTTTGGAATGAAGGTGATGTAGGCAGAGATGGATGAGTCTAGCATCCATATACTGAAGGTATTCACACTATTGAATTTGGGATGAAGATGATGATGGCATAGACAGATAAGCCTAGTATACATATAGTGAAGGTATCCACACTATTGATCTCGGGATTAAGATTATGATGGCCTAGACAGATGTGCCTAGCGTCCATATACTGAGGATATCCACACTATTGAGTTTGGAATGAAGATGATGATGCCAGAGACAGATGAGCCTAGCATCCATATACTGAAGATATCCACAATTGAGTTTGGGATGAATATAATGATGGCATAGACAGATGGGCTTAGCATCCATATACTGAAGGTATCCCCACTCTTGAATTTGAGATGAAGATGATGATGGCATAGACAGATGAGCCTGGCATCCATATACTGAAGGTATCCACACTATTGAGCTTGGGACGTAGGTGATGATGGCATAGACGGATGAGCCTGCATCCATTTACTGAATGTATCCACACTATTGCGCTTGGGATGTAGGTGATGATGGCATAGACGGATGAGCCTAGCATCCATTTACTGAAGATATCCACACTATTGAGCTTGGGGTGAAGATGATGATAGCATAGACAAATGAGCTAAGCATCCATATACTGAAGGTATCCACACTATTGAGCTTGGGATGAAATATGATGATGTCATACAAGATGTGCCTGGCATCCATATACTGAAGATATCCACACTATTGATCTGGGGATGAAGATGATGATGTCATACAAGATGAGCCTGGCATCCATATACTGAAGATATCCATACTATTGATCTGGGGATGAAGATGATGATGTCACACAAGATGTGCCTGGCATCCATATACTGAAGATATCCACACTATTGAGCTTGGGTTGAAGATAATGATGGCATAGAAGATGAGCCGGCATCCATATACTGAAGATATCCACACTATTGAGATTGGGATGATGGTGATGATTGCATAGACAGATGAGCCTGCATCCTTTTACTGAAGATATCCACACTATTGAGCTTGGGATGAAGATGATGATGGCATAGACAAATGAGCTAAGCATTCATATACTGAAGGTATCCACACTATTGAGCTTGGGATGAAGATGATGATGGCATAGACAGATAAGCCTGTCATCCATATACTGAAGATATCCACATGATTGAGCTTGGGATGAAATATGATGATGGCATACAAGATGAGCCTGGCATCCATATACTGAAGATATCCACACTATTGAGCTTGGGATGAAGATGATGATGGCATACAAGATGAGCCTGGCATCCATATACTGAAGATATCCACACTATTGAGCTTGGGATGAAGATGATGATGGCATACAAGATGAGCCTGGCATCCATATACTGAAGATATCCACACTATTGAGCTTGGGATGAAGATGATGATGATATCCACACTATTGAGCTTGGGATGAAGATGATGATGGCATACAAGATGAGCCTGCATCCATATACTGAAGATATCCACACTATTGAGCTTGGGATGAAGATGATGATGGCATACAAGATGAGCCTGCATCCATATACTGAAGATATCCACACTATTGAGCTTGGGATGAAGATGATGATGGCATACAAGATGAGCCTGCATCCATATACTGAAGATATCCACACCTTTGAGCTTGGGATGAAGATGATGATGGCATACAAGATGAGCCTAACTTCCCTGGTGGTGGTGATAGTAACAGTGGCACTGCTAGTTATTTAACAGATGATACAGTTGTTTTTGAATGATGCGGGTATTAAGGCACAAGTTGGGACCATAATGAACATGAGACAGCTAATAATGCATATAAACAATGGCGTGAGCCATAATTTCAACAGGCTGTTATCCAAGAGGGACTATTAGGAATTAGAAAAATGAAATATATTCTAGTTTTGTCAATTGTCTTAGCTTTATTATTTTGTACAACTTAACACACTGTTTTATTTAATATATTTGATATGCTTATTCATTCAAGACTATTTAAATACATTATGTCCAAATACTTTGTGAATAAACAGTGCATACTTTTGTACTAAATTTATGCAGTATTTCCTATCAAATTACATGTATATGCTGTTTGTGCATATGTTGAATCCCTTGATAATAAAAGTTATTGCATGAACCTGTTAGTATAAGGTGTTTACATAGTTTCTTTTGCAGTTTTTGTTTATTTACTTAGCATGTAGTTTTTAAAAAGTTTATTAAAAGAAGAAAAACAAATAATTACTATACTGTACTGTGAAAATGTGTTTCTTAAATTAGTGCCTATATTTACATTTTTAAGTATACCTATTTAAGGAGCTTTTAATTGCAAGAAAATATCTTGTGAATGAAAGAGTGTGCTCCAAAGTGGCTAAATGAAGACTATACAGTTTGGTACTAGCATAAATTTATACGGTCTTAATACTGCTATATAATACAGATCACTATTCATTTAAAATAAGTTGTTCTATGCAGAAATCTATGAAGACTTGTTTGGTATTTGTAACATTTTATTTTTCTTAGATATATTATAAGTTTTTAAAGGCAATAAGCACTAAGATATGATATCTAGAAATGTTCATAAAAGTTATTTTAAGAATTATGTTTACTTTATTTAATACCAACATTTTTTATGGACAGAAGCATATTTTTATTGAATTAATGTTAAAGTACCATTTTTATGCACTTTTCTAAATGTTGTTCAGTTTTATTTCTGATACATGTTGAGAATATTGAGCTGGTGAATAACTGAGTGAGCGAATGAATCTGAAAGCTGCAAGGCATGAGCATATTAAGTGCTGCATTTAACAGCAATGGAAGACTAACCAGTTGCCATTCATGTATTGAGAAGCCTCCAGGGAATTATTATTATTGTTATTATTATTATTATTATTATTATTATTATTATTATTATTATTATTATTATTATTATTATTATTATTCTTGTTATTATTGTTGTTATTATTGTTGTTGTTATTCTTCTTCTTCTTATTATTATTATTACTATCACTATCATTATCATTATCAGAAAGCCTTTTTGATTTCCCACACTACCTGTTTAAATGGCTACAGTGAATTAAATTTACTTGTATTATTTACCTACACACTATTATGTAAGCATTGTTGGAAGGCAGAAGAAATTAGTTTTAAACATCTCTTCTTTAATAAGAGGTCTCTGTATTAAGTACAATTTTCTACTCAGTATAAAAGAAATGAATGCAATTTCATCTAAGTAAAATTTATCCCAATAGATTCTTTTGTTTCTTTTTTGTTGGTATTTATTGTTTATTTTATTATTTTTTTTCTTTGGTAAAAGAATATTGTGGTAAAACAAATTTACTATTATACACAAAAAGAAGATAATATGGCTTGAGTCATAGTTCAGATGCATGTTGTAAGCCATTAAATGGTTCTCGGTGCTGAAGTGCCATTGTGCAATCCACGTGCGCCATCCAGAGTAAGTCCTTAACTGTTGCTTGATGCATAGAGTACACAGCCATGACCACGAGCACATGCATGATGTTATGAGAATTAAGGTACATGTCAACTGTGCCAGGAAACCATTTCTCTGGGATATGCATTGCTCCTATAGCACCACCAAGGGCTGATACTGCATCCTGAAAACCAAAATTCTCGTCATGATATCATGGAAATACAATGGTGATAACATTAGAATGATTCATGTATTATTATTAAGTTTAAAATCTAAATATGTATTTCTCTTACTAATTTGGTTCTTTATTCATTTTAACAGTTCTTTACAAAATGTGGTTTTCATCAATTTTCAGTATCACATTACACACGCAGAAGCAATGAAATATCATGGTGCATAATGTGTTTAGGTATCAGGGTCCCACCAAAAGTTTTAACAATGGATACAATAAAATATTAAAAGTTTAGATCTGATCATTGTATGTTTTCAAACTATTCTCCATTGGATTCTATATACCGTCTCGTCCTTTCAAATGTTGAACAACATTCTCGTTTGCACAGAGTACTAATACATTCTTTGTAAGAAGCTATTGTAGCTTCAGATTACTCAAATTTTTTCCTAGATTTGGGGAATGGAGAAAAGTTGCATGGGGCCAATTCTAGACTATAAATGATAGGTCAAACTTGTGACTCCTGCAGAAATTGAGATTTTTTTTGTGCAGTGTAGGCACAGACATTGTCATGGTGCAACAAAATTTCAAGGATGCAGATATTTTGTGGTATACCATCTGGCAATAAAAGTGTTTTGTCCCTCATGAAGAATCATCACAATGTGGCCTCTTGCTGACTTGAAGTACCAACTTGGACCTCATAGGCTCACCATCTGGTATGGCCATGGTCCCAGACAAGGTTAGGCCTTGAGAAATTGTTCTCTCCTGAGGGACAAATGAGAAGTGTGTAGTTTATTCAGGTTTTGCTTTTACTACCAGTTAGTCAGAGGTTTCTCCAATATTGCAAAACAAACACTGGACACACATTTGATAAGAACTGCATCACCCAATGTGAGCTCCTGGCAGTAGTGAAGGCACTGGGTCACTTTCACAAGTACCTGTTTGGTCGGCCATTCCACCTTAAGGCTGACCATCCTGCCCTCACCTGGCTCTTAAATTTCAAGAACCTGGAGTGCTCAACAGTCCATTGGATTCAGAGGCCTCAAGCATAATGGTTTACATCAGAATGTTGGAAAGGAAGCAGTCACTTCAATGTGGATGCCATGTCCAGATGACCCTGTCCAGAGGAGTGCGGTCACTGCACTGATGTTGAAGAGAAGGAACATGCTGTTGCTGTCAGAGTTATTTCAGGAGTGCCTGCAGCTGGATGGGATAGCGCAGGTCTGAGGAGGGAACAGCTGCTGGAGGCTGACTTGGGGCCTCTCCTGGGAGAAGTGGAGGCAGGGACTAGCCCAAGCTGGGAGGACATCACAGTCAGGAATAGCGTGTAAGAGTCCCAATGAGCCCAATGGGCCTCATTGAAGATCAAGGATGAGGTAATGTTCAGAGTATGGGAGTCACCTGATGGGAAGACCCAGAGACTGCAGCTGATCCTCCCTCGGAATAAGGTTGTGGAAGTCCTGGAGGAACTTCAGGAGGACATTTGGGACCCAACTAAAGCATTGACAAGCTCAACAATGGTACTTCTGGGTGAGCCTGAGAGGTGGTGCTGCCAATGTCATGTATGTGTGGCAAATTACGGCTGACGTACCTGCAGGAGCAGCCCTTTACTGTGTAGTCATTGACGTAGCTGGGTCAACAATATCTGTTGGTGGCCATGGATTATATCACTAAGTGGCTGCAGGGGTACAGCATTCCTAACCAAAAGGCCAAGGCCATCGTGAACTGCATTGTAGAAAAACTCTTTTGTTGCTATAGGGTGCTGTTAGAGCTTTACAGCAATCAGATCATCAGCTTTGAGTCGAACCTGATGAGGAAAACACTGGAGTGACTCGGAGTGCACAAGAGGCTCACAACACTTCTGCACCCTCAACAAGACAGCATCAAGAATCTAGAAGAACATTTAAGGAAGGTTGTGGCCAATCACCAAATCACAAAGCTGCCTATTTTCTTGCTTGCCTACTGCTCATCAACTCATGACAGCACTGGGTTCACACTGGCCAGTTTGGTCTTTGATAGAGAGCTGCATTTACCATGTAACCTGATGTTTGGGAGTCTTCCTGCGACAGGGTCTTGAAGACCGATTTCATATCATGAACGAGATGGCCCATTAAACATGTAGGTAGCAGGCGACCAGATGGACACCCATTTGACCAGCAGGTCAATAGCTGAGTTTTCCAGCATGGCGATCTGCTATTGCCCTATCCATACCAAGAGGCATTGCTCCAAACTTCAGCAGGCAGCAAGGGCAAACAGAATACCCCATCCAGAAGCTGGAATACACTTGGATCATCTAGCCTGCTACAAAGGTACTGGTCGGTTCGGCTCATGTTTGCAGATTCCTTGGAATGTGGTAAACACAGGAAGAGTGATGCACAGTAGCTAGAAACTGGAATGCAACAAATCATTGCAATTGACACATGACAGCAGCTTCTGCTTCTAGTAACTTCCATTGGCATAAGAGTTGCTGTAGCATGGGAAAGCCATCCATCAACTATCTGCATGTCCAAGTTTTGAGTGAGTTGTTTGCAGCAGTGGCATAAGGATAATTATTTTGTAACCAATTTTGAAGTAAACACTTTTATTACAATATGCTCAAAGAAGAGATCAACCCAACAGAAATAAATTAGGCATTCACATGTTCAGATCTTTAAGGAATGATTAAGTATGCTTTGGGGACTGATGGAGCTGGAAGCAGGGAAGAAATAAATACCCTCTCATGAAGTTCATGTTCCAACATTGAGCAAACCAAGGATGATAATTTATAATGTTTCTCATGACATTAGAAAGTGCCAAGGAAACAATTTGAATTCAAAATCCAGAACTGAACTTCAATCCCACAGAAACTACCCTGAAATTATTTTTTAAAATAAAATTAGGACAAAAGGACATGGTCATTAAAGTAGAGTTTCAGTCACGAAAGAAACTTTTTCAAAGAAAATTGAAGATTGGATGCAAGATGTTGTAGCAAATATATGTTTCAAGTGTAGCAAGTTTACTCATGACCATCGCAACTGCCAGGGCAAAGAAACCTGACCTCTGTGTGGCCAATACAAATGTATCAGTTGTATTCCAACTGAGCAAGGTCTGTCCCAGTTGTCCATGTGGGGACAAGCTCAAGAGTTAAACAAAAATAAAATGTTTGCAACTTAACCTATAAACTGCTGCACATAATCTTGCATAAATACCAGCATTTATACAAGAACCTTAAATAAAATGTTAAATAACATGGTGGGATTCACAAAAAGGTTTTAATATTTTTAGCTATAGTAATGGCAGGAGTAGATCAATCATTTATAGTAAACAACAATAATATCAACATATTTGCAACAGTAAATTTTCAGATGAAGATTCCATTAGTTGTGTAGTTTAGCTACAAAGCATTCAAACTTCTAGGTGCCAGCATATACTTCAATATTGAATTGTAAGTTGAACACGATAATAAAATGCAAAATGTTATAACCCTTTTAGTGTCATCCCGAATAACAAAATGCAAGCAATTTTAAAGCAGAGTACTGGGTTTTAAATTATTAGTAATAAAATGAGTAGTAAATGACATAGAAAGCTGAATCTTTTTTCATTTTAGTAAACTCTTATCTACTGTACAATGTGCATTATATGGATGAGAAGTCTCTTTAATATTTAAACAAATTTAAAATCTAAGGAAAAGTTTGAAAATAAAATAAAGAATCCCAAAGTAAACAAGTAGTAGAAGTAATATTCAAATGTTCTGGGGCTTTAATTTGTCACCATTCACTTGTGTGCTTCCCAGCAGTCTTCACCAATCTTGAATGGTGCCTCAACTATTTTTTGAACATTGGTGCAGAGAGCCAGATGGTCCTTGTTCATTATTGTGTTATGTTTTTGCAAATGATGCAGTGTGGAGAGGCTATTAGTTTAATTGGCAATCATGGTCAGTTTCAAGTCGAAATGATGCAGCTGGAATGTTTGGTATTATATTTGGGTTTAGTAACATCTTCCATATTTTGGTTTTGCATTGTTTTTTGTTTTGTTCTGCTATATGGGATTTTGTTTTCATCTTAATGTTGAGTTGCACTGATTTATAAGACAGATAATTTAGCTTATGTTGTTGCATAAGTGTCAGCATATCAGCTTTCTCATTACCTTCCAGACTACAGTGCTCTGGAATCCATTGTACAACAGCATTGTTGTTTAAATTTGTCAACATCTTGATATATTTCTTGATTTCAATTATCCTTTGATGTTGTATTGTCTGGTTGTGTGTATAACTGAGCTAGAGTCTGAGAGTATTGCAGTATTTTGGAAAGAATTTATATGTAGAAACAATTATTGTAAAACTGTCAGTATTGCCTGTAATTGCCATCACAGTGTGTGGTAAATTTTCCTAAAGATGTATAAAATGAGAACAATTTGCTCGTTATTCCTGCTGCTACTGCTTCTCTGTGTAGACAAGAAGCCATGTTTGTTCTGGCTATCTAATATTAATTGTTTCACTATGGTTTGGCTTGATTTCTTCTGTTAAATTTAATGAACAGTTGCTGCTGTCAAATTGAGGAGTTGATACTGGGGCTATGAGTTTTTGTGCTAAATCTGGTATTTCATATTTCTCTCTCATCTGTAATATTGTTTGAATGAAACCTACTTGGGCTTTTAGATGTCTATTATGATTTATTCCAGTACTTCTGATATTGAAGTCTTCTTAGTTTTTCATATAGCAAAATTCCTTTTTCCTCAATGTCATACTGTAGTTGCATTGCCAGTATTGGTGTTGTCTTAACTGCACAAGTAAGTATTTGCAAAGCCTGATTTTCAACTTGTTCCAACTTGTGTGCATGGTTGAGGGACGTAAACTATAATTTCAGATGCGTAATGTAAAAGGATTTTACATAAGATTTATATGTTTGCCTTAAGGTTGATGTTGAGCAACCTCTTTTTGTGGCAGTGAGTCTCTTAATAAGTTTTAGTCTTTTTTGCGCTCATTCACAAGTTTTCCATGTTAATTTCCAGTCCAGCTAGATTCCTAAACATTTGGCTTCATTTGTTTCCTGTATGGGTGTGTTTTGTTTAATGAGATTTGAATCTGTGGGGTTCTATGCTTTATAGAGTAAACACCTGAAAATATGATTTTGTAGGACTTATGGTATTTAGATTTTCTTAACGCCATATTGCTAACTCTCCAAAATAATCAATAATTAGGCATACAATCCCTTACTTTACAGAATGTTCAGGCTAATGAAATGAAATTACAGGTATTTCTTTACCAAAACAGCATTATGGTTTGGTCTGCTGGTTTATTTTTTAAAATACAAAAAATGAATTCATGTAACCTGAAGGCTGCAAACTGCAAAAATCAGCAAAAACACACACATGTATGCACACGCGCGTGCACACACACACACAATAAAACTAATAATGAAAATGGCATAAAGCAATGGGATACATATGTAACATTGATTACTGTAAAATTTAGCACTTGTGTTGTTGCATAGCTGAAGGGCTGGTTAACATCATCTGGTTACACCACCATAAATCCATTTTGAAAAGTACACTGATTATTTGCATGCATACAAGGGCCATTGTTCTCAGATGCATTGTCATCGCTGAAGCTAGAATTACCTCTCTTAGGTCAAAGTCAGAAACTGTTTGATCAAAGTTTGAAAATTACTTGCTTTCTTCTAATATATCGCAAACTGCAGCTGTTACTTCCTCTTTGGTTCATAACCTTTTGCTAGACAACATCATTTTGCAACCAACATAAACAAACACCGCTAGAGAAATTAAATTTGGAGCTAATTTAGTGCTTTGGACTGCAAAGCTAATGCCCTGAAATGCTCCAGAAAGACTAACACTATGACAGAAACTACACGTTCTCTCCCACTGGAAACAGTTAAAACTTGTGAAAATGGTATCACAATTAGATCATAACTGGCACTAAATGGGAGAACTTCACTCAAACAAATGGCTTAATACTTTCCAAAGACAGTAATTCATGAAGCTAATTATGGCCAAACGAAATGGTAAAACCTTAAAAGAGTTTTACCTAATCAGTACATTAATCCCCATAAATGATAACTATGAACCAACTTTTGAAATTCTAGATTAGCACACATTACAGTTAAGTAAAAATTGCCATTAATGACAAAGTTTAGCTAGAGTACATGGTAGGAAAAAAGTGGAGATACAGCAACAGTCCATAAAAGATGAAAGGAGAAAATGTGACTGTTTCTAGTTTTAGTAACATTGCAAAATTCATAGTAATCATAGAATAGAACTGATACTCAATGTGGCAACAATGGTAACAAACCTAGGTACTGAATCCTGAGAAATTGTTTACAAAGCCACAATCAACATATTTTACTAATGAAAAAATTCATCGAATTAATAGAAAAAAAAGTCATTCAATATTTGTTTAAATATATAGGGTATGAGATTTATAAACATTGTTACAAAGAATATAAGAGACAACATCATGTATAGAAAACAAAACTGGGCTTGTTGGCCGTGGTCCACTGGGCTTCACCAGACGTTTCGCCTGCATCTGCAGCAAGCCTCTCAGTAGCGACAAGCCTGATTTTGTTTTCTATAACTGATTCTAACACCAGCCGTGAAAGCCTTTGAATATTAATGAACATCATGTACTTTAGAATTTTAAACTTAAAGGATTACAGATCAGATTTCAAGCCCAAACATTTTGAAAGCTTATTAACAATGCTATAAAAGCCAAACTCTATGCTCAAAATATAGAATTGTATTGGCATTGAAAAGCAAAATGAGATATACTGGAAGTAAGAGAAATAACACTAGTGCATAGGGAAGGAATATACAGCATAGATAAATCTATACAAAACAACTAAAGAGGAAAATAAAGTATAACGTAAATGTTGACAAGTAGCAAGGATTGGAAAGCAGTTTACATATGAAATGGTTATAAGGTAAACTAGTATGCTTCTTCCTTCATTTCCAAAAAAAGCTTTTGACTATTTTCAACAAAATAGTTAAAATTCTCATACCACCTGAAATCTTTTAAACTGTTTGGCTAATTTACATGAAGCTGGCATATGGAAATAGTCATGTACAGTGACCACAATGGAAATCTTTACATTTTAAATGCAAGGAAAATCTTTACATAGAGATTGTGCTCTTCTCCCACCACTATACAAGCTGCAGATCACATGATTCTCTAGTGCATGGCAGCAACTTGCTTACTTTAGCAGTTGAGGTCTAAGTCTGCCTCTGGTATTTGCTGTGTTTTTTTCATCTGAGTGCTGTTTTTGAAGGTGTGTATTTCTGCATCTAATACATAAAATGGGACGCAAGAAGCTCACTGCTGAGGAGAACACTCGTGCTTTAACTCTGTTAGAGGTAGTTACTTCTGTAATTCGTGTGGCTGCTGATGTAAAGCTTTCAAAACAAGCTATTTACGACCTAACAAAAAGCAGCAGCACCACCTTTGTCATGTGGCACCTCACCAAATCAAAAAACAGGCTCAGGCGGTAAACGGAAGACTTCACCAAGGACCTAAAACGTGAAGTGATGGCTAATCCATGGATTATAGTGGCCGGGTTAAAGAAGAATCATCCAGACCTGCTCAACATACAACCATTCAGCAACGGCTTCAAAAAGACCTAGGTTTACCAATTCGGCGTGCTGCCAAGACTCGTCTAACTAAAGCTATGATAAAGAAAAGAGTAAATTTCTCCAAAACATATCAGCACTGGAATCAGAGGACTGGCGCAAAGTAATGTTTTCTGATGAAAGCACTTTCAAATTGGTCAGAGGAAAGTCCAAAAAGGTGAGAAAGCCAAAAAATGTGTCATGGTATGATCCAAAATTTACCATCAAAACTGAAACATTAAGAAAGTGTGATGGTATGGGGTGCTTTTAGTGGTAATTATGGTAGAGGTAGCTTGTACTTTCTCCCTAAGAACATAACAATGAAGGGAAGTAAATATTTAGAAGTGTTGCAACAATATTTGGTCACGTTTTGCCCAATTCATCAGTGTCAGTACTTT
Organism: Hymenopus coronatus; assembly: GCA_030762935.1. Classification (NCBI taxonomy): domain Eukaryota; kingdom Metazoa; phylum Arthropoda; class Insecta; order Mantodea; family Hymenopodidae; genus Hymenopus; species Hymenopus coronatus. The sequence goes on along the minus strand of CM060900.1, from coordinate 3,349,056 downwards.
ATGCATGATGGTGCTCCTGCTCATAGAACAAAATTGGTTCAGAAGTTCCTAAAAGACAATAATACACCTGTATTTGACTTGCCTGGTAGCTCTCCCAACCTAAATCCAATAGAAAATACTTGGGATCAAATGAAAGATAAAATAGAAGACCTGCAATCATCAAATATTAAGGAGCTGCAGGAGGTTTTGAAGATATGGGTGGAAATGGACAAAAACTATTTTGAAAGTCTAGCAGACTCGATATCTAGTAGGCTCCTGAAAGTGATACAAGTTAAGGGAAATATGACCAAGTACTAATTGTATGGAGAAGTTAAAAATAAAGTCATGCAAAGTCAGTGTTTGCTGTTTTTATTACCATGTGATGATTTCCATTGAGGCAACTGTACAGGTATTTCAAAAATTATATCAACAACACTGAAAGTGACTGCAACTTTCTTATTTTAAATGGTACTTCCTATATTTATTTGTCGATTTTTAGTATATTCAGATGTTACTCTTCAATAGTTTTTCAATAAGTCCTGATGATAGAAAAAACAGAAAAAAAAAAAAAAAAAAGCAAAACAGATGAAAAAGAAAAAAGAAAGGTAGTTCATCTTCAAATCCTGTGTTTGAACTGGTAACCATCAGCAGCTTGACGGTATGATAGTTGATAACAGAAACCATTTAAGAAATAACCAGGAATTAGGAATGTCTGTCATTGCTTCCATTATTTAATGCTCCAGATCTTTAAGCTTGGGGTATATTTCCATATTTCACTGCCTTTGACCTGTAAAACGAAGTCCAGAGGTGGCAAATTTGGCGATCTTTCTGGCCACTCTATGTGACCTTTGCTACCAATCCATCACTATGGAAAAACTTGGTCTAAGTACTGGTGAACAATCAGTTCATCATGAGCGTCCATCTTGTTGGAAATATGTAAGTTTTGGATTTGATGGTTGACTGGGTCTTCATTTTCTGTCAGGATTGTCCTCTGAAAGTTCAGCAATAATTTGAATTTTATAAGGATGTTCCCTGGCACTTTTAAGGCTTTTCATCTTGGAACTTTGGCTTATATTGGATTCTAAAGCCAAATTTGTTATACTAGAGTTGGATTTTCTTGTACACAGAGTAAAGCATCCAAGTAACAATTTTTATCAGTTGTACTTTTTGGGTAATCTAATCTTGGTAAGTGCTTTATGCTTCAAGTTTAAGTAAATTTTCTTACAATACCTGTAACCATTGTATATGGAATTATTGGAACACAATCCAGATGCATGTTCTTAAATAATCAGAATAACAAAATCTAGATTATACCATTTAAAATAAGAAGATTGCAGTTATTTCAGGTTAAACTATAAGCAGCAAAATATTTTAATGTAATTTTTGAGCTCCCTGTACATGACATTCTCTGGACACCAAGTTTTGTGTTTTAATCAGCCATATATTTGAAAAGTTAATGAGACATGGCACACGGTTCTTGCCCGCCCAATAACTGCCACATATATGTGAGAGCACCGCTTTTGATGGTGGTTTCCGTCCCATCCTGGATCTATTGTCACATCTGCATGAGTGAACACATGTGTGATTGGTTGCCACTTTACAAGGTGCTTTTAACTTATAACACCTCCCATTTTTTTTCTCAGAACTGGAATGAGAGCGAAACATGCAGTTTGTTTTAAAGTAAGTGGGCACTCTTTTGTTAATGCATGAGAGAAATGGCAGCATCGTGGGAACGTCGAGAGTGAGGATTGGTATACTTAAAATGCCGATGTTTTCGTTACATGATGAGCATGTAATCATTAATTTTCTCCAGTTACATCAATAGAAATTCATTGCCAGTGAAATGAGACATGTGTGTTTGTGGCTGAAGATCGTGTGACAACAAAGCTTGGACATGACCGTGGAACAGATTACCTCCACAGTTGTCATTTTCATGGGATCAGCGCACACAATGCAAAAAGTGTCCTCCAGGTGGGTGCCATGAATGCTGACAGATGACACAGTAGCTTTTTTTTGCAAACAACTTTAAAGTCATTCCTCATGCTCCCTACTAACCTAACCTGGCTCCCAGCAACTTCTGGTTGTCTCCAACGATGAAATACATCTCTGTGGCTGCTATTACATCAGCAATTTTCCAGTGTCACAACAGAACACTCCTAAAGAAATGTTCGCAGAGGCCATTGAATCATGATGTAAAGGTTGAGAAAAATGTGTGGCTGCAGGGAGATTAAGTCAAGAAGTGATATAAATTTCATAATTTTTGTGTGATTAGTTAGTGAGAAAAAAAATTGGAGGTGTTATAAATTGAACGCACCTTGTACAACAAAACAAGGCATTGTTGCACCTGTGTGTGGTTTACTCTTACTTAATGACCTCCACAGTTGGAAGTTTCTGGCAAGTCATCAACAGCTATAAAACGGAGAGCAAAAAGCATCATAAGTCAGTTTCAAGAGTGAAATTGGACTGAGCAGTAGAAACTGCGAAGCAATCAAGGGATTATCATAATTACAAGAGGCAAGAGTTACTGCGGTACCGTGGAACTGATCAGATATAACAGAAAAGTGAGCTGGTCATTGTGTTGCTGCTGTATCATGGAACTGATCAGAAAACATAGAAATGTGAGCTGGTCATTGTGTTGCTGCTGTCTCATGGAACTGATCAGAAAACACAGTAATGTGAGCTGGTCATTGCTTTACTGCTGTCTCATGGAACTGATCAGAAAACATAGAAATGTGAGCTGGTCATTGTGTTTGCTGCAGTCTCATGGAACTGATCAGAAAACACAGTAATGTGAACTGGTCATTGTGTTGCTGCTGTCTCATGGAACTGATCAGAAAACATAGAAAAGTGAGCTGGTCATTGTGTTGCTGCTGTCTCATGGAACTGATCAGAAAACATAGAAAAGTGAGCTGGTCATTGTGTTGCTGCTGTCTCATGGAACTGATCAGAAAACACAGTAATGTGAGCTGGTCATTGCGTTGCTGCTGTCTCATGGAACTGATCAGAAAACATAGAAAAGTGAGCTGGTCATTGTGTTGCTGCTGTCTCATGGAACTGATCAGAAAACACAGTAATGTGAGCTGGTCATTGCTTTACTGCTGTCTCATGGAACTGATCAGAAAACATAGAAATGTGAGCTGGTCATTGTGTTTGCTGCAGTCTCATGGAACTGATCAGAAAACACAGTAATGTGAACTGGTCATTGTGTTGCTGTTGTCTCATGGAACTGATCAGAAAACATAGAAAAGTGAGCTGGTCATTGTGTTGCTGCTGTCTCATGGAACTGATCAGAAAACATAGAAAAGTGAGCTGGTCATTGTGTTGCTGCTGTCTCATGGAACTGATCAGAAAACACAGTAATGTGAGCTGGTCATTGCGTTGCTGCTGTCTCATGGAACTGATCAGAAAACATAGAAAAGTGAGCTGGTCATTGTGTTGCTGCTGTCTCATGGAACTGATCAGAAAACAAAGTAATGTGAGCTGGTCATTGTAATAGTGCTGTCTCATGGAACTGATCAGAAAACATAGAAATGTGAGCTGGTCATTGTGTTGCTGCTGTCTCATGGAACTGATCAGAAAACACAGTAATGTGAGCTGGTCATTGTGTTACTGCAGTCTCATGGAACTGATCAGAAAACATAGAAATGTGAGCTGGTCATTGTGTTGCTACTGTCTCATGGAACTGATCAGAAAACACAGTAATGTGAGCTGGTCATTGTGTTACTGCAGTCTCATGGAACTGATCAGAAAACACAGTAATGTGAGCTGGTCATTGTAATGGTGCTGTCTCATGGAACTGACAGAAAACATAGAAATGTGAGCTGACCATTGTGTTGCTGCAGTCTCATGGAACTGATCAGAAAACACTATATGTGAGCTGGTCATTGTAATGGTGCTGTCTCATGGAACTGACAGAAAACATAGAAATGTGAGCTGACCATTGTGTTGCTGCTGTCTCATGGAACTGATCAGAAAACATAGAAATATGAGCTGGTCATTGTGTTGCTGCTGTCTCATGGAACTGTTCAGAAAACACAGTAATGTGAGCTGGTCATTGTAATGGTGCTGTCTCATGGAACTGACAGAAAACATAGAAATGTGAGCTGACCATTGTGTTGCTGCAGTCTCATGGAACTGATCAGAAAACACTATATGTGAGCTGGTCATTGTAATGGTGCTGTCTCATGGAACTGACAGAAAACATAGAAATGTGAGCTGACCATTGTGTTGCTGCTGTCTCATGGAACTGACAGAAAACATAGAAATGTGAGCTGACCATTGTGTTGCTGCTGTCTCATGGAACTGATCAGAAAACATAGAAATGTGAGCTGACCATTGTGTTGCTGCAGTCTCATGGAACTGATCAGAAAACACAGTAATGTGAGCTGGTCATTGTAATGGTGCTGTCTCATGGAACTGACAGAAAACATAGAAATGTGAGCTGGTCATTGTGTTGCTGCTGTCTCATGGAACTGATCAGAAAACACTATATGTGAGCTGGTCATTGTGTTGCTGCTGTCTCATGGAACTGATCAGAAAACACAGTAATGTGAGCTGGTCATTGTGTTGCTGCTGTCTCATGGAACTGATCAGAAAACACAGTAATGTGAGCTGGTCATTGTAATGGTGCTGTCTCATGGAACTGACAGAAAACATAGAAATGTGAGCTGACCATTGTGTTGCTGCAGTCTCATGGAACTGATCAGAAAACACTATATGTGAGCTGGTCATTGTAATGGTGCTGTCTCATGGAACTGATCAGAAAACATAGAAATGTGAGCTGACCATTGTGTTGCTGCAGTCTCATGGAACTGATCAGAAAACACTATATGTGAGCTGGTCATTGTGTTGCTGCTGTCTCATGGAACTGTTCAGAAAACACAGTAATATGAGCTGGTCATTGTGTTGCTGCTGTCTCATGGAACTGATCAGAAAACACAGTAATGTGAGCTGGTCATTGTAATGGTGCTGTCTCATGGAACTGATCAGAAAACACTATATGTGAGCTGGTCATTGTAATGGTGCTGTCTCATGGAACTGATCAGAAAACATAGAAATGTGAGCTGACCATTGTGTTGCTCAAGTCTCATGGAACTGATCAGAAAACACTATATGTGAGCTGGTCATTGTGTTGCTGCTGTCTCATGGAACTGTTCAGAAAACACAGTAATGTGAGCTGGTCATTGTGTTGCTGCTGTCTCATGGAACTGATCAGAAAACACAGTAATGTGAGCTGGTCATTGTAATGGTGCTGTCTCATGGAACTGATCAGAAAACATAGAAATGTGAGCTGGTCATTGTGTTGCTGCTGTGTCATGGAACTGATCAGAGAACACTATATGAGGAGGTGACACGCAAAGGCGAACATGTCCATTAAATACAGTTTTTCACATTCGACATAAAACGTATCTTAACTATACATATTATTGGAAACAACATATTGATAGGCAAACGCCTTTATTTTGTATACAAAAAACAATTAATGTGTGTGAAATAAATCTAAACTGAAAATTTTCCTTTAAAAAGTACATTTAAATATGGACATGTTCTCGTGTGCGTGATCCATTTTGACATGTTCGCCTTTGAATGAACTTCGAAAGTCAAATATCTTGTTGTTTCTTTTTGGCTTGCATGTTATTGAGTAATGTGTCTTATAGTATATCAAATTATGTATCTATAACATTTTAATATATCATATCATTAAAAAAAATATAAACTCACTTTGGTACCTTTGGCTTTGTTTGGAAATTTTAACAAAGTTGTGATATTTTGCTTTTTTTAGAATCATTTAATTACATAAATTAAAGCATCATGACTTAAATGAAATGATATCAACAATGACATTGCTTATTATTAGAAAGGCTCTTAAGCTCACACAATTAAACAAACAAACCACAATCATCTTCTAAACAGTCACAAGAAATTTCATCTGCCTCTGTGTTGTACGATGTGGGAATAGAGTCAATGATGGATGCATACCATCTTAGATCTTGGTGATTTCTCCAGTCTTCTCCAAAAATATTTTTCAATAAACCATCAACATCTTTCTTCTTAGCATCTGGGATTGGATGGTTGAGGGGTATTTCAGGTATTGGTTGACAGAAGAGTTTCTTCATGGTCCATCCGTGTTTCAGAAGAGATTTCCACTCTGGTAGCTTTTGCTGGGACTTGTAGAATGCAGTTGCATCCGCATCAATATGAATGTTTTCCATAGATTGATATTTTTTTAATGAAAATTTGTTTCATTTCACTGATGTGATCTAAATTTCGTAGGCCTTTAGATAGTGATTTCATGTCCATCACTCTCCAATCTTCACCCACTGACTGATAGAGCTCAATATATTCCTCTTTTGTTACAACTGTTGGCTTTTTTCGTAGAAGTTTCTCCACTCTACCGAAAACGCGGTCAGCAGGTAAGAAACTGTGTCCTCGAACTGGAAAAATGAGGTGTATTTGTTCAACCGGACCATCATGTATTCCAAGAAAATACATAAGTGTGTGAAGCATGATATTGTTCTTTTTTTGAGCTCCACACCCGTCACAGAAAAGTTTTAGTACAGTTTTATCTTTAAAATCGATAGATTTTAAAAAATGCAATAAGGCTGAAGCTACTTCCGCTGCACCACGGCCTGCCAAATCTTCCGTCCACGTGTAAAATACAGGGTTCACTGATTTCACACTGACAATGTACAAACTGTAAAAACTTATCTGTCTGGAGTAAAATGCTTCTTGTACAGGACTCTTTGGCAGTGGCTGGACCTGTTGCAAATCAAAACAGAAAGCCACTGGCTGTTCATTCTGTTCTCGTAAAAGTTCATAGAAGGCATTTGCCCTTTTTTTGTGGACCCTTTTCTGTGTGATAAGCTGTATCTTTTCCTTTTTTGAAGCTACCTTCATTTGCTCGTCAATTCTTGCGCAGAAACTGCAGATATCTGAAGCAGGACTTCTAAATCCAATGTTATATTCATTCATGAATATTTTACGGAACATAGATGTAGACACTTTGTTGTCATTAGCCACAGATCTGTTGTACAGCGCACTTAGTTTCTTTATACTTAATTCGCTGTGCAGATACAGCCGTTGTGATTTTTGTCGGTTGTAATGCCTTTCAGTACAATGCAGATTGTCTATAAATTGTCTTAACACTTTTCTTCTTAAACAACTCAGAAGTTTGAGACAAGTGAAGTTTTAATCAATGTGATGTTGAAAATGAGTCGGAATAGTAACACTCACCTCACTTATATGTAATTGTTCAAAACATATGTTTCAAGGGCAATCGCCCTCTTCTTCAGTTGAAGAGTCGGACTTCAACTGAAGAAGAGGGCGATTGCCCTTGAAACATATGTTTTGAACAATTACATATAAGTGAGGTGAGTGTTACTATTCCGACTCATTTTCAACATCACACTTTTCTTCTTGTCTGCTGTTTTATGACTGACGCGATCTCCACCTCCATATTCCTTTATTGCTTTTCCTTCTTTTATCTGGTTTGCTATACTATTCAGCCGAATAGATTTCATTAGGGTAATATGCATGAAACATTTCTTGCACACTGGGTATACTATGTTTCCATTTTGTGCGAAAAGAGTGTAGTTAACATTGAATTTGCAAGGTTTACTTTCGCCTTCATTGTTTCGAGGTCGCTATCTTTGAATATTTTTCAGCGACATCATCCGTGCAACCATCATTTCTTGAGCTGCTTTATCATGAACTTTATAAATTAATTGCCTCAGGTGCAGTGCATCTCGTGGGTGTATTTCCCAACAAGAGAACTGTTTATTTTGGTGTGAACATGCATGAAAAGAATGAAAGCCTCTTGGTGCAACATACCGATTCATTCCTCTTCCTCTTTCCGCTACCCTTGTTTGCAGTCTTCACAAGTACACGTTCTTCATCCATTTCACACGCTACTAAAATGCTGACCCAATAATTGCAGTTACTACATTATTAGAATACAATACTTCACGAGAACACAGAAGCGCGACAATAATCATACCAGCTGCTCTGCGCGGGAATACCTGGCCTTGAATGGAAGGCAAATCATGTGACTTAAACCGCAGCCTCCTATTGGTTGTATGGACTAGTTCTACTTTGCAGGAAATTTATACGTGGACATGTTCGCGTTTGCTTTGAACCACGCATTTTCACAGGCTTGTATAACGGAATATATTCGGGTTTGCTTCAATAGCATGATGTATATACATTCCGCTTATCATCTAATTACCATTCCATATCGTAACTCATTTTTTTTAAATTTTGGACATGTTCGTGTTTGCGCCTCACCTCCTCATATGTGAGCTGGTCATTGTAATGGTGCTGTCTCATGGAACTGATCAGAAAACATAGAAATGTGAGCTGGTCATTGTGTTGCTGCTGTCTCATGGAACTAATCAGAAAACATAGTAATGTGAGCTGGTCATTGTGTTGCTGCTGTCTCATGGAACCGTTCAGAAAACACAGTAATGTGAGCTGGTCATTGTGTTACTGCAGTCTCATGGAACTCATCAGAAAACACAGTAATGTGAGCTGGTCATTGTAATAGTGCTGCCTCATGGAACTGATCAAAAAACATAGAAATGTGAGCTGGTCATTGTGTTGCTGCTGTCTCATGGAACCGTTCAGAAAACACAGTAATGTCAGCTAGTCATTGTGTTGCTGCTGTCTCATGGAACTGATCAGAAAACATAGAAATGTGAGCTGGTCATTGTGTTGCTGCTGTCTCATGGAACCGTTCAGAAAACACAGTAATGTCAGCTAGTCATTGTGTTGCTGCTGTCTCATGGAACTGATCAGAAAACATAGAAATGTGAGCTGGTCATTGTGTTGCTGCTGTCTCATAGAACTGTTCAGAAAACACAGTAATGTGAGCTGATCATTGTAATGGTACTGTCTCATGGAACTGTTAAGAAAACACAGTAATGTGAGTTGGTCATTGCGTTGCTGGAATCTCAGGGAACTGATCAGAAAACACAGTAATTTGAGCTGGTCATTGTAATGGTGCTGTCTCATGGAACAGATCAGAAAACATAGAAATGTGAGCTGGTCATTGTGTTGCTGCTGTCTCATGGAACTGATCAGAAAACATAGAAATGTGAGCTGGTCATTGTGTTGCTGCTGTCTCATGGAACTGATCAGAAAACACAGTAATGTGAGCTGGTCATTTTAATGGTGCTGTCTCATGGAACTGATCAGAAAACATAGAAATGTGAGCTGGTCATTGTGTTGCTGCTGTCTCATAGAACTGTTCAGAAAACACAGTAATGTCAGCTAGTCATTGTGTTGCTGCTGTCTCTTGGAACTGCTCAGAAAGCATAGAAATATGAGCTGGTCATTGTGTTGCTGCTGTCTCATGGAACTGATCAGAAAACACAGTAATGTGAGCTGGTCATTGTAATGGTGCTGTCTCATGGAACTGATCAGAAAACATGGAAATGTGAGCTGGTCATTGCTTTACTGCTGTCTTGTGGAACTGATCAGAAAACATAGAAATGTGAGCTGGTCATTGTGTTAGTTCTGTCTCATGGAACTGTTCAGAATACATAGAAAAGTGAGCTGGTCATTGTGTGGCTGCTGTCTCATGGAACTGTTCAGAATACATAGAAATGTGAGCTGGTCATTGTGTTGCTGCTGTCTCATGGAACTGTTCAGAATACATAGAAATGTGAGCTAGTCATTGTGTTGCTGCTGTCTCATGGAACTGTTCAGAATACATAGAAATGTGAGCTGGTCATTGTGTGGCTGCTGTCTCATGGAACTGTTCAGAAAAAACAGAAATGTGAGCTGGTCATTGCTTTACTGCTGTCTCATGGAGGTAATCAGAAAACATAGAAGTGTGAGCTGGTCATTGCGTTGCTGCTGTCTCATGGAACTGATCAGAAAACATAGAAATGTCAGCTAGTCATTGTGTTGCTGCTGTCTCATGGAACTGATCAGAAAACATAGAAATGTCAGCTAGTCATTGTGTTGCTGCTGTCTCATGGAACTGCTCAGAAAGCATAGAAATGTGAGCTGGTCATTGTGTTGCTGCTGTCTCATGGAACTGATCAGAAAACAAAGTAATGTGAGCTGGTCATTGTGTTGCTACTGTCTCATGGAACTGATCAGAAAACATGGAAATGTGAGCTGGTCATTGTGTTGCTGCTGTCTCATGGATCTGATCAGAAAACATAGAAATGTGAGCTGGTCATTGTGTTGCTGCTGTCTCATGGAACTGATCAGAAAACAGAAATGTGAGCTGGTCATTGTGTTGCTGCTGTCTCATGGAACTGATCAGAAGACATAGAGATGAGAGCTGGTCATTGTGTTGCTTTTGTCTCATGGAACTGATCAGAAAACATAGAAATGAGAGTTGGTCATTGCTTTACTGCTGTCTCATGGAACTGATCAGAAAACATAGAAATGAGAGCTGGTCATTGTGTTGCTTTTGTCTCATGGAACTGATCAGAAAACATAGAAATGAGAGCTGGTCATTGCTTTACTGCTGTCTCATGGAACTCATAAGAAAACACAGTAATGTGAGCTGGTCTTTGTGTTGCTGCTGTCTCATGGAACTGTTCAGAAAACATAGTAATGTGAGCTGGTCATTGTGTTGCTGCTGTCCCATGGAACTGTTCAGAAAACAGTAATGTGAGCTGGTCATTGTGTTGCTGCAGTCTCATGGAACTGACCAGAAAACATAGGAATGTGAGCTGGTCATTGTGTTTGCTCTGTCTCATGGAACTGTTCAGAAAACATAGAAATGTGAGCTGGTCATTGTGTTTGCTCTGTCTCATGGAACTGATCAGAAAACATAGAAATGTGAGCTGGTCATTGCTTTACTGCTGTCTCATGGAACTGATAAGAAAACACAGTAATGTAAGCTGGTCATTGTGTTGCTGCTGTCCCATGGAACTGTTCAAAAAACATGGAAATGTGAGCTGGTCATTGCTTTACTGCTGTCTCATGGAGGTAATCAGAAAACATAGAAGTGTGAGCTGGTCATTGCGTTGCTGCTGTCTCATGGAACTGATCAGAAAACATAGAAATGTCAGCTAGTCATTGTGTTGCTGCTGTCTCATGGAACTGATCAGAAAACATAGAAATGTCAGCTAGTCATTGTGTTGCTGCTGTCTCATGGAACTGCTCAGAAAGCATAGAAATATGAGCTGGTCATTGTGTTGCTGCTGTCTCATGGAACTGATCAGAAAACATAGAAATGTGAGCTGGTTATTGTGTTGCTGCTGTCTCATGGAACTGATCAGAAAACAAAGTAATGTGAGCTGGTCATTGTGTTGCTACTGTCTCATGGAACTGATCAGAAAACATGGAAATGTGAGCTGGTCATTGTGTTGCTACTGTCTCATGGAACTGATCAGAAAACATGGAAATGTGAGCTGGTCATTGTGTTGCTGCTGTCTCATGGAGGTAATCAGAAAACATAGAAATGTGAGCTGGTCATTGTGTTGCTGCTGTCTCATGGAACTGGTCAGAAAACAGAAATGTGAGCTGGTCATTGCTTTACTGCTGTCTCATGGAACTGATCAGAAAACATAGAAATGTGAGCTGGTTATTGTGTTGCTGCTGTCTCATGGAACTGATCAGAAAACATAGAAATGAAAGCTGGTCATTGTGTTGCTTTTGTCTCATGGAACTGATCAGAAAACATAGAAATGAGAGCTGGTCATTGCTTTACTGCTGTCTCATGGAACTGATCAGAAAACATAGAAATGAGAGCTGGTCATTGTGTTGCTTTTGTCTCATGGAACTGATCAGAAAACATAGAAATGAGAGCTGGTCATTGCTTTACTGCTGTCTCATGGAACTCATAAGAAAACACAGTAATGTGAGCTGGTCTTTGTGTTGCTGCTGTCCCATGGAACTGTTCAGAAAACACAGTAATGTGAGCTGGTCATTGTGTTGCTGCAGTCTCATGGAACTGACCAGAAAACATAGGAATGTGAGCTGGTCATTGTGTTTGCTCTGTCTCATGGAACTGTTCAGAAAACATGGAAATGTGTGCTGGTCATTGCTTTACTGCTGTCTCATGGAACTGATCAGAAAACACAGTAATGTAAGCTAGTCATTGTGTTGCTGCTGTCCCATGGAACTGTTCAGAAAACATGGAAATGTGTGCTGGTCATTGCTTTACTGCTGTCTCATGGAGCTGATCAGAAAACACAGTAATGTGAGCTGGTCTTTGTGTTGCTGCTGTCCCATGGAAATGTTCAGAAAACACAGTAATGTGAGCTGGTCATTGTGTTTATGCAGTCTCATGGAACTGACCAGAAAACATAGGAATGTTAGCTGGTCATTGTGTTTGCTCTGTCTCATGGAACTGTTCAGAAAACATAGAAATGTGAGCTGGTCATTGTGTTTGCTCTGTCTCATGGAACTGATCAGAAAACATAGAAATGTGAGCTGGTCATTGCTTTACTGCTGTCTCATGGAACTGATAAGAAAACACAGTAATGTAAGCTGGTCATTGTGTTGCTGCTGTCCCATGGAACTGTTCAGAAAACATGGAAATGTGAGCTGGTCATTGCTTTACTGCTGTCTCATAGAGGTAATCAGAAAACATAGAAGTGTGAGCTGGTCATTGCGTTGCTGCTGTCTCATGGAACTGATCAGAAAACATAGAAATGTCAGCTAGTCATTGTGTTGCTGCTGTCTCATGGAACTGATAAGAAAACACAGTAATGTAAGCTGGTCATTGTGTTGCTGCTGTCCCATGGAACTGTTCAGAAAACATGGAATTGTGTGCTGGTCATTGCTTTACTGCTGTCTCATGGAACTGATAAGAAAACACAGTAATGTGAGCTGGTCTTTGTGTTGCTGCTGTCTCATGGAACTATTCATAAAACATGGAAATGTGTGCTGGTCATTGTGTTACTGCTGTCTCATGGAACTGATCAGAAAACATAGAAATGTGAGCTGGTCATTGTGTTGCTGCTGTCTCATGGAACTGATAAGAAAACACAGTAATGTGAGCTGGTCTTTGTGTTGCTGCTGTCCCATGGAACTGTTCAGAAAACACAGTAATGTGAGCTGGTCATTGTGTTTGCTCTGTCTCATGGAACTGTTCAGAAAACATAGAAATGTGAGCTGGTCATTGCTATACAGCTGTCTCATGGAACTGATCAGAAAACATAGAAATGTGAGCTGGTCATTGTGTTAGTTCTGTCTCATGGAGCTGATCAGAAAACATAGAAATGTGTGCTGGTCATTGTGTTGCTGCTGTCTCTTGGAACTCCTCAGATAAGATAGAAACAAAAGCTAGTGGTTGTGTTGCAGGTATCATATGCAACTCCTCAGATAAGATAGAAATTTAAGCTAATGATTGTGTTGCTCGTGACACATGCAACTCCTCAGATAAGATAGAAATTTAAGCTAATGATTGTGTTGCTCGTGTCACATGCAACTCCTCAGATAAGATGGAAATGTAAGCTAGTGATTGTGCTGCTGGTGTTACATGCAACACCTCAGGTACGAGGGGCATACTGAAAGTCATGAGCAACAGTGTTTTACAATTTTAATATTTATTTTTAAGCCAAACCAGATATATCATCAGAATCTACAGACTTTCTTCCACTTTTCGACATAGTCTCCATTTAAAATAAGAACTGAACCTTTCCTGGCGATGTATTAATTCAAAATCTTCTCGGGCTTCTAGCCAGGTTTTTACCTGGATAGAAGCCTGAGAAGATTTTGAATGAATAGTCTCCATTGTTTTGCACACATTTTTCCCATCGTTCTACAAGTTTTAAAATTACCTTGTTATAGAACTCTGTTCCAGCTGCCCGCAGACTCTGACGCACTGCTTTCTGAATATCCTCCAGTGTCTCGTAGCGTTCGCCACGCATCTGCTCCTTCACAGAACCGAAAAGACGGTAGTCGGAGGGTGCCAAGTCGGGACTATAGGGGGGATGTGGAAGTGTTTCCCACCCTAATGCCCTGAACTTCTCCATGGGCAGTATGCGGACACGTATTATCCTGTTGAAGGGTGATCTTCTTTCCAGGGCGTTTATCACGCAAAGCCCGAAAGAGCTTCAGAAGTGCCTTGATGTAGCGGGCAGAATTTATGGTTTGTCCAGGTTCAAGAAAGTCAACCAGAATGCAACCTTGTGCATCCCAAAAGACACTTCCCATAACTTTTCCTACAGACTGCACTGTCTTCGCTTTCTTCTTCGATGGTGAGTTCAAGTGGTGCCATTCCATACTCTGACATTTTGTTTCCGGCTCATAGTGATAGAACCAGCTCTCTTCTCCAGTCTCAATGCACGTCAATAATTCATCACCTTCATTATGAAATCTGTGAAGAAGGTTTTGTGCAATGGTTCTTCTATGAAGTTTGTGGTCTTTAGTCAATAAACGGGGGACCCAACGGGCATAGACCTTTCGATAACCCAAGCTGTGGATCATTTCTTGCACTGCACTATAACCAAAGCTGTGGATCATTTCTTGCACTGCACTATGTCCTATTCCAAGTTGTGCAGCAATTTCATTCACAGTGAAACGCCTATCTCCTGTAATGATCTCATCAACTCTTTCCTGGTTTGCTTCTGTAGAGGCAGTTCAAGGACACCCGCCACGAGGCGCATTTTGCAGACTCGTGTTTCCATCTTTGAAATGTTTCACCCATCTTCTAACACTGCTGGCACCCATGCAGACACCTCCGTACACACGATGAAGTCTGTGATGAATTTCAGGAGCAGATTTTCCTTCTTTCACAAGAAATTCAATGACAGCACGCTGTCGAAACGAAACATCAATGTCAGCCATTTTTCAATCACCGTCTGTGGTCACATGATACAAGCTAATGACGTCACAATATGTCATCATATGGCTTAAAGCCTGTAGATTACGATCCTGCAATTCGTTTCGTTACATTGTTGAAATTTAAATCTTTACAATGGGTTGCACGTGATTTTCAGTATGCCCCTTTTATGATAGAAATGTAAGCTACTGATTGTGTTGCTCGTATCACATGCAACTCCTCAGATAAGATAGAAGTGTAAGCTAGTGATTGTGTTGCTCGTGTCACATGCAACTCCTCAGATAAGATAGAAATGTAAGCTAGTGATTGTGTTGCTTGTGTCACATGCAACTCCTCAGATATGATAGAAATGTAAGCTAGTGATTGTGTTGCTCGTGTCACATGCAACTCCTCAGATAAGATAGAAGTGTAAGCTAGTGATTGTGTTGCTCGTGTCACATGCAACTCCTCAGATAAGATAGAAATGTAAGCTAGTGATTGTGTTGCTTGTGTCACATGCAACTCCTCAGATAAGATAGAAATGTAAGCTAGTGATTGTGTTGCTTGTGTCACATGCAACTCCTCAGATATGATAGAAATGTAAGCTAGTGATTGTGTTGCTCGTGTCACATGCAACTCCTCAGATAAGATAGAAATGTAAGCTAGTGATTGTGTTGCTTGTGTCACATGCAACTCCTCAGATAAAATACAAACATAAGCTAGTGATTGAGTTGCTGGTATCACATGCAACTCCTCAGATAAGATAGAAATGTAAGCTAGTGATTGTGTTGTCACATGCAACTCCTCAGAAAAGATAGAAACATAAGCTAGTGATTGAGTTGCTGATGTCACATGCAACTCCTCAGATAAGATAGAAATGTAAACTAGTGATTGTGCTGCAGGTGTCATATGCAACTCCTCAGATAAGATAGAAATGTAAGTTAGTGATTGAGTTGTTGGTGTCACATGCAACTCCTCAGATATGATAGAAATGTAAGCTAGTGATTGTGTTGCAGGTGTCACATGCAACTCCTCAGATAAGATAGAAATGTAAGTTAGTGATTGAGTTGCTGGTGTCACATGCAACTCCTCAGATAAGATAGAAATGTAAGTTAGTGATTGAGTTGCTGGTGTCACATGTAACTCCTCAGATATGATAGAAATGTAAGTTAGTGATTGAGTTGCTGGTGTCACATGTAACTCCTCAGATAAGATAGAAATGTAAGTTAGTGATTGTGTTGCAGGTGTCACATGCAACTCCTCAGATAAGATAGAAATGTAAGTTAGTGATTGTGTTGTCACATGCAACTCCTCAGATAACAGAAAACTGTACTCTTGTTATTATGGCAGTGCAGACCCATGTACTCCAGAGATAAGCGAGAAATATACTCCTGTCATTGTGTTACTGCTGTCCCATGCAGCTCCAGAGATAAGAGAGAAATGTACTCTTGTGATTATGTTACTGCTGTCCCATGCAGCTCCAGAGATAAGAGAGAAATGTACTCTTGTCATTGTGTTACTGCTGTCCCATGCAACTCCAGAGATAAGAGAGAAATGTACTCCTGTCATTGTGTTACTGCTGTCCCATGCAGCTCCAGAGATAAGAGAGAAATGTACTCCTGTCATTGTGTTACTGCCGTCCCATGCAACTCCAGAGATAAGAGAGAAATGTACTCCTGTCATTGTGTTACTGCTGTCCCATGCAACTCCAGAGATAAGAGAGAAATGTACTCTTGTGACTGTGTTACTGCTGCCCCATGAAGCTCCAGAGATAAGAGAGAAATGTACTCTTGTCACTGTGGCACTGCTGTCCCATGCAACTCCAGAGATAAGAGAGAAATGTACTCTTGTTATTGTGTTACTGCTGTCCCATGCAATCCAAGAGATAAGAGAGAAATGTACTCCTGTCATTGTGTACCTGCTGTCCCATGCAGCTCCAGAGATAAGAGAGAAATGTACTCCTGTCATTGTGTTACTGCTGTCCCATGCAGCTCCAGAGATAAGAGAGAAATGTACTCCTGTCATTGTGTTACTGCTGTCCCATGCAACTCCAGAGATAAGAGAGAAATGTACTCCTGTCATTGTGTTACTGCTGTGCCATGCAACTCCAGAGATAAGAGAGAAATGTACTCTTGTTATTGTGTTACTGCTGTCCCATGCAACTCCAGAGATAAGAGAGAAATGTACTCTTGTGATTGTGTTAATGCTGTCCCATGCAGCTCCAGAGATAAGAGAGAAATGTACTCTTGTCATTGTGTTACTGCTGTCCCATGGAGCTCCAAAGATAAGAGAGAAATGTACTCTTATCATTCTGTTACTGCTGTCCCATGCATCTCCAGAGATAAGAGAGAAATGTACTCTTGTCATTATGTTACTGCTGTCGCATGCAGCTCCAGAGATAAGAGAGAAATGTACTCTTGTCTTTGTGTTACTGCTGTCGGATGCAGCTCCAGAGATAAGAGAGAAATGTACTCTTGTCTTTGTGTTACTGGTGTCCCATGCAGCTCCAGAGATAAGAGAGAAATGTACTCTTGTCATTCTGTTACTGCTGTCCCTTGGAGCTCCAGAGATAAGAGAGAAATGTGCTCTTGTGATTATGTTACTGCTGTCCCATGCAACTCCAGAGATAAGAGAGAAATGTACCCTTGTCATTCTGTTACTGCTGTCCCATGCAACTCCAGAGATAAGAGAGAAATGTAGTCTTGTCATTGTGTTACTGCTGTCCCATGCAACTCCAGAGATAAGAGAGAAATGTACTCCTGTCATTGTGTTACTGCTGTGCCATGCAACTCCAGAGATAAGAGAGAAATGTACTCCTATCATTGTGTTGCTGCTGTCCTATGCAGCTCCAGAGATAAGAGAGAAATGTACTCTTGTCATTGTGTTACTGCTGTCCCATGCAGCTCCAGAGATAAGAGAGAAATGTACTCTTTCCATTGTGTTACTGCTGTCCCATGCAACTCCAGAGATAAGAGAGAAATGTACTCTTGTTATTGTGTTACTGCTGTCCCATGCAACTCCAGAGATAAGAGAGAAATGTACTCTTGTGATTGTGTTACTGCTGTCCCATGCAGCTCCAGAGATAAGAGAGGAATGTACTCTTGTCATTGTGTTACTGCTGTCCCATGGAGCTCCAGAGATAAGAGAGAAATGTACTCTTGTCATTCTGTTACTGCTGTCCCATGCAACTCCAGAGATAAGAGAGAAATGTACCCTTGTCATTGTGTTACTGCTGTCCCATGCAACTCCAGAGATAAGAGAGAAATGTACTCCTGTCATTGTGTTACTGCTGTCCCATGCAGCTCCAGAGATGAGAGAAATGTACTCCTGTCATTGTGTTACTGCTGTCCCATGCAACTCCAGAGATCAGAGAGAAAGGTACTCCTGTCATTGTGTTACTGCTGTCCCATGCAGCTCCAGAGATAAGAGAGAAATGTACTCCTGTCATTGTGTTACTGCTGTCCCATGCAGCTCCAGAGATAAGAGAGAAATGTACTCCTGTCATTGTGTTTTTGCTGTGCCATGCAACTCCAGAGATAAGAGAGAAATGTACTCCTGTCATTGTGTTTTTGCTGTGCCATGCAACTCCAGAGATAAGAGAGAAATGTACTCCTGTCATTGTGTTTTTGCTGTGCCATGCAACTCCAGAGATAAGAGAGAAATGTACTCCTGTCATTGTGTTACTGCAGTCCCATGCAACTCCAGAGATAAGAGAGAAATGTACTCCTGTCATTGTGTTACTGCTGTGCCATGCAACTCCAGAGATAAGAGAGAAATGTACTCCTGTCATTGTGTTAATGCTGTCCCATGCAGCTCCAGAGATAAGAGAGAAATGTACTCTTGTCATTGTGTTACTGCTGTCCCATGCAGCTCCAGAGATAACAGAGAAATATACTCTCTTCTTTGTGTTACTGCTGTCCCATGCAACTCCAGAGATAAGAGAGAAATGTATTCCTGTCATTGTTTTACTGCTGTTCCATGCAACTCCAGAGATAAGACAGAAATGTACTCCTGTCATTCTGTTACTGCTGTCCCATGCAACTCCAGAGATAAGAGAGAAATGTACTCCTGTGATTGCGTTACTGCTGTCGCATGCAGCTCCAGAGATAAGAGAGAAATGTACTCTTGTCTTTGTGTTACTGCTGTCGCATGCAGCTCCAGAGATAAGAGAGAAATGTACTCTTGTCTTTGTGTTACTGCTGTCGCATGCAGCTCCAGAGATAAGAGAGAAATGTACTCTTGTCTTTGTGTTCCTGCTGTCCCATGCAGCTCCAGAGATAAGAGAGAAATGTACTCTTGTCATTCTGTTACTGCTGTCCCATGCAACTCCAGAGAAAAGAGAGAAATGTACCCCTGTCATTCTGTTACTGCTGTCCCATGCAACTCCAGAGATAAGAGAGAAATGTACTCTTGTTATTGTGTTACTGCTGTCCCATGCAACTCCAGAGATAAGAGAGAAATGTACTCTTGTGATTGTGTTAATGCTGTCCCATGCAGCTCCAGAGATAAGAGAGAAATGTACTCTTGTCATTGTGTTACTGCTGTCCCATGGAGCTCCAAAGATAAGAGAGAAATGTACTCTTATCATTCTGTTACTGCTGTCCCATGCATCTCCAGAGATAAGAGAGAAATGTACTCTTGTCATTATGTTACTGCTGTCGCATGCAGCTCCAGAGATAAGAGAGAAATGTACTCTTGTCTTTGTGTTACTGCTGTCGGATGCAGCTCCAGAGATAAGAGAGAAATGTACTCTTGTCTTTGTGTTACTGGTGTCCCATGCAGCTCCAGAGATAAGAGAGAAATGTACTCTTGTCATTCTGTTACTGCTGTCCCTTGGAGCTCCAGAGATAAGAGAGAAATGTGCTCTTGTGATTATGTTACTGCTGTCCCATGCAACTCCAGAGATAAGAGAGAAATGTACCCTTGTCATTCTGTTACTGCTGTCCCATGCAACTCCAGAGATAAGAGAGAAATGTAGTCTTGTCATTGTGTTACTGCTGTCCCATGCAACTCCAGAGATAAGAGAGAAATGTACTCCTGTCATTGTGTTACTGCTGTGCCATGCAACTCCAGAGATAAGAGAGAAATGTACTCCTATCATTGTGTTGCTGCTGTCCTATGCAGCTCCAGAGATAAGAGAGAAATGTACTCTTGTCATTGTGTTACTGCTGTCCCATGCAGCTCCAGAGATAAGAGAGAAATGTACTCTTTCCATTGTGTTACTGCTGTCCCATGCAACTCCAGAGATAAGAGAGAAATGTACTCTTGTTATTGTGTTACTGCTGTCCCATGCAACTCCAGAGATAAGAGAGAAATGTACTCTTGTGATTGTGTTACTGCTGTCCCATGCAGCTCCAGAGATAAGAGAGGAATGTACTCTTGTCATTGTGTTACTGCTGTCCCATGGAGCTCCAGAGATAAGAGAGAAATGTACTCTTGTCATTCTGTTACTGCTGTCCCATGCAACTCCAGAGATAAGAGAGAAATGTACCCTTGTCATTGTGTTACTGCTGTCCCATGCAACTCCAGAGATAAGAGAGAAATGTACTCCTGTCATTGTGTTACTGCTGTCCCATGCAGCTCCAGAGATGAGAGAAATGTACTCCTGTCATTGTGTTACTGCTGTCCCATGCAACTCCAGAGATCAGAGAGAAAGGTACTCCTGTCATTGTGTTACTGCTGTCCCATGCAGCTCCAGAGATAAGAGAGAAATGTACTCCTGTCATTGTGTTACTGCTGTCCCATGCAGCTCCAGAGATAAGAGAGAAATGTACTCCTGTCATTGTGTTTTTGCTGTGCCATGCAACTCCAGAGATAAGAGAGAAATGTACTCCTGTCATTGTGTTTTTGCTGTGCCATGCAACTCCAGAGATAAGAGAGAAATGTACTCCTGTCATTGTGTTTTTGCTGTGCCATGCAACTCCAGAGATAAGAGAGAAATGTACTCCTGTCATTGTGTTACTGCAGTCCCATGCAACTCCAGAGATAAGAGAGAAATGTACTCCTGTCATTGTGTTACTGCTGTGCCATGCAACTCCAGAGATAAGAGAGAAATGTACTCCTGTCATTGTGTTAATGCTGTCCCATGCAGCTCCAGAGATAAGAGAGAAATGTACTCTTGTCATTGTGTTACTGCTGTCCCATGCAGCTCCAGAGATAACAGAGAAATATACTCTCTTCTTTGTGTTACTGCTGTCCCATGCAACTCCAGAGATAAGAGAGAAATGTATTCCTGTCATTGTTTTACTGCTGTTCCATGCAACTCCAGAGATAAGACAGAAATGTACTCCTGTCATTCTGTTACTGCTGTCCCATGCAACTCCAGAGATAAGAGAGAAATGTACTCCTGTGATTGCGTTACTGCTGTCGCATGCAGCTCCAGAGATAAGAGAGAAATGTACTCTTGTCTTTGTGTTACTGCTGTCGCATGCAGCTCCAGAGATAAGAGAGAAATGTACTCTTGTCTTTGTGTTACTGCTGTCGCATGCAGCTCCAGAGATAAGAGAGAAATGTACTCTTGTCTTTGTGTTCCTGCTGTCCCATGCAGCTCCAGAGATAAGAGAGAAATGTACTCTTGTCATTCTGTTACTGCTGTCCCATGCAACTCCAGAGAAAAGAGAGAAATGTACCCCTGTCATTCTGTTACTGCTGTCCCATGCAACTCCAGAGATAAGAGAGAAATGTACTCTTGTCATTGTGTTACTGCTGTCCCATGCAGCTCCAGAGATAAGAGTGAAATGCACTCTTGTCACTGTGTTACTGCTGTCCCATGCAGCTCCAGAGATAAGAGAGAAATGCACTCTTGTCACTGTGTTACTGCTGTCCCATGCAACTCTAGAGATAAGAGAGAAATGTACTCTTGTGACTGTGTTACTGCTGTCCCATGCAGCTCCAGAGATAAGAGAGAAATGTACTCTTGTCTTTGTGTTCCTGCTGTCCCATGCAGCTCCAGAGATAAGAGAGAAATGTACTCTTGTCATTCTGTTACTGCTGTCCCATGCAACTCCAGAGAAAAGAGAGAAATGTACCCCTGTCATTCTGTTACTGCTGTCCCATGCAACTCCAGAGATAAGAGAGAAATGTACTCTTGTCATTGTGTTACTGCTGTCCCATGCAGCTCCAGAGATAAGAGTGAAATGCACTCTTGTCACTGTGTTACTGCTGTCCCATGCAGCTCCAGAGATAAGAGAGAAATGCACTCTTGTCACTGTGTTACTGCTGTTCCATGCAACTCTAGAGATAAGAGAGAAATGTACTCTTGTGACTGTGTTACTGCTGTCCCATGCAGCTCCAGAGATAAGAGAGAAATGTACTCTTGTGATTGTGTTACTGCTGTCCCATGCAACTCCAGAGATAAGAGAGAAATGTACTCTTGTCATTGTGTTACTGCTGTCCCATGCAACTCCAGAGATAAGAGAGAAATGTACTGTCGTCATTGTGTTACTGCTATTGCCATACAGCTCCAGAAATAAGAGAGAAATGTACTCTTGTCATTGTGTTACTGCTGTCCCATGCAACTCCAGAGATAAGAGAGAAATGTACTCTTGTGATTGTGTTATTGCTGTCCCATGCAGCTACAGAGATAAGAGAGAAATGTACTCTTGTGATTGTGTTACTGCTGTTCCATGCAACTCCAGAGATAAGAGAGAAATGTACTCTTGTCATTGTGTTACTGCTGTCCCATACAGCTCCAGAGATAAGAGAGAAATGTACTCCTGTCATTGTGTTACTGCTGTCCCATGCAACTCCAGAGATAAGAGAGAAATGTACTCCTGTCATTGTGTTACTGCTGTGCCATGCAACTCCAGAGATAAGAGAGAAATGTACTCCTGTCATTGTGTTACTGCTGTCCCATGCAGCTCCAGAGATAAGAGAGAAATGTACTCTTGTCATTGTGTTACTGCTGTCCCATGCAGCTCCAGAGATAAGAGAGAAATGTACTCCTGTCATTGTGTTACTGCTGTCCCATACAGCTCCTGAGATAAGAGAGAAATGTACTCTTTCCATTGTGTTACTGCTGTCCCATGCAACTCCAGAGATAAGAGAGAAATGTACTCTTGTTATTGTGTTACTGCTGTCCCATGCAACTCCAGAGATAAGAGAGAAATGTACTCTTGTGATTGTGTTAATGCTGTCCCATGCAGCTCCAGAGATAAGAGAGAAATGTACTCTTGTCATTGTGTTACTGCTGTCCCATGGAGCTCCAAAGATAAGAGAGAAATGTACTCTTATCATTCTGTTACTGCTGTCCCATGCAACTCCAGAGATAAGAGAGAAATGTACTCTTGTCATTATGTTACTGCTGTCGCATGCAGCTCCAGAGATAAGAGAGAAATGTACTCTTGTCTTTGTGTTACTGCTGTCGGATGCAGCTCCAGAGATAAGAGAGAAATGTACTCTTGTCTTTGTGTTACTGCTGTCCCATGCAGCTCCAGAGATAAGAGAGAAATGTACTCTTGTCATTCTGTTACTGCTGTCCCTTGGAGCTCCAGAGATAAGAGAGAAATGTGCTCTTGTGATTATGTTACTGCTGTCCCATGCAACTCCAGAGATAAGAGAGAAATGTACCCTTGTCATTCTGTTACTGCTGTCCCATGCAACTCCAGAGATAAGAGAGAAATGTAGTCTTGTCATTGTGTTACTGCTGTCCCATGCAACTCCAGAGATAAGAGAGAAATGTACTCCTGTCATTGTGTTACTGCTGTGCCATGCAACTCCAGAGATAAGAGAGAAATGTACTCCTATCATTGTGTTGCTGCTGTCCTATGCAGCTCCAGAGATAAGAGAGAAATGTACTCTTGTCATTGTGTTACTGCTGTCCCATGCAGCTCCAGAGATAAGAGAGAAATGTACTCTTTCCATTGTGTTACTGCTGTCCCATGCAACTCCAGAGATAAGAGAGAAATGTACTCTTGTTATTGTGTTACTGCTGTCCCATGCAACTCCAGAGATAAGAGAGAAATGTACTCTTGTGATTGTGTTACTGCTGTCCCATGCAGCTCCAGAGATAAGAGAGGAATGTACTCTTGTCATTGTGTTACTGCTGTCCCATGGAGCTCCAGAGATAAGAGAGAAATGTACTCTTGTCATTCTGTTACTGCTGTCCCATGCAACTCCAGAGATAAGAGAGAAATGTACCCTTGTCATTGTGTTACTGCTGTCCCATGCAACTCCAGAGATAAGAGAGAAATGTACTCCTGTCATTGTGTTACTGCTGTCCCATGCAGCTCCAGAGATGAGAGAAATGTACTCCTGTCATTGTGTTACTGCTGTCCCATGCAACTCCAGAGATCAGAGAGAAAGGTACTCCTGTCATTGTGTTACTGCTGTCCCATGCAGCTCCAGAGATAAGAGAGAAATGTACTCCTGTCATTGTGTTACTGCTGTCCCATGCAGCTCCAGAGATAAGAGAGAAATGTACTCCTGTCATTGTGTTTTTGCTGTGCCATGCAACTCCAGAGATAAGAGAGAAATGTACTCCTGTCATTGTGTTTTTGCTGTGCCATGCAACTCCAGAGATAAGAGAGAAATGTACTCCTGTCATTGTGTTTTTGCTGTGCCATGCAACTCCAGAGATAAGAGAGAAATGTACTCCTGTCATTGTGTTACTGCAGTCCCATGCAACTCCAGAGATAAGAGAGAAATGTACTCCTGTCATTGTGTTACTGCTGTGCCATGCAACTCCAGAGATAAGAGAGAAATGTACTCCTGTCATTGTGTTAATGCTGTCCCATGCAGCTCCAGAGATAAGAGAGAAATGTACTCTTGTCATTGTGTTACTGCTGTCCCATGCAGCTCCAGAGATAACAGAGAAATATACTCTCTTCTTTGTGTTACTGCTGTCCCATGCAACTCCAGAGATAAGAGAGAAATGTATTCCTGTCATTGTGTTACTGCTGTCCCATACAGCTCCAGAGATAAGAGAGAAATGTACTCTTTCCATTGTTTTACTGCTGTTCCATGCAACTCCAGAGATAAGACAGAAATGTACTCCTGTCATTCTGTTACTGCTGTCCCATGCAACTCCAGAGATAAGAGAGAAATGTACTCCTGTGATTGCGTTACTGCTGTCGCATGCAGCTCCAGAGATAAGAGAGAAATGTACTCTTGTCTTTGTGTTACTGCTGTCGCATGCAGCTCCAGAGATAAGAGAGAAATGTACTCTTGTCTTTGTGTTACTGCTGTCGCATGCAGCTCCAGAGATAAGAGAGAAATTTACTCTTGTCTTTGTGTTCCTGCTGTCCCATGCAGCTCCAGAGATAAGAGAGAAATGTACTCTTGTCATTCTGTTACTGCTGTCCCATGCAACTCCAGAGAAAAGAGAGAAATGTACCCCTGTCATTCTGTTACTGCTGTCCCATGCAACTCCAGAGATAAGAGAGAAATGTACTCTTGTCATTGTGTTACTGCTGTCCCATGCAGCTCCAGAGATAAGAGTGAAATGCACTCTTGTCACTGTGTTACTGCTGTCCCATGCAGCTCCAGAGATAAGAGAGAAATGCACTCTTGTCACTGTGTTACTGCTGTCCCATGCAACTCTAGAGATTAGAGAGAAATGTACTCTTGTGACTGTGTTACTGCTGTCCCATGCAGCTCCAGAGATAAGAGAGAAATGTACTCTTGTGATTGTGTTACTGCTGTCCCATGCAACTCCAGAGATAAGAGAGAAATGTACTCTTGTCATTGTGTTACTGCTGTCCCATGCAACTCCAGAGATAAGAGAGAAATGTACTGTCGTCATTGTGTTACTGCTATTGCCATACAGCTCCAGAAATAAGAGAGAAATGTACTCTTGTCATTGTGTTACTGCTGTCCCATGCAACTCCAGAGATAAGAGAGAAATGTACTCTTGTGATTGTGTTATTGCTGTCCCATGCAGCTACAGAGATAAGAGAGAAATGTACTCTTGTGATTGTGTTACTGCTGTTCCATGCAACTCCAGAGATAAGAGAGAAATGTACTCTTGTCATTGTGTTACTGCTGTCCCATACAGCTCCAGAGATAAGAGGGAAATGTACTCGTGTAATTGTGTTACTGCTGTCCCATACAGCTCCAGAGATAAGAGGGAAATGTACTCGTGTAATTGTGTTACTGCTGTCCCAAACAGCTCCAGAGATAAGAGGGAAATGTACTCTTGTCATTGTGTTATTGCTGTCCCATGCAACTCCAGAGATAAGAGAGAAATGTACTCTTGTGATTGTGTTACTGCTGTCACATGCAACTCTAGAGATAAGAGAGAAATGTACTCCTGTCATTGTGTTACTGCTGTCCCATGCAACTCCAGAGATAAGAGAGAAATGTACTCTTATCATTCTGTTACTGCTGTCCCATGCAACTCCAGAGATAAGAGAGAAATGTACTCTTGTCATTGTGTCACTGCTGTCCCATGCAACTCCAGAGATAAGAGAGAAATGTACTCCTGTCAATGTGTTACTGCAGTCGCATACAGCTCTAGAGATAAGAGAGAAATGTACTCCTGTCATTGTGTTACTGCTGTCCCATGCAGCTCCAGAGATAAGAGAGAAATGTACTCCTGTCATTGTTTTACTGCTGTGCCATGAACTCCAGAGATAAGAGAGAAATGTACTCCTGTCATTGTGTTACTGCTGTCCCATGCAGCTCCAGAGATAAGAGAGAAATGTACTCTTGTCATTGTGTTACTGCTGTCCCATGCAGCTCCAGAGATAAGACAGAAATGTACTCCTGTCATTGCGTTACTGCTGTCCCATGCAGCTCCAGAGATAAGAGAGAAATGTACTCCTGTCATTGTGTTACTGCTGTCCCATGCAGCTCCAAGGATAAGAGAGAAATGTACTCCTGTCATTGTGTTACTGCTGTCCCATGCAACTCCAGAGATAAGAGAGAAATGTACTCCTGTCATTGTGTTACTGCTGTGCTATGCAACTCCAGAGATAAGAGAGAAATGTCCTCCTGTCATTGTGTTACTGCTGTCCCATGCAGCTCCAGAGATAAGAGAGAAATGTACTCTTGTCATTGTGTTACTGCTGTCCCATGCAGCTCCAGAGATAAGAGAGAAATGTACTCTCGTCTTTGTGTTACTGCTGTCCCATGCAACTCCAGAGATAAGAGAGAAATGTATTCCTGTCATTGTGTTACTGCTGTCCCATACAGCTCCAGAGATAAGAGAGAAATGTACTCTTGTCATTATGTTACTGCTGTCGCATGCAGCTCCATAGATAAGAGAGAAATGTACTCTTGTCTTTGTGTTACTGCTGTCGGATGCAGCTCCAGAGATAAGAGAGAAATGTACTCTTGTCTTTGTGTTACTGCTGTCCCATGCAGCTCCAGAGATAAGAGAGAAATGTACTCTTGTCATTCTGTTACTGCTGTCCCTTGGAGCTCCAGAGATAAGAGAGAAATGTGCTCTTGTGATTATGTTACTGCTGTCCCATGCAACTCCAGAGATAAGAGAGAAATGTACCCTTGTCATTCTGTTACTGCTGTCCCATGCAACTCCAGAGATAAGAGAGAAATGTACTCTTGTCATTGTGTTACTGCTGTCCCATGCAACTCCAGAGATAAGAGAGAAATGTACTCCTGTCATTGTGTTACTGCTGTGCCATGCAACTCCAGAGATAAGAGAGAAATGTACTCCTGTCATTGTGTTGCTGCTGTCCTATGCAGCTCCAGAGATAAGAGAGAAATGTACTCTTGTCATTGTGTTACTGCTGTCCCATGCAGCTCCAGAGATAAGAGAGAAATGTACTCTTTCCATTGTGTTACTGCTGTCCCATGCAACTCCAGAGATAAGAGAGAAATGTACTGTTGTTATTGTGTTACTGCTGTCCCATGCAACTCCAGAGATAAGAGAGAAATGTACTCTTGTGATTGTGTTACTGCTGTCCCATGCAACTCCAGGGATAAGAGAGAAATGTACTCTTGTTATTGTGTTACTGCTGTCCCATGCAACTCCAGAGATAAGAGAGAAATGTACTCCTGTCATTGTGTTACTGCTGTCCCATGCAGCTCTAGAGATAAGAGAGAAATGTACTCTTGTCATTGTGTTACTGCTGTCCCATGCTGCTCCAGAGATAAGAGAAAAATGTACTCTCGTCTTTGTGTTACTGCTGTCCCATGCAACTCCAGAGATAACAGAGAAATGTATTCCTGTCATTGTGTTACTGCTGTTCATACAGCTCCAGAGATAAGAGAGAAATGTACTCTTTCCATTGTGTTACTGCTGTCCCATGCAACTCCAGAGATAAGGGAGAAATGTACTCTTGTTATTGTGTTACTGCTGTCCCATGCAACTCCAGAGATAAGAGAGAAATGTACTCTTGTCATTGTGTTACTGCTGTCCTATGCAACTCCAGAGATAAGAGAGAAATGTACTCTTGTTATTGTGTTACTGCTGTCCCATGCAACTCCAGAGATAAGAGAGAAATGTACTCTTGTGATTGTGTTACTGCTGTCCCATGATGCTCCAGATATAAGAGAGAAATGTACTCTTGTCATTGTGTTACTGCTGTCCCATGGAGCTCCAGAGATAAGAGAGAAATGTACTCTTGTCATTCTGTTACTGCTGTCCCATGCAACTCCAGAGATAAGGGAGAAATTTACTCTTGTCATTATGTTACTGCAGTCGCATGCAGCTCCAGAGATAAGAGAGAAATGTACTCTTGTCTTTGTGTTACTGCTGTCGCATGCAGCTCCAGAGATAAGAGAGAAATGTACTCTTGTCATTCTGTTACTGCTGTCCCTTGGAGCTCCAGAGATAAGAGAGAAATGTACTCTTGTGATTGTGTTACTACTGTGCCATCCAACTCCAGAGATAAGAGAGAAATGTACTCTTGTCATTGTGTTACTGCTGTTCCATGCAACTCCAGAGATAAGAGAGAAATGTACTCTAGTGATTGTGTTACTGCTGTCCCATGCAGCTCCAGAGATAAGAGAGAAATGTACTCTTGTGATTGTGTTACTGCTGTCCCATGCAACTCCAGAGGTAAGAGAGAAATGTACTCTTGTCATTGTGTTACTGCAGTACCATACAGCTCCAGAGATAAGAGGGAAATGTACTCTTGTCATTGTGTTACTGCTGTCGCATACAGCTCCAGAGATAAAAGAGAAATGTACTCTTGTCATTGTGTTACTGCTGTCCCATGCAACTCCAGAGATAAGAGAGAAATGTACTCTTGTCATTGTGTTACTGCTGTCCCATGCAACTCCAGAGATAAGAGAGAAATGTACTCCTGTCATTGTGTTACTGCTGTCGCATATAGCTCTAGAGATAAGAGAGAAATGTACTCCTGTCATTGTGTTACTGCTGTCCCATGCAGCTCCAGAGATAAGAGAGAAATGTACTCCTGTCATTGTTTTACTGCTGTGCCATGAACTCCAGAGATAAGAGAGAAACGTACTCCTGTCATTGTGTTACTGCTGTCCCATGCAGCTCCAGAGATAAGAGAGAAATGTACTCTTGTCATTGTGTTACTGCTGTCCCATGCAGCTCCAGAGATAAGACAGAAATGTACTCCTGTCATTGCGTTACTGCTGTCCCATGCAGCTCCAGAGATACGAGAGAAATGTACTCCTGTCATTGTGTTACTGCTGTCCCATGCAGCTCCAGAGATAAGAGAGAAATGTACTCCTGTCATTGTGTTACTGCTGTCCCATGCAACTCCAGAGATAAGAGAGAAATGTACTCCTGTCATTGTGTTACTGCTGTGCTATGCAACTCCAGAGATTAGAAAGAAATGTCCTCCTGTCATTGTGTTACTGCTGTCCCAGGCAGCTCCAGAGATAAGAGAGAAATGTACTCTTGTCATTGTGTTACTGCTGTCCCATGCAGCTCCAGAGATAAGAGAGAAATGTACTCTCGTCTTTGTGTTACTGCTGTCCCATGCAACTCCAGAGATAAGAGAGAAATGTATTCCTGTCATTGTGTTACTGCTGTCCCATACAGCCACAGAGATAAGAGAGAAATGTACTCTTTCCATTGTGTTACTGCTGTCGCATACAGCTCTAGAGATAAGAGAGAAATGTACTCCTGTCATTATGTTACTGCTGTCCCATGCAGCTCCAGAGATAAGAGAGAAATGTACTCCTGTCATTGTGTTACTGCTGTGCCATGCAACTCCAGAGATAAAAGAGAAATGTACTCCTGTCATTGTGTTACTGCTGTCCCATGCAGCTCCAGAGATAAGAGAGAAATGTACCCTTGTCATTGTGTTACTGCTGTCCCATGCAGCTCCAGAGATAAGACAGAAATGTACTCTCGTCATTGTGTTACTGCTGTCCCATGCAACTCCAGACATAAGAGAGAAATGTACTCCTGTCATTGTGTTACTGCTGTCCCATACAGCTCCAGAGATAAGAGAGAAATGTACTCTTTTCATTGTGTTACTGCTGTCCCATGCAACTCCAGGGATAAGAGAGAAATGTACTCTTGTGATTGTGTTACTGCTGTCACATGCAACTCTAGAGATAAGAGAGAAATGTACTCCTGTCATTGTGTTACTGCTGTCCCATGCAACTCCAGAGATAAGAGAGAAATGTACTCTTATCATTCTGTTACTG
Source organism: Hymenopus coronatus (assembly GCA_030762935.1). NCBI lineage: Eukaryota > Metazoa > Arthropoda > Insecta > Mantodea > Hymenopodidae > Hymenopus > Hymenopus coronatus. The sequence continues at coordinate 3,318,809 of CM060900.1, read as the reverse complement.
CTGTCCCATGCAACTCCAGAGATAAGAGAGAAATGTACTCTTGTCATTGTGTTACTGCTGTCCCATGCAACTCCAGAGATAAGAGAGAAATGTACTCCTGTCATTGTGTTACTGCTGTCGCATATAGCTCTAGAGATAAGAGAGAAATGTACTCCTGTCATTGTGTTACTGCTGTCCCATGCAGCTCCAGAGATAAGAGAGAAATGTACTCCTGTCATTGTTTTACTGCTGTGCCATGAACTCCAGAGATAAGAGAGAAACATACTCCTGTCATTGTGTTACTGCTGTCCCATGCAGCTCCAGAGATAAGAGAGAAATGTACTCTTGTCATTGTGTTACTGCTGTCCCATGCAGCTCCAGAGATAAGACAGAAATGTACTCCTGTCATTGCGTTACTGCTGTCCCATGCAGCTCCAGAGATAAGAGAGAAATGTACTCCTGTCATTGTGTTACTGCTGTCCCATGCAGCTCCAGAGATAAGAGAGAAATGTACTCCTGTCATTGTGTTACTGCTGTCCCATGCAACTCCAGAGATAAGAGAGAAATGTACTCCTGTCATTGTGTTACTGCTGTGCTATGCAACTCCAGAGATTAGAGAGAAATGTCCTCCTGTCATTGTGTTACTGCTGTCCCAGGCAGCTCCAGAGATAAGAGAGAAATGTACTCTTGTCATTGTGTTACTGCTGTCCCATGCAGCTCCAGAGATAAGAGAGAAATGTACTCTCGTCTTTGTGTTACTGCTGTCCCATGCAACTCCAGAGATAAGAGAGAAATGTATTCCTGTCATTGTGTTACTGCTGTCCCATACAGCCACAGAGATAAGAGAGAAATGTACTCTTTCCATTGTGTTACTGCTGTCCCATGCAACTCCAGAGATAAGAGAGAAATGTACTCCTGTCATTGTGTTACTGCTGTCCCATGCAACTCCAGAGATAAGAGAGAAATGTACTCTTGTGATTGTGTTACTGCTGTCCCATGCAGCTCCAGAGATAAGAGAGAAATGTACTCTTGTCATTGTGTTACTGCTGTCCCATGGAGCTCCAGAGATAAGAGAGAAATGTACTCTTGTCATTATGTTACTGCTGTCGCATGCAGCTCCAGAGATAAGAGAGAAATGTACTCTTGTCTTTGTGTTACTGCTGTCGCATGCAGCTCCAGAGATAAGAGAGAAATGTACTCTTGTCTTTGTGTTACTGCTGTCGCATGCAGCTCCAGAGATAAGAGAGAAATGTACTCTTGTCTTTGTGTTACTGCTGTCCCATGCAGCTCCAGAGATAAGAGAAAAATGTACTCTTGTCATTGTGTTACTGCTGTCCCATGCAACTCCAGAGATAAGAGAGAAATGTACTCTTGTCATTGTGTTACTGCTGTCCCATGCAGCTCCAGAGATACGACAGAAATGTACTCTCGTCATTGTGTTACTGCTGTCCCATGCAACTCCAGAGATAAGAGAGAAATGTACTCCTGTCATTGTGTTACTGCTGTCCCATACAGCACCAGACATAAGAGAGAAATGTACTCTTTTCATTGTGTTACTGCTGTCCCATGCAACTCCAGGGATAAGAGAGAAATGTACTCTTGTTATTGTGTTACTGCTATCCCATGCAACTCCAGAGATAAGAGAGAAATGTACTCCTGTCATTGTGTTACTGCTGTCCCATGCAGCTCTAGAGATAAGAGAGAAATGTACTCTTGTGATTGTGTTACTGCTGTCCCATGCAGCTCCAGAGATAAGAGAGAAATGTACTCTTGTCATTGTGTTACTGCTGTCCCATGGACCTCCAGAGATAAGAGAGAAATGTACTCTTGTCATTCTGTTACTGCTGTCCCATGCAGCTCCAGAGATAAGGGAGAAATGTACTCTTGTCATTATGTTACTGCTGTCGCATGCAGCTCCAGAGATAAGAGAGGAATGTACTCTTGTCTTTGTGTTACTGCTGTCGCATGCAGCTCCAGAGATAAGAGAGAAATGTACTCTTGTCATTCTGTTACTGCTGTCCCTTGGAGCTCCAGAGATAAGAGAGAAATGCACTCTTGTCATTGTGTTACTGCTGTCCCATGCAGCTCCAGAGATAAGAGAGAAATGTACTCCTGTCATTGTGTTACTGCTGTCCCATACAGCTCCAGAGATAAGAGAGAAATGTACTCTTTCCATTGTGTTACTGCTGTCCCATGCAACTCCAGAGATAAGAGAGAAATGTACTCTTGTTATTGTGTTACTGCTGTCCCATGCAACTCCAGAGATAAGAGAGAAATGTACTCTTGTGATTGTGTTAATGCTGTCCCATGCAGCTCCAGAGATAAGAGAGAAATGTACTCTTGTCATTGTGTTACTGCTGTCCCATGGAGCTCCAAAGATAAAAGAGAAATGTACTCTTGTCATTCTGTTACTGCTGTCCCATGCAACTCCAGAGATAAGAGAGAAATGTACTCTTGTCATTATGTTACTGCTGTCGCATGCAGCTCCAGAGATAAGAGAGAAATGTACTCTTGTCTTTGTGTTACTGCTGTCGGATGCAGCTCCAGAGATAAGAGAGAAATGTACTCTTGTCTTTGTGTTACTGCTGTCCCATGCAGCTCCAGAGATAAGAGAGAAATGTACTCTTGTCATTCTGTTACTGCTGTCCCTTGAAGCTCCAGAGATAAGAGAGAAATGTGCTCTTGTGATTATGTTACTGCTGTCCCATGCAACTCCAGAGATAAGAGAGAAATGTACCCTTGTCATTCTGTTACTGCTGTCCCATGCAACTCCAGAGATAAGAGAGAAATGTACTCTTGTCATTGTGTTACTGCTGTCCCATGCAACTCCAGAGATAAGAGAGAAATGTACTCCTGTCATTGTGTTACTGCTGTGCCATGCAACTCCAGAGATAAGAGAGAAATGTACTCCTGTCATTGTGTTGCTGCTGTCCCATGCAGCTCCAGAGAAAAGAGAGAAATGTACTCTTGTCATTGTGTTACTGCTGTCCCATGCAGCTCCAGAGATAAGAGAGAAATGTACTCTTTCCATTGTGTTACTGCTGTCCCATGCAACTCCAGAGATAAGAGAGAAATGTACTCTTGTTATTGTGTTACTGCTGTTCCATGCAACTCCAGAGATAAGAGAGTAATGTACTCTTGTGATTGTGTTACTGCTGTCCCATGCAGCTCCAGAGATAAGAGAGAAATGTACTCTTGTCATTGTGTTTCTGCTGTCCCATGGAGCTCCAGAGATAAGAGAGAAATGTACTCTTGTCATTCTGTTACTGCTGTCCCATGCAACTCCAGAGATAAGAGAGAAATGTACCCTTGTCATTGTGTTACTGCTGTCCCATGCAACTCCAGAGATAAGAGAGAAATGTACTCCTGTCATTGTGTTACTGCTGTCCCCTGCAGCTCCAGAGATGAGAGAAATGTACTCCTGTCATTGTGTTACTGCTGTCCCATGCAACTCCAGAGATCAGAGAGAAAGGTACTCCTGTCATTGTGTTACTGCTGTCCCATGCAGCTCCAGAGATAAGAGAGAAATGTACTCCTGTCATTGTGTTACTGCTGTCCCATGCAGCTCCAGAGATAAGAGAGAAATGTACTCCTGTCATTGTGTTTTTGCTGTGCCATGCAACTCCAGAGATAAGAGAGAAATGTACTCCTGTCATTGTGTTTTTGCTGTGCCATGCAACTCCAGAAATAAGAGAGAAATGTACTCCTGTCATTGTGTTTTTGCTGTGCCATGCAACTCCAGAGATAAGAGAGAAATGTACTCCTGTCATTGTGTTACTGCAGTCCCATGCAACTCCAGAGATAAGAGAGAAATGTACTCTTGTCACTGTGTTACTGCTGTCCCATGCAACTCTAGAGATAAGAGAGAAATGTACTCTTGTGACTGTGTTACTGCTGTCCCATGCAGCTCCAGAGATAAGAGAGAAATGTACTCTTGTGATCGTGTTACTGCTGTCCCATGCAACTCCAGAGATAAGAGAGAAATGTACTCTTGTCATTGTGTTACTGCTGTCCCATGCAACTCCAGAGATAAGAGAGAAATGTACTGTCGTCATTGTGTTACTGCTATTGCCATACAGCTCCAGAAATAAGAGAGAAATGTACTCTTGTCATTGTGTTACTGCTGTCCCATGCAACTCCAGAGATAAGAGAGAAATGTACTCTTGTGATTGTGTTATTGCTGTCCCATGCAGCTACAGAGATAAGAGAGAAATGTACTCTTGTGATTGTGTTACTGCTGTCCCATGCAACTCCAGAGATAAGAGAGAAATGTACTCTTGTGATTGTGTTACTGCTGTCCCATACAGCTCCAGAGATAAGAGGGAAATGTACTCTTGTAATTGTGTTACTGCTGTCCCATGCAGCTCCAGAGATAAGAGAGAAATGTACTCTCGTCTTTGTGCTACTGCTGTCCCATGCAACTCCAGAGATAAGAGAGAAATGTATTCCTGTCATTGTGTTACTGCTGTCCCATACAGCTCCAGAGATAAGAGAGAAATGTACTCTTGTCATTGTGTTACTGCTGTCCCATGGAGCTCCAGAGATAAGAGAGAAATGTACTCTTGTCATTATGTTACTGCTGTCGCATGCAGCTCCAGAGATAAGAGAAAAATGTACTCTTGTCATTCTTTTACTGCTGTCCCATGCAACTCCAGGGATAAGAGAGCAATGTACTCTTGTTATTGTGTTACTGCTGTCCCATGCAACTCCAGAGATAAGAGAGAAATGTACTCCTGTCATTGTGTTACTGCTGTCCCATGCAGCTCTAGAGATAAGAGAGAAATGTACTCTTGTCATTGTGTTACTGCTTTCCCATGCTGCTCCAGAGATAAGGGAGAAATGTACTCTCGTCTTTGTGTTACTGCTGTCCCATGCAACTCCAGAGATAAGAGAGAAATGTATTCCTGTCATTGTGTTACTGCTGTTCATACAGCTCCAGAGATAAGAGAGAAATGTACTCTTTCCATTGTGTTACTGAAGTCCCATGCAACTCCAGAGATAAGGGAGAAATGTACTCTTGTTATTGTGTTACTGCTGTCCCATGCAACTCCAGAGATAAGAGAGAAATGTACTCTTGTCATTGTGTTACTGCTGTCCTATGCAACTCCAGAGATAAGAGAGAAATGTACTCTTGTTATTGTGTTACTGCTGTCCCATGCAACTCCAGAGATAAGAGAGAAATGTACTCTTGTGATTGTGTTACTGCTGTCCCATGCAGCTCCAGATATAAGAGAGAAATGTACTCTTGTCATTGTGTTACTGCTGTCCCATGGAGCTCCAGAGATAAGAGAGAAATGTACTCTTGTCATTCTGTTACTGCTGTCCCATGCAACTCCAGAGATAAGGGAGAAATGTACTCTTGTCATTATGTTACTGCTGTCGCATGCAGCTCCAGAGATAAGAGAGAAATGTACTCTTGTCTTTGTGTTACTGCTGTCGCATGCAGCTCCAGAGATAAGAGAGAAATGTACTCTTGTCATTCTGTTACTGCTGTCCCTTGGAGCTCCAGAGATAAGAGAGAAATGTACTCTTGTGATTATGTTACTGCTGTCCCATGCAACTCCAGAGATAAGAGAGAAATGTACCCTTGTCATTCTGTTACTGCTGTTCCATGCAACTCCAGATATAAGAGAGAAATGTACTCTTGTCATTGTGTTACTGCTGTTCCATGCAACTCCAGAGATAAGAGAGAAATGTACTCTTGTGATTGTGTTACTGCTGTCCCATGCAGCTCCAGAGATAAGAGAGAAATGTACTCTTGTGATTGTGTTACTGGTGTCCCATGCAACTCCAGAGGTAAGAGAGAAATGTACTCTTGTCATTGTGTTACTGCAGTACCATACAGCTCCAGAGATAAGAGGGAAATGTACTCTTGTAATTGTGTTACTGCTGTCCCATGCAACTCCAGAGATAGAAGAGAAATGTACTCTTGTGATTGTGTTACTGCTGTCCCATGCAGCTCCAGAGATAAGAGAGAAATGTACTCTCGTCATTGTGTTACTGCTGTCTCATGCAACTCCAGAGATAAGAGAGAAATGTACTCCTGTCATTGTGTTACTGCTGTCCCATACAGCTCCAGAGATAAGAGAGAAATGTACTCTTGTCATTGTGTTACTGCTGTCCCATGCAACTCCAGAGATAAGAGAGAAATGTACTCTTGTCATTGTGTTACTGCTGTCCCATGCAGCTCCAGAGATAAGAGTGAAATGCACTCTTGTCACTGTGTTACTGCTGTCCCATGCAGCTCCAGAGATAAGAGAGAAATGCACTCTTGTCACTGTGTTACTGCTGTCCCATGCAACTCTAGAGATAAGAGAGAAATGTACTCTTGTGACTGTGTTACTGCTGTCCCATGCAGCTCCAGAGATAAGAGAGAAATGTACTCTTGTGATCGTGTTACTGTGTTCCATGCAACTCCAGAGATAAGAGAGAAATGTACTCTTGTCATTGTGTTACTGCTGTCCCATGCAACTCCAGAGATAAGAGAGAAATGTACTGTCGTCATTGTGTTACTGCTATTGCCATACAGCTCCAGAAATAAGAGAGAAATGTACTCTTGTCATTGTGTTACTGCTGTCCCATGCAACTCCAGAGATAAGAGAGAAATGTACTCTTGTGATTGTGTTATTGCTGTCCCATGCAGCTACAGAGATAAGAGAGAAATGTACTCTTGTGATTGTGTTACTGCTGTCCCATGCAACTCCAGAGATAAGAGAGAAATGTACTCTTGTCATTGTGTTACTGCTGTCCCATACAGCTCCAGAGATAAGAGGGAAATGTACTCTTGTAATTGTGTTACTGCTGTCCCATGCAGCTCCAGAGATAAGAGAGAAATGTACTCTTGTCATTGTGTTACTGCTGTCCCAAACAGCTCCAGAGATAAGAGGGAAATGTACTCTTGTCATTGTGTTACTGCTGTCCCATGCAACTCCAGAGATAAGAGAGAAATGTACTCTTGTGATTGTGTTACTGCTGTCACATGCAACTCTAGAGATAAGAGAGAAATGTACTCCTGTCATTGTGTTACTGCTGTCCCATGCAACTCCAGAGATAAGAGAGAAATGTACTCTTATCATTCTGTTACTGCTGTCCCATGCAACTCCAGAGATAAGAGAGAACTGTACTCTTGTCATTGTGTTACTGCTGTCCCATGCAACTCCAGAGATAAGAGAGAAATGTACTCCTGTCAATGTGTTACTGCTGTCGCATACAGCTCTAGAGATAAGAGAGAAATGTACTCCTGTCATTGTGTTACTGCTGTCCCATGCAGCTCCAGAGATAACAGAGAAATGTTCTCCTGTCATTGTTTTACTGCTGTGCCATGAACTCCAGAGATAAGAGAGAAATGTACTCCTGTCATTGTGTTACTGCTGTCCCATGCAGCTCCAGAGATAAGAGAGAAATGTACTCTTGTCATTGTGTTACTGCTGTCCCATGCAGCTCCAGAGATAAGACAGAAATGTACTCCTGTCATTGCGTTACTGCTGTCCCATGCAGCTCCAGAGATAAGGGAGAAATGTACTCCTGTCATTGTGTTACTGCTGTCCCATGCAGCTCCAGAGATAAGAGAGAAATGTACTCCTGTCATTGTGTTACTGCTGTCCCATGCAACTCCAGAGATAAGAGAGAAATGTACTCCTGTCATTGTGTTACTGCTGTGCTATGCAACTCCAGAGATAAGAGAGAAATGTCCTCCTGTCATTGTGTTACTGCTGTCCCATGCAGCTCCAGAGATAAGAGAGAAATGTACTCTTGTCATTGTGTTACTGCTGTCCCATGCAGCTCCAGAGATAAGAGAGAAATGTACTCTCGTCTTTGTGTTACTGCTGTCCCATGCAACTCCAGAGATAAGAGAGAAATGTATTCCTGTCATTGTGTTACTGCTGTCCCATACAGCTCCAGAGATAAGAGAGAAATGTACTCTTGTCATTGTGTTACTGCTGTCCCATGGAGCTCCAGAGATAAGAGAGAAATGTACTCTTGTCATTATGTTACTGCTGTCGCATGCAGCTCCAGAGATAAGAGAAAAATGTACTCTTGTCATTCTTTTACTGCTGTCCCATGCAACTCCAGAGATAAGAGAGAAATGTACTCTTGTCGTTGTGTTACTGCTGTCCCATGCAGCTCCAGAGATACGACAGAAATGTACTCTCGTCATTGTGTTACTGCTGTCCCATGCAACTCCAGAGATAAGAGAGAAATGTACTCTTGTGATTGTGTTATTGCTGTCCCATGCAGCTACAGAGATAAGAGAGAAATGTACTCTTGTGATTGTGTTACTGCTGTCCCATGCAACTCCAGAGATAAGAAAGAAATGTACTCTTGTCATTGTGTTACTGCTGTCCCATACAGCTCCAGAGATAAGAGGGAAATGTACTCTTGTAATTGTGTTACTGCTGTCCCATGCAGCTCCAGAGATGAGAGAAATGTACTCCTGTCATTGTGTTACTGCTGTCCCATGCAACTCCAGAGATCAGAGAGAAAGGTACTCCTGTCATTGTGTTACTGCTGTCCCATGCAGCTCCAGAGATAAGAGAGAAATGTACTCCTGTCATTGTGTTACTGCTGTCCCATGCAGCTCCAGAGATAAGAGAGAAATGTACTCCTGTCATTGTGTTTTTGCTGTGCCATGCAACTCCAGGGATAAGAGAGAAATGTACTCCTGTCATTGTGTTTTTGCTGTGCCATGCAACTCCAGAGATAAGAGAGAAATGTACTCCTGTCATTGTGTTTTTGCTGTGCCATGCAACTCCAGAGATAAGAGAGAAATGTACTCCTGTCATTGTGTTACTGCAGTCCCATGCAACTCCAGAGATAAGAGAGAAATGTACTCTTGTCACTGTGTTACTGCTGTCCCATGCAACTCTAGAGATAAGAGAGAAATGTACTCTTGTGACTGTGTTACTGCTGTCCCATGCAGCTCCAGAGATAAGAGAGAAATGTACTCTTGTGATCGTGTTACTGCTGTCCCATGCAACTCCAGAGATAAGAGAGAAATGTACTCTTGTCATTGTGTTACTGCTGTCCCATGCAACTCCAGAGATAAGAGAGAAATGTACTGTCATCATTGTGTTACTGCTATTGCCATACAGCTCCAGAAATAAGAGAGAAATGTACTCTTGTCATTGTGTTACTGCTGTCCCATGCAACTCCAGAGATAAGAGAGAAATGTACTCTTGTGATTGTGTTATTGCTGTCCCATGCAGCTACAGAGATAAGAGAGAAATGTACTCTTGTGATTGTGTTACTGCTGTCCCATGCAACTCCAGAGATAAGAGAGAAATGTACTCTTGTCATTGTGTTACTGCTGTCCCATACAGCTCCAGAGATAAGAGGGAAATATACTCTTGTAATTGTGTTACTGCTGTCCCATGCAGCTCCAGAGATAAGAGAGAAATGTACTCTTGTCATTGTGTTACTGCTGTCCCAAACAGCTCCAGAGATAAGAGGGAAATGTACTCTTGTCATTGTGTTACTGCTGTCCCATGCAACTCCAGAGATAAGAGAGAAATGTACTCTTGTGATTGTGTTACTGCTGTCACATGCAACTCTAGAGATAAGAGAGAAATGTACTCCTGTCATTGTGTTACTGCTGTCCCATGCAACTCCAGAGATAAGAGAGAAATGTACTCTTATCATTCTGTTACTGCTGTCCCATGCAACTCCAGAGATAAGAGAGAAATGTACTCTTGTCATTGTGTTACTGCTGTCCCATGCAACTCCAGAGATAAGAGAGAAATGTACTCCTGTCAATGTGTTACTGCTGTCGCATACAGCTCTAGAGATAAGAGAGAAATGTACTCCTGTCATTGTGTTACTGCTGTCCCATGCAGCTCCAGAGATAACAGAGAAATGTACTCCTGTCATTGTTTTACTGCTGTGCCATGAACTCCAGAGATAAGAGAGAAATGTACTCCTGTCATTGTGTTACTGCTGTCCCATGCAGCTCCAGAGATAAGACAGAAATGTACTCCTGTCATTGCGTTACTGCTGTCCCATGCAGCTCCAGAGATAAGGGAGAAATGTACTCTTGTGATTGTGTTACTGCTGTCCCATGGAGCTCCAGAGATAAGAGAGAAATGTACTCTTGTCATTATGTTACTGCTGTCGCATGCAGCTCCAGAGATAAGAGAAAAATGTACTCTTGTCATTCTTTTACTGCTGTCCCATGGAGCTCCAGATATAAGAGAGAAATGTACTCTTGTCATTGTGTTACTGCTGTCCCATGCAACTCCAGAGATAAGAGAGAAATGTACTCCTGTCATTGTGTTACTGCTGTCGCATACAGCTCTAGAGATAAGAGAGAAATGTACTCCTGTCATTGTGTTACTGCTGTCCCAAACAGCTCCAGAGATAAGAGAGAAATGTACTCTTGTCATTGTGTTACTGCTGTCCCATGCAACTCCAGAGATAAGAGAGAAATGTACTCTTGTCATTGTGTTACTGCTGTCCCATGCAGCTCCAGAGATAAGAGTGAAATGCACTCTTGTCACTGTGTTACTGCTGACCCATGCAGCTCCAGAGATAAGAGAGAAATGCACTCTTGTCACTGTGTTACTGCTGTCCCATGCAACTCTAGAGATAAGAGAGAAATGTACTCTTGTGACTGTGTTACTGCTGTCCCATGCAGCTCCAGAGATAAGAGAGAAATGTACTCTTGTGATCGTGTTACTGCTGTCCCATGCAACTCCAGAGATAAGAGAGAAATGTACTCTTGTCATTGTGTTACTGCTGTCCCATGCAACTCCAGAGATAAGAGAGAAATGTACTGTCGTCATTGTGTTACTGCTATTGCCATACAGCTCCAGAAATAAGAGAGAAATGTACTCTTGTCATTGTGTTACTGCTGTCCCATGCAACTCCAGAGATAAGAGAGAAATGTACTCTTGTGATTGTGTTATTGCTGTCCCATGCAGCTACAGAGATAAGAGAGAAATGTACTCTTGTGATTGTGTTACTGCTGTCCCATGCAACTCCAGAGATAAGAGAGAAATGTACTCTTGTCATTGTGTTACTGCTGTCCCATACAGCTCCAGAGATAAGAGGGAAATGTACTCTTGTAATTGTGTTACTGCTGTCCCATGCAGCTCCAGAGATAAGAGAGAAATCTACTCTTGTCATTGTGTTACTGCTGTCCCAAACAGCTCCAGAGATAAGAGGGAAATGTACTCTTGTCATTGTGTTACTGCTGTCCCATGCAACTCCAGAGATAAGAGAGAAATGTACTCTTGATTGTGTTACTGCTGTCACATGCAACTCTAGAGATAAGAGAGAAATGTACTCCTGTCATTGTGTTACTGCTGTCCCATGCAACTCCAGAGATAAGAGAGAAATGTACTCTTATCATTCTGTTACTGCTGTCCCATGCAACTCCAGAGATAAGAGAGAAATGTACTCTTGTCATTGTGTTACTGCTGTCCCATGCAACTCCAGAGATAAGAGAGAAATGTACTCCTGTCAATGTGTTACTGCTGTCGCATACAGCTCTAGAGATAAGAGAGAAATGTACTCCTGTCATTGTGTTACTGCTGTCCCATGCAGCTCCAGAGATAACAGAGAAATGTACTCCTGTCATTGTTTTACTGCTGTGCCATGAACTCCAGAGATAAGAGAGAAATGTACTCCTGTCATTGTGTTACTGCTGTCCCATGCAGCTCCAGAGATAAGAGAGAAATGTACTCTTGTCATTGTGTTACTGCTGTCCCATGCAGCTCCAGAGATAAGACAGAAATGTACTCCTGTCATTGTGTTACTGCTGTCCCATGCAGCTCCAGAGATAAGGGAGAAATGTACTCCTGTCATTGTGTTACTGCTGTCCCATGCAGCTCCAGAGATAAGAGAGAAATGTACTCCTGTCATTGTGTTACTGCTGTCCCATGCAACTCCAGAGATAAGAGAGAAATGTACTCCTGTCATTGTGTTACTGCTGTGCTATGCAACTCCAGAGATAAGAGAGAAATGTCCTCCTGTCATTGTGTTACTGCTGTCCCATGCAGCTCCAGAGATAAGAGAGAAATGTACTCTTGTCATTGTGTTACTGCTGTCCCATGCAGCTCCAGAGATAAGAGAGAAATGTACTCTCGTCTTTGTGTTACTGCTGTCCCATGCAACTCCAGAGATAAGAGAGAAATGTATTCCTGTCATTGTGTTACTGCTGTCCCATACAGCTCCAGAGATAAGAGAGAAATGTACTCTTGTCATTGTGTTACTGCTGTCCCATGCAGCTCCAGAGATAAGAGAGAAATGTACTCCTGTCATTGTGTTACTGCTGTCCCATGCAACTCCAGAGATAAGAGAGAAATGTACTCCTGTCATTGTGTTACTGCTGTGCTATGCAACTCCAGAGATAAGAGAGAAATGTCCTCCTGTCATTGTGTTACTGCTGTCCCATGCAGCTCCAGAGATAAGAGAGAAATGTACTCTTGTCATTGTGTTACTGCTGTCCCATGCAGCTCCAGAGATAAGAGAGAAATGTACTCTCGTCTTTGTGTTACTGCTGTCCCATGCAACTCCAGAGATAAGAGAGAAATGTATTCCTGTCATTGTGTTACTGCTGTCCCATACAGCTCCAGAGATAAGAGAGAAATGTACTCTTGTCATTGTGTTACTGCTGTCCCATGGAGCTCCAGAGATAAGAGAGAAATGTACTCTTGTCATTATGTTACTGCTGTCGCATGCAGCTCCAGAGATAAGAGAAAAATGTACTCTTGTCATTCTTTTACTGCTGTCCCATGCAACTCCAGAGATAAGAGAGAAATGTACTCTTGTCGTTGTGTTACTGCTGTCCCATGCAGCTCCAGAGATACGACAGAAATGTACTCTCGTCATTGTGTTACTGCTGTCCCATGCAACTCCAGAGATAAGAGAGAAATGTACTCTTGTGATTGTGTTATTGCTGTCCCATGCAGCTACAGAGATAAGAGAGAAATGTACTCTTGTGATTGTGTTACTGCTGTCCCATGCAACTCCAGAGATAAGAAAGAAATGTACTCTTGTCATTGTGTTACTGCTGTCCCATACAGCTCCAGAGATAAGAGGGAAATGTACTCTTGTAATTGTGTTACTGCTGTCCCATGCAGCTCCAGAGATGAGAGAAATGTACTCCTGTCATTGTGTTACTGCTGTCCCATGCAACTCCAGAGATCAGAGAGAAAGGTACTCCTGTCATTGTGTTACTGCTGTCCCATGCAGCTCCAGAGATAAGAGAGAAATGTACTCCTGTCATTGTGTTACTGCTGTCCCATGCAGCTCCAGAGATAAGAGAGAAATGTACTCCTGTCATTGTGTTTTTGCTGTGCCATGCAACTCCAGGGATAAGAGAGAAATGTACTCCTGTCATTGTGTTTTTGCTGTGCCATGCAACTCCAGAGATAAGAGAGAAATGTACTCCTGTCATTGTGTTTTTGCTGTGCCATGCAACTCCAGAGATAAGAGAGAAATGTACTCCTGTCATTGTGTTACTGCAGTCCCATGCAACTCCAGAGATAAGAGAGAAATGTACTCTTGTCACTGTGTTACTGCTGTCCCATGCAACTCTAGAGATAAGAGAGAAATGTACTCTTGTGACTGTGTTACTGCTGTCCCATGCGGCTCCAGAGATAAGAGAGAAATGTACTCTTGTGATCGTGTTACTGCTGTCCCATGCAACTCCAGAGATAAGAGAGAAATGTACTCTTGTCATTGTGTTACTGCTGTCCCATGCAACTCCAGAGATAAGAGAGAAATGTACTGTCGTCATTGTGTTACTGCTATTGCCATACAGCTCCAGAAATAAGAGAGAAATGTACTCTTGTCATTGTGTTACTGCTGTCCCATGCAACTCCAGAGATAAGAGAGAAATGTACTCTTGTGATTGTGTTATTGCTGTCCCATGCAGCTACAGAGATAAGAGAGAAATGTACTCTTGTGATTGTGTTACTGCTGTCCCATGCAACTCCAGAGATAAGAGAGAAATGTACTCTTGTCATTGTGTTACTGCTGTCCCATACAGCTCCAGAGATAAGAGGGAAATGTACTCTTGTAATTGTGTTACTGCTGTCCCATGCAGCTCCAGAGATAAGAGAGAAATGTACTCTTGTCATTGTGTTACTGCTGTCCCAAACAGCTCCAGAGATAAGAGGGAAATGTACTCTTGTCATTGTGTTACTGCTGTCCCATGCAACTCCAGAGATAAGAGAGAAATGTACTCTTGTGATTGTGTTACTGCTGTCACATGCAACTCTAGAGATAAGAGAGAAATGTACTCCTGTCATTGTGTTACTGCTGTCCCATGCAACTCCAGAGATAAGAGAGAAATGTACTCTTATCATTCTGTTACTGCTGTCCCATGCAACTCCAGAGATAAGAGAGAAATGTACTCTTGTCATTGTGTTACTGCTGTCCCATGCAACTCCAGAGATAAGAGAGAAATGTACTCCTGTCAATGTGTTACTGCTGTCGCATACAGCTCTAGAGATAAGAGAGAAATGTACTCCTGTCATTGTGTTACTGCTGTCCCATGCAGCTCCAGAGATAACAGAGAAATGTACTCCTGTCATTGTTTTACTGCTGTGCCATGAACTCCAGAGATAAGAGAGAAATGTACTCCTGTCATTGTGTTACTGCTGTCCCATGCAGCTCCAGAGATAAGAGAGAAATGTACTCTCGTCTTTGTGTTACTGCTGTCCCATGCAACTCCAGAGATAAGAGAGAAATGTATTCCTGTCATTGTGTTACTGCTGTCCCATACAGCTCCAGAGATAAGAGAGAAATGTACTCTTGTCATTGTGTTACTGCTGTCCCATGCAGCTCCAGAGATAAGAGAGAAATGTACTCCTGTCATTGTGTTACTGCTGTCCCATGCAACTCCAGAGATAAGAGAGAAATGTACTCCTGTCATTGTGTTACTGCTGTGCTATGCAACTCCAGAGATAAGAGAGAAATGTCCTCCTGTCATTGTGTTACTGCTGTCCCATGCAGCTCCAGAGATAAGAGAGAAATGTACTCTTGTCATTGTGTTACTGCTGTCCCATGCAGCTCCAGAGATAAGAGAGAAATGTACTCTCGTCTTTGTGTTACTGCTGTCCCATGCAACTCCAGAGATAAGAGAGAAATGTATTCCTGTCATTGTGTTACTGCTGTCCCATACAGCTCCAGAGATAAGAGAGAAATGTACTCTTGTCATTGTGTTACTGCTGTCCCATGGAGCTCCAGAGATAAGAGAGAAATGTACTCTTTTCATTATGTTACTGCTGTCGCATGCAGCTCCAGAGATAAGAGAAAAATGTACTCTTGTCATTCTTTTACTGCTGTCCCATGCAACTCCAGAGATAAGAGAGAAATGTACTCTTGTCGTTGTGTTACTGCTGTCCCATGCAGCTCCAGAGATACGACAGAAATGTACTCTCGTCATTGTGTTACTGCTGTCCCATGCAACTCCAGAGATAAGAGAGAAATGTACTCTTGTGATTGTGTTATTGCTGTCCCATGCAGCTACAGAGATAAGAGAGAAATGTACTCTTGTGATTGTGTTACTGCTGTCCCATGCAACTCCAGAGATAAGAAAGAAATGTACTCTTGTCATTGTGTTACTGCTGTCCCATACAGCTCCAGAGATAAGAGGGAAATGTACTCTTGTAATTGTGTTACTGCTGTCCCATGCAGCTCCAGAGATGAGAGAAATGTACTCCTGTCATTGTGTTACTGCTGTCCCATGCAACTCCAGAGATCAGAGAGAAAGGTACTCCTGTCATTGTGTTACTGCTGTCCCATGCAGCTCCAGAGATAAGAGAGAAATGTACTCCTGTCATTGTGTTACTGCTGTCCCATGCAGCTCCAGAGATAAGAGAGAAATGTACTCCTGTCATTGTGTTTTTGCTGTGCCATGCAACTCCAGGGATAAGAGAGAAATGTACTCCTGTCATTGTGTTTTTGCTGTGCCATGCAACTCCAGAGATAAGAGAGAAATGTACTCCTGTCATTGTGTTTTTGCTGTGCCATGCAACTCCAGAGATAAGAGAGAAATGTACTCCTGTCATTGTGTTACTGCAGTCCCATGCAACTCCAGAGATAAGAGAGAAATGTACTCTTGTCACTGTGTTACTGCTGTCCCATGCAACTCTAGAGATAAGAGAGAAATGTACTCTTGTGACTGTGTTACTGCTGTCCCATGCGGCTCCAGAGATAAGAGAGAAATGTACTCTTGTGATCGTGTTACTGCTGTCCCATGCAACTCCAGAGATAAGAGAGAAATGTACTCTTGTCATTGTGTTACTGCTGTCCCATGCAACTCCAGAGATAAGAGAGAAATGTACTGTCGTCATTGTGTTACTGCTATTGCCATACAGCTCCAGAAATAAGAGAGAAATGTACTCTTGTCATTGTGTTACTGCTGTCCCATGCAACTCCAGAGATAAGAGAGAAATGTACTCTTGTGATTGTGTTATTGCTGTCCCATGCAGCTACAGAGATAAGAGAGAAATGTACTCTTGTGATTGTGTTACTGCTGTCCCATGCAACTCCAGAGATAAGAGAGAAATGTACTCTTGTCATTGTGTTACTGCTGTCCCATACAGCTCCAGAGATAAGAGGGAAATGTACTCTTGTAATTGTGTTACTGCTGTCCCATGCAGCTCCAGAGATAAGAGAGAAATGTACTCTTGTCATTGTGTTACTGCTGTCCCAAACAGCTCCAGAGATAAGAGGGAAATGTACTCTTGTCATTGTGTTACTGCTGTCCCATGCAACTCCAGAGATAAGAGAGAAATGTACTCTTGTGATTGTGTTACTGCTGTCACATGCAACTCTAGAGATAAGAGAGAAATGTACTCCTGTCATTGTGTTACTGCTGTCCCATGCAACTCCAGAGATAAGAGAGAAATGTACTCTTATCATTCTGTTACTGCTGTCCCATGCAACTCCAGAGATAAGAGAGAAATGTACTCTTGTCATTGTGTTACTGCTGTCCCATGCAACTCCAGAGATAAGAGAGAAATGTACTCCTGTCAATGTGTTACTGCTGTCGCATACAGCTCTAGAGATAAGAGAGAAATGTACTCCTGTCATTGTGTTACTGCTGTCCCATGCAGCTCCAGAGATAACAGAGAAATGTACTCCTGTCATTGTTTTACTGCTGTGCCATGAACTCCAGAGATAAGAGAGAAATGTACTCCTGTCATTGTGTTACTGCTGTCCCATGCAGCTCCAGAGATAAGAGAGAAATGTACTCTTGTCATTGTGTTACTGCTGTCCCATGCAGCTCCAGAGATAATACAGAAATGTACTCCTGTCATTGTGTTACTGCTGTCCCATGCAGCTCCAGAGATAAGAGAGAAATGTACTCCTGTCAATGTGTTACTGCTGTCGCATACAGCTCTAGAGATAAGAGAGAAATGTACTCCTGTCATTGTGTTACTGCTGTCCCATGCAGCTCCAGAGATAACAGAGAAATGTACTCCTGTCATTGTTTTACTGCTGTGCCATGAACTCCAGAGATAAGAGAGAAATGTACTCCTGTCATTGTGTTACTGCTGTCCCATGCAGCTCCAGAGATAAGAGAGAAATGTACTCTTGTCATTGTGTTACTGCTGTCCCATGCAGCTCCAGAGATAAGACAGAAATGTACTCCTGTCATTGCGTTACTGCTGTCCCATGCAGCTCCAGAGATAAGGGAGAAATGTACTCCTGTCATTGTGTTACTGCTGTCCCATGCAGCTCCAGAGATAAGAGAGAAATGTACTCCTGTCATTGTGTTACTGCTGTCCCATGCAACTCCAGAGATAAGAGAGAAATGTACTCCTGTCATTGTGTTACTGCTGTGCTATGCAACTCCAGAGATAAGAGAGAAATGTCCTCCTGTCATTGTGTTACTGCTGTCCCATGCAGCTCCAGAGATAAGAGAGAAATGTACTCTTGTCATTGTGTTACTGCTGTCCCATGCAGCTCCAGAGATAAGAGAGAAATGTACTCTCGTCTTTGTGTTACTGCTGTCCCATGCAACTCCAGAGATAAGAGAGAAATGTATTCCTGTCATTGTGTTACTGCTGTCCCATACAGCTCCAGAGATAAGAGAGAAATGTACTCTTGTCATTGTGTTACTGCTGTCCCATGGAGCTCCAGAGATAAGAGAGAAATGTACTCTTGTCATTATGTTACTGCTGTCGCATGCAGCTCCAGAGATAAGAGAAAAATGTACTCTTGTCATTCTTTTACTGCTGTCCCATGCAACTCCAGAGATAAGAGAGAAATGTACTCTTGTCGTTGTGTTACTGCTGTCCCATGCAGCTCCAGAGATACGACAGAAATGTACTCTCGTCATTGTGTTACTGCTGTCCCATGCAACTCCAGAGATAAGAGAGAAATGTACTCTTGTGATTGTGTTATTGCTGTCCCATGCAGCTACAGAGATAAGAGAGAAATGTACTCTTGTGATTGTGTTACTGCTGTCCCATGCAACTCCAGAGATAAGAAAGAAATGTACTCTTGTCATTGTGTTACTGCTGTCCCATACAGCTCCAGAGATAAGAGGGAAATGTACTCTTGTAATTGTGTTACTGCTGTCCCATGCAGCTCCAGAGATGAGAGAAATGTACTCCTGTAATTGTGTTACTCCTGTCCCATGCAACTCCAGAGATCAGAGAGAAAGGTACTCCTGTCATTGTGTTACTGCTGTCCCATGCAGCTCCAGAGATAAGAGAGAAATGTACTCCTGTCATTGTGTTACTGCTGTCCCATGCAGCTCCAGAGATAAGAGAGAAATGTACTCCTGTCATTGTGTTTTTGCTGTGCCATGCAACTCCAGAGATAAGAGAGAAATGTACTCCTGTCATTGTGTTTTTGCTGTGCCATGCAACTCCAGAGATAAGAGAGAAATGTACTCCTGTCATTGTGTTTTTGCTGTGCCATGCAACTCCAGAGATAAGAGAGAAATGTACTCCTGTCATTGTGTTACTGCAGTCCCATGCAACTCCAGAGATAAGAGAGAAATGTACTCTTGTCACTGTGTTACTGCTGTCCCATGCAACTCTAGAGATAAGAGAGAAATGTACTCTTGTGACTGTGTTACTGCTGTCCCATGCAGCTCCAGAGATAAGAGAGAAATGTACTCTTGTGATCGTGTTACTGCTGTCCCATGCAACTCCAGAGATAAGAGAGAAATGTACTCTTGTCATTGTGTTACTGCTGTCCCATGCAACTCCAGAGATAAGAGAGAAATGTACTGTCATCATTGTGTTACTGCTATTGCCATACAGCTCCAGAAATAAGAGAGAAATGTACTCTTGTCATTGTGTTACTGCTGTCCCATGCAACTCCAGAGATAAGAGAGAAATGTACTCTTGTGATTGTGTTATTGCTGTCCCATGCAGCTACAGAGATAAGAGAGAAATGTACTCTTGTGATTGTGTTACTGCTGTCCCATGCAACTCCAGAGATAAGAGAGAAATGTACTCTTGTCATTGTGTTACTGCTGTCCCATACAGCTCCAGAGATAAGAGGGAAATGTACTCTTGTAATTGTGTTACTGCTGTCCCATGCAGCTCCAGAGATAAGAGAGAAATGTACTCTTGTCATTGTGTTACTGCTGTCCCAAACAGCTCCAGAGATAAGAGGGAAATGTACTCTTGTCATTGTGTTACTGCTGTCCCATGCAACTCCAGAGATAAGAGAGAAATGTACTCTTGTGATTGTGTTACTGCTGTCACATGCAACTCTAGAGATAAGAGAGAAATGTACTCCTGTCATTGTGTTACTGCTGTCCCATGCAACTCCAGAGATAAGAGAGAAATGTACTCTTATCATTCTGTTCCTGCTGTCCCATGCAACTCCAGAGATAAGAGAGAAATGTACTCTTGTCATTGTGTTACTGCTGTCCCATGCAACTCCAGAGATAAGAGAGAAATGTACTCCTGTCAATGTGTTACTGCTGTCGCATACAGCTCTAGAGATAAGAGAGAAATGTACTCCTGTCATTGTGTTACTGCTGTCCCATGCAGCTCCAGAGATAACAGAGAAATGTACTCCTGTCATTGTTTTACTGCTGTGCCATGAACTCCAGAGATAAGAGAGAAATGTACTCCTGTCATTGTGTTACTGCTGTCCCATGCAGCTCCAGAGATAAGACAGAAATGTACTCCTGTCATTGCGTTACTGCTGTCCCATGCAGCTCCAGAGATAAGGGAGAAATGTACTCTTGTGATTGTGTTACTGCTGTCCCATGGAGCTCCAGAGATAAGAGAGAAATGTACTCTTGTCATTATGTTACTGCTGTCGCATGCAGCTCCAGAGATAAGAGAAAAATGTACTCTTGTCATTCTTTTACTGCTGTCCCATGCAGCTCCAGAGATAAGAGAGAAATGTACTCTTGTCATTGTGTTACTGCTGTCCCATGCAACTCCAGAGATAAGAGAGAAATGTACTCTTGTCATTGTGTTACTGCTGTCCCATGCAACTCCAGAGATAAGAGAGAAATGTACTCCTGTCATTGTGTTACTGCTGTCGCATACAGCTCTAGAGATAAGAGAGAAATGTACTCCTGTCATTGTGTTACTGCTGTCCCATACAGCTCCAGAGATAAGAGAGGAATGTACTCTTGTCATTGTGTTACTGCTGTCCCATGCAACTCCAGAGATAAGAGAGAAATGTACTCTTGTCATTGTGTTACTGCTGTCCCATGCAGCTCCAGAGATAAGAGTGAAATGCACTCTTGTCACTGTGTTACTGCTGTCCCATGCAGCTCCAGAGATAAGAGAGAAATGCACTCTTGTCACTGTGTTACTGCTGTCCCATGCAACTCTAGAGATAAGAGAGAAATGTACTCTTGTGACTGTGTTACTGCTGTCCCATGCAGCTCCAGAGATAAGAGAGAAATGTACTCTAGTGATCGTGTTACTGCTGTCCCATGCAACTCCAGAGATAAGAGAGAAATGTACTCTTGTCATTGTGTTACTGCTGTCCCATGCAACTCCAGAGATAAGAGAGAAATGTACTGTCGTCATTGTGTTACTGCTATTGCCATACAGCTCCAGAAATAAGAGAGAAATGTACTCTTGTCATTGTGTTACTGCTGTCCCATGCAACTCCAGAGATAAGAGAGAAATGTACTCTTGTGATTGTGTTATTGCTGTCCCATGCAGCTACAGAGATAAGAGAGAAATGTACTCTTGTGATTGTGTTACTGCTGTCCCATGCAACTCCAGAGATAAGAGAGAAATGTACTCTTGTCATTGTGTTACTGCTGTCCCATACAGCTCCAGAGATAAGAGGGAAATGTACTCTTGTAATTGTGTTACTGCTGTCCCATGCAGCTCCAGAGATAAGAGAGAAATGTACTCTTGTCATTGTGTTACTGCTGTCCCAAACAGCTCCAGAGATAAGAGGGAAATGTACTCTTGTCATTGTGTTACTGCTGTCCCATGCAACTCCAGAGATAAGAGAGAAATGTACTCCTGTCATTGTGTTACTGCTGTCCCATGCAACTCCAGAGATAAGAGAGAAATGTACTCTTATCATTCTGTTACTGCTGTCCCATGCAACTCCAGAGATAAGAGAGAAATGTACTCTTGTCATTGTGTTACTGCTGTCCCATGCAACTCCAGAGATAAGAGAGAAATGTACTCCTGTCAATGTGTTACTGCTGTCGCATACAGCTCTAGAGATAAGAGAGAAATGTACTCCTGTCATTGTGTTACTGCTGTCCCATGCAGCTCCAGAGATAACAGAGAAATGTACTCCTGTCATTGTTTTACTGCTGTGCCATGAACTCCAGAGATAAGAGAGAAATGTACTCCTGTCATTGTGTTACTGCTGTCCCATGCAGCTCCAGAGATAAGAGAGAAATGTACTCTTGTCATTGTGTTACTGCTGTCCCATGCAGCTCCAGAGATAAGACAGAAATGTACTCCTGTCATTGTGTTACTGCTGTCCCATGCAGCTCCAGAGATAAGGGAGAAATGTACTCCTGTCATTGTGTTACTGCTGTCCCATGCAGCTCCAGAGATAAGAGAGAAATGTACTCCTGTCATTGTGTTACTGCTGTCCCATGCAACTCCAGAGATAAGAGAGAAATGTACTCCTGTCATTGTGTTACTGCTGTGCTATGCAACTCCAGAGATAAGAGAGAAATGTCCTCCTGTCATTGTGTTACTGCTGTCCCATGCAGCTCCAGAGATAAGAGAGAAATGTACTCTTGTCATTGTGTTACTGCTGTCCCATGCAGCTCCAGAGATAAGAGAGAAATGTACTCTCGTCTTTGTGTTACTGCTGTCCCATGCAACTCCAGAGATAAGAGAGAAATGTATTCCTGTCATTGTGTTACTGCTGTCCCATACAGCTCCAGAGATAAGAGAGAAATGTACTCTTGTCATTGTGTTACTGCTGTCCCATGCAGCTCCAGAGATAAGAGAGAAATGTACTCCTGTCATTGTGTTACTGCTGTCCCATGCAACTCCAGAGATAAGAGAGAAATGTACTCCTGTCATTGTGTTACTTCTGTGCTATGCAACTCCAGAGATAAGAGAGAAATGTCCTCCTGTCATTGTGTTACTGCTGTCCCATGCAGCTCCAGAGATAAGAGAGAAATGTACTCTTGTCATTGTGTTACTGCTGTCCCATGCAGCTCCAGAGATAAGAGAGAAATGTACTCTCGTCTTTGTGTTACTGCTGTCCCATGCAACTCCAGAGATAAGAGAGAAATGTATTCCTGTCATTGTGTTACTGCTGTCCCATACAGCTCCAGAGATAAGAGAGAAATGTACTCTTGTCATTGTGTTACTGCTGTCCCATGGAGCTCCAGAGATAAGAGAGAAATGTACTCTTGTCATTATGTTACTGCTGTCGCATGCAGCTCCAGAGATAAGAGAGAAATGTACTCTTGTCATTATGTTACTGCTGTCGCATGCAACTCCAGAGATAAGAGAGAAATGTACTCTTGTCGTTGTGTTACTGCTGTCCCATGCAGCTCCAGAGATACGACAGAAATGTACTCTCGTCATTGTGTTACTGCTGTCCCATGCAACTCCAGAGATAAGAGAGAAATGTACTCTTGTGATTGTGTTATTGCTGTCCCATGCAGCTATAGAGATAAGAGAGAAATGTACTCTTGTGATTGTGTTACTGCTGTCCCATGCAACTCCAGAGATAAGAAAGAAATGTACTCTTGTCATTGTGTTACTGCTGTCCCATACAGCTCCAGAGATAAGAGGGAAATGTACTCTTGTAATTGTGTTACTGCTGTCCCATGCAGCTCCAGAGATGAGAGAAATGTACTCCTGTCATTGTGTTACTGCTGTCCCATGCAACTCCAGAGATCAGAGAGAAAGGTACTCCTGTCATTGTGTTACTGCTGTCCCATGCAGCTCCAGAGATAAGAGAGAAATGTACTCCTGTCATTGTGTTACTGCTGTCCCATGCAGCTCCAGAGATAAGAGAGAAATGTACTCCTGTCATTGTGTTTTTGCTGTGCCATGCAACTCCAGGGATAAGAGAGAAATGTACTCCTGTCATTGTGTTTTTGCTGTGCCATGCAACTCCAGAGATAAGAGAGAAATGTACTCCTGTCATTGTGTTTTTGCTGTGCCATGCAACTCCAGAGATAAGAGAGAAATGTACTCTTGTCATTGTGTTACTGCAGTCCCATGCAACTCCAGAGATAAGAGAGAAATGTACTCTTGTCACTGTGTTACTGCTGTCCCATGCAACTCTAGAGATAAGAGAGAAATGTACTCTTGTGACTGTGTTACTGCTGTCCCATGCAGCTCCAGAGATAAGAGAGAAATGTACTCTTGTGATCGTGTTACTGCTGTCCCATGCAACTCCAGAGATAAGAGAGAAATGTACTCTTGTCATTGTGTTACTGCTGTCCCATGCAACTCCAGAGATAAGAGAGAAATGTACTGTCATCATTGTGTTACTGCTATTGCCATACAGCTCCAGAAATAAGAGAGAAATGTACTCTTGTCATTGTGTTACTGCTGTCCCATGCAACTCCAGAGATAAGAGAGAAATGTACTCTCGTCTTTGTGTTACTGCTGTCCCATGCAACTCCAGAGATAAGAGAGAAATGTATTCCTGTCATTGTGTTACTGCTGTCCCATACAGCTCCAGAGATAAGAGAGAAATGTACTCTTGTCATTGTGTTACTGCTGTCCCATGGAGCTCCAGAGATAAGAGAGAAATGTACTCTTGTCATTATGTTACTGCTGTCGCATGCAGCTCCAGAGATAAGAGAAAAATGTACTCTTGTCATTCTTTTACTGCTGTCCCATGCAACTCCAGAGATAAGAGAGAAATGTACTCTTGTCGTTGTGTTACTGCTGTCCCATGCAGCTCCAGAGATACGACAGAAATGTACTCTCGTCATTGTGTTACTGCTGTCCCATGCAACTCCAGAGATAAGAGAGAAATGTACTCTTGTGATTGTGTTATTGCTGTCCCATGCAGCTACAGAGATAAGAGAGAAATGTACTCTTGTGATTGTGTTACTGCTGTCCCATGCAACTCCAGAGATAAGAAAGAAATGTACTCTTGTCATTGTGTTACTGCTGTCCCATACAGCTCCAGAGATAAGAGGGAAATGTACTCTTGTAATTGTGTTACTGCTGTCCCATGCAGCTCCAGAGATGAGAGAAATGTACTCCTGTAATTGTGTTACTCCTGTCCCATGCAACTCCAGAGATCAGAGAGAAAGGTACTCCTGTCATTGTGTTACTGCTGTCCCATGCAGCTCCAGAGATAAGAGAGAAATGTACTCCTGTCATTGTGTTACTGCTGTCCCATGCAGCTCCAGAGATAAGAGAGAAATGTACTCCTGTCATTGTGTTTTTGCTGTGCCATGCAACTCCAGAGATAAGAGAGAAATGTACTCCTGTCATTGTGTTTTTGCTGTGCCATGCAACTCCAGAGATAAGAGAGAAATGTACTCCTGTCATTGTGTTTTTGCTGTGCCATGCAACTCCAGAGATAAGAGAGAAATGTACTCCTGTCATTGTGTTACTGCAGTCCCATGCAACTCCAGAGATAAGAGAGAAATGTACTCTTGTCACTGTGTTACTGCTGTCCCATGCAACTCTAGAGATAAGAGAGAAATGTACTCTTGTGACTGTGTTACTGCTGTCCCATGCAGCTCCAGAGATAAGAGAGAAATGTACTCTTGTGATCGTGTTACTGCTGTCCCATGCAACTCCAGAGATAAGAGAGAAATGTACTCTTGTCATTGTGTTACTGCTGTCCCATGCAACTCCAGAGATAAGAGAGAAATGTACTGTCATCATTGTGTTACTGCTATTGCCATACAGCTCCAGAAATAAGAGAGAAATGTACTCTTGTCATTGTGTTACTGCTGTCCCATGCAACTCCAGAGATAAGAGAGAAATGTACTCTTGTGATTGTGTTATTGCTGTCCCATGCAGCTACAGAGATAAGAGAGAAATGTACTCTTGTGATTGTGTTACTGCTGTCCCATGCAACTCCAGAGATAAGAGAGAAATGTACTCTTGTCATTGTGTTACTGCTGTCCCATACAGCTCCAGAGATAAGAGGGAAATGTACTCTTGTAATTGTGTTACTGCTGTCCCATGCAGCTCCAGAGATAAGAGAGAAATGTACTCTTGTCATTGTGTTACTGCTGTCCCAAACAGCTCCAGAGATAAGAGGGAAATGTACTCTTGTCATTGTGTTACTGCTGTCCCATGCAACTCCAGAGATAAGAGAGAAATGTACTCTTGTGATTGTGTTACTGCTGTCACATGCAACTCTAGAGATAAGAGAGAAATGTACTCCTGTCATTGTGTTACTGCTGTCCCATGCAACTCCAGAGATAAGAGAGAAATGTACTCTTATCATTCTGTTACTGCTGTCCCATGCAACTCCAGAGATAAGAGAGAAATGTACTCTTGTCATTGTGTTACTGCTGTCCCATGCAACTCCAGAGATAAGAGAGAAATGTACTCCTGTCAATGTGTTACTGCTGTCGCATACAGCTCTAGAGATAAGAGAGAAATGTACTCCTGTCATTGTGTTACTGCTGTCCCATGCAGCTCCAGAGATAACAGAGAAATGTACTCCTGTCATTGTTTTACTGCTGTGCCATGAACTCCAGAGATAAGAGAGAAATGTACTCCTGTCATTGTGTTACTGCTGTCCCATGCAGCTCCAGAGATAAGACAGAAATGTACTCCTGTCATTGCGTTACTGCTGTCCCATGCAGCTCCAGAGATAAGGGAGAAATGTACTCTTGTGATTGTGTTACTGCTGTCCCATGGAGCTCCAGAGATAAGAGAGAAATGTACTCTTGTCATTATGTTACTGCTGTCGCATGCAGCTCCAGAGATAAGAGAAAAATGTACTCTTGTCATTCTTTTACTGCTGTCCCATGCAGCTCCAGAGATAAGAGAGAAATGTACTCTTGTCATTGTGTTACTGCTGTCCCATGCAACTCCAGAGATAAGAGAGAAATGTACTCTTGTCATTGTGTTACTGCTGTCCCATGCAACTCCAGAGATAAGAGAGAAATGTACTCCTGTCATTGTGTTACTGCTGTCGCATACAGCTCTAGAGATAAGAGAGAAATGTACTCCTGTCATTGTGTTACTGCTGTCCCATACAGCTCCAGAGATAAGAGAGAAATGTACTCTTGTCATTGTGTTACTGCTGTCCCATGCAACTCCAGAGATAAGAGAGAAATGTACTCTTGTCATTGTGTTACTGCTGTCCCATGCAGCTCCAGAGATAAGAGTGAAATGCACTCTTGTCACTGTGTTACTGCTGTCCCATGCAGCTCCAGAGATAAGAGAGAAATGCACTCTTGTCACTGTGTTACTGCTGTCCCATGCAACTCTAGAGATAAGAGAGAAATGTACTCTTGTGACTGTGTTACTGCTGTCCCATGCAGCTCCAGAGATAAGAGAGAAATGTACTCTTGTGATCGTGTTACTGCTGTCCCATGCAACTCCAGAGATAAGAGAGAAATGTACTCTTGTCATTGTGTTACTGCTGTCCCATGCAACTCCAGAGATAAGAGAGAAATGTACTGTCGTCATTGTGTTACTGCTATTGCCATACAGCTCCAGAAATAAGAGAGAAATGTACTCTTGTCATTGTGTTACTGCTGTCCCATGCAACTCCAGAGATAAGAGAGAAATGTACTCTTGTGATTGTGTTATTGCTGTCCCATGCAGCTACAGAGATAAGAGAGAAATGTACTCTTGTGATTGTGTTACTGCTGTCCCATGCAACTCCAGAGATAAGAGAGAAATGTACTCTTGTCATTGTGTTACTGCTGTCCCATACAGCTCCAGAGATAAGAGGGAAATGTACTCTTGTAATTGTGTTACTGCTGTCCCATGCAGCTCCAGAGATAAGAGAGAAATGTACTCTTGTCATTGTGTTACTGCTGTCCCAAACAGCTCCAGAGATAAGAGGGAAATGTACTCTTGTCATTGTGTTACTGCTGTCCCATGCAACTCCAGAGATAAGAGAGAAATGTACTCTTGTGATTGTGTTACTGCTGTCACATGCAACTCTAGAGATAAGAGAGAAATGTACTCCTGTCATTGTGTTACTGCTGTCCCATGCAACTCCAGAGATAAGAGAGAAATGTACTCTTATCATTCTGTTACTGCTGTCCCATGCAACTCCAGAGATAAGAGAGAAATGTACTCTTGTCATTGTGTTACTGCTGTCCCATGCAACTCCAGAGATAAGAGAGAAATGTACTCCTGTCAATGTGTTACTGCTGTCGCATACAGCTCTAGAGATAAGAGAGAAATGTACTCCTGTCATTGTGTTACTGCTGTCCCATGCAGCTCCAGAGATAACAGAGAAATGTACTCCTGTCATTGTTTTACTGCTGTGCCATGAACTCCAGAGATAAGAGAGAAATGTACTCCTGTCATTGTGTTACTGCTGTCCCATGCAGCTCCAGAGATAAGAGAGAAATGTACTCTTGTCATTGTGTTACTGCTGTCCCATGCAGCTCCAGAGATAAGACAGAAATGTACTCCTGTCATTGTGTTACTGCTGTCCCATGCAGCTCCAGAGATAAGGGAGAAATGTACTCCTGTCATTGTGTTACTGCTGTCCCATGCAGCTCCAGAGATAAGAGAGAAATGTACTCCTGTCATTGTGTTACTGCTGTCCCATGCAACTCCAGAGATAAGAGAGAAATGTACTCCTGTCATTGTGTTACTGCTGTGCTATGCAACTCCAGAGATAAGAGAGAAATGTCCTCCTGTCATTGTGTTACTGCTGTCCCATGCAGCTCCAGAGATAAGAGAGAAATGTACTCTTGTCATTGTGTTACTGCTGTCCCATGCAGCTCCAGAGATAAGAGAGAAATGTACTCTCGTCTTTGTGTTACTGCTGTCCCATGCAACTCCAGAGATAAGAGAGAAATGTATTCCTGTCATTGTGTTACTGCTGTCCCATACAGCTCCAGAGATAAGAGAGAAATGTACTCTTGTCATTGTGTTACTGCTGTCCCATGCAGCTCCAGAGATAAGAGAGAAATGTACTCCTGTCATTGTGTTACTGCTGTCCCATGCAACTCCAGAGATAAGAGAGAAATGTACTCCTGTCATTGTGTTACTTCTGTGCTATGCAACTCCAGAGATAAGAGAGAAATGTCCTCCTGTCATTGTGTTACTGCTGTCCCATGCAGCTCCAGAGATAAGAGAGAAATGTACTCTTGTCATTGTGTTACTGCTGTCCCATGCAGCTCCAGAGATAAGAGAGAAATGTACTCTCGTCTTTGTGTTACTGCTGTCCCATGCAACTCCAGAGATAAGAGAGAAATGTATTCCTGTCATTGTGTTACTGCTGTTCCATACAGCTCCAGAGATAAGAGAGAAATGTACTCTTGTCATTGTGTTACTGCTGTCCCATGGAGCTCCAGAGATAAGAGAGAAATGTACTCTTGTCATTATGTTACTGCTGTCGCATGCAGCTCCAGAGATAAGAGAAAAATGTACTCTTGTCATTCTTTTACTGCTGTCCCATGCAACTCCAGAGATAAGAGAGAAATGTACTCTTGTCGTTGTGTTACTGCTGTCCCATGCAGCTCCAGAGATACGACAGAAATGTACTCTCGTCATTGTGTTACTGCTGTCCCATGCAACTCCAGAGATAAGAGAGAAATGTACTCTTGTGATTGTGTTATTGCTGTCCCATGCAGCTACAGAGATAAGAGAGAAATGTACTCTTGTGATTGTGTTACTGCTGTCCCATGCAACTCCAGAGATAAGAAAGAAATGTACTCTTGTCATTGTGTTACTGCTGTCCCATACAGCTCCAGAGATAAGAGGGAAATGTACTCTTGTAATTGTGTTACTGCTGTCCCATGCAGCTCCAGAGATGAGAGAAATGTACTCCTGTCATTGTGTTACTGCTGTCCCATGCAACTCCAGAGATCAGAGAGAAAGGTACTCCTGTCATTGTGTTACTGCTGTCCCATGCAGCTCCAGAGATAAGAGAGAAATGTACTCCTGTCATTGTGTTACTGCTGTCCCATGCAGCTCCAGAGATAAGAGAGAAATGTACTCCTGTCATTGTGTTTTTGCTGTGCCATGCAACTCCAGGGATAAGAGAGAAATGTACTCCTGTCATTGTGTTTTTGCTGTGCCATGCAACTCCAGAGATAAGAGAGAAATGTACTCCTGTCATTGTGTTTTTGCTGTGCCATGCAACTCCAGAGATAAGAGAGAAATGTACTCCTGTCATTGTGTTACTGCAGTCCCATGCAACTCCAGAGATAAGAGAGAAATGTACTCTTGTCACTGTGTTACTGCTGTCCCATGCAACTCTAGAGATAAGAGAGAAATGTACTCTTGTGACTGTGTTACTGCTGTCCCATGCAGCTCCAGAGATAAGAGAGAAATGTACTCTTGTGATCGTGTTACTGCTGTCCCATGCAACTCCAGAGATAAGAGAGAAATGTACTCTTGTCATTGTGTTACTGCTGTCCCATGCAACTCCAGAGATAAGAGAGAAATGTACTGTCGTCATTGTGTTACTGCTATTGCCATACAGCTCCAGAAATAAGAGAGAAATGTACTCTTGTCATTGTGTTACTGCTGTCCCATGCAACTCCAGAGATAAGAGAGAAATGTACTCTTGTGATTGTGTTATTGCTGTCCCATGCAGCTACAGAGATAAGAGAGAAATGTACTCTTGTGATTGTGTTACTGCTGTCCCATGCAACTCCAGAGATAAGAGAGAAATGTACTCTTGTCATTGTGTTACTGCTGTCGCATACAGCTCCAGAGATAAGAGGGAAATGTACTCTTGTAATTGTGTTACTGCTGTCCCATGCAGCTCCAGAGATAAGAGAGAAATGTACTCTTGTCATTGTGTTACTGCTGTCCCAAACAGCTCCAGAGATAAGAGGGAAATGTACTCTTGTCATTGTGTTACTGCTGTCCCATGCAACTCCAGAGATAAGAGAGAAATGTACTCTTGTGATTGTGTTACTGCTGTCACATGCAACTCTAGAGATAAGAGAGAAATGTACTCCTGTCATTGTGTTACTGCTGTCCCATGCAACTCCAGAGATAAGAGAGAAATGTACTCTTATCATTCTGTTACTGCTGTCCCATACAACTCCAGAGATAAGAGAGAAATGTACTCTTGTCATTGTGTTACTGCTGTCCCATGCAACTCCAGAGATAAGAGAGAAATGTACTCCTGTCAATGTGTTACTGCTGTCGCATACAGCTCTAGAGATAAGAGAGAAATGTACTCCTGTCATTGTGTTACTGCTGTCCCATGCAGCTCCAGAGATAACAGAGAAATGTACTCCTGTCATTGTTTTACTGCTGTGCCATGAACTCCAGAGATAAGAGAGAAATGTACTCCTGTCATTGTGTTACTGCTGTCCCATGCAGCTCCAGAGATAAGAGAGAAATGTACTCTTGTCATTGT
The DNA here is from genome assembly GCA_030762935.1 of Hymenopus coronatus. Classification (NCBI taxonomy): domain Eukaryota; kingdom Metazoa; phylum Arthropoda; class Insecta; order Mantodea; family Hymenopodidae; genus Hymenopus; species Hymenopus coronatus. The sequence continues at coordinate 3,287,942 of CM060900.1, read as the reverse complement.
GTTACTGCTGTCCCATGCAGCTCCAGAGATAAGACAGAAATGTACTCCTGTCATTGTGTTACTGCTGTCCCATGCAGCTCCAGAGATAAGGGAGAAATGTACTCCTGTCATTGTGTTACTGCTGTCCCATGCAGCTCCAGAGATAAGAGAGAAATGTACACCTGTCATTGCGTTACTGCTGTCCCATGCAACTCCAGAGATAAGAGAGAAATGTACTCCTGTCATTGTGTTACTGCTGTGCTATGCAACTCCAGAGATAAGAGAGAAATGTCCTCCTGTCATTGTGTTACTGCTGTCCCATGCAGCTCCAGAGATAAGAGAGAAATGTACTCTTGTCATTGTGTTACTGCTGTCCCATGCAGCTCCAGAGATAAGAGAGAAATGTACTCTCGTCTTTGTGTTACTGCTGTCCCATGCAACTCCAGAGATAAGAGAGAAATGTATTCCTGTCATTGTGTTACTGCTGTCCCATACAGCTCCAGAGATAAGAGAGAAATGTACTCTTGTCATTGTGTTACTGCTGTCCCATGCAGCTCCAGAGATAAGAGAGAAATGTACTCCTGTCATTGTGTTACAGCTGTCCCATGCAACTCCAGAGATAAGAGAGAAATGTACTCCTGTCATTGTGTTACTGCTGTGCTATGCAACTCCAGAGATAAGAGAGAAATGTCCTCCTGTCATTGTGTTACTGCTGTCCCATGCAGCTCCAGAGATAAGAGAGAAATGTACTCTTGTCATTGTGTTACTGCTGTCCCATGCAGCTCCAGAGATAAGAGAGAAATGTACTCTCGTCTTTGTGTTACTGCTGTCCCATGCAACTCCAGAGATAAGAGAGAAATGTATTCCTGTCATTGTGTTACTGCTGTCCCATACAGCTCCAGAGATAAGAGAGAAATGTACTCTATCATTGTGTTACTGCTGTCCCATGGAGCTCCAGAGATAAGAGAGAAATGTACTCTTGTCATTATGTTACTGCTGTCGCATGCAGCTCCAGAGATAAGAGAGAAATGTACTCTTGTCATTGTGTTACTGCTGTCCCATGCAGCTCCAGAGATAAGAGAGAAATGTACTCCTGTCATTGTGTTACAGCTGTCCCATGCAACTCCAGAGATAAGAGAGAAATGTACTCCTGTCATTGTGTTACTGCTGTCCCATACAGCTCCAGAGATAAGAGAGAAATGTACTCTTGTCATTGTGTTACTGCTGTCCCATGCAGCTCCAGAGATAAGAGAGAAATGTACTCCTGTCATTGTGTTACAGCTGTCCCATGCAACTCCAGAGATAAGAGAGAAATGTACTCCTGTCATTGTGTTACTGCTGTGCTATGCAACTCCAGAGATAAGAGAGAAATGTCCTCCTGTCATTGTGTTACTGCTGTCCCATGCAGCTCCAGAGATAAGAGAGAAATGTACTCTTGTCATTGTGTTACTGCTGTCCCATGCAGCTCCAGAGATAAGAGAGAAATGTACTCTCGTCTTTGTGTTACTGCTGTCCCATGCAACTCCAGAGATAAGAGAGAAATGTATTCCTGTCATTGTGTTACTGCTGTCCCATACAGCTCCAGAGATAAGAGAGAAATGTACTCTATCATTGTGTTACTGCTGTCCCATGGAGCTCCAGAGATAAGAGAGAAATGTACTCTTGTCATTATGTTACTGCTGTCGCATGCAGCTCCAGAGATAAGAGAAAAATGTACTCTTGTCATTCTTTTACTGCTGTCCCATGCAACTCCAGAGATAAGAGAGAAATGTACTCTTGTCGTTGTGTTACTGCTGTCCCATGCAGCTCCAGAGATACGACAGAAATGTACTCTCGTCATTGTGTTACTGCTGTCCCATGCAACTCCAGAGATAAGAGAGAAATGTACTCTTGTGATTGTGTTATTGCTGTCCCATGCAGCTACAGAGATAAGAGAGAAATGTACTCTTGTGATTGTGTTACTGCTGTCCCATGCAACTCCAGAGATAAGAAAGAAATGTACTCTTGTCATTGTGTTACTGCTGTCCCATACAGCTCCAGAGATAAGAGGGAAATGTACTCTTGTAATTGTGTTACTGCTGTCCCATGCAGCTCCAGAGATGAGAGAAATGTACTCCTGTCATTGTGTTACTGCTGTCCCATGCAACACCAGAGATCAGAGAGAAAGGTACTCCTGTCATTGTGTTACTGCTGTCCCATGCAGCTCCAGAGATAAGAGAGAAATGTACTCCTGTCATTGTGTTACTGCTGTCCCATGCAGCTCCAGAGATAAGAGAGAAATGTACTCCTGTCATTATGTTTTTGCTGTGCCATGCAACTCCAGGGATAAGAGAGAAATGTACTCCTGTCATTGTGTTTTTGCTGTGCCATGCAACTCCAGAGATAAGAGAGAAATGTACTCCTGTCATTGTGTTTTTGCTGTGCCATGCAACTCCAGAGATAAGAGAGAAATGTACTCCTGTCATTGTGTTACTGCAGTCCCATGCAACTCCAGAGATAAGAGAGAAATTGTACTCTTTTCACTGTGTTACTGCTGTCCCATGCAACTCTAGAGATAAGAGAGAAATGTACTCTTGTGACTGTGTTACTGCTGTCCCATGCAGCTCCAGAGATAAGAGAGAAATGTACTCTTGTGATCGTGTTACTGCTGTCCCATGCAACTCCAGAGATAAGAGAGAAATGTACTCTTGTCATTGTGTTACTGCTGTCCCATGCAACTCCAGAGATAAGAGAGAAATGTACTGTCGTCATTGTGTTACTGCTATTGCCATACAGCTCCAGAAATAAGAGAGAAATGTACTCTTGTCATTGTGTTACTGCTGTCCCATGCAACTCCAGAGATAAGAGAGAAATGTACTCTTGTGATTGTGTTATTGCTGTCCCATGCAGCTACAGAGATAAGAGAGAAATGTACTCTTGTGATTGTGTTACTGCTGTCCCATGCAACTCCAGAGATAAGAGAGAAATGTACTCTTGTCATTGTGTTACTGCTGTCCCATACAGCTCCAGAGATAAGAGGGAAATGTACTCTTGTAATTGTGTTACTGTTGTCCCATGCAGCTCCAGAGATAAGAGAGAAATGTACTCTTGTCATTGTGTTACTGCTGTCCCAAACAGCTCCAGAGATAAGAGGGAAATGTACTCTTGTCATTGTGTTACTGCTGTCCCATGCAAATCCAGAGATAAGAGAGAAATGTACTCTTGTGATTGTGTTACTGCTGTCACATGCAACTCTAGAGATAAGAGAGAAATGTACTCCTGTCATTGTGTTACTGCTGTCCCATGCAACTCCAGAGATAAGAGAGAAATGTACTCTTATTATTCTGTTACTGCTGTCCCATGCAACTCCAGAGATAAGAGAGAAATGTACTCTTGTCATTGTGTTACTGCTGTCCCATGCAACTCCAGAGATAAGAGAGAAATGTACTCCTGTCAATGTGTTACTGCCTTCGCATACAGCTCTAGAGATAAGAGAGAAATGTACTCCTGTCATTGTGTTACTGCTGTCCCATGCAGCTCCAGAGATAACAGAGAAATGTACTCCTGTCATTGTTTTACTGCTGTGCCATGAACTCCAGAGATAAGAGAGAAATGTACTCCTGTCATTGTGTTACTGCTGTCCCATGCAGCTCCAGAGATAAGAGAGAAATGTACTCTTGTCATTGTGTTACTGCTGTCCCATGCAGCTCCAGAGATAAGACAGAAATGTACTCCTGTCATTGCGTTACTGCTGTCCCATGCAGCTCCAGAGATAAGGGAGAAATGTACTCCTGTCATTGTGTTACTGCTGTCCCATGCAGCTCCAGAGATAAGAGAGAAATGTACTCCTGTCATTGTGTTACTGCTGTCCCATGCAACTCCAGAGATAAGAGAGAAATGTACTCCTGTCATTGTGTTACTGCTGTGCTATGCAACTCCAGAGATAAGAGAGAAATGTCCTCCTGTCATTGTGTTACTGCTGTCCCATGCAGCTCCAGAGATAAGAGAGAAATGTACTCTTGTCATTGTGTTACTGCTGTCCCATGCAGCTCCAGAGATAAGAGAGAAATGTACTCTTGTCTTTGTGTTACTGCTGTCGCATGCAGCTCCAGAGATAAGAGAGAAATGTACTCTTGTCATTCTGTTACTGCTGTCCCATGCAACTCCAGAGATAAGAGAGAAATGTACCCTTGTCATTCTGTTACTGCTGTTCCATGCAACTCCAGAGATAAGAGAGAAATGTACTCTTGTGATTGTGTTACTGCTGTCCCATGCAGCTCCAGAGATAAGAGTGAATTGCACTCTTGTCACTGTGTTACTGCTGTCCCTTGCAGCTCCAGAGATAAGAGTGAAATGTACTCCTGTGATTGTGTTACTACTGTGCCATCCAACTCCAGAGATAAGAGAGAAATGTACTCTTGTCATTGTGTTACTGCTGTTCCATGCAACTCCAGAAATAAGAGAGAAATGTACTCTTGTGATTGTGTTACTGCTGTCCCATGCAGCTCCAGAGATAAGAGAGAAATGTACTCTTGTGATTGTGTTACTGCTGTTCCATGCAACTCCAGAGGTAAGAGAGAAATGTACTCTTGTCATTGTGTAACTGCAGTACCATACAGCTCCAGAGATAAGAGGGAAATGTACTCTTGTCATTGTGTTATTGCTGTCCCATGCAACTCCAGAGATAAGAGAGAAATGTACTCTTGTCATTGTGTTACTGCTGTTCCATGCAACTCCAGAGATAAGAGAGAAATGTACTCTTGTGATTGTGTTACTGCTGTCCCATGCAGCTCCAGAGATAAGAGAGAAATGTACTCTTGTGATTGTGTTACTGGTGTCCCATGCAACTCCAGAGGTAAGAGAGAAATGTACTCTTGTCATTGTGTTACTGCTGTCCCATACAGCTCCAGAGATAAGAGGGAAATGTACTCTTGTCATTGTGTTACTGCTGTCCCAAACAGCTCCAGAGATAAGAGGGAAATGTACTCTTGTCATTGTGTTACTGCTGTCCCATGCAAATCCAGAGATAAGAGAGAAATGTACTCTTGTGATTGTGTTACTGCTGTCACATGCAACTCTAGAGATAAGAGAGAAATGTACTCCTGTCATTGTGTTACTGCTGTCCCATGCAACTCCAGAGATAAGAGAGAAATGTACTCTTATTATTCTGTTACTGCTGTCCCATGCAACTCCAGAGATAAGAGAGAAATGTACTCTTGTCATTGTGTTACTGCTGTCCCATGCAACTCCAGAGATAAGAGAGAAATGTACTCCTGTCAATGTGTTACTGCCTTCGCATACAGCTCTAGAGATAAGAGAGAAATGTACTCCTGTCATTGTGTTACTGCTGTCCCATGCAGCTCCAGAGATAACAGAGAAATGTACTCCTGTCATTGTTTTACTGCTGTGCCATGAACTCCAGAGATAAGAGAGAAATGTACTCCTGTCATTGTGTTACTGCTGTCCCATGCAGCTCCAGAGATAAGAGAGAAATGTACTCTTGTCATTGTGTTACTGCTGTCCCATGCAGCTCCAGAGATAAGACAGAAATGTACTCCTGTCATTGCGTTACTGCTGTCCCATGCAGCTCCAGAGATAAGGGAGAAATGTACTCCTGTCATTGTGTTACTGCTGTCCCATGCAGCTCCAGAGATAAGAGAGAAATGTACTCCTGTCATTGTGTTACTGCTGTCCCATGCAACTCCAGAGATAAGAGAGAAATGTACTCCTGTCATTGTGTTACTGCTGTGCTATGCAACTCCAGAGATAAGAGAGAAATGTCCTCCTGTCATTGTGTTACTGCTGTCCCATGCAGCTCCAGAGATAAGAGAGAAATGTACTCTTGTCATTGTGTTACTGCTGTCCCATGCAGCTCCAGAGATAAGAGAGAAATGTACTCTTGTCTTTGTGTTACTGCTGTCGCATGCAGCTCCAGAGATAAGAGAGAAATGTACTCTTGTCATTCTGTTACTGCTGTCCCATGCAACTCCAGAGATAAGAGAGAAATGTACCCTTGTCATTCTGTTACTGCTGTTCCATGCAACTCCAGAGATAAGAGAGAAATGTACTCTTGTGATTGTGTTACTGCTGTCCCATGCAGCTCCAGAGATAAGAGTGAATTGCACTCTTGTCACTGTGTTACTGCTGTCCCTTGCAGCTCCAGAGATAAGAGTGAAATGTACTCCTGTGATTGTGTTACTACTGTGCCATCCAACTCCAGAGATAAGAGAGAAATGTACTCTTGTCATTGTGTTACTGCTGTTCCATGCAACTCCAGAAATAAGAGAGAAATGTACTCTTGTGATTGTGTTACTGCTGTCCCATGCAGCTCCAGAGATAAGAGAGAAATGTAATCTTGTGATTGTGTTACTGCTGTTCCATGCAACTCCAGAGGTAAGAGAGAAATGTACTCTTGTCATTGTGTAACTGCAGTACCATACAGCTCCAGAGATAAGAGGGAAATGTACTCTTGTCATTGTGTTATTGCTGTCCCATGCAACTCCAGAGATAAGAGAGAAATGTACTCTTGTCATTGTGTTACTGCTGTTCCATGCAACTCCAGAGATAAGAGAGAAATGTACTCTTGTGATTGTGTTACTGCTGTCCCATGCAGCTCCAGAGATAAGAGAGAAATGTACTCTTGTGATTGTGTTACTGGTGTCCCATGCAACTCCAGAGGTAAGAGAGAAATGTACTCTTGTCATTGTGTTACTGCAGTACCATACAGCTCCAGAGATAAGAGGGAAATGTACTCTTGTAATTGTGTTACTGCTGTCCCATGCAACTCCAGAGATAGAAGAGAAATGTACTCTTGTGCTTGTGTTACTGCTGTCCCATGCAGCTCCAGAGATAAGAGAGAAATGTACTCTCGTCATTGTGTTACTGCTGTCTCATGCAACTCCAGAGATAAGAGAGAAATGTACTCCTGTCATTGTGTTACTGCTGTCCCATACAGCTCCAGAGATAAGAGAGAAATGTACTCTTGTCATTGTGTTACTGCTGTCCCATGCAACTCCAGAGATAAGAGAGAAATGTACTCTTGTCATTGTGTTACTGCTGTCCCATGCAGCTCCAGAGATAAGAGTGAAATGCACTCTTGTCACTGTGTTACTGCTGTCCCATGCAGATCCAGAGATAAGAGAGAAATGCACTCTTGTCACTGTGTTACTGCTGTCCCATGCAACTCTAGAGATAAGAGAGAAATGTACTCTTGTGACTGTGTTACTGCTGTCCCATGCAGCTCCAGAGATAAGAGAGAAATGTACTCTTGTGATCGTGTTACTAATGTCCCATGCAACTCCAGAGATAAGAGAGAAATGTACTCTTGTGATTGTGTTACTGCTGTCCCATGCAACTCCAGAGATAAGAGAGAAATGTACTGTCGTCATTGTGTTACTGCTATTGCCATACAGCTCCAGAAATAAGAGAGAAATGTACTGTTGTCATTGTGTTACTGCTGTCCCATGCAACTCCAGAGATAAGAGAGAAATGTACTCTTGTGATTGTGTTATTGCTGTCCCATGCAGCTACAGAGATAAGAGAGAAATGTACTCTTGTGATTGTGTTACTGCTGTCCCATGCAACTCCAGAGATAAGAGAGAAATGTACTCTTGTCATTGTGTTACTGCTGTCCCATACAGCTCCAGAGATAAGAGGGAAATGTACTCTTGTAATTGTGTTACTGCTGTCCCATGCAGCTCCAGAGATAAGAGAGAAATGTACTCTTGTCATTGTGTTACTGCTGTCCCAAACAGCTCCAGAGATAAGAGGGAAATGTACTCTTGTCATTGTGTTACTGCTGTCCCATGCAACTCCAGAGATAAGAGAGAAATGTACTCTTGTGATTGTGTTACTGCTGTCACATGCAACTCTAGAGATAAGAGAGAAATGTACTCCTGTCATTGTGTTACTGCTGTCCCATGCAACTCCAGAGATAAGAGAGAAATGTACTCTTATCATTCTGTTACTGCTGTCCCATGCAACTCCAGAGATAAGAGAGAAATGTACTCTTGTCATTGTGTTACTGCTGTCCCATGCAACTCCAGAGATAAGAGAGAAATGTACTCCTGTCAATGTGTTACTGCTGTCGCATACAGCTCTAGAGATAAGAGAGAAATGTACTCCTGTCATTGTGTTACTGCTGTCCCATGCAGCTCCAGAGATAACAGAGAAATGTACTCCTGTCATTGTTTTACTGCTGTGCCATGAACTCCAGAGATAAGAGAGAAATGTACTCCTGTCATTGTGTTACTGCTGTCCCATGCAGCTCCAGAGATAAGAGAGAAATGTACTCTTGTCATTGTGTTACTGCTGTCCCATGCATCTCCAGAGATAAGACAGAAATGTACTCCTGTCATTGCGTTACTGCTGTCCCATGCAGCTCCAGAGATAAGGGAGAAATGTACTCCTGTCATTGTGTTACTGCTGTCCCATGCAGCTCCAGAGATAAGAGAGAAATGTACTCCTGTCATTGTGTTACTGCTGTCCCATGCAACTCCAGAGATAAGAGAGAAATGTACTCCTGTCATTGTGTTACTGCTGTGCTATGCAACTCCAGAGATAAGAGAGAAATGTCCTCCTGTCATTGTGTTACTGCTGTCCCATGCAGCTCCAGAGATAAGAGAGAAATGTACTCTTGTCATTGTGTTACTGCTGTCCCATGCAGCTCCAGAGATAAGAGAGAAATGTACTCCTGTCTTTGTGTTACTGCTGTCCCATGCAACTCCAGAGATAAGAGAGAAATGTATTCCTGTCATTGTGTTACTGCTGTCCCATACAGCTCCAGAGATAAGAGAGAAATGTACTCTTGTCATTGTGTTACTGCTGTCCCATGGAGTTCCAGAGATAAGAGAGAAATGTACTCTTTCCATTATGTTACTGCTGTCGCATGCAGCTCCAGAGATAAGAGAAAAATGTACTCTTGTCATTCTTTTACTGCTGTTCCATGCAACTCCAGAGATAAGAGAGAAATGTACTCTTGTCGTTGTGTTACTGCTGTCCCATGCAGCTCCAGAGATACGACAGAAATGTACTCTCGTCATTGTGTTACTGCAGTCCCATGCAACTCCAGAGATAAGAGAGAAATGTACTCCTGTCATTGTGTTACTGCCGTCCCATACAGCACCAGACATAAGAGAGAAATGTACTCTTTTCATTGTGTTACTGCTGTCCCATGCAACTCCAGGGATAAGAGAGCAATGTACTCTTGTTATTGTGTTACTGCTGTCCCATGCAACTCCAGAGATAAGAGAGAAATGTACTCCTGTCATTGTGTTACTGCTGTCCCATGCAGCTCTAGAGATAAGAGAGAAATGTACTCTTGTCATTGTGTTACTGCTGTCCCATGCTGCTCCAGAGATAAGGGAGAAATGTACTTTCGTCTTTGTGTTACTGCTGTCCCATGCAACTCCAGAGATAAGAGAGAAATGTATTCCTGTCATTGTGTTACTGCTGTTCATACAGCTCCAGAGATAAGAGAGAAATGTACTCTTTCCATTGTGTTACTGCTGTCCCATGCAACTCCAGAGATAAGGGAGAAATGTACTCTTGTTATTGTGTTACTGCTGTCCCATGCAACTCCAGAGATAAGAGAGAAATGTACTCTTGTCATTGTGTTACTGCTGTCCTATGCAACTCCAGAGATAAGAGAGAAATGTACTCTTGGTTTTGTGTTACTGCTGTCCCATGCAACTCCAGAGATAAGAGAGAAATGTACTCTTGTGATTGTGTTACTGCTGTCCCATGCAGCTCCAGATATAAGAGAGAAATGTACTCTTGTCATTGTGTTACTGCTGTCCCATGGAGCTCCAGAGATAAGAGAGAAATGTACTCTTGTCATTCTGTTACTGCTGTCCCATGCAACTCCAGAGATAAGGGAGAAATGTACTCTTGTCATTATGTTACTGCTGTCGCATGCAGCTCCAGAGATAAGAGAGAAATGTACTCTTGTCTTTGTGTTACTGCTGTCGCATGCAGCTCCAGAGATAAGAGAGAAATGTACTCTTGTCATTCTGTTACTGCTGTCCCTTGGAGCTCCAGAGATAAGAGAGAAATGTACTCTTGTGATTATGTTACTGCTGTCCCATGCAACTCCAGAGATAAGAGAGAAATGTACTCTTGTCATTGTGTTACTGCTGTCCCATGCAGCTCCAGAGATAAGAGTGAAATGCACTCTTGTCACTGTGTTACTGCTGTCCCATGCAGATCCAGAGATAAGAGAGAAATGCACTCTTGTCACTGTGTTACTGCTGTCCCATGCAACTCTAGAGATAAGAGAGAAATGTACTCTTGTGACTGTGTTACTGCTGTCCCATGCAGCTCCAGAGATAAGAGAGAAATGTACTCTTGTGATCGTGTTACTAATGTCCCATGCAACTCCAGAGATAAGAGAGAAATGTACTCTTGTGATTGTGTTACTGCTGTCCCATGCAACTCCAGAGATAAGAGAGAAATGTACTGTCGTCTTTGTGTTACTGCTATTGCCATACAGCTCCAGAAATAAGAGAGAAATGTACTGTTGTCATTGTGTTACTGCTGTCCCATGCAACTCCAGAGATAAGAGAGAAATGTACTCTTGTGATTGTGTTATTGCTGTCCCATGCAGCTACAGAGATAAGAGAGAAATGTACTCTTGTGATTGTGTTACTGCTGTCCCATGCAACTCCAGAGATAAGAGAGAAATGTACTCTTGTCATTGTGTTACTGCTGTCCCATACAGCTCCAGAGATAAGAGGGAAATGTACTCTTGTAATTGTGTTACTGCTGTCCCATGCAGCTCCAGAGATAAGAGAGAAATGTACTCTTGTCATTGTGTTACTGCTGTCCCAAACAGCTCCAGAGATAAGAGGGAAATGTACTCTTGTCATTGTGTTACTGCTGTCCCATGCAACTCCAGAGATAAGAGAGAAATGTACTCTTGTGATTGTGTTACTGCTGTCACATGCAACTCTAGAGATAAGAGAGAAATGTACTCCTGTCATTGTGTTACTGCTGTCCCATGCAACTCCAGAGATAAGAGAGAAATGTACTCTTATCATTCTGTTACTGCTGTCCCATGCAACTCCAGAGATAAGAGAGAAATGTACTCTTGTCATTGTGTTACTGCTGTCCCATGCAACTCCAGAGATAAGAGAGAAATGTACTCCTGTCAATGTGTTACTGCTGTCGCATACAGCTCTAGAGATAAGAGAGAAATGTACTCCTGTCATTGTGTTACTGCTGTCCCATGCAGCTCCAGAGATAACAGAGAAATGTACTCCTGTCATTGTTTTACTGCTGTGCCATGAACTCCAGAGATAAGAGAGAAATGTACTCCTGTCATTGTGTTACTGCTGTCCCATGCAGCTCCAGAGATAAGAGAGAAATGTACTCTTGTCATTGTGTTACTGCTGTCCCATGCAGCTCCAGAGATAAGACAGAAATGTACTCCTGTCATTGCGTTACTGCTGTCCCATGCAGCTCCAGAGATAAGGGAGAAATGTACTCCTGTCATTGTGTTACTGCTGTCCCATGCAGCTCCAGAGATAAGAGAGAAATGTACTCCTGTCATTGTGTTACTGCTGTCCCATGCAACTCCAGAGATAAGAGAGAAATGTACTCCTGTCATTGTGTTACTGCTGTGCTATGCAACTCCAGAGATAAGAGAGAAATGTCCTCCTGTCATTGTGTTACTGCTGTCCCATGCAGCTCCAGAGATAAGAGAGAAATGTACTCTTGTCATTGTGTTACTGCTGTCCCATGCAGCTCCAGAGATAAGAGAGAAATGTACTCCTGTCTTTGTGTTACTGCTGTCCCATGCAACTCCAGAGATAAGAGAGAAATGTATTCCTGTCATTGTGTTACTGCTGTCCCATACAGCTCCAGAGATAAGAGAGAAATGTACTCTTGTCATTGTGTTACTGCTGTCCCATGGAGTTCCAGAGATAAGAGAGAAATGTACTCTTTCCATTATGTTACTGCTGTCGCATGCAGCTCCAGAGATAAGAGAAAAATGTACTCTTGTCATTCTTTTACTGCTGTTCCATGCAACTCCAGAGATAAGAGAGAAATGTACTCTTGTCGTTGTGTTACTGCTGTCCCATGCAGCTCCAGAGATACGACAGAAATGTACTCTCGTCATTGTGTTACTGCAGTCCCATGCAACTCCAGAGATAAGAGAGAAATGTACTCCTGTCATTGTGTTACTGCCGTCCCATACAGCACCAGACATAAGAGAGAAATGTACTCTTTTCATTGTGTTACTGCTGTCCCATGCAACTCCAGGGATAAGAGAGCAATGTACTCTTGTTATTGTGTTACTGCTGTCCCATGCAACTCCAGAGATAAGAGAGAAATGTACTCCTGTCATTGTGTTACTGCTGTCCCATGCAGCTCTAGAGATAAGAGAGAAATGTACTCTTGTCATTGTGTTACTGCTGTCCCATGCTGCTCCAGAGATAAGGGAGAAATGTACTTTCGTCTTTGTGTTACTGCTGTCCCATGCAACTCCAGAGATAAGAGAGAAATGTATTCCTGTCATTGTGTTACTGCTGTTCATACAGCTCCAGAGATAAGAGAGAAATGTACTCTTTCCATTGTGTTACTGCTGTCCCATGCAACTCCAGAGATAAGGGAGAAATGTACTCTTGTTATTGTGTTACTGCTGTCCCATGCAACTCCAGAGATAAGAGAGAAATGTACTCTTGTCATTGTGTTACTGCTGTCCTATGCAACTCCAGAGATAAGAGAGAAATGTACTCTTGGTTTTGTGTTACTGCTGTCCCATGCAACTCCAGAGATAAGAGAGAAATGTACTCTTGTGATTGTGTTACTGCTGTCCCATGCAGCTCCAGATATAAGAGAGAAATGTACTCTTGTCATTGTGTTACTGCTGTCCCATGGAGCTCCAGAGATAAGAGAGAAATGTACTCTTGTCATTCTGTTACTGCTGTCCCATGCAACTCCAGAGATAAGGGAGAAATGTACTCTTGTCATTATGTTACTGCTGTCGCATGCAGCTCCAGAGATAAGAGAGAAATGTACTCTTGTCTTTGTGTTACTGCTGTCGCATGCAGCTCCAGAGATAAGAGAGAAATGTACTCTTGTCATTCTGTTACTGCTGTCCCTTGGAGCTCCAGAGATAAGAGAGAAATGTACTCTTGTGATTATGTTACTGCTGTCCCATGCAACTCCAGAGATAAGAGAGAAATGTACCCTTGTCATTCTGTTACTGCTGTTCCATGCAACTCCAGAGATAAGAGAGAAATGTACTCTTGTCATTGTGTTACTGCTGTCCCATGCAGCTCCAGAGATAAGAGTGAATTGCACTCTTGTCACTGTGTTACTGCTGTCCCATGCAGCTCCAGAGATAAGAGTGAAATGTACTCCTGTCATTGTGTTACTACTGTGCCATCCAACTCCAGAGATAAGAGAGAAATGTACTCTTGTCATTGTGTTACTGCTGTTCCATGCAACTCCAGAGATAAGAGAGAAATGTACTCTTGTGATTGTGTTACTGCTGTCCCATGCAGCTCCAGAGATAAGAGAGAAATGTACTCTTGTGATTGTGTTACTGGTGTCCCATGCAACTCCAGAGGTAAGAGAGAAATGTACTCTTGTCATTGTGTAACTGCAGTACCATACAGCTCCAGAGATAAGAGGGAAATGTACTCTTGTAATTGTGTTACTGCTGTCCCATGCAACTCCAGAGATAGAAGAGAAATGTACTCTTGTGATTGTGTTACTGCTGTCCCATGCAGCTCCAAGATAAGAGAGAAATGTACTCTCGTCATTGTGTTACTGCTGTCTCATGCAACTCCAGAGATAAGAGAGAAATGTACTCCTGTCATTGTGTTACTGCTGTCCCATACAGCTCCAGAGATAAGAGAGAAATGTACCCTTGTGATTGTGTTACTGCTGTCCCATGCAGCTCCAGAGATAAGAGAGAAATGTACTCTTATCATTGTGTTACTGCTGTCCCATGGAGCTCCAGAGATAATAGAGAAATGTACTCTTGTCATTCTGTTACTGCTGTCCCATGCAGCTCCAGAGATACGACAGAAATGTACTCTTGTCATTGTTTACTGCTGTCGCATGCAGCTCCAGAGATAAGAGAGAAATGTACTCTTGTCTTTGTGTTACTGCTGTCCCATGCAGCTCCAGAGATAAGAGAGAAATGTACTCTTGTGATTGTGTTACTGCTGTCCCATGCAACTCCAGTGATAAGAGTGAAATGCACTCTTGTCATTTTGTTACTTCTGTCCCATGCAACTCCAGAGATAAGAGAGAAATGTACTGTCGTCATTGTGTTACTGCTATTGCCATACAGCTCCAGAAATAAGAGAGAAATATACTCTTGTCATTGTGTTACTGCTGTCCCATGCAACTCCAGAGATAAGAGAGAAATGTACTCTTGTGATTGTGTTACTGCTGTCCCATGCAGCTCCAGAGATAAGAGAGAAATGTACTCTTGTGATTGTGTTACTGCTGTCCCATGCAACTCCAGAGATAAGAGAGAAATGTACTCTTGTCATTGTGTTACTGCTGTCCCATACAGCTCCAGAGATAAGAGGGAAATGTACTCTTGTAATTGTGTTACTGCTGTCCCATGTAACTCCAGAGATAAGAGAGAAATGTACTCTTGTCATTGTGTTACTGCTGTCCCATACAGCTCCAGAGATAAGAGGGAAATGTACTCTTGTCATTGTGTTATTGCTGTCCCATGCAACTCCAGAGATAAGAGAGAAATGTACTCTTGTGACTGTGTTACTGCTGTCACATGCAACTCTAGAGATAAGAGAGAAATGTACTCCTGTCATTGTGTTACTGCTGTCCCATGCAGCTCCAGAGATAAGAGAGAAATGTACTCTTGTCATTCTGTTACTGCTGTCCCATGCAACTCCAGAGATAAGAGAGAAATGTACTCTTGTCATTGTGTTACTGCTGTCCCATGCAACTCCAGAGATAAGAGAGAAATGTACTCCTGTCATTGTGTTACTGCTGTCGCATACAGCTCTAGAGATAAGAGAGAAATGTACTCCTGTCATTATGTTATTGCTGTCCCATGCAGCTCCAGAGATAAGAGAGAAATGTACTCCTGTCATTGTGTTACTGCTGTGCCATGCAACTCCAGAGATAAAAGAGAAATGTACTCCTGTCATTGTGTTACTGCTGTCCCATGCAGCTCCAGAGATAAGAGAGAAATGTACCCTTGTCATTGTGTTACTGCTGTCCCATGCAGCTCCAGAGATAAGACAGAAATGTACTCTCGTCATTGTGTTACTGCTGTCCCATGCAACTCCAGACATAAGAGACAAATGTACTCCTGTCATTGTGTTACTGCTGTCCCATACAGCTCCAGAGATAAGAGAGAAATTTACTCTTTTCATTGTGTTACTTCTGTCCCATGCAACTCCAGGGATAAGAGAGAAATGTACTCTTGTGATTGTGTTACTGCTGTCACATGCAACTCTAGAGATAAGAGAGAAATGTACTCCTGTCATTGTGTTACTGCTGTCCCATGCAACTCCAGAGATAAGAGAGAAATGTACTCTTGTCATTGTGTTACTGCTGTCCCATGCAACTCCAGATATAAGAGAGAAATGTACTCCTGTCATTGTGTTACTGCTGTCGCATACAGCTCTAGAGATAAGAGAGAAATGTACTCCTGTCATTGTGTTACTGCTGTCCCATGCAGCTCCAGAGATAACAGAGAAATGTACTCCTGTCATTGTTTTACTGCTGTGCCATGAACTCCAGAGATAAGAGAGAAATGTACTCCTGTCATTGTGTTACTGCTGTCCCATGCAGCTCCAGAGATAAGAGAGAAATGTACTCTTGTCATTGTGTTACTGCTGTCCCATGCAGCTCCAGAGATAAGACAGAAATGTACTCCTGTCATTGCGTTACTGCTGTCCCATGCAGCTCCAGAGATAAGGGAGAAATGTACTCCTGTCATTGTGTTACTGCTGTCCCATGCAGCTCCAGAGATAAGAGAGAAATGTACTCCTGTCATTGTGTTACTGCTGTCCCATGCAACTCCAGAGATAAGAGAGAAATGTACTCCTGTCATTGTGTTACTGCTGTGCTATGCAACTCCAGAGATAAGAGAGAAATGTCCTCCTGTCATTGTGTTACTGCTGTCCCATGCAGCTCCAGAGATAAGAGAGAAATGTACTCTTGTCATTGTGTTACTGCTGTCCCATGCAGCTCCAGAGATAAGAGAGAAATGTACTCTTGTCTTTGTGTTACTGCTGTCGCATGCAGCTCCAGAGATAAGAGAGAAATGTACTCTTGTCATTCTGTTACTGCTGTCCCATGCAACTCCAGAGATAAGAGAGAAATGTACCCTTGTCATTCTGTTACTGCTGTTCCATGCAACTCCAGAGATAAGAGAGAAATGTACTCTTGTGATTGTGTTACTGCTGTCCCATGCAGCTCCAGAGATAAGAGTGAATTGCACTCTTGTCACTGTGTTACTGCTGTCCCTTGCAGCTCCAGAGATAAGAGTGAAATGTACTCCTGTGATTGTGTTACTACTGTGCCATCCAACTCCAGAGATAAGAGAGAAATGTACTCTTGTCATTGTGTTACTGCTGTTCCATGCAACTCCAGAAATAAGAGAGAAATGTACTCTTGTGATTGTGTTACTGCTGTCCCATGCAGCTCCAGAGATAAGAGAGAAATGTAATCTTGTGATTGTGTTACTGCTGTTCCATGCAACTCCAGAGGTAAGAGAGAAATGTACTCTTGTCATTGTGTAACTGCAGTACCATACAGCTCCAGAGATAAGAGGGAAATGTACTCTTGTCATTGTGTTATTGCTGTCCCATGCAACTCCAGAGATAAGAGAGAAATGTACTCTTGTCATTGTGTTACTGCTGTTCCATGCAACTCCAGAGATAAGAGAGAAATGTACTCTTGTGATTGTGTTACTGCTGTCCCATGCAGCTCCAGAGATAAGAGAGAAATGTACTCTTGTGATTGTGTTACTGGTGTCCCATGCAACTCCAGAGGTAAGAGAGAAATGTACTCTTGTCATTGTGTTACTGCAGTACCATACAGCTCCAGAGATAAGAGGGAAATGTACTCTTGTAATTGTGTTACTGCTGTCCCATGCAACTCCAGAGATAGAAGAGAAATGTACTCTTGTGCTTGTGTTACTGCTGTCCCATGCAGCTCCAGAGATAAGAGAGAAATGTACTCTCGTCATTGTGTTACTGCTGTCTCATGCAACTCCAGAGATAAGAGAGAAATGTACTCCTGTCATTGTGTTACTGCTGTCCCATACAGCTCCAGAGATAAGAGAGAAATGTACTCTTGTCATTGTGTTACTGCTGTCCCATGCAACTCCAGAGATAAGAGAGAAATGTACTCTTGTCATTGTGTTACTGCTGTCCCATGCAGCTCCAGAGATAAGAGTGAAATGCACTCTTGTCACTGTGTTACTGCTGTCCCATGCAGATCCAGAGATAAGAGAGAAATGCACTCTTGTCACTGTGTTACTGCTGTCCCATGCAACTCTAGAGATAAGAGAGAAATGTACTCTTGTGACTGTGTTACTGCTGTCCCATGCAGCTCCAGAGATAAGAGAGAAATGTACTCTTGTGATCGTGTTACTAATGTCCCATGCAACTCCAGAGATAAGAGAGAAATGTACTCTTGTGATTGTGTTACTGCTGTCCCATGCAACTCCAGAGATAAGAGAGAAATGTACTGTCGTCATTGTGTTACTGCTATTGCCATACAGCTCCAGAAATAAGAGAGAAATGTACTGTTGTCATTGTGTTACTGCTGTCCCATGCAACTCCAGAGATAAGAGAGAAATGTACTCTTGTGATTGTGTTATTGCTGTCCCATGCAGCTACAGAGATAAGAGAGAAATGTACTCTTGTGATTGTGTTACTGCTGTCCCATGCAACTCCAGAGATAAGAGAGAAATGTACTCTTGTCATTGTGTTACTGCTGTCCCATACAGCTCCAGAGATAAGAGGGAAATGTACTCTTGTAATTGTGTTACTGCTGTCCCATGCAGCTCCAGAGATAAGAGAGAAATGTACTCTTGTCATTGTGTTACTGCTGTCCCAAACAGCTCCAGAGATAAGAGGGAAATGTACTCTTGTCATTGTGTTACTGCTGTCCCATGCAACTCCAGAGATAAGAGAGAAATGTACTCTTGTGATTGTGTTACTGCTGTCACATGCAACTCTAGAGATAAGAGAGAAATGTACTCCTGTCATTGTGTTACTGCTGTCCCATGCAACTCCAGAGATAAGAGAGAAATGTACTCTTATCATTCTGTTACTGCTGTCCCATGCAACTCCAGAGATAAGAGAGAAATGTACTCTTGTCATTGTGTTACTGCTGTCCCATGCAACTCCAGAGATAAGAGAGAAATGTACTCCTGTCAATGTGTTACTGCTGTCGCATACAGCTCTAGAGATAAGAGAGAAATGTACTCCTGTCATTGTGTTACTGCTGTCCCATGCAGCTCCAGAGATAACAGAGAAATGTACTCCTGTCATTGTTTTACTGCTGTGCCATGAACTCCAGAGATAAGAGAGAAATGTACTCCTGTCATTGTGTTACTGCTGTCCCATGCAGCTCCAGAGATAAGAGAGAAATGTACTCTTGTCATTGTGTTACTGCTGTCCCATGCATCTCCAGAGATAAGACAGAAATGTACTCCTGTCATTGCGTTACTGCTGTCCCATGCAGCTCCAGAGATAAGGGAGAAATGTACTCCTGTCATTGTGTTACTGCTGTCCCATGCAGCTCCAGAGATAAGAGAGAAATGTACTCCTGTCATTGTGTTACTGCTGTCCCATGCAACTCCAGAGATAAGAGAGAAATGTACTCCTGTCATTGTGTTACTGCTGTGCTATGCAACTCCAGAGATAAGAGAGAAATGTCCTCCTGTCATTGTGTTACTGCTGTCCCATGCAGCTCCAGAGATAAGAGAGAAATGTACTCTTGTCATTGTGTTACTGCTGTCCCATGCAGCTCCAGAGATAAGAGAGAAATGTACTCCTGTCTTTGTGTTACTGCTGTCCCATGCAACTCCAGAGATAAGAGAGAAATGTATTCCTGTCATTGTGTTACTGCTGTCCCATACAGCTCCAGAGATAAGAGAGAAATGTACTCTTGTCATTGTGTTACTGCTGTCCCATGGAGTTCCAGAGATAAGAGAGAAATGTACTCTTTCCATTATGTTACTGCTGTCGCATGCAGCTCCAGAGATAAGAGAAAAATGTACTCTTGTCATTCTTTTACTGCTGTTCCATGCAACTCCAGAGATAAGAGAGAAATGTACTCTTGTCGTTGTGTTACTGCTGTCCCATGCAGCTCCAGAGATACGACAGAAATGTACTCTCGTCATTGTGTTACTGCAGTCCCATGCAACTCCAGAGATAAGAGAGAAATGTACTCCTGTCATTGTGTTACTGCCGTCCCATACAGCACCAGACATAAGAGAGAAATGTACTCTTTTCATTGTGTTACTGCTGTCCCATGCAACTCCAGGGATAAGAGAGCAATGTACTCTTGTTATTGTGTTACTGCTGTCCCATGCAACTCCAGAGATAAGAGAGAAATGTACTCCTGTCATTGTGTTACTGCTGTCCCATGCAGCTCTAGAGATAAGAGAGAAATGTACTCTTGTCATTGTGTTACTGCTGTCCCATGCTGCTCCAGAGATAAGGGAGAAATGTACTTTCGTCTTTGTGTTACTGCTGTCCCATGCAACTCCAGAGATAAGAGAGAAATGTATTCCTGTCATTGTGTTACTGCTGTTCATACAGCTCCAGAGATAAGAGAGAAATGTACTCTTTCCATTGTGTTACTGCTGTCCCATGCAACTCCAGAGATAAGGGAGAAATGTACTCTTGTTATTGTGTTACTGCTGTCCCATGCAACTCCAGAGATAAGAGAGAAATGTACTCTTGTCATTGTGTTACTGCTGTCCTATGCAACTCCAGAGATAAGAGAGAAATGTACTCTTGGTTTTGTGTTACTGCTGTCCCATGCAACTCCAGAGATAAGAGAGAAATGTACTCTTGTGATTGTGTTACTGCTGTCCCATGCAGCTCCAGATATAAGAGAGAAATGTACTCTTGTCATTGTGTTACTGCTGTCCCATGGAGCTCCAGAGATAAGAGAGAAATGTACTCTTGTCATTCTGTTACTGCTGTCCCATGCAACTCCAGAGATAAGGGAGAAATGTACTCTTGTCATTATGTTACTGCTGTCGCATGCAGCTCCAGAGATAAGAGAGAAATGTACTCTTGTCTTTGTGTTACTGCTGTCGCATGCAGCTCCAGAGATAAGAGAGAAATGTACTCTTGTCATTCTGTTACTGCTGTCCCTTGGAGCTCCAGAGATAAGAGAGAAATGTACTCTTGTGATTATGTTACTGCTGTCCCATGCAACTCCAGAGATAAGAGAGAAATGTACTCTTGTCATTGTGTTACTGCTGTCCCATGCAGCTCCAGAGATAAGAGTGAAATGCACTCTTGTCACTGTGTTACTGCTGTCCCATGCAGATCCAGAGATAAGAGAGAAATGCACTCTTGTCACTGTGTTACTGCTGTCCCATGCAACTCTAGAGATAAGAGAGAAATGTACTCTTGTGACTGTGTTACTGCTGTCCCATGCAGCTCCAGAGATAAGAGAGAAATGTACTCTTGTGATCGTGTTACTAATGTCCCATGCAACTCCAGAGATAAGAGAGAAATGTACTCTTGTGATTGTGTTACTGCTGTCCCATGCAACTCCAGAGATAAGAGAGAAATGTACTGTCGTCTTTGTGTTACTGCTATTGCCATACAGCTCCAGAAATAAGAGAGAAATGTACTGTTGTCATTGTGTTACT
The DNA here is from genome assembly GCA_030762935.1 of Hymenopus coronatus. Classification (NCBI taxonomy): domain Eukaryota; kingdom Metazoa; phylum Arthropoda; class Insecta; order Mantodea; family Hymenopodidae; genus Hymenopus; species Hymenopus coronatus. The sequence continues at coordinate 3,267,139 of CM060900.1, read as the reverse complement.
GCTGTCCCATGCAACTCCAGAGATAAGAGAGAAATGTACTCTTGTGATTGTGTTATTGCTGTCCCATGCAGCTACAGAGATAAGAGAGAAATGTACTCTTGTGATTGTGTTACTGCTGTCCCATGCAACTCCAGAGATAAGAGAGAAATGTACTCTTGTCATTGTGTTACTGCTGTCCCATACAGCTCCAGAGATAAGAGGGAAATGTACTCTTGTAATTGTGTTACTGCTGTCCCATGCAGCTCCAGAGATAAGAGAGAAATGTACTCTTGTCATTGTGTTACTGCTGTCCCAAACAGCTCCAGAGATAAGAGGGAAATGTACTCTTGTCATTGTGTTACTGCTGTCCCATGCAACTCCAGAGATAAGAGAGAAATGTACTCTTGTGATTGTGTTACTGCTGTCACATGCAACTCTAGAGATAAGAGAGAAATGTACTCCTGTCATTGTGTTACTGCTGTCCCATGCAACTCCAGAGATAAGAGAGAAATGTACTCTTATCATTCTGTTACTGCTGTCCCATGCAACTCCAGAGATAAGAGAGAAATGTACTCTTGTCATTGTGTTACTGCTGTCCCATGCAACTCCAGAGATAAGAGAGAAATGTACTCCTGTCAATGTGTTACTGCTGTCGCATACAGCTCTAGAGATAAGAGAGAAATGTACTCCTGTCATTGTGTTACTGCTGTCCCATGCAGCTCCAGAGATAACAGAGAAATGTACTCCTGTCATTGTTTTACTGCTGTGCCATGAACTCCAGAGATAAGAGAGAAATGTACTCCTGTCATTGTGTTACTGCTGTCCCATGCAGCTCCAGAGATAAGAGAGAAATGTACTCTTGTCATTGTGTTACTGCTGTCCCATGCAGCTCCAGAGATAAGACAGAAATGTACTCCTGTCATTGCGTTACTGCTGTCCCATGCAGCTCCAGAGATAAGGGAGAAATGTACTCCTGTCATTGTGTTACTGCTGTCCCATGCAGCTCCAGAGATAAGAGAGAAATGTACTCCTGTCATTGTGTTACTGCTGTCCCATGCAACTCCAGAGATAAGAGAGAAATGTACTCCTGTCATTGTGTTACTGCTGTGCTATGCAACTCCAGAGATAAGAGAGAAATGTCCTCCTGTCATTGTGTTACTGCTGTCCCATGCAGCTCCAGAGATAAGAGAGAAATGTACTCTTGTCATTGTGTTACTGCTGTCCCATGCAGCTCCAGAGATAAGAGAGAAATGTACTCCTGTCTTTGTGTTACTGCTGTCCCATGCAACTCCAGAGATAAGAGAGAAATGTATTCCTGTCATTGTGTTACTGCTGTCCCATACAGCTCCAGAGATAAGAGAGAAATGTACTCTTGTCATTGTGTTACTGCTGTCCCATGGAGTTCCAGAGATAAGAGAGAAATGTACTCTTTCCATTATGTTACTGCTGTCGCATGCAGCTCCAGAGATAAGAGAAAAATGTACTCTTGTCATTCTTTTACTGCTGTTCCATGCAACTCCAGAGATAAGAGAGAAATGTACTCTTGTCGTTGTGTTACTGCTGTCCCATGCAGCTCCAGAGATACGACAGAAATGTACTCTCGTCATTGTGTTACTGCAGTCCCATGCAACTCCAGAGATAAGAGAGAAATGTACTCCTGTCATTGTGTTACTGCCGTCCCATACAGCACCAGACATAAGAGAGAAATGTACTCTTTTCATTGTGTTACTGCTGTCCCATGCAACTCCAGGGATAAGAGAGCAATGTACTCTTGTTATTGTGTTACTGCTGTCCCATGCAACTCCAGAGATAAGAGAGAAATGTACTCCTGTCATTGTGTTACTGCTGTCCCATGCAGCTCTAGAGATAAGAGAGAAATGTACTCTTGTCATTGTGTTACTGCTGTCCCATGCTGCTCCAGAGATAAGGGAGAAATGTACTTTCGTCTTTGTGTTACTGCTGTCCCATGCAACTCCAGAGATAAGAGAGAAATGTATTCCTGTCATTGTGTTACTGCTGTTCATACAGCTCCAGAGATAAGAGAGAAATGTACTCTTTCCATTGTGTTACTGCTGTCCCATGCAACTCCAGAGATAAGGGAGAAATGTACTCTTGTTATTGTGTTACTGCTGTCCCATGCAACTCCAGAGATAAGAGAGAAATGTACTCTTGTCATTGTGTTACTGCTGTCCTATGCAACTCCAGAGATAAGAGAGAAATGTACTCTTGGTTTTGTGTTACTGCTGTCCCATGCAACTCCAGAGATAAGAGAGAAATGTACTCTTGTGATTGTGTTACTGCTGTCCCATGCAGCTCCAGATATAAGAGAGAAATGTACTCTTGTCATTGTGTTACTGCTGTCCCATGGAGCTCCAGAGATAAGAGAGAAATGTACTCTTGTCATTCTGTTACTGCTGTCCCATGCAACTCCAGAGATAAGGGAGAAATGTACTCTTGTCATTATGTTACTGCTGTCGCATGCAGCTCCAGAGATAAGAGAGAAATGTACTCTTGTCTTTGTGTTACTGCTGTCGCATGCAGCTCCAGAGATAAGAGAGAAATGTACTCTTGTCATTCTGTTACTGCTGTCCCTTGGAGCTCCAGAGATAAGAGAGAAATGTACTCTTGTGATTATGTTACTGCTGTCCCATGCAACTCCAGAGATAAGAGAGAAATGTACCCTTGTCATTCTGTTACTGCTGTTCCATGCAACTCCAGAGATAAGAGAGAAATGTACTCTTGTCATTGTGTTACTGCTGTCCCATGCAGCTCCAGAGATAAGAGTGAATTGCACTCTTGTCACTGTGTTACTGCTGTCCCATGCAGCTCCAGAGATAAGAGTGAAATGTACTCCTGTCATTGTGTTACTACTGTGCCATCCAACTCCAGAGATAAGAGAGAAATGTACTCTTGTCATTGTGTTACTGCTGTTCCATGCAACTCCAGAGATAAGAGAGAAATGTACTCTTGTGATTGTGTTACTGCTGTCCCATGCAGCTCCAGAGATAAGAGAGAAATGTACTCTTGTGATTGTGTTACTGGTGTCCCATGCAACTCCAGAGGTAAGAGAGAAATGTACTCTTGTCATTGTGTAACTGCAGTACCATACAGCTCCAGAGATAAGAGGGAAATGTACTCTTGTAATTGTGTTACTGCTGTCCCATGCAACTCCAGAGATAGAAGAGAAATGTACTCTTGTGATTGTGTTACTGCTGTCCCATGCAGCTCCAAGATAAGAGAGAAATGTACTCTCGTCATTGTGTTACTGCTGTCTCATGCAACTCCAGAGATAAGAGAGAAATGTACTCCTGTCATTGTGTTACTGCTGTCCCATACAGCTCCAGAGATAAGAGAGAAATGTACCCTTGTGATTGTGTTACTGCTGTCCCATGCAGCTCCAGAGATAAGAGAGAAATGTACTCTTATCATTGTGTTACTGCTGTCCCATGGAGCTCCAGAGATAATAGAGAAATGTACTCTTGTCATTCTGTTACTGCTGTCCCATGCAGCTCCAGAGATACGACAGAAATGTACTCTTGTCATTGTTTACTGCTGTCGCATGCAGCTCCAGAGATAAGAGAGAAATGTACTCTTGTCTTTGTGTTACTGCTGTCCCATGCAGCTCCAGAGATAAGAGAGAAATGTACTCTTGTGATTGTGTTACTGCTGTCCCATGCAACTCCAGTGATAAGAGTGAAATGCACTCTTGTCATTTTGTTACTTCTGTCCCATGCAACTCCAGAGATAAGAGAGAAATGTACTGTCGTCATTGTGTTACTGCTATTGCCATACAGCTCCAGAAATAAGAGAGAAATATACTCTTGTCATTGTGTTACTGCTGTCCCATGCAACTCCAGAGATAAGAGAGAAATGTACTCTTGTGATTGTGTTACTGCTGTCCCATGCAGCTCCAGAGATAAGAGAGAAATGTACTCTTGTGATTGTGTTACTGCTGTCCCATGCAACTCCAGAGATAAGAGAGAAATGTACTCTTGTCATTGTGTTACTGCTGTCCCATACAGCTCCAGAGATAAGAGGGAAATGTACTCTTGTAATTGTGTTACTGCTGTCCCATGTAACTCCAGAGATAAGAGAGAAATGTACTCTTGTCATTGTGTTACTGCTGTCCCATACAGCTCCAGAGATAAGAGGGAAATGTACTCTTGTCATTGTGTTATTGCTGTCCCATGCAACTCCAGAGATAAGAGAGAAATGTACTCTTGTGACTGTGTTACTGCTGTCACATGCAACTCTAGAGATAAGAGAGAAATGTACTCCTGTCATTGTGTTACTGCTGTCCCATGCAGCTCCAGAGATAAGAGAGAAATGTACTCTTGTCATTCTGTTACTGCTGTCCCATGCAACTCCAGAGATAAGAGAGAAATGTACTCTTGTCATTGTGTTACTGCTGTCCCATGCAACTCCAGAGATAAGAGAGAAATGTACTCCTGTCATTGTGTTACTGCTGTCGCATACAGCTCTAGAGATAAGAGAGAAATGTACTCCTGTCATTATGTTATTGCTGTCCCATGCAGCTCCAGAGATAAGAGAGAAATGTACTCCTGTCATTGTGTTACTGCTGTGCCATGCAACTCCAGAGATAAAAGAGAAATGTACTCCTGTCATTGTGTTACTGCTGTCCCATGCAGCTCCAGAGATAAGAGAGAAATGTACCCTTGTCATTGTGTTACTGCTGTCCCATGCAGCTCCAGAGATAAGACAGAAATGTACTCTCGTCATTGTGTTACTGCTGTCCCATGCAACTCCAGACATAAGAGACAAATGTACTCCTGTCATTGTGTTACTGCTGTCCCATACAGCTCCAGAGATAAGAGAGAAATTTACTCTTTTCATTGTGTTACTTCTGTCCCATGCAACTCCAGGGATAAGAGAGAAATGTACTCTTGTGATTGTGTTACTGCTGTCACATGCAACTCTAGAGATAAGAGAGAAATGTACTCCTGTCATTGTGTTACTGCTGTCCCATGCAACTCCAGAGATAAGAGAGAAATGTACTCTTGTCATTGTGTTACTGCTGTCCCATGCAACTCCAGATATAAGAGAGAAATGTACTCCTGTCATTGTGTTACTGCTGTCGCATACAGCTCTAGAGATAAGAGAGAAATGTACTCCTGTCATTGTGTTACTGCTGTCCCATGCAGCTCCAGAGATAAGAGAGAAATGTACTCCTGTCATTGTTTTACTGCTGTGCCATGAACTCCAGAGATAAGAGAGAAACATAAACCTGTCATTGTGTTACTGCTGTCCCATGCAGCTCCAGAGATAAGAGAGAAATGTACTCTTGTCATTGTGTTACTGCTGTCCCATGTAGCTCCAGAGATAAGACAGAAATGTACTCCTGTCATTGTGTTACTGCTGTCCCATGCAGCTCCAGAGATAAGAGAGAAATGTACTCCTGTCATTGTGTTACTGCTGTCCCATGCAGCTCCAGAGATAAGAGAGAAATGTACTCCTGTCATTGTGTTACTGCTGTCCCATGCAACTCCAGAGATAAGAGAGAAATGTACTCCTGTCATTGTGTTACTGCTGTGCTATGCAACTCCAGAGATTAGAGAGAAATGTCCTCCTGTCATTGTGTTACTGCTGTCCCAGGAGCTCCAGAGATAAGAGAGAAATGTACTCTTGTCATTGTGTTACTGCTGTCCCATGCAGCTCCAGAGATAAGAGAGAAATGTACTCTCGTCTTTGTGTTACTGCTGTCCCATGCAACTCCAGAGATAAGAGAGAAATGTATTCCTGTCATTGTGTTACTGCTGTCCCATACAGCCACAAAGATAAGAGAGAAATGTACTCTTTCCATTGTGTTACTGCTGTCCCATGCAACTCCAGAGATAAGAGAGAAATGTACTCCTGTCATTGTGTTACTGCTGTCCCATGCAACTCCAGAGATAAGAGAGAAATGTACTCTTGTGATTGTTTTACTGCTGTCCCATGCAGCTCCAGAGATAAGAGAGAAATGTACTCTTGTCATTGTGTTACTGCTGTCCCATGGAGCTCCAGAGATAAGAGAGAAATGTACTCTTGTCATTATGTTACTGCTGTCGCATGCAGCTCCAGAGATAAGAGAGAAATGTACTCTTGTCTTTGTGTTACTGCTGTCGCATGCAGCTCCAGAGATAAGAGAGAAATGTACTCTTGTCTTTGTGTTACTGCTGTCGCAAGCAGCTCCAGAGATAAGAGAGAAATGTACTCTTGTCTTTGTTTTACTGCTGTCCCATGCAGTTCCAGAGATAAGAGAAAAATGTACTCTTGTCATTCTTTTACTGCTGTCCCATGCAACTCCAGAGATAAGAGAGAAATGTACTCTTGTCATTGTGTTACTGCTGTCCCATGCAGCTCCAGAGATACGACAGAAATGTACTCTCGTCATTGTGTTACTGCTGTCCCATGCAACTCCAGAGATAAGAGAGAAATGTACTCCTGTCATTGTGTTACTGCTGTCCCATACAGCTCCAGAGATAAGAGAGAAATGTACTCTTTTCATTGTGTTACTGCTGTCCTATGCAACTCCAGGGATAAGAGAGAAATGTACTCTTGTTATTGTGTTACTGCTGTCCCATGCAACTCCAGAGATAAGAGAGAAATGTACTCTTGTCATTGTGTTTCTGCTGTCCCATGCAGCTCCAGAGATAAGAGAGAAATGTACTCTCGTCTTTGTGTTACTGCTGTCCCATGCAACTCCAGAGATAAGAGAGAAATGTATTCCTGTCATTGTGTTACTGCTGTTCATACAGCTCCAGAGATAAGAGAGAAATGTACTCTTTCCATTGTGTTACTGCTGTCCGATGCAACTCCAGAGATAAGAGAGAAATGTACTCTTGTTATTGTGTTACTGCTGTCCCATGCAACTCCAGAGATAAGAGAGAAATGTACTCTTGTGATTGTGTTACTGCTGTCCCATGCAGCTCCAGAGATAAGAGAGAAATGTACTCTTATCATTGTGTTACTGCTGTCCCATGGAGCTCCAGAGATAAGAGAGAAATGTACTCTTGTCATTCTGTTACTGCTGACCCATGCAACTCCAGAGATAAGAGAGAAATGTACTCTTGTCATTATGTTACTGCTGTCGCATGCAGCTCCAGAAATAAGAGAGAAATGTACTCTTGTCTTTGTGTTACTGCTGTCGCATGCAGCTCCAGAGATAAGAGAGAAATGTACTCTTGTCTTTGTGTTACTGCTGTCCCATGCAGCTCCAGAGATAAGAGAGAAATGTACTCTTGTCATTCTGTTACTGCTGTCCCTTGGAGCTCCAGAGATAAGAGAGAAATGTACTCTTGTGATTATGTTACTGCTGTCCCATGACTCTCCAGAGATAAGAGAGAAATGTACCCTTGTCATTCTGTTACTGCTGTCGTATGCAACTCCAGAGATAAGAGAGAAATGTACTCTTGTCATTGTGTTACTGCTGTCCCATGCAGCTCCAGAGATAAGAGTGAAATGTACTCTTGTGATTGTGTTACTGCTGTCCCATGCAGCTCCAGAGATAAGAGAGAAATGTACTCTTGTCATTGTGTTACTGCTGTCCCATGCAACTGCAGAGATAAGAGAGAAATGTACTCTTGTCATTGTGTTACTGCAGTCCCATACAGCTCCAGAGATAAGAGGGAAATGTACTCTTGTCATTGTGTTACTGCTGTCCCATGCAGCTCCAGAGATAAGACAGAAATGTACTCTCGTCATTGTGTTACTGCTGTCCCATGCAACTCCAGAGATAAGAGAGAAATGTACTCCTGTCATTGTGTTACTGCTGTCCCATACAGCTCCAGACATAAGAGAGAAATGTACTCTTTTCATTGTGTTACTGCTGTCCCATGCAACTCCAGGGATAAGAGAGAAATGTACTCTTGTTATTGTGTTACTGCTGTCCCATGCAACTCCAGAGATAAGAGAGAAATGTACTCCTGTCATTGTGTTACTGCTGTCCCATGCAGCTCTAGAGATAAGAGAGAAATGTACTCTTGTCATTGTGTTACTGCTGTCCCATGCAGCTCCAGAGATAAGAGAGAAATGTACTCTCGTCTTTGTGTTACTGCTGTCCCATGCAACTCCAGAGATAAGAGAGAAATGTACTCTTTTCATTGTGTTACTGCTGTTCATACAGCTCCAGAGATAAGAGAGAAATGTACTCTTTCCATTGTGTTACTGCTGTCCCATGCAACTCCAGAGATAAGGGAGAAATGTACTCTTGTAATTGTGTTACTGCTGTCCCATGCAACTCCAGAGATAAGAGAGAAATGTACTCTTGTCATTGTGTTACTGCTGTCCTATGCAACTCCAGAGATAAGAGAGAAATGTACTCTTGTTATTGTGTTACTGCTGTCCCATGCAACTCCAGAGATAAGAGAGAAATGTACTCTTGTGATTGTGTTACTGCTGTCCCATGCAGCTCCAGAGATAAGAGAGAAATGTACTCTTGTCATTGTGTTACTGCTGTCCCATGGAGCTCCAGAGATAAGAGAGAAATGTACTCTTGTCATTCTGTTACTGCTGTCCCATGCAACTCCAGAGATAAGGGAGAAATGTACTCTTGTCATTATGTTACTGCTGTCGCATGCAGCTCCAGAGATAAGAGAGAAATGTACTCTTGTCTTTGTGTTACTGCTGTCGCATGCAGCTCCAGAGATAAGAGAGAAATGTACTCTTGTCATTCTGTTACTGCTGTCCCTTGGAGCTGCAGAGATAAGAGAGAAATGTACTCTTGTGCTTATGTTACTGCTGTCCCATGCAACTCCAGAGATAAGAGAGAAATGTACCCTTGTCATTCTGTTACTGCTGTTCCATGCAACTCCAGAGATAAGAGAGAAATGTACTCTTGTCATTGTGTTACTGCTGTCCCATGCAGCTCCAGAGATAAGAGTGAATTGCACTCTTGTCACTGTGTTACTGCTGTCCCATGCAGCTCCAGAGATAAGAGTGAAATGTACTCCTGTCATTGTGTTACTGCTGTGCCATGAAACTCCAGAGATAAGAGAGAAATGTACTCTTGTCATTGTGTTACTGCTGTTCCATGCAACTCCAGAGATAGGAGAGAAATGTACTCTTGTGATTGTGTTACTGCTGTCCCATGCAGCTCCAGAGGTAAGAGAGAAATGTACTCTTGTGATTGTGTTACTGCTGTCCCATGCAACTCCAGAGGTAAGAGAGAAATGTACTCTTGTCATTGTGTTACTGCAGTACCATACAGCTCCAGAGATAAGAGGGAAATGTACTCTTGTAATTGTGTTACTGCTGTCCCATGCAACCCCAGAGATAGGAGAGAAATGTACTCTTGTGATTGTGTTACTGCTGTCCCATGCAGCTCCAGAGATAAGAGAGAAATGTACTCTCGTCATTGTGTTACTGCTGTCTCATGCAACTCCAGAGATAAGAGAGAAATGTACTCCTGTCATTGTGTTACTGCTGTCCCATACAGCTCCAGAGATAAGAGAGAAATGTACTCTTGTCATTGTGTTACTGCTGTCCCATGCAACTCCAGAGATAAGAGAGAAATGTACTCTTGTTTTTGTGTTACTGTTGTCCCATGCAACTCCAGAGATAAGAGAGAAATGTACTCTTGTGATTGTGTTACTGCTGTCCCATGCAGCTCCAGAGATAAGAGAGAAATGTACTCTTATCATTGTGTTACTGCTGTCCCATGGAGCTCCAGAGATAAGAGAGAAATGTACTCTTGTCATTCTGTTACTGCTGTCCCATGCAACTCCAGAGATAAGAGAGAAATGTACACTTGTCATTATGTTACTGCTGTCGCATGCAGCTCCAGAGATAAGAGAGAAATGTACTCTTGTCATTGTTTACTGCTGTCGCATGCAGCTCCAGAGATAATAGAGAAATGTACTCTTGTCTTTGTGTTACTGCTGTCCCATGCAGCTCCAGAGATAAGAGAGAAATGTACTCTTGTCATTCTGTTACTGCTGTCCCTTGGAGCTGCAGAGATAAGAGAGAAATGTACTATTGTGATTATGTTACTGCTGTCCCATGCAACTCCAGAGATAAGAGAGAAATGTACCCTTGTCATTCTGTTACTGCTGTCCCATGCAACTCCAGAGATAAGAGAGAAATGTACTCTTGTCATTGTGTTACTGCTGTCCCATGCAGCTCCAGAGATAAGAGTGAAATGCACTCTTGTCACTGTGTTACTGCTGTCCCATGCAACTCCAGAGATAAGAGAGAAATGTACTCTTGTGATTGTGTTACTGCTGTCCCATGCAGCTCCAGAGATAAGAGAGAAATGTACTCTTGTGATTGTGTTACTGCTGTCCCATGCAACTCCAGAGATAAGAGAGAAATGTACTGTCGTCATTGTGTTACTGCTATAGCCACACAGCTCCAGAGATAAGAGAGAAATGTACTCTTGTCATTGTGTTACTGCTGTCCCATACAGCTCCAGAGATAAGAGAGAAATGTACTCTTGTGATTGTATTACTGCTGTCCCATGCAGCTCCAGAGATAAGAGATAAATGTACTCTTGTGATTGTGTTACTGATGTCCCATGCAACTCCAGAGATAAGAGAGAAATGTACTCTTGTCATTGTGTTACTGCTATTGCCATGCAACTCCAGAGATAAGAGAGAAATGTACTCTTGTGATTGTGTTTCTGCTGTCCCATGCAGCTCCAGAGATAAGAGAGAAATGTACCCTTGTGATCTTGTTACTGCTGTCCCATGCAACTCCAGCGATAAGAGAGAAATGTACTCTTGTCATTGTGTTACTGCTGTCCCATATAGCTCCAGAGATAAGAGGGAAATGTACTCTTGTCATTGTGTTACTGCTGTCCCATGCAACTCCAGAGATAAGAGAGAAATGTACTCTTGTCATTGTGTTACTGCTGTCCCATGCAACTCTAGAGATAAGAGAGAAATGTACTCCTGTCATTGTGTTACTGCTGTCCCATACAGCTCCAGAGATAAGAAGAAAATGTACTCTTGTCATTGTGTTACTGCTCTGCAATGCAACTCCAGAGATAAGAGAGAAATGTACTCTTGTAATTGTGTTACTGCTGTCCCATACAGCTCCAGAGATAAGAGGGAAATGTACTCTTGTCATTGTGTTACTGCTGTCCCATGCAACTCCAGAGATAAGAGAGAAATGTACTCTTGTGATTGTGTTACTGCTGTCCCATGCAACTCTAGAGAATAGAGAGAAATGTACTCCTGTCGTTGTGTTACTGCTGTCCCATGCAGCTCCAGAGATAAGAGAGAAATGTACTCTTGTCATTATGTTACTGCTGTCGCATTCAGCTCCAGAGATAAGAGAGAAATGTACGCTTGTCTTTGTGTTACTGCAGTCTCATGCAGCTCCAGAGATAAGAGAGAAATGTACTCTTGTCATTCTGTTACTGCTGTCCCATGCAACTCCAGAGATAAGAGAGAAATGTACTCTTGTCATTTTGTTACTGCTGTCCCATGCAGCTCCAGAGATAAGAGAGAAATGTACTCTTGTTATTTCAATTCAATTCAATTCAATCCATTTATTGCTCATGAAACTTTTACAAGCATGGAACAATGTCAAAAATTTAACACACATACACTCCAAATTGTACACATTCATAGTTACAACTCTAAAATTCACATCTAATAATAAAGAACTTGTTTTAAAAAATGTACTTGTAGTTTAAGAAAGATTTTCTATTCCATACCTGTATAAAACATTGACTGATAATAAATAATTAAAAAAAAGGAAAACAATTTATGAGTGCAAGTTAAAATCATATTCTATTTGTAAATTAAATTTTTTTTTTTTAAAAAAGTATATAACATTTTAATTTAATTCCTTATCTCTCTTTTAATCAATCTCACCATAAAACAGCATAGGTTTTCTTGAGTCTACTTTTGTCAATTTTTATAATGTATACCATTTTAACGTAATAGGTCTTCCAGTTTGTATGGACACTTCTCAATTAGATGCTTGTTTAATTCTTTTGCAAAGGCATTTTTCCCTGAGCACACCTTAGTTTTTTTTTGGTAGAGCATTATACAGCATCATTCCCATAATTATAGGATCCTTTTTTGTTAAGGCCCTGTTTAGGTGTACTCTATAATTGTTTGCCTTTGCTCGAGTGCTATAGGAATGAATGTCTGTATTTTTGAAGAGTGGTTTGTTTTGTGCCAGTATTATTATTCTGTATGCATAAATGCCAATAATGGTTAAGATTTATTTATTTCTAAAGAATGGCTTACATATATCAGTAATTTTTATGTGATAAAGATAACGTATGCATCTTTTTTGTAGCAGCATTAACCTATTTAATTTTGTCACACCACATCCTGCCCATATTTCTATACCATATTCCAGGTGGGTATATATTATTCCATAATATATAGATTTAAGTTGTTCTACATTTAGGTAGTTGGCAAAATATTTTAATAGGTAATCATTTTTTGTAATTTTTTTGCAGACTTCATTTACATTCTTTTCATAATTAAAATGTTTGTCTAAATATATTCCTAAAAACTTTTGACTAGGCACCTGCTCTATCTTAATATTTTCTAGTGTTACATTTATGTTATTTTGTCCTTCAATTTTATTTGATTGGTGTCGAAAGTGAATAAGTCTAGTCTTTTTAACATTTAATTTTAAAAAAATTGTTGCACAATTAATTTGAAACCTGAGAAAGATTGTGAGTAATTTTATCCTCTATATGTATCAAGTTTCTACCCTTACAGATCAGTGACGTATCATCCACATATGATGTAACTTTTAGCTCAGTGGATTCTGCCAGATCATTTACATATATAAGAAAAAACAATGGTGCTAAAACAGATCCTTGAGGAACCCCTGATTTTACATTTTGAGTTTCTGATTGAATAAGCTTTATTTGGTTTCCATACTGCCAATAAAGTTCACAACATTGTTTGCGATTAAATAAGTACGACTGCAATATTTCATTTATTTTACCTCTTAAGGCATAAGTTGCTAGTTTTTTTAATAGTAGCTCATGTGATACACAATCAAAAGCTTTTGTTAAGTCTAAAAATAAGCCTACAGTATTTACACCTTATTCCATGTTTGTCATCACTTCATGAATAAAGTCAACAGTCACAGTAATAGTTGAGAATCCTTTACGAAATCCTTGTTGGGTATTTGTTCTTATGCTATTTTCATTTAAGAAACATACTATTCGTTTTTCCAGCACTTTTTCAAATAGTTTTGCAAAAACTGATGTTAAAGTAATGGACCTATAATTGGTCTTGTCCATTTTATTACCACTTGTATAGATAGGGCGAACCATACTAATTTTCAGCATTTTAGGGAAAATACCTTCATTTATTGAGTAATTTATTAAATGTACCAGTATATCTAATAAAGCATATGTACATTGTTTGAGCATAGCAGGGGAGTTATCATCCCAGCCAGCAGATCTCTTGTTTTTCAATCTATTTATTATACCTTTTAATTCACTTGCATTTGTTTCAAATATGTACATAGTTTTGAATATATTCTTATTGTGACAATTCCACATTATTTTGGCCTAAAGTATTTCCAATGTTAACAAAGTAATTATTAAATATATTACTAATTTTTATAGGGTCTGCTATCACTTTCCCATCCCTTTCCAGACAAATACTTTTATGCTGTCTTTGTTCCTGATTTTTGTGATTATTAATGATTTTCCACATTGTTTTAGTTTTTTTCTCTGAATTTGTAATTTTATTTGCATAAACATTGACTTTGTTTGCTTTTAATGCCAAACTGTAGCATTTTTTATATTCATTATACGGTTGTTTATATACATCTAGCTTTGTGTCACTATAAGAGTTAACTTTATTTCTCAAATAGGTTTCTTCATAGCTAAGTGTTTGTCTAGGTTTAACGTTACTGCTATGTCTTCTAACTTTTTTTGTCTTTGGTCACACAACATTTAGGTAGTAGTTAAGAATATTAAAAACACATTCCATTTTTCTTCTGTACTGTCTGCACCGAACACATTTGCCCAGTCTTCCTGTAGTAACATTTTATTTAGCTCATTTATTTTATTTTCATTTGTGTCCCTTATCCATGCGTAATACCATTTTTCACTTTTAGGCTGGCAGTTCCAAATATCTATTATTTGTGCTGTGTGATCAGAAACATGAAATTCTTCATTTATTGTATTATAATTACTTTCTTGTACGTTAGTTATAATCCAAAGTAGATCTTGAATGACTTGTAATTCTGGTTGGCCCTGGATAGGATGTAGCATCATATAGGTTAAAACTTTTTAAAAGGTCATTAAAAGCATAATTTCCCACATCTATGTTTAGATCTCCTAGAAGAATAACATTTTGATTGTGCTCAAGTATCTCATTTAGTAGTCCTTCAAGCTGAGTAAGGAAATTTCCCACTTTTGATTTGGGTGATCTATAAATCCCTATTAAAATTACACTCCCAGTTTCTATGCTTAGTTTAAATTCAGCAATTTCAAAGCCATCTTCATACTAAAATTTGATAATTTATTTATTGGTTTACATTTAATTTCACTCCTAGTATAGATGGCAATGCCTCCAGTTTTGAGTAATTTTCTACAGAAAAAAGAGCTGAGGTTATAATTACTAAAACTATGTATCTTTAGTTCATCTTCCTTTAGACCATGTTCAGAGAAAACCATTATCTGAGGATTAAGTTTCACTAATATACTTTCTATTACTTCTATCTTATTACTAATATATTGTGTATTTTGGTGCAAGATTCTAAACACTGAGGCATTTGAGTTAGTGCTATCATTGGGCGAGTTCAGAGTATTTTTTAGGGAAAAACCTACATCCAATGGAACACTACCCATACAAACTGGAATTACAGACTTGTTTCCTTTTATTTTTAATGGTTCTAATTCATGCATTAATTTAGTTGCTAGACACATTTCTCCTTCTTTCTTCAGATATTTTGAGGTTACATCGCTCATTTTCAATGTTCGTTTTTTTGTCAGAAAGGAAATTACCCTACATAGCAAATTACCCAATTTATCTGACCCCTTCCTATTCATGTGCAGACCATCTCGTCTCAGATCCCAGTTGCTTATCCATGAGCTGCCATCTACAAAAGTACAGAAATGCTTCTTGCATAACCAGTCAAGAGTGAAATTTACAGCACTTACATATCTTGAATCTTCGTTTCTGCTGTGTTACTGCTGTCCCATGTAACTCCAGAATTAAGAGAGAAATGTACTCTTGTCACTGTGGCAATGCAGTCCCATGCAACTCCAGAGATAAAAGAGAAATATACTCTTGTGATTGTGTTACTGCTGATCCATGCAACTCCAGAGATAAGAGAGAAATGTACTCTTGTCACTGTGTTAATGCAGTCCCATGCAACTCCAGAGATAAGAGAGAAATATACTCTTGTGATTGTGTTACTGCTGTCCCATGCAACTCCAGAGATAAGAGAGAAATGTACTCTTGTCATTGTGTTACTGCTGTCCCATACAGCTCCAGAGATAAGAGAGAAATGTACTCTTGTCATTGTGTTACTGCTGTCCCATGCAACTCCAGAGATAAGAGAGAAATGCACTCTTGTCACTGTGGCAATGCAGTCCCCTGCAACTCCAGAGATAAGAGAGAAATGTACTCTTGTGATTGTGTTACTGCTGTCCCATGCAACTCCAGAGATAAGAGAGAAATGTACTCTTGTCATTGTGTTACTGCTGTCCCCTGCAACTCCAGAGATAAGAGAGAAATGTACTCTTGTGATTGTGTTACTGCTGTCCCATGCAGCTCTAGAGATAAGAGAGAAATGTACTCTTTGGCAATGCTGTCCCATGCAACTCCAGAGATAAGAGAGAAATGTACTCTCGTCATTTGGTTACTGCTGTCCCAAGCAACCCCAGAGATAAGAGAGAAATATACGCTTGTCACTGTGGCAATGCAGTCCCATGCAGCTCCAAGGATAAGAGAGAAATGTACTCCCGTCATTGTGTTACTGCTGTCCCATGCAGCTCCAGAGATAAGAGAGAAATGTACTCTCGTCATTGTGTTACTGCTATCCCATGCAACTCCAGAGATAAGAGAGAAATGTACTCTCGTCATTGTGTTACTGCTGTCCCATGCAACTCCAGAGATAAGAGAGAAATGTACTCTTGTGATTGTGTTACTGCTGTCCCATGCAACTCCAGAGATCAGAGAGAGAAATGTACTCTCGTCATTGTGTTACTACTGTCCCATGCAGCTCCAGAGATAAGGGAGAAATGTACTCTTGTCACTGTGTTACTGCTGTCCCATGCAACTCCAGAGATAAGAGAGAAATGTACTCTCGTCATTGTGTTACTGCTGTCCCATGCAACTCCAGAGATAAGAAAGAAATGTACTCCCGTCATTGTGTTACTGCTGTCCCATGCAGCTCCAGAGATCAGAGAGAAATGTACTCTTGTGATTGTGTTACTGCTGTCCCGTGAAGCTCCGGAGATAAGAGAGAAATGTACTCTTGTCATTGTGTTACTGCTATTACCATGCAACTCCAGAGATAAGAGAGAAATGTACTCTTGTGATTGTGTTACTGCTGTCCCATGCAGCTCCAGAGATAAGAGAGAAAAATACTCTTGTCACTGTGTTACTGCTGTCCCATGCAGCTCCAGAGATAAGAGAGAAATGTACTCTTGTCACTGTGTTACTGCTGTCCGATACAGCTCCAGAGATAAGAGAGAAACGTACTCTTGTCATTGTGTTACTGCTGTCCCATGCAACTCTAGAGATAAGAGAGAAATGTACTCTTGTTATTGTGTTACTGCTGTCCCATGCAACTCCAGAGATAAGAGAGAACTGTACTCTTGTCATTGTGTTACTACTGTCCCATGCAGCTCCAGAGATAAGGGAGAAATGTACTCTTGTCACTGTGTTACTGCTGTCCCATGCAACTCCAGAGATAAGATAGAAATGTACTCTCGTCTTTGTGTTACTGCTGTCCCATGCAACTCCAGAGATAAGAGAGAAATGTACTCCTGTCATTGTGTTACTGCTGTCCCATGCAACTCCAGAGATAAGAGAGAAATGTACTCTTGTGACTGTGTTACTGCTGTCCCATGAAGCTCCAGAGATAAGAGAGAAATGTACTCTTGTCACTGTGGCACTGCTGTCCCATGCAACTCCAGAGATAAGAGAGAAATGTACTCCTGTGATTGTGTTACTGCTGTCCCATACAGCTCCAGAGATAAGAGAGAAATGTACTGTCGTCATTGTGTTACTGCTATTGCCATACAGCTCCAGAGATAAGAGAGAAAGGTTCTCTTGTCATTGTGTTACTGCTGTCCCTTACAGCTCCAGAGATAAGAGAGAAATGTTCTCTTGTCATTGTGTTACTGCTGTCCCATACAGCTCCAGAGATAAGAGAGAAATGTACTCTTGTCTTTGTGTTACTGCTGTCCCATACAGCTCCAGAGATAAGAGAGAAATGTACTCTTGTCTTTGTGTTACTACTGTCCCATACAGCTCCAGAGATAAGAGAGAAATGTACTCTTGTCATTGTGTTACTGCTGTCCCATGCAGCTCCAGAGATAAGAGAGAAATGTACTGTCGTCATTGTGTTACTGCTGTCCCATACAGCTCCAGAGATAAGAGAGAAATGTACTGTCGTCATTGTGTTACTGCTGTCCCATACAGCTCCAGAGATAAGAGAGAAATGTACTGTCGTCATTGTGTTACTGCTGTCCCATACAGCTCCAGAGATAAGAGAGAAATGTACTGTCGTCATTGTGTTACTGCTGTCCCATACAGCTCCAGAGATAAGAGAGAAATGTACTGTCGTCATTGTGTTACTGCTATTGCCATACAGCTCCAGAGATAAGAGAGAAATGTACTGTCGTCATTGTGTTACTGCTGTCCCATACAGCTCCAGAGATAAGAGAGAAATGTACTGTCGTCATTGTGTTACTGCTGTCCCATACAGCTCCAGAGATAAGAGAGAAATGTAACAGCTCCAGAGATAAGAGAGAAATGTACTGTCGTCATTGTGTTAGTGCTATTGCCATACAGCTCCAGAGATAAGACAGAAATGTTCTCTTGTCATTGTGTTACTGCTGTCCCATGCAGCTGCAGAGATAAGAGAGAAATGTACCCTTGTCATTGTGTCACTGCTGTCTAACAGGGCTGCACAAATAAGTTAGAACTGTGAGCCATGTACTGAGTAACTTCTGTGCCGTGGAACTCTCAAATTGGATATAATTGTAACCTACTCATCGAGTAGCTAAGATCTCCTGGAAACCTTCAAATAAGATATTAATATAAGCATTATGCTGAGTCACAGATATCTCATAGTACTTTTCCAATAAGATAGAACTATAAATCTTCCAGTGAATACTGCAGTCTCATTAACATTCTCAAATAAGATAGAAATGTAAGCTGTGCACTGAGTTGCTGCTGTCTCATTAACGTTCTCAAATAAGATAGAAATGTAAGCTGTGCATTGAGTTGCTGCTGTCTCACGGAACTCCTCAAATAAGATAGAAATGTAAGCTGTGCACTGAGTTGCTGCTGTCTCATTAACATTCTCAAATAAGATAGAAATGTAAGCTGTGCACTGAGTTGCTACTGTCTCATTAACATTCTCAAATAAGATAGAAATGTAAGCTGTGCACTGAGTTGCTGCTGTCTCATTAACATTCTCAAATAAGATAGAAATGTAAGCTGTGCACTGAGTTGCTGCTGTCTCATTAACATTCTCAAATAAGATAGAAATGTAAGCTGTGCACTGAGTTGCTGCTGTCTCATTAACATTCTCAAATAAGATAGAAATGTAAGCTGTGCATTGAGTACTGCTGTCTCATGGAACTCCTCAAATAAGATAGAAATGTAAGCTGTGCACTGAGTTGCTGCTGTCTCATTAACATTCTCAAATAAGATAGAAATGTATGCTGTGCACTGAGTTGCTGCTGTCTCATTAACATTCTCAAATAAGATAGAAATGTAAGCTGTGCATTGAGTTGCTGCTGTCTCATGGAACTCCTCAAATGAGATATAAATGTAAGCTGTGCACTGAGTTGCTGTTGTCTCATGGAACTCCTCAAATATGATAGAAATGTAAGCTGTGCATTGAGTTGCTGCTGTCTCATTGAACTCCTCAAATAAGATAGAAATGTAAGCTGTGTATTGAGTTGCTGCTGTCTCATTAACATTTTCAAATATGATAGAAATGTAAGCTGTGCACTGAGTTGCTGCTGTCTCATGGAACTCCTCAAATAAGATAGAAATGTAAGCTGTGCATTGAGTTGCTGCTGTCTCATGGAACTCCTCAAATAAGATAGAAATGTAAGCTGTGCACTGAGATCTGCTGTCTCATTAAAATTCTCAAATAAGATAGAAATCTAAGCTGTGCATTCAGTTGCTGCTGTCTCACGGAACTCCTCAAATAAGATAGAAATGTAAGCTGTGCACTGAGTTGCTGCTGTCTCATTAACATTCTCAAATAAGATAGAAATGTAAGCTGTGCACTGAGTTGCTACTGTCTCATTAACATTCTCAAATAAGATAGAAATGTAAGCTGTTCACTGAGTTGCTGCTGTCTCATTAACATTCTCAAATAAGATAGAAATGTAAGCTGTGCACTGAGTTGCTGCTGTCTCATTAACATTCTCAAATAAGATAGAAATGTAAGCTGTGCATTGAGTTGATGCTGTCTCATGGAACTCCTCAAATAAAATAGAAATGTAAGCTGTGCACTGAGTTGCTGCTGTCTCATGGAACTCCTCAAATAAGATAGAAATGTAAGATGTGCTCTGAGTTGCTACTGTCTCATTAACATTCTCAAATAAGATAGAAATGTAAGCTGTGCACTGAGTTGCTGCTGTCTCATTAACATTCTCAAATAAGATAGAAATGTAAGCTGTGCACTGAGTTGCTGCTGTCTCATTAACATTCTCAAATAAGATAGAAATGTAAGCTGTGCATTGAGTTGCTGCTGTCTCATGGAACTCCTCAAATGAGATAGAAATGTAAGCTGTGCACTGAGTTGCTGTTGTCTCATGGAACTCCTCAAATATGATAGAAATGTAAGCTGTGCATTGAGTTGCTGCTGTCTCATTGAACTCCTCAAATAAGATAGAAATGTAAGCTGTGTATTGAGTTGCTGCTGTCTCATTAACATTTTCAAATATGATAGAAATGTAAGCTGTGCACTGAGTTGCTGCTCTCTCATGGAACTCCTCAAATAAGATAGAAATGTAAGCTGTGCATTGAGTTGCTGCTGTCTCATGGAACTCCTCAAATAAGATAGAAATGTAAGCTGTGCATTGAGTTGCTGCTGTCTCATTAACATTCTCAAATAAGACAGAAATGTAAGCTGTGCACTGAGTTGCTGCTGTCTCATGGAACTCCTCAAATAAGATAGAAATGTAAGCTGTGCATTGAGTTGCTGCTGTCTCATGGAACTCCTCAAATAAGATAGAAATGTAAGCTGTGCACTGATTTGCTGCTGTCTCATGGAACTCCTCAAATAAGATAGAAATGTAAGCTGTGCATTGAGTTGCTGCTGTCTCATGGAACTCCTCAAATAAGATAGAAATGTAAGCTGTGCATTGAGTTGCTGCTGTCTCATGGAACTCCTCAAATAAGATAGAAATGTAAGCTGTGCACTGAGTTGCTGCTGTCTCATGGAACTCCTCAAATAAGATAGAAATGTAAGCTGTGCATTGAGTTGCTGCTGTCTCATGGAACTCCTCAAATAGGATAGAAATGTAAGCTGTGCACTTAGTTGTGCTGCTGTCTCATGGAACTCCTCAAATAAGATAGAAATGTAAGCTGTGCATTGAGTTGCTGCTGTCTCATTAACATTCTCAAATAAGATAGAAATGTAAGCTATGCATTGAGTTGCTGCTGTCTCATTAACATTCTCAAATAAGATAGAAATGTAAGCTGTGCACTGAGTTGCTGCTGTCTCATTAACATTCTCAAATAAGATAGAAATGTAAGCTGTGCATTGAGTTGCTGCTGTCTCATGGAACTCCTCAAATAAGATAAAAATGTAAGCTGTGCATTGAGCTGCTGCTGTCTCATGGAACTCCTCAAATAAGATAGAAATGTAAGCTGTGCATTGAGTTGCTGCCGTCTCATGGAACTCCTCAAATAAGATAGAAATGTAAGCTGTGCACTGAGTTGCTGCTGTCTCATTAACATTCTCAAATAAGATAGAAATGTAAGCTGTGCACTGAGTTGCTGCTGTCTCATTAACATTCTCAAATAAGATAGAAATGTAAGCTGTGCACTGAGTTGCTGCTGTCTCATTAACATTCTCAAATAAGATAGAAATGTAAGCTGTGCATTGAGTTTCTGCTGTCTCATTAACATTCTCAAATAAGAACGAAATGTAAGCTGTGCACTTAGTTGCTGCTGTCTCATGGAACTCCTCAAATAAGATAGAAATGTAAGCTGTGCACTGAGTTGCTGCTGTCTCATTAACATTCTCAAATAAGATAGAAATGTAAGCTGTGCATTGAGTTGCTGCTGTCTCATGGAACTCTTCAAATAAGATAGAAATGTAAGCTGTGCACTGAGTTGCTGCTGTCTCATGGAACTCCTCAAATAAGATAGAAATGTAAGCTGTGCTCTGAGTTGCTGCTGTCTCATGGAACTCCTCAAATAAGATAGAAATGTAAGCTGTGCATTGAGTTGCTGCTGTCTCATTAACATTCTCAAATAAGATAGAAATGTAAGCTGTGCACTGAGTTGCTGCTGTCTCATTAACATTCTCAAATAAGATAGAAATGTAAGCTGTGCATTGAGTTGCTGCTGTCTCATTAACATTCTCAAATAAGATAGAAATGTAAGCTGTGCATTGAGTTGCTGCTGTCTCATGGAACTCCTCAAATAGGATAGAAATGTAAGCTGTGCACTGAGTTGCTGCTGTCTCATGGAACTCCTCAAATAAGATAGAAATGTAAGCTGTGCATTGAGTTGCTGCTGTCTCATTAACATTCTCAAATAAGATAGAAATGTAAGCTATGCATTGAGTTGCTGCTGTCTCATTAACATTCTCAAATAAGATAGAAATGTAAGCTGTGCACTGAGTTGCTGCTGTCTTATTAACATTCTCAAATAAGATAGAAATGTAAGCTGTGCACTGATTTGCTGCTGTCTCATTAACATTCTCAAATAAGATAGAAATGTAAGCTGTGCATTGAGTTGCTGCTGTCTCATGGAACTCCTCAAATAAGATAAAAATGTAAGCTGTGCATTGAGCTGCTGCTGTCTCATGGAACTCCTCAAATAAGATAGAAATGTAAGCTGTGCACTGAGTTGCTGCCGTCTCATTAACATTCTCAAATAAGATAGAAATGTAAGCTGTGCACTGAGTTGCTGCTGTCTCATTAACATTCTCAAATAAGATAGAAATGTAAGCTGTGCATTGAGTTTCTGCTGTCTCATTAACATTCTCAAATAAGAAAGAAATGTAAGCTGTGCACTTAGTTGCTGCTGTCTCATGGAACTCCTCAAATAAGGTAGAAATGTAAGCTGTGCACTGAGTTGCTGCTGTCTCATTAACATTCTCAAATAAGATAGAAATGTAAGCTGTGCATTGAGTTGCTGCTGTCTCATGGAACTCCTCAAATAAGATAGAAATGTAAGCTGTGCACTGAGTTGCTGCTGTCTCATGGAACTCCTCAAATAAGATAGAAATGTAAGCTGTGCTCTGAGTTGCTGCTGTCTCATGGAACTCCTCAAATAAGATAGAAATGTAAGCTGTGCACTGAGTTGCTGCTGTCTCATGGAACTCCTCAAATAAGATAGAAATGTAAGCTGTGCACTGAGTAGCTGCTGTCTCATGGAACTCCTCAAATAAGATAGAAATGTAAGCTGTGCACTGAGTTGCTGCTGTCTCATGGAACTCCTCAAATAAGATAGAAATGTAAGCTGTGCTCTGAGTTGCTGCTGTCTCATGGAACTCCTCAAATAAGATAGAAATGTAAGCTGTGCATTGAGTTGCTGCTGTCTCATTAACATTCTCAAATAAGATAGAAATGTAAGCTGTGCACTGAGTTGCTGCTGTCTCATTAACATTCTCAAATAAGATAGAAATGTAAGCTGTGCATTGAGTTGCTGCTGTCTCATTAACATTCTCAAATAAGATAGAAATGTAAGCTGTGCATTGAGTTGCTGCTGTCTCATGGAACTCCTCAAATAAGATAGAAATGTGATGTCCCTGACTAGACAGATTTGATGAATGAGATTCCTATCTAGTAAGATTCAGTTTCTTCAGAGCTATCCCTGACAAGACAGATTAGATGAACAAGATTCGTATCTAGTAAGATTCAGTTTCTTCAGAGCTATCTCTGACAAGACAGATTAGATGAACGAGATTCCTATCTAGTAAGATTCAGTTTCTTCAGAGCTATCCCTGACAAGACAGATTAGATGAACAAGATTCGTATCTAGTAAGATTCAGTTTCTTCAGAGCTATCTCTGACAAGACAGATTAGATGAACAAGATTCCTATCTGGTAAGATTCAGTTTCTTCAGAGCTATCCCTGACTAGACAGATTAGATGAACAAGATTTCTATCTAGTAAGATTCAGTTTCTTCAGAACTATCTCTGACAAGACAGATCAGATGAATGAGATTCCTGTCTGGTAAGATTCAGTTTCTTCAGAACTATCTCTGACCAGTCAGATTAGATGAATGAGATTCCTATCTAGTAAAAATGACTTTCTTCAGATATAACCCTGACCAGACAGTTTAAGATGGAAGAGAATCCCAACGAGTGGGACTTGACGCTAGATATTTTGTAGCAAACAGATTAGAAAGTTAGCTGAATATTTAACTGTAGGCAATGCTCTGATGAAAGAGAGGTTTTGGGGTAAACATATTAGAAAGATATCTTAATGTCGAACTATAGAGATGGACATAATAACAGAAACATTTATGATAAATATCTGAGAAAGATATCCTAGTATTGAACTCAAGAGATAGAACCTCTGTGATAACAGAGAGGTTTTGAGATAAGCAGATGAAAAAGATATGTTAGTATTGCTGTAGCAGGATATAGCTTGGCACTGGTCATCCTGGATCTGTGATAGGATTCCACAAATGCCGGTGTTCCACCAGATTGTGAAATCCTAAAATAGGAACATGCAGAGTGTAGTATTTAGTGCCTGGAATGCGCTTTCTGCCTTTTCTGACCTCATGTAATGCCAGTGCTCTTCCTTGAGACAGGCGGGAGGTTTTACGATGTTGAAGAAAATTCTGACAAGGTTGCAGTAGTAGCTGCATAGGCCCAGGAAACTTTGCAGCTCTCATTTGTCTTTTGAGTGAGGCCAATCTCTCCCCGCCTGAGCCTTATCCAGGTCTGTGGCCACTCCAGATGGTGAGACTATGTGGCCCAAGTAGTCGTTCCTTGCAGGCACTTCTTCACATTTAACTTCCTGCAGCCATTACAGTATCTTGGTCATGTTCTCAAGATGTTTTTCCAAATGACTGCCCATGACATTGACACTATCCAGATAGAGCAGACAGATGTCATATGTCAAACCTCTCATTACTGATTTCATGAGATGCTGGGAGGTGGTTGGCCATTACAGAGACCAAAGGGCATAACAATAAATTGATAAAGTCCTTGGCCAATCGAAAATGTGGTCTTCCTTATCTCTAGCATTTAAGGCCACTTGCCAGTATCCCAATTTCAAATCCAAAGCCGTGAACCACTGGGCACCAGCAGGTGTCGTAAATCTGCAGTGAGGGGAACCAGTCCTTTCTGGAGATGGCATTCAACTTCCTCTAGTCCATGCAGAAGTGTAGCTCACTCTTCTTCTTCTTCTTCAGCAAGACTACAGAGGAGCACCAAAGGCTGTCAGACTCTTCAATGATTCTCTTAGACTCCATGTCCTCCAGCATGTCCCATACCTCTGCTTGTTTTGCTAGGGGAACATGTCTTGGTGGTTGCTGAATAGTTCAGTAGTCTCCGTTACCAATGTTGTGGAGCTCTTGGCCAGTGGGACCGTAAACACTGTTCCCTTTGCTGAAGTCTAAGTAGATGCCTGACCCTCTCCAGTTGTGACGTCAGATGGTCGGCCCCTCTCTTCAGCAAGTCTTTCAGCCGAGGCCCTGGGCCCTTCGATGTTGCTGGCTGTCGGATTAGTCACACGGCATTACACTGACAGCTGGCTTGCACTTCCCTAACTCCGTTTCGGCCAGAATGTCCTTCTCGGTGTCCATTGGTTCAGCAGCCTCACAGGTACTTCTTCTCGGCAAGGCAACAATGCTCAGGAAACTAGTCCGTGTAGCGAAGTCTTTCGGTCCAATACCAAGTTCCTTGACCATTGTCCCTCCAAATGCGCCTTCTTGCTGGCACGACTGCAACTTTCTTTAGGATCACCCTACAAAACCACGTGACTTGTGGAGCAACATCTTAAATCAACCGAGTCTCAGTCACGGCTGCACCTCCATCTACGATTTTTCGGCACAGCTTCCTTTTTTCCAGCCGTCTGCGATGAGACTGTCGTCCACGTTTCTGCCTAAAGCACATAGCGTTACTCAAGAGGGTGGTGAAGACGCCAGTCCACACTTGTTTTCCGCCTACTCCTCCTCTTTGTGTGGACAGTCCTTAGTGACCTAGCTTGCCACATCCTCAGCAAGCACGATTTGAAGGTGGTCATCGTCACTGGTTTGCTTCTCTCTCCCTGTCATAGCGGCTACTCCGAGTCCTAGAGGTGGGCGTAGCCGCAGTTTTGACCACTTCCATTCTAAGTGCTGCCGTTAATGCCTCGTCGATCGTCTTATAATTTCCGAGCATCAGGCGCTGTCGTATTTCTGCGTTATGCACTCCGTCGACAAAGGAATAGGCAGCTTCCTGGAACACCTAGCTAGGTGTTAGGTTCACCAGGGCTATGTTTGCAAGCTGTTCATCTCGCCTGACTGCTGCAGCTTTGCCTTTAAGTTGACTGCGGTAGGCTGGAGCCAAGCGATGGCTACAAAAGTGGTTCTTGAGGGCCTTCTAGATCTCCCTGAACTTCGCTGACGTCGAGATCGCATTCAGTACTTCTGTCACTCATTCCTGGATGCTTGCTATCAGCTGTGCGGCTTCTTCTTCTGCTGACCATTGGTTGTGGGTGGCGACAGCAGAGAATTGTTGCAGGAAATTTTCTAAGGTTAACGCCCATCACACTTGGGTGACTTGACATGTGTGGGTGTTGTGTTGCATCCTGTCATTCCGACCTTCAAGTCTTTCAACTTATCACTGAGCATTTTTTCCACCATGACGGGCTTCTTCATGTCACTATCCACTCCAGGACATATAGGCATTTGGAAAAAATCTTTCATCACTCCACCAAGCTCTTCCTCTTCCTTCTTCACACCAGCCAGTGGTTCGTCGAATTTTCTAGAAAGTTCTGTTTTTAGGTTGTCCATTGCACAATTCACAGTCATTATTTCACTTATTATCTTCACCATGTTGGATTACATCTTCTCCAACAATTTTTAAGCATTTTTCCATCTTGGCTTCTGTATCCCATTCCTTGACTATGTGCTACAGTCTTTATGGACTCAAAAATTGTTTACAAATAAAGTCCCAAATTCACTGGTGCAAATAATTCACTTGACGTTTTAACACATAGGCAGTATACAGCTACATGCCATCTATGGCTTGTGCACCATGGCATCATAATACTCCAGTCACTCATGACTTAGTACAATTCACAACAACAACACTATACTGTAATTCTTCCTCCTTTTATAGCTAGAAAATAATATCACAGAACTTCCTGGAAGCTTCTGGAAGCTGAAGCTTTTAGAAGAATTGAGAAGAGTCGCGATAGCAAAGGATCCAATTATTACTGTTGTGCCACACTTCCTGTGTTATGCATTCCAAGGTCTTCAACTGTGATGACTCACATACCAAGCAAATGTGAGAATCACTGTTTGTGGTGTGTGCACATGTGTTATCATGTGTGTATTTATGCATGCATGTGACACTCTACAATCTTGTGGTTACATATCTCCTGACATGAACCAATTGAAACACTATGTTTTGTACATGATATTGTAATCATTGGAAAGGATATTGTGGCTGCAATTACTTTACTGAATAGCATTAGTCTGGTTTGAAAATTATAGTAACAAATCTAAACCTATTATTATTAAACAAGGCAAATTAATACATATCTTATATCAGCATCCAGATGTATTTTAAGTATTTCTCCTGAAGATGAAATAAAATATGTTGGTTTTACCTTCAACCAAGCTTTAATGTCCAGTTCTTCTGAAATGTTATCAAGATGACACAAAAATTTTGATGCCATTGCTACTACACCGCTAATACAGTCACAACAGACATTGATAGTAATTAGTCAATTTATTGAACTCATATCTGTTTATCCACTTTAAACTACTTAATTAAAAATTGTCCCCAAGCAGCATTTTCTCAAAGGAGATAATATATTCCAAAGTGCCATTAAGTAAATATTGCAGCTATCAGACAATACTCTCAAAAGCATGCCTTACTTCAAATTCTCTGAACACCTTGGGAGGCACTTTTAAAGAAATATAATATTAACAAAACATTAGTCTATGAAGGAGCTGTTGTGATTATACAAAGTAAGAAGTCACTGATTCAAACTCGATACAAGTCAGTATTCTGTAGCTCCAACAACAACAATATTATTATTATTATTATTATTATTATTATTATTATTATTATTAGTATTAGTATTAGTATTATTATTATTATTATTATTATTATTATTAGTATTAGTATTATTATTATTAGTATTAGTATTATTATTATTATTATTATTATTATCATTTATTATTTATTATTATTATTATTATTATTATTACTATTAATATTATTATTATTATATGTGTGTGGAATATACCAAATGGTGCTCTAATCATCCTAAAGGCAAAGAGATTGGTCTCTTTAAACAAGTCACATCTGTCAAGAAATGGATACTTACCAAGAAGAAACTTTCTAGTAGAACTACTTAAAATGAATGCTGTAGTGTCTCCAGTTTCAGCCTTCCCTGAATTTTTTCCAATTTAATGGGGAGTTTGAAATCCTTCCTCATAAACTGGGAAATTGTCCCCAAAGAATGCCACAACATTGTGAGGTCACTATTTGCAAATGCTTTAGGATCCAAAGAAATGAAGAGGTTCACTGTGTACCGACAAATGACAGCAAAAGAACATTACTTATAATTGCCATAAACAAATTTAAAATGAAGCAGAAATTATTGGCATGCACTATTTAATTTTAAGTATTCATTGACCAATATGGTGAAATTGATGTACACAAAAAGAAACAATACAAACTAACACTACAATATTTTCTTTATAGATAGAATTGGGTAAGATCACAGGATCATGTCTGCTGCTCAAGGAACCACTATAGAATATTTCCAGAAGTGATACACAAAATATGGAATAGAAAGAAACATTCAAGATCAAATCACAACTAGTGTAATGAAGTATTCTATAGCAATTAAATGAAACCATTTATAAAGTACTCATAGTTTCCAAACAATATTTTCATTGTAATGTGACTAAGCACTGCGACCACAACTAACAAAATATGTGTACAGCTTGCTTTGTAACTCATAGCTGATAATTGGCATTCATCGTTACACATATATGTTAGTGAACACTTGGGCTTGACATCACAGCTGTGATAGTTACCCCTATGCATATGAACACATGTTCTTTTGGATGAAATCAATCTCTCACTGCTTGAGCCTTCTCCATGGTTGACCCCAGATGGTGAGACTAAGTGGCCAAATTGGTGACCCCTTGCAAAAGAGTTGGCACTTCATTTTCTTCAACTTCAAGCTAGCTGCTTGCAGCCTTTAGAGTGTCTTACGATAGGTTTTTGAGATGGTCTTTCAAATTTTAGCCTTTGACAATGATGTCATCCAGGTATAACAGGCAGGTGTCATAAGTCAACCCTCTCATCGCTGACTCTGTGAGGTGCTGGAAGGTGCCTGGATCATTGCAGAGGCCATGGGACATACTGTAAATTGCCAAAGCTGCCAGTCGTGAATGTAGTCTTCTCCTTATCTCTGCAATCTGGGGCCACTTGCCAGTATCCCAATTTCAAGTCCAAAGTTGAGAACCACTGGGCAGCAGCAAGTGTGTCTAGGGGGTCATCAATCCGGGGAAAGAGGAAACAATCTTTTCAAGTGATGACATTCAGCTTCCTGTAATCCATGCAGAAGCATAGCTCACTGTTCATCTTCTTCACCAAGACTACTGGGGAGCAACAGGGGCTGCCAGACTCTTCAGTGGCTCCCCTAGACCTCAGGTACTCCAGTGTGTCCCATACCCCTGCCTGTTTTTGCAGAGGAACAACATTTGATAATTGCTGGATAGGTCAGGTATCTCTGGTGTTGATCTTAGGGTATATTCAGTTGGTGTGGCCATAATCACCATTCTTTTTGCTCAAGACGTACTGGTGCCGGCTAAGTAGACGCTGGAACTTTTCCAGTTGTGGGGTGGTCAGATGGTCGGCCACTCTCTTCAGTAAGTTTATCAACTGGGGCGCCAGGTCCTGTGATGTTGCAGGCACACAGTTGACTTGCACTTACCTAACTCTGTCCCAGCCTGGATGTCCTGGTCGATGTCCAATGGGTTCAGTAGCCTCATGGGCACTTCTTTGCGGCAAGATGACAATGCCTGTGCAACATAATCCGTTCAATGATGTTTTCTGATCCAGTACAAGGTTCCATGACTTAACCAAGAGGTGCACCTTCACCACCATCTCACTTCTTGCGAGCACAGCTCCATCGCTTCTCAGGATCACCCTGCGGATCCCCGGAAATTCATGGGGACACCGGAGTAACACCTCATCTTGGCTGAGTCGCAGGATATTTCGGCCGATATCGACCGTCACTTCGTGGCTCCCAAGGGTATCCAGTCCCAATATCACATTCCCGACCACCTTCACGACAAATACCCATAGGTTCACAGTGCTCCGTATCAGTGTCAACTCCAGCAGAACCTCTTTCTTCATAGGTAAGATGTAGCTCGACATCGTCTCTAGTTGGTAGGGCCGACTAAGTGTTTGTGTCGGCAAGCCCTCCGCCACCTCAGGTCTGATTATGGTCAAGGCTGCACCTACGCCTACAGGTATTCGGCACAGTTTCTCTTGTACCCTGCCGTCTGCGATGAGGCTGTTGTTCACTCTTCTTCCCAAAGCACATAGTGTCACTTGAGAGGGTGGCGAAGAAGGCCCGACGTTTCCCTTCGCCATGCCGGCCCTATTTAATTTTTCCGCCTGATGGTCAGCTTGGTGTGGACAATCCTACTCTAGGTGACCCTCACCTCCAGAACACGCCACTTAAAGGTCATCGTCGTCGTCGTCTCTGGGTTGTCTTTCTATCTCTATTCGTAGCGAATACTCCGCGTCATCTGGTCGGCGCTGCTGTTGTATTGGCCGCCTGCTTCGTGGTGCTGCCGTTAAGGCTTCCTGTATTTTTTGTAGTCGCCGAACATAACGCGCTATCGTATCTCGACGTCACACACTTCAACGTTAAGTAGTCGGGGCGAATATCTGAGCCCCTCCCGTAAGGGATTTGTTCGGATTGGGTTGGACTCGACGTGGCAGTGGTCCCGATACCAATGGGAGATTGGCTACATATGAGCGAGGGTTATGAGACATTTAACTGTCCTCCGGCGCTAGCCTGGATAGCTAGTAGACAGTATGCTAGACAACTGCCGCCCCCTACCCAAGTTCTTCGGTAGTCTTCCCTTCGGAGTAGACGCGTGTAAATGGCGTATCCACTTTCGTCCCGGTATTTTCCCATACCGGGGAGAGGGGGTGCTTTTCAGACTCACAAGGTATTGCCCTAATGGAAAGATCCATGAAGATTGTTTATCTCTCTGATGCATAGAGAGTGGGGGTCTTTTGACCCTGGGTAGACACTCGACCTACCCCGCCGACCAAGGAGTTGGTGACTTCTTGGGACACGTAACAAGGTGGTAGGCTCACCAGAACTTTTTTCACCAGCTTTTCAATCGCCAATGCCCACTATCGCATTGTCTCTCCTGGCTGTTGCAGTCTCGATTTAAGACTACTGCGGTAGGCTGCAGCAAGGCGATGGTTCCCGAAGTGGTTCTTGAGGACCTACCGGACTTCGCCAACGTTACTTCTGCTGCCCATCTCTGAAGACTTGCTACCAGTTGAGCGGCTTCCTCTGTTCTGCTAATCATTGATTGTAGGTTGCGATGGCGGCACACAGTCGGCGGATGTTTAGTTGAACTTAAGTGGCTTGACGCGTACAAATGTTGTTTCGTTTCGCGTCCTATCATATTGACCTTCAGGTCTACCTTCCATCATCGTGTTCAGTGCTTTTGTTTTTCATTCAACTTGTCCTTCTAGGGCATCATATCGTTCACCGCGGTCCTCCAGGACGTTAATACGTTGGTCAAGGTTCTTCATCCTTCCGCCTAGTCCTTCTACGTCCTCTTTCATGCCAAAAAGTTGTTCGTCAATTTTGTTCCATATCTTCTTCAGGTTCTGCATTCCGTATTTCATTTCAATTTTTATCTCCGCCAGCATATCTTCCATTCCGGATTCCATCTTCTCCATTCGGGATTCCATCAGCGTATCCATCATTTCTATTCCCGAGTTATTTGCTCTTTTCATTCCATCCATTCCGAGTTGCATTTTTCCGTTTCAAATTTCATTTCCATCCTCATTTCCTTTATTTCCGCGAGTAAACTTTTCCACATCTCCTCCATCCTGGCGTTTAATCCCGCTCCTGACACCAGTGTAACAAAAATTCTGTTTTCTCCATAAAGACTCTGTTTTTCCACAAACTGATTAACAAATAACTGTATTTTGTAAAATTCTGGTGTATAGTTTCTTTTCGACGTTCAAGTTGGCGACAATATAGCTCGGTACAAAACCTTCGTCCAACTGTCTCAACTGTTGCATGCGTATATTCCCAGTGAAAACTACACGCTGGAAAGGGCTTCGTTGGCCCTTTTTATATCTGATGATTACGTCACTGGAAAATTTTAGAAACCACCGCAAGTGCAGCGGCAAAAACTCACAAAGGCTTAACAATGTGCGGCTTCGACGTCAAAGAACCTTCCGAAAGAACTTGTGTCCACTCGCACAGGGTAACAATCACAGCTGTGATGTCAAGGCACAGGTTTTCACTAATACACTCGTGTAAAAATGGATTCAGCTATGACTTTCAAAGCAAGCCGCACACACATGTTCGGCATTTACGGCCGCAGGGCGTGGTTCAAGTTCCTTTTATCTATTGTTGTAAACTGATCTAAAATTCTAAATACAATATTTTAAAAATATCTTGTGTAAAGTTAAGCAGTTTATAGCTCAGTTATTTTATGAGGTGTTGAGAGGCAGAGAAACTTCAAAGAAACTTTTTGACAAATTCATAATTAAATTAAATGCTTCTGCAAAAATCTAGACTCCTTACATATTTATCATATTTTGGCTGTTTTGGGGGTAAAACGTATAGATTTTATTTTAAAGAGAGAATTACTTTTAGATTGAAACTTTGCCGCTTACATTGGGTTAGTCAACCTTGATTTAACCATATCTATGGATTAGTCTGGTTTCGTTCATAGGTTAGCCCACTTTGTTATTTCACTCAAGAAGGATTGGTGTACAAAGCTGAAACTGTCTCAGTAATCACAATTAGGTTTTTTGTGAATTCACATTTTTACACAATATTCATACATAAGAAGCATACATTGTATCTTTCCAATCACACTGTACAGGCTGTCTCCATTAAAAAAGAAATTGCCTTCAACAGTAAGAATCAGCTTATCTTACTAAACCAAATTGAATAGGCACTCTGAATCAATTCACATGTTTTCACCACACTGATGTACAACATTTCCACATATGCAGTCATTTTTCTATTCAGGCTCTTCTTCAGATTCCCCCATCAAAAATTAAATTGCTGTTCATACAGCCCTGTCAGCGACAAGGAACTGAATGCCATGGAAGGCTGGAGAACTTGCAGGTTGGGACGACAGGACGCGAACCAACATCTACAGGCATCAAGCTATCCAAGTTAGTGAGAACATCTACCTTCTGCCATTATCACTCAGAACCGATAGTCAGCAGAAGGGGAAGCCGCACAACTGATAGAAAGCCTCAGGGACGGACTACAGAAGTACTGAATACGATTCCGGAGAGATCTGAGAGGCCTTCTAAAACCGCTTCGGCAACCATCGCCTGACCGTAATCAGCTTAAATGGAGGCTGCAACAGCCAGAGGAGATGATGCAGGAATTCGCCCTGGTAATTTCTCAGCTGGTGAACGAATCCGTGGTGAACCTAGCACCTCGTTACCTGTTCCAGAAATCTGCCTACTCCTTCGTTGACGGGGTACGTGACGCCAAGATACGAAGGCGCCTGATACTCGGCGACTACAAGACCATCCACGAGGCGTAACAGCAGTACTAAGGATGGAAGCGGCCAAGAAAACAGCTGCAGTGGCCTCGAAGACGAGGAGTATTCGCTACGATTGGGGCAGAAAGGCAACTCTCAGACGACAATGACACCAAACGAGAGTTTGCCTACGACAAAGCCGACCAGAATTCGGGAGGTAATGGAGGGACACAGCAGGGCCTTCACCTTGTAGCGAGAGAGGCCGAGGACGTGATACTGGGACTGGATGCCCTAAGGAGTCATGAGGTGACGATCGACGTTGGCCGGAAGATCTTACAACCCGGCCGAGATGAGGTGATGCTGCAGAGCCCCCCACGAACGTCCTGGGATCTGCAGAGTGATTGTGAGAGACGTTGTAGTTGTTCCCGCAAGAGGCGTGGTGTAGGTGAAGGCGCACCTGGGTGGTCAACGGTCAAGGAACCCTGTATTGGACAGGAAAACACCATTGAACGCATTATGCATTTTCTGTGCACTGTTGTCTTGCCGGGAGGAAGTATCAGCGAGGTTGCTGAACCCATTGGACACCAACCAGGACATTCAGGCCGGGACGGAATAGGGAAGTGCGAGCTAATTGCGAGTGTATCGCCAGCGAAGGATCCGACTAGCCAGCACAGCGGAATCCCGGACCCCGGCTGAAAGACTTGCTAGATACCAGCCTGTCTTCAGCGAAGGGAACGTCCATTATGGCCACCCTGGCCGATTACACCATAACGTCGACACCGGAAACGACTAACCTATCCGGCCACCACGAAGAAGTGTTTTTGCCACACACCAG
This sequence comes from Hymenopus coronatus, assembly GCA_030762935.1. NCBI lineage: Eukaryota > Metazoa > Arthropoda > Insecta > Mantodea > Hymenopodidae > Hymenopus > Hymenopus coronatus. The sequence goes on along the minus strand of CM060900.1, from coordinate 3,233,056 downwards.
GTAGACGTACGGGATATACTGGAATGCATGAGCTCTAGGGGAATCATTGAAGAACCCTACATCCTTGGTGCTCCCCTATAGTCTTGGTAAAGAAGACAAGAAGAAGAACGGTGAGTTACGCTTCTGTGTGGACTACAGGAAGCGGAATACCGCCACCAGAAAGGACCCCTGGACACAATCGCTGCTGCCCAGTGGTTCTCAACTTTGTACTTGAAGTGACCGCATGTGAGATTTGTGGTTCTCAGGTCTTCTTCGCCAATGCATTCCACCAGTGTTCCATCTTCATTCCATGTATCATCAGTGCCAATGCCTGCAATGCTACAAGTAGTAAAAGCGGGCATTAAACACTACCAAAAAAATTGGACTTGATATCGGGATAATGGCAAGTGACTCTAGATCCCAAAGACAAGGAGAAGACCACATTCACGACTGCCCAAACGCTTTGGCACTTTAGGCTAAGTCCTTTGTATTTTGCAATGTGGCAGCGCCACATTTAGTCAGTGATAAGAGAGCTGACTTACGATGCCGTTTGCTATATCTGGATGATTATTGTAGGCGAAAACATTGAAGACCATCTCCAAAACCTAACCAACTTACTGCAATAGCTACTGGCAGCTAACCTAAGGTTGAATGCAAAACAGTGCCAGCCTTTCTGCAAGGAGGTAAACTACCATTTAGTATCACTATTTAGGGTAGCCACGGACCCGGAGAAGGCTTGAGCAGTTTCCTGGACCTATGCAACTACTGCCGCAGGCTCGTCAGAGGTTTGTGCAACATCACGAAGCCCCTCACTTGTCTGACGGAAGAGCATCGGCCTTAGTCGTGGTCAGAAGATCAGAGAATGTGTTCCAGGCACCTAAATCAGCACCTATTTAAGGATTTCACAGCCTGGTAGTGGCTTTATTGTGGACACAGACGCCAGTGACACCTGCATTGGAGGCATTCCACCCCAGCTCCAGAATGGCTAGGAACAGTTATGGCCTACTACAGCAAGACAACACAGAGAAGAACTAATGCATTACCTGAAAAGGACTCCTGGCAGAAGTAAAAGTGCTGCAGCACTTCCACAAGTACTCCCACCTGAGGACTGACCACCCCACCCTCACCTGGCTTTTGAGCTTCCACAACCTGGAGGGCCAGACTAGAGACTCCAAGATTACAACTTCACACCAGAACATTGAAAATAAGGAGCCACTCAAATGTGGATGCAATGTTAAGACTGCCCTGTCCAGAAGAGTGCATCCACTGCACCAATGTTAAGGAGAAAGATCATACTACAGCTGTCATTTTGATAGTGTCTGCAGGTGAATGGGACATCAGAGGTCTGAAGAGAAAGCAGTTGGTGGATGCCGACTTGGGGGTCACTCCTGAGAGAAGTGGAGGTGGGGAGGACATTGTACCCAAGAGTCATGTGTGCAAGTCCTGCTGGGCACATTGGTAGTCATTGAAGACCAAGGAAGGATATTTTTCAGAGTGTGGGAGTCACCTGGTGAGAAAACTAGAGAGAACAGCTTATCCTCCATCAGAGTAATGTTGTGGAAGATATTTGGGACCCAACCAAGCCATTGAGTGCCTCTAAGAATTCTGCTACTGGCCGAGACTATGGGCAGATGCTGAAAGGTGGTGCCAGCATTATCATGCGTGTGCTGCAAGTCCTGAACCACAGACCAGGAGCCAGGGTTGCATGCAGAGTATAACGTGGGACCACCTTTCAAATGCATAGCCATTGATGTAGCTGAGCCATTCCCTGTGTCATACAGGGGCAACAGAATCTGTTGGTCATCATGCAGTATTTCACTATGTGGTCAGAGGTGTACACCATCCCTAACCAGGCCAACACCATCATCAACTTCCTCATAGAAGAACTGTTTTGTCACAATGGGGTATACAGCTGTACAGTGATCAGGGCAATAACTTTGAGCACAACCTGATGAAACACCCGAGTAACTTGGAACGCTTAAGTAAACCACATCTCTCCACCCACAGTCACAGACAGCATGTTTGAACGATACAAAAAGAGTCTAGAAGTACATTTGAGCAAGCCTGTGGCCAATCACCAGAGAGCTTGGGGTGTTAAATACCACTTTTCTTGCTGGCCTACTTCTCTACCATCAGCTTGAAACCTGCTTGCACTGCACCGAAATAAGAAATTAAGCAATATGCAGAATTATTGTAGAAACTCTGAGTAAAGATATTTATTTGTGGAAGAAATAATTGTTGTTTGTTGGGAGTCCTCTAGGTAATCTTCTAAAACAGTTTCATGACATGCATGAGCTGTGCATAAGTAGCTCCAGATAGCGAGCAGCTGAGGTTTTCAGTAGGATGTTTTGGTGTGGCTATATTGTCTTATCCAGACCAAGGGATGCCGATGATGAGAATAAATGATGTCATCAACAGCTCCAGATAGCGAGCAGCTGAGGTTTCCTGTAAGATGCTTTGGTGTGGCTATATGGTCTTATCCAGACCAAGGGATGCTGATGAAGAGACTGCCCCAAGGGAAGAGGCTGTTATGATAGTGCTAGTTGGGCAGAATAGCCCTGATAAGTGAGCTTTGCTTCACAAGTCATAGCTAACTGTTGCCATGACATGATTAAGTTTATGGCACCTGCAGTGATGTACAGGTACATCTGCTTCTACAACTTTTCTGCCACATGATCAAAAGTGTGAAAACAATTATGAACTCTACAGAGAATACAGATTAGACAGGAAATGCATAGTAGGCAGCAGTTAGGTGAGACTTGATGAGAAATTTGTAGCATACCATAGTAGCCCCACCATCTCAGTGAATATAGACAGAATTAGTGTGGTAACACTGAGTAAAGACATACATTTGTAAACAGATTCTCATTTGTATGTAGTGAAATAAGTAATTGTTGTTTGTTGGTGAAATAAAATATTAGAGACAGGATTGTACAGCCCAACAGACTAACAGAAAATTCTGCTACTCTGACTGACTATAACACATTGAATATTACAGATAGGATTCTAGTGCCCACCAGACTAACAGAAAATTCTGCTACTCTGACTGACTATAACACATTGAATATTACAGATAGGATTCTAGCGCCCACCAGAATAACAGAAAATTCTGCTACTCTGACTGACTGTAACACATTGAATATTACAGATAGGATTCTAGTGCCCACCAGACTAACAGAAAATTCTGCTACTCTGACTGACTATAACACATTGAATATTACAGATAGGATTCTAGCGCCCACCAGAATAACAGAAAATTCTGCTACTCTGACTGACTGTAACACATTGAATATTACAGATAGGATTCTAGTGCCCACCAGAATAACAGAAAATTCTGCTACTCTGACTGACTGTAACACATTGAATATTACAGATAGGATTCTAGTGCCCACCAGAATAACAGAAAATTCTGCTACTCTGACTGACTGTAACACATTGAATATTACAGATAGGATTCTAGTGCCCACCAGACTAACAGAAAATTCTGCTACTCTGACTGACTATAACACATTGAATATTACAGATAGGATTCTAGTGCCCACCAGAATAACAGAAAATTCTGCTACTCTGTCTGTCTATAACATAGAATATTAAAGATAGGACTGTATTGTTAACAAGAGAAACAGAAAATTTTGCTGCTCTGAATGACTATAATACATAGAATATTACAGATAAGATCCTAGTGTAGACCAGAATAACAGAAAATTCTGCTACTCTGACTGACTGTAACACATTGAATATTACAGATAGGATTCTAGTGCCCACCAGAATAACAGAAAATTCTGCTACTCTGTCTGTCTATAACATAGAATATTAAAGATAGGACTGTATTGTTAACAAGAGAAACAGAAAATTTTGCTGCTCTGAATGACTATAATACATAGAATATTACAGATAAGATCCTAGTGTAGACCAGAATAACAGAAAATTCTGCTACTCTGACTGACTGTAACACATTGAATATTACAGATAGGATTCTAGCGCCCACCAGACTAACAGAAAATTCTGCTACTCTGTCTGTCTATAACATAGAATATTAAAGATAGGACTGTATTGTTAACAAGAGAAACAGAAAATTTTGCTGCTCTGAATGACTATAATACATAGAATATTACAGATAAGATCCTAGTGTAGACCAGAATAACAGAAAATTCTGCTACTCTGACTGACTATAACAAATGGAATATTACAGATAGCCTCCAAGTGCTCACCAGAATAACAGAACATGCTATTCTTCTGAGTGACTATAAAACAGAATATTACAGATAGGAAGCTGGTGACCACTAGAATATCAGAAAATTCTGCTACACTAAATAACTATTATACATAAAATATTAAGGATAGGATCCTAGAGCCCACCAAAATAATAGAAAATTTCGCTACTCTGACTGGCTGTATTACACAGAATATCACAGCTAGAATCCTAATGTCCACCAGAATAACAGAAAATTCTGCTATAGTTTCTAACTATAATATTTAGAATATTAGAGATGGGATCCTAGTGCCCACTAGGGCAAGAGAAAATTCTGCAACACTGACTGATTATAATGCATAGAATACTATAGATAGGATCCTAATCCCCCAAGAATAAAAGAAAATTCTGCTACACTAATAGACTATAATACACAGAACATTAGGGATAGGATCCTACTGCCCAATAACTAAAAAATCTTCTACACTCATTGAATCTAATACATAGAATATTACAAATAGCATCCTAGTGACTACCAGACTAACAGGAAATTCTTCTATACTGGCTGACTATAATACATAGAGTATTACAGTTATGAGTCTACTTCCCACCAGAATAACAGAAAATTTTGCCACACTTATTGCACTACACAGAATATTAGAGACAGTATCCTAATCCCACCACAATGACAGATAATTCTGCTACACTGATTGATTATAATACATAGAATATTACAGATAGTATCATAGTACCCACCAGGATAACAGAAACACTGCTACATGGACAGACTATAATGCATAGAATATTACAGATAGGATCCCAATGCCCAGAAGAATAACAGAAACTTCTGCCACTCTGACTAACTATATTACTAAGAATACTACAGATAGGATGCTAGTGCCCACCAGATTAACAGAAAATTCTGCTACACTGACTGATAATAAAACATAGAATATTACAGATAAGATCCTAGTGCACACCAGAATAACAATAAATACTTTTATATTGATGGACTATAATTCATAGAATATTAGAGAAGGGATTGTACTTTCAATGGAATAACAGAAAGTTCTGCTACACTGATTGACTATAACACATAGAATATTACAGATAGGATACTATTGCTGACCAAAATAACTGAAATTTCTGCTAACCAACTGACTATAATGCATAGAATTTTTTTTTTTTTGTTTTTTTTGTTTGTAAACTCTTCAGAGTTATTTATTACAAATGACAATATGGCTAGAACATATTCACAGGCTAATGCCCCCCAGGGGCCTACTATGGTAGGTACAGGTTTGGTGCACCTGGGGGTTCCGGAGCCACTCACCGCCATACCATCCTCCCCATCGCCACCCGTTGGGCCATGTTTTGTGTTTGTGTCTGCGTGTGTCTGTGCACATTAGTTTGTGTATGTTCTTGTGGGTGCGAGTTTACTCGCCTCATCTTCTTCCTCTTCTAGACTTATTCCCTATATATTTAGTTTTAAGGCTTTAGGTTTATTAACTCCTGCGTCACCAACAGGAATCTTTCTTCTATCTCCGTGGTTCCTGTCCCATGGTTCCAGCACGGCTTCCAACTTGTGTGCTCTCCGGAGGTCTCAGGCGTGACGGTTGAGTGGACCCTTCACATTGCCCCTATATGTAAGCCTTAGGTGAGGAGCTCGTCCATACCGATATGTACACCCATGTAGCTCCTCTGGGAGCCCGGCCCGTGCTAATCTCCCGACGAACGCAGATCTTCGGGTTAGAATCACGGGCCGGACGTGTTACCGCTATCGGAAACCCAGTGTAATCAATCACAAGTCCCCTGAATCCATGGCTGTGTCATTACACACCATGGCCTAAGGTGGGGGGCCACAGGTGGTTATACCTGTGGTAGGGGCATAAAGCCGGGTTGTGCATGGTGTAGGGCTTACCCGTATGGACCAGCAGTGGAGGCCGGAGGGTAACTCTCCATGAGATCGGTCTGGGAGGGGTCTCCCAGGCGGCACAGACCCGAAGTATTTTTGGTGTCTTTTTTCTGTTTCCCCTGGATGGCAGGCTGACGCCGACAGTAGCGGAAGGGGGCCTTTTTATAATGTCCCTCCGCGCAACACCTCTATTTTTGACAAATGACCTTGGCTTGTGATTCAAAGACAATGCGAGACCTTAACCCATTTTACATCCAACGTGAACTGGATAGGATATGTGGCAAAGTGACCAATGCAACCAGGACTAGAGACGGTACGTTGTTAGTTGAAACCAGGACCGAAGACCAGTCCAGAACGCTCTTGAAAGCCGGCTTATTGGGTTCCTACCCAATAACGGTGGCACCACACAAATCGCTGAATACCGGTAGAGCTTAGACGGCCTTTCCGACGCTGAAATTGTCGCCAATCTCTCCGACCAGGGTGTGCGTCAGGCGTACCATCTTCTTGGCAAACGTAATGGTGAGTCGGTTGCGTAACGGACAGTCTTCCTAACGTTCAAAGGCACCAATTTACCTGAGGCACTCTACTGTGGATACGAACGCGCTGCTGTGAGTCCTTATATACCGAACCCTATGCGTTGTTTCCGCTGTCAGAAGTTTGGTCACACCCAAAGCAAGTGCACCTTCGACGCTACCTGTGAACGTTGCGGCCAACCTGCTCACGGAGAAACTGTTTATGCTCGAGAACCTTGTTGCGTCCATTGTAAAGGAAACATCTATCCAGCTCCCGGCAATTCCCACATTTTCTCGAGGAAAAGGACATCCAGGAGCTGCGGGTTAAGGAACGCCTGACTTTTCCGGAAGCCAGGCATCGCTTCAACAGCTGCAGCCTGCGATCATCTCAAGCTACGCCTCAGGGCTCCGCCGCACTCTTGTTTCCTCAGTGGCACTACAAATCGTGCCTGTAGCCGACACGTGTACGCAAACAGAATAGACGCCGACCACAACAACCTCGCAGTCTTCAACATCTATAGCTCCCACTGCCTCAAGTTCTAATTCTCCTGAACCTGCTCGTAAGCCGCTAGTTAGACCGACACCACCTGTGGCTGCTCCTCATGAGCGCAGTCGCAAAAAACTCAAGGCCACCGATAAACCCTCCAAGTCCCGTTCTTATTTTACGAGCCGTAGGGGATCTTCCGGATCCCCAACATCAGCGGATACTGACGATGAAAATGGCTATACTATTGTGGGTGCTGAGTGTGCGAAGAACAAGAAACGCCCACCTTCACTTAATTGTCTTCGCTTCCGCCAGTTGTATGTATCCCAGCTGCAAACTCATATCATTCTGAATAATAAATAACCTGTCACGCCTCTAACTGTGCTCCATGGCTCTCCTGACGTGGAATATCCGTGGTGTCTGTACTCATAGGGCCGAACTGCAGCTATTACTACGGTCCTATAACACTCTGGTTCTGTGTTTGCAGGAGGCGAAGCTTCGCCCCCGCGATGTTTTTGCCCTGAACCAATACCTTCCGTTGCGGTTTGACCTTACACCGGAGGAAGGCTCTCCTGCTCTTGGGGGGGGGGGGTTATGATCCTAACGCGTAGTGACAGCGGTCAGCCGGTCTCGCTTACCACAACCTTGCAAGCTATTGCTATCCGACTTACTCTTCCTGGTTTCTCCTTTACTGTATGTAATGTCTACGTTCCGCCTTCGTCTATCCTCTGTGCCGCAGCTCCCGGCACCTTTTCTTCTGCTGGGAGATTTCAATACGCACCATCCCCTATGGGGTTCCAATAGGGCCTGCGCGTGGGGGACTGTTCTTTCTGACCTTTTCGTTCAACACAGTCTCGCTGTTTTGAACACCGGTGAACCAACTTACATTTCCGATTCTTCTGCCACGCTATCCCACCTGGACCTTTCGGTTTGCTCTGCACAGCTTGCTCACCGCTTTCAATGGAACGTAGAATCAGACACTCACTCCAGTGATCATTCCCTTTGTGTCATCACTTTGCTTTCCCACAACATTTCCTCCTCGCGTGGGAGTACTTGGCACCTGTCCAAGTCGGATTGGGCTCTTTTCTCCGCTCTGGCTGTTTTCAGCGACCACCAGTTCGAATCCGTTGACCTAATGGTGGAGCATTTCAACTCTGTTGTAATCTCAGCTGCCGAGCAGTCAATACTACGATCTTCTTCCTAACCTAGACGATTACCGGTCCCTTGGTGGACTACCGAGTGTCGCGATGCTATTCGTGCTCGGTGGAGGGCTCTTCGGGTATTTCGCCATCACCTTACTTTGGAGTATTTGATCAAGTTTAAACAAACAGGCGCCCAGGCACGGCGCATTATTCGAGATAGCAAACGGGCTTCCTGTGCTTCGTTTGTTGAAACATTCATTCGCACAACACCTTCATCTGTTGTGTGGGAGAAACTCCGCCGTGTTGCCGGTAAGCAGACTGCTGGTACTTCCACACCGGGGCTTCTCGTGGGAACTGACACCGTCGTTGATCCGGTTGCTTTGCAGATGCCCTTGGAAGCACGTTCGTAACTGCGTCCAGCTCCGCCAATTATCACCCGGTGTTTCGTACCATTAAGGCAGACGTGGAGTCTCAGAGGCTCTCTTTCCAGTACTTGGATACCAAGTGTTATAACTCTGATTTTAGCTTGCGGGAGCTGGATGCCTGTTTAGTATCCTCTCGACACTCCGCTCCAGGACCCGATGGTCTCCATATTGCCATGCTACAGAACCTCTCTTCTGACAGTAAGCTATTTCTCCTGAACCTCTACAACCACATTTGGCACGAGGGTGTGTTTCCTACGGCTTGGCCCGAAGCCACCAATGTTCCCATTTTAAAACCGGGAAAGGATCGTAGTTTTCCTTCCAGTTACCGTCCTATCTCCCTCACCAGTGCGGTTTGTAAGGCGATGGAGCGCACGATCAATTGACGGTTACGATGGTGGCTCGAGTCTGAGAAACTTCTGTGCAACGTACAGTGCGGTTTTCGCCGCTTCGCTCCACGACTGACCACCTTGTCTCCCTCTCGACTCACACCCTGAATGGTTTTCTTTGGAAGTGTCAAATTGTGGCCATATTTTTCGATCTGGAGAAAGCTTATGACACTTGCTGGAGGGCTGGCTTACTGCGTACCTTGCATAGTTGGGGCTGCCGTGGCTGCCTTCCAGTGTTCCTCCGGGAGTTCATGAAGGACCATTTGTTTCGCGTGCGTGTGGGCTCTATCTGCTCCCGTGTTTGTAGTCAGGAGAACGGAGTGCCTCAAGAATCGGTACTCAGCGTCACACTCTCTTCGCTGTTGCCATCAATCCCATTGTTGAGTGTGTTCCTGCTGGTATATCTTCCTCCTTATTTGTGGACGATTTAGCAATTTATTGCAGTTCTCGGCGTACATGCCTTTTCGAGCGTCACCTACAGGCATGTCTTGACCGCCTACATGCTTGGAGTGTTACAAATGGCTTGTTTTTCTTCCGAGAAGACAGTTTGTGTTAACTTCTGGCGTCGGACAGCATACGAACTGCCTTCTATACATCTCGGAACCGAACCGCTGCCCTTCGCCGAAACTGTGAAATTTTTTGGTTTTGGTGTTCGACAGGAAGCTTAGCTGGTCGTTCCATATATCTTATCTGAATACCAGATGTGATCGAGCACTTAATATTTTACGTGTTTTATGAGGCACATCCTGGGGAGCAGATCGCAACATGCTATTTCAGCTTTACCGTTCGCTTGTTCGCTCTAAACTTGATTCGGGTGCATTGTGTACTCTTCGGCATGTCCTTCGGTTTTACGATGTTTAAACCCAATTCACCATCGAGGAATGCGTCTGGTGCAGGGTGCGCTTCCGACTAGCCCGGTAATTAGTTTGTCTGCGGAGGCTGCTGAACCTCCGCTGTCTTATAGCCGTGACCTGCTTCTTTGCAGCTATGCTATCCGCCTCTTTGCCTTGCCAGATCACCCGTCTTTCAGGTTATTTTTTGACGAGTCTCTTGACCGTCAATATGCTGATAGCGCACTTGCCTTGCTTCCCGCCGGAGTTCGTTTTCGTCTGCTTCTTCGGATCTTGGATGTTCGCCTACCGCCTGTATTTCCACTGGGGGGATTTTCCTTCCCCCCTTGGTTAAGTTACGACACCCAGTTCCACCGTGGGTTGGCATTCATGCCGTAATCAACGACTGCATCTTCAGTCTTCCGCTCCGCATTTTTAGAGTTGCAGGCCAGGTTTCCCAACTATTGTTTTATTTACACGGATGGTCCCAAGGAAGACCGTGGTGTGGGATGCGCTTTCGTTTTTAATTCGCGGAGTTATACATATCATCTTTTGGGGCAATGTTCGATTTTTACCGCCGAACTATTTAGTATCTTTCAGGCTCTTCTTTTTATCCGGGGACAGGATTTAAGGCAGTTTGTTATTTGCTGCGATTCCCTCAGTGCAATACAGGGCCTGCGTGAGCTGTATTCCTGCCATCTCTTGATACAGCGTATTCCGGACCGCCTGCACTCGCTCGCTGACGCTGGAGTCAGCGTGTCGTTTGTTTGGGTTCCTGGTCGCGTAGGCGAGAGCGGAAACAAACAAACGGACACCGCTGCTAAGTCTGCAATTTTATTACGTAATGTTTCCAGCACCACCGTTCCTCCAGGTGATATTCGTGTTCACCTGCACCGGGCCATTCTTTCGCGCTGGTTCGCAGGATGGTCCAGGGTGCCTGGCAACAAACTGAGGGCGGTCAAGTCCCTTCCTGTCCCCTGGCATGTCTCCTTGCGTGCATGTCGCCGCGATGAGGTGGTTTTAGCGCGACTGCGTATCGGGCATCGCCGTTTTAGCCAACAGCATCTTTTACGTAGGAAACCCGCACCTCAATGTGCTTCGTGTAACGAGCCTTTGACGGTACGTCATCTTTTATTGGGATGCCACATATTTACTGTGCCGTGTGCGTCTCTGTCGGCCTACAGACATCCCCACCCTTCTGGGCGACAACCATGGTTCTTGTGACAGCCTTTATAATTTTCTCCGCCGCTGCAGGATGTACAGTAGGGTTTAATTGTATCTCTGGGTTTTACCCTTTTACCGACTTGTGTTTTTAGTCTCTCGGTTTTAGTCTGCCTTTGGTTGCCTTTTTATGCTTTTCCTGGTTTTTACTCTTGTGTGGTACTCACGTTTTAGTGGTTTTTAAGCCTTTTAACTTTTAACCCTTTTATTTACCCTAGGGCGCTAACAACCTTTGTGCGCCCTAAAACCATACTGCTACTGCTACTGCTACTACTACTACTACTACTACTACTACTGCTACTACTGCTACTACTACTACTGCTACTACTGCTACTACTACTACTACTACTACTACTACTACTACTACTACTGCTACTACTACTACTACTACTACTACTACTACTGCTACTACTGCTACTACTACTACTGCTACTACTGCTACTACTACTACTACTACTACTACTACTACTGCTACTACTACTACTACTACTACTGCTACTACTACTACTACTACTACTACTACTACTACTACCAATACTCCTATTACTACTACTACTACTACTACTACTACTATTACTATTACTACTACTATTGCTGTTAGTACTACCACTACTACTACTATACTACTGCTACTAGTACTGCTACTAGTACTACTACTATACTACTGCTACTACTGCTACCAGTACTAGTACTGCTACTACTGCTACTAGTACTATTACTACTACTGCTACTAGTACTATTACTACTACTGCTACTAGTACTATTACTACTATTGCTACTAGTACTACTACTACTAGTATTACTACTACTGCTACTAGTACTACTACTGCTACTAGTACTACTACTGCTACTAGTACTTCTACTGCTACCTCTGCTACTAGTACTACTACTACTACTACTACTACTACTACTACTGCTGCTACTAGTACTACTACTGCTGCTACTAGTACTACTACTACTACTAGTACTACTGCTGCTACTAGTACTACTACTGCTGCTACTAGTACTACTACTACTAGTACTACTACTAGTACTACTGCTGCTACTAGTACTACTACTGCTACTAGTACTACTACTACTAGTACTACTACTAGTACTACTGCTGCTACTAGTACTACTACTGCTACTAGTACTACTACTGCTACTAGTACTACTACTGCTACTAGTACTACTACTGCTACTAGTACTACTGCTGCTACTACTACTACTACTACTAGTACTACTACTACTAGTACTACTGCTGCTACTAGTACTACTACTGCTACTAGTACTACTACTACTACTAGTACTACTACTAGTACTACTGCTGCTACTAGTACTACTACTGCTACTAGTACTACTACTGCTACTAGTACTACTACTGCTACTAGTACTACTACTGCTAGTACTACTACTACTGCTACTAGTACTACTACTGCTACCTCTGCTATTACTGCTACTAGTACTACTACTGCTGCTACTAGTACTACTACTGCTACTAGTACTACTGCTACTGCTACTAGTACTACTACTGCTGCTACTAGTACTACTACTGCTACTAGTACTACTACTACTAGTACTACTGCTGCTACTAGTACTACTGCTGCTACTAGTACTACTACTGCTACTAGTACTACTACTACTGCTACTAGTACTACTAGTGCTACTAGTACTACTACTACTAGTACTACTGCTGCTACTAGTACTACTACTGCTACTAGTACTACTACTACTAGTACTACTACTGCTACTAGTACTACTGCTGCTACTAGTACTACTACTGCTACTAGTACTACTGCTGCTACTAGTACTACTACTGCTACTAGTACTACTACTGCTACTAGTACTACTACTGCTGCTACTAGTACTACTACTGCTGCTACTAGTACTACTACTGCTGCTACTAGTACTACTACTGCTACCAGTACTACTGCTGCTACTAGTACTACTACTGCTACTAGTACTACTACTGCTACCAGTACTACTGCTGCTACTAGTACTACTGCTGCTACTAGTACTACTACTGCTACTCGTACTACTACTGCTACTAGTACTACTACTGCTACTAGTACTACTACTGCTAGTACTACTACTGCTACTAGTACTACTACTGCTACTAGTACTACTACTGCTGCTACTAGTACTACTACTGCTGCTACTAGTACTACTACTACTACTGCTACTAGTACTACTACTGCTGCTAGTAGTACTACTACTGCTGCTACTAGTACTACTACTACTGCTACTAGTACTACTACTACTACTACTAGTACTACTGCTGCTACTAGTACTACTACTGCTACTAGTACTACTACTGCTACTAGTACTACTACTGCTACTAGTACTACTACTGCTAGTACTACTACTACTGCTACTAGTACTACTACTGCTACCTCTGCTATTACTGCTACTAGTACTACTACTGCTGCTACTAGTACTACTACTGCTACTAGTACTACTGCTACTGCTACTAGTACTACTACTGCTGCTACTAGTACTACTACTACTGCTACTAGTACTACTACTACTAGTACTACTGCTGCTACTAGTACTACTACTACTACTGCTAATAGTACTACTACTACTAGTACTACTACTGCTACTAGTACTACTGCTGCTACTAGTACTACTGCTGCTACTAGTACTAATACTGCTACTAGTACTACTACTGCTACTAGTACTACTACTGCTACTAGTACTACTACTGCTGCTACTAGTACTACTACTGCTGCTACTAGTACTACTACTGCTGCTACTAGTACTACTACTGCTACCAGTACTACTGCTGCTACTAGTACTACTACTGCTACTAGTACTACTACTGCTACCAGTACTACTGCTGCTACTAGTACTACTGCTGCTACTAGTACTACTACTGCTACTAGTACTACTGCTGCTACTAGTACTAATACTGCTACTCGTACTACTACTGCTACTAGTACTACTACTGCTACTAGTACTACTACTGCTAGTACTACTACTACTGCTACTAGTACTACTGCTGCTACTAGTACTACTACTGCTGCTACTAGTACTACTACTGCTGCTACTAGTACTACTACTACTGCTACTAGTACTACTACTGCTGCTACTAGTACTACTACTACTGCTACTAGTACTACTACTACTGCTACTAGTACTACTACTGATACTAGTACTACTACTACTGCTGCTACTAGTACTACTACTGCTGCCACTAGTACTACTACTACTGCTACTAGTACTACTACTACTGCTACTAGTACTACTACTACTGCTACTAGTACTACTACTGCTGCTACTAGTACTACTACTGCTACTAGTACTACTACTACTGCTACTAGTACTACTACTGCTATTAGTACTACTACTGCTACTAGTACTACTACTACTGCTACTAGTACTACTACTACTGCTACTAGTACTACTACTGCTACTAGTACTACTGCTACTAGTACTACCACTACTGCTACTAGTACTACTACTACTGCTACTACTGTTACTACTACTGCTACTACTACTACTACTGATACTACTACTGCTACTAGTACTACCACTACTGCTACTACTACTACTCCTACTAGTACTACTACTACTGCTACTAGTACTACTACTACTGCTACTACTCCTACTAGTACTACTACTACTGCTACTAGTACTACTACTGCTGCTACTAGTACTACTACTGCTACTAGTACTACTACTACTGCTACTAGTACTACTACTACTGCTACTAGTACTACTACTACTGCTACTACTCCTACTAGTACTACTACTACTGCTACTAGTACTACTACTACTGCTACTACTCCTACTACTACTACTACTACTGCTACTAGTACTACTACTACTACTACTACTGCTACTAGTACTACTACTCCTACTACTACTACTACTACTACTCCTACTAGTACTACTACTACTACTGCTACTAGTACTACTACTGCTAGTACTACTACTACTGCTACTAGTACTACTACTGCTACTAGTACTACTACTGCTGCTACTAGTACTACTACTGCTGCTACTAGTACTACTACTACTACTGCTACTAGTACTACTACTGCTGCTACTAGTACTACTACTGCTGCTACTAGTACTACTACTACTGCTACTAGTACTACTACTACTGCTACTAGTACTACTACTACTACTAGTACTACTGCTGCTACTAGTACTACTACTGCTACTAGTACTACTACTGCTAGTACTACTACTACTGCTAGTACTACTACTACTGCTAGTACTACTACTACTGCTACTAGTACTACTACTGCTACCTCTGCTATTACTGCTACTAGTACTACTACTGCTGCTACTAGTACTACTACTGCTACTAGTACTACTGCTACTGCTACTAGTACTACTACTGCTGCTACTAGTACTACTACTACTGCTACTAGTACTACTACTACTAGTACTACTGCTGCTACTAGTACTACTACTACTGCTACTAGTACTACTACTGCTACTAGTACTACTGCTGCTACTAGTACTACTGCTGCTACTAGTACTACTGCTGCTACTAGTACTACTACTGCTACTAGTACTACTACTACTGCTACTAGTACTACTACTACTACTAGTACTACTGCTGCTACTAGTACTACTACTACTACTGCTAATAGTACTACTACTACTAGTACTACTACTGCTACTAGTACTACTACTGCTACTAGTACTACTGCTGCTACTAGTACTACTACTGCTACTAGTACTACTACTGCTACTAGTACTACTACTGCTACTAGTACTACTACTGCTGCTACTAGTACTACTACTGCTGCTACTAGTACTACTACTGCTGCTACTAGTACTACTACTGCTACCAGTACTACTGCTGCTACTAGTACTACTACTGCTACCAGTACTACTACTGCTACCAGTACTACTGCTGCTACTAGTACTACTGCTACTAGTACTACTGCTGCTACTAGTACTACTACTGCTACTCGTACTACTACTGCTACTAGTACTACTACTGCTACTAGTACTACTACTGCTAGTACTACTACTACTGCTACTAGTACTACTGCTGCTACTAGTACTACTACTGCTGCTACTAGTACTACTACTGCTGCTACTAGTACTACTACTACTGCTACTAGTACTACTACTGCTGCTACTAGTACTACTACTACTGCTACTAGTACTACTACTACTGCTACTAGCACTACTACTACTGCTACTAGTACTACTACTACTGCTACTAGTACTACTACTGCTGCCACTAGTACTACTACTACTGCTACTAGTACTACTACTACTGCTACTAGTACTACTACTGCTACTAGTACTACTACTGCTACTAGTACTACTACTACTGCTACTAGTACTAATACTACTGCTATTAGTACTACTACTGCTACTAGTACTACTACTACTGCTACTAGTACTACTACTACTGCTACTAGTACTACTGCTACTAGTACTACCACTACTGCTACTAGTACTACTACTACTGCTACTACTGTTACTACTACTGCTACTACTACTACTACTGATACTACTACTGCTACTAGTACTACTACTACTGCTACTACTACTACTCCTACTAGTACTACTACTACTGCTACTAGTACTACTACTACTACTGCTACTACTCCTACTAGTACTACTACTACTACTGCTACTAGTACTACTACTGCTGCTACTAGTACTACTACTGCTACTAGTACTACTACTACTGCTACTAGTACTACTACTGCTACTAGTACTACTACTGCTACTAGTACTACTACTACTGCTACTAGTACTACTACTACTGCTACTACTCCTACTAGTACTACTACTACTGCTACTAGTACTACTACTACTGCTACTACTCCTACTACTACTACTACTACTGCTACTAGTACTACTACTCCTACTACTACTACTACTCCTACTAGTACTACTACTACTACTGCTACTACTCCTACTAGTACTCCTACTACTACTACTACTACTGCTACTAGTACTACTACTCCTACTACTACTACTACTACTCCTACTAGTACTACTACTACTACTCCTACTAGTACTACTACTACTACTCCTACTACTACTACTACTCCTACTAGTACTACTACTACTACTACTACTACTGCTACTAGTACTACTACTCCTACTACTACTACTACTCCTACTAGTACTACTACTACTACTCCTACTAGTACTACCATTACTGCTACTAGTACTACTACTACTACTACTGCTACTAGTACTACTACTCCTACTAGTACTACCATTACTGCTACTAGTACTACTACTACTACTGCTACTAGTACTACTACTCCTACTAGTACTACTACTACTACTGCTACTAGTACTACTACTGCTGCTACTAGTACTACTACTGCTGCTACTAGTACTACTACTGCTGCTACTAGTACTACTACTACTACTGCTACTACTACTCCTACTACTACTACTACTACTCCTACTAGTACTACTACTACTACTACTGCTACTAGTACTACTACTCCTACTAGTACTACCATTACTGCTACTAGTACTACTACTACTGCTACTAGTACTACTACTGCTGCTACTAGTACTACTACTGCTACTAGTACTACTACTACTGCTACTAGTACTACTACTGCTACTAGTACTACTACTGCTACTAGTACTACTACTACTGCTACTAGTACTACTACTGCTACTAGTACTACTACTACTGCTACTAGTACTACTACTCCTACTAGTACTACCATTACTACTACTGTTACTACTACTGCTACTAGTACTACTAGTACTACTACTACTGCTACTAGTACTACTACTACTGCTACTAGTACTACTACTACTGCTACTAGTACTACTACTACTGCTACTAGTACTACTACTACTGCTACTAGTACTACTACTGCTACTAGTACTACTACTACTGCTACTAGTACTACTACTCCTACTAGTACTACCATTACTACTACTGTTACTACTACTGCTACTACTCCTACTAGTACTACTACTACTGCTACTAGTACTACTACTACTACTGCTACTAGTACTACTACTACTGCTACTACTCCTACTACTACTACTGCTACTAGTACTACTACTACTCCTACTAGTACTACTACTACTACTGCTACTAGTACTACTACTACTGCTACTAGTACTACTACTCCTACTAGTACTACCATTACTACTACTGTTACTACTACTGCTACTAGTGCTACTACTGCTACTAGTACTACTACTACTGCTACTAGTGCTACTACTGCTACTACTCCTACTAGTACTACTACTACTGCTACTAGTACTATTACTACTCCTACTAGTACTACTACTACTGCTACTAGTACTACTACTACTACTACTGCTACTAGTACTACTACTGCTACTAGTACTACTACTACTACTACTGCTACTACTCCTACTACTACTACTACTACTCCTACTAGTACTACTACTGCTACTAGTACTACTACTACTACTACTGCTACTAGTACTACTACTGCTACTAGTACTACTGCTACTAGTACTACTACTGCTACTAGTACTCCTACTACTACTACTACTACTACTACTGCTACTAGTACTACTACTGCTACTAGTACTACTACTGCTACTAGTACTACTGCTACTAGTACTACTACTGCTACTAGTACTCCTACTACTACTACTACTACTGCTACTAGTACTATTACTACTACTACTGCTACTACTACTACTACTACTGCTACTAGTACTACTGCTACTAGTACTACTACTGCTACTACTCCTACTAGTACTACTACTACTGCTACTAGCACTACTACTACTACTAGTACTCCTACTACTCCTACTAGTACTACTACTACTGCTACTAGCACTACTACTACTACTACTACTAGTACTGCTGCTACTACTACTACTATTACTACTACTACTACTACTGCTAGTACTGCTACTACTACAGGCTGATGGTAAAATTTCAAACATCTTGAAAAGTTGTTTCCAAAGAGTTGATCGTCTTTCCCTGCCATTATTCTTATTACTTTTTTTTGCATATTGAACACTTTCTTAGCATTTACTAATTTTCCCCAAAATATTATTCCATAGGTCATGAATGAATGAAAATATGCATAATAAGCTGTTTTTAGTACACTTTTATTTAAAGCTGAATCAAAGATCGGATTGCAAAGCATGCAGAGCTCAGTTTGGGTAAGATATAATCTATATTGTGTTACCCATTCATGTTACGACCATCAGCTACAAGTGGTACTAGTAAGTAATTTTGTTGCAAATATTCAGTACATAATTATGGTTACTGAATATATTCTTTATATTAAATACATAGTAGAGGTGGAAAGATGTACTGTGTACCCAACTCAAGAAGACAAGGTGGAGGAGTGCGTAACGCAAGCACTTTTGCTGTTTATGCTCGACATCTGGGTAGGACAACAACATTAGGTTATATGAAAGGAAAACAGCGATAATTATGTGGGACTCCATGGTGCGACATGTTGGGAAATATATAGGTGCTGACGCCATAGTATACTGTTATCCAGGATCCAGAATTCAGCATCTTGAAAGGAAGCTAAAAGAAAACAGGGATGACCCGGATATTGTAATATTGCACTCGGGTACAAATAATTTAGACTCATCAAGTTCCCCAAAGAAAATCATGGACAAAATGAACCACATTGTGGCAGTGACAAAGGATCTATATCCTAAGGCAAAAGTGTGTGTTAGTGGAGTGTTGCGTAGAAGAGACCAGGACTTACGATATGTGGACGCTGTGAACTCTACACTAGACTGGGTATGCCAACAAAATAACTGTATATTTGTAGATGGTAATGTGTGGATCAGGGAGTATGATATTGGGTGGGATGGCTTGCATTTAAACAGAAAGGGAACTGAGAAATTTGGTAGACTTCTGAATAGGGTGATACATCATATTGGACCAAAAAACTAGATTTTAATTACAGCGGTAGATCAAAAGTAGATAAGTCAATAACAAATGGAATATCTCCTAATATAAATTGCCCCTTTGTGATACCACAGGCTAGTATGTTATTACATTCCAAAAAGGGGATTAAATTATTGCATCAAAATGTACAACACATCAGTAATAAAGTACATAGCATAGAGCTAGTTATGAATGAAGTTAATCCACATGTAGCAATTCAAACTGAACATGGCCTAATGGAAAATAATGTAAAAATGTACAAAGTTGAAAACTATAATCTAGCAAGTATATACTGCAGGAAAAATCACAAGGGTGGGGGTGTGGGTATTTATGTTAAAAATGGGGTCATATACAAGGAAATGCCTAAGATTTGTAATATGAGTATTGAAATGGTCATGGAATTGACTGCTATTAAGATATGTTGTGATGAATGTGCCTATGTAATTATAGGAGTGTACAGATCTCCAGGCACCTCAGTGACACATTTTATTGAATCTTTTGAGGGTGTACTAAATAGTGTACTGCAGACCAATGTAAATCTGATTGTATTAGGTGACATAAATATTAACTCGGCTGCTGGAAATAGGGAATATGTACATTTAATGGACTGCTTAAAAACATATGATCTAAAAGATGTGATAAACACTCCAACTAGAGTTACATCCCACTCGTCTACCATTATTGATCATATATTTACCAACATTAAAACTGGGTACTCATCAGAAGTTGGTAACTATCATCTATCAGACCATTATGCACAAATCATTCAAATAGATAACATCACTGTCAATATGGATGAAAAAAAATGGGTTTGTTAATTACCGTAAAACGCATGATGAAAATATTACTAAACTCAAATATGCACTAGAACATGAAGCATGGCAGACGATGTACTCAGTGGAAGGCGTTAACGCAAAGTGGGAAAGTTTTTACAAAACATTTAACATACATTTTAATGAAGCATGTCCAATTATTACAAAAAGGGAGAATGCTTGTAAAAGTAAAAAGGTGAAGTTAAATGCTGAGGGAGCATGTTTGAGAAATAGAATGAAGGATGCATATGAATGGTACAAATCAACAGGATGGGAACATTACAAAAATAGGTATAAAAAACTGAAAGAAGATTTCCGTAAATATTTAGTTGAAATCCAAACTTTGCAATATAAACACCAATTAGATACTTGCAATAATATTACTAAGGGTGCCTGGAACATCATAAACAAGGTAAAACTAAAACTAAAAAAGAATGAAAATATTGTGATAAATAATCATGGGAAAATTGAGAAAAATCCAGATGTTATATGCAGTATTTTTAATGAACACTTTTTAAATGTTACAGCAGCAAAAACTCCCAAAGCAAACAAGGTTTTGCCAATTGGCAATAAAGCACAAAGCATAAGGGGTAGTATATACTTAAAACCAACAGATGAAAAGGAAGTAATAGAAATTATTAATACATTCGATAATAAACAATCTAGTGGTTGGGATGAAATAACACCTAAATGTTTAAAACAATGTAAAAAAGAAATAACTATGCCATTGGTACATTTGATAAATTACTCTATAGCAAAGGGGGAGTTTCCAAACTGTTTGAAGACAAGTACAGTGCGCCCTATATTTAAAAAAGGAGACAAAACCCAAGTAACAAACTATCGCCCAATCACGTTAACGTCCACATTAGCCAAGCTGTTTGAAAAAATACTACTAGTTAGGATAAACAAGTTTCTAGCTGAAAATAACGTTGTTAGACCTACACAGCATGGTTTTCGAAAGAACCGCTCAACTGTTACTGCCACAACTGAATTTCTTGGAGATATTATAACTAGACTAGAAGATAGGAATAAAGTAGCTGGTATTTTCCTTGACCTTACAAAAGCTTTTGATTGCGTTGACCACAAAATATTACTGCTGAAGTTGAACAACTATGGAATAAGGGGATTGGCAGAACAGTTAATATCATCCTATCTAACTGATCGAGGGCAGTGCATAGAAATTCCAAGTTATAAGGGTAATTGTAAACGCATGCATAAGTCTAAGGAGGGAATTGTGCAATATGGAGTCCCACAGGGTTCGGTGCTTGGGCCTCTACTTTTTATACTATATATTAACGATATTCCTAGTATTTCAAACTCAAAATTGTTGTCTTATGCTGATGACACAACTGTGTTATGTTGGCACACTTCTATAGTTGATCTTGCTGCAAAAATAAAAGTGGATACAACCCAGCTACTGAACTATTTCAACTCCAACAACTTAGGATGTAATACAAGTAAGACTAAAATATTAAATTTTGCAATTTCCCAAAGACAAAGTGAGCAGTTAAAAACCAAAGTAGGTAGCGAACATATTGTTGAAAGCGATCAGACCTCTTTTCTGGGCATAATATTCGACAAACATCTAACATGGGACAGACATATTGAACACGTCTGTAATAAAATTAGTAAAGGAGGATATTTGTTAAGATATTTTTCTAGACATAAAATCCCAAGTATACTACGCACAATTTACTATGGTGTAATATATCCTCATTTACTGTATGGTATAGAACTCTGGGGTGGTGCTGCAGCAGTGCATATGAATAGGGTGTTGACACTGCAAAAAAAGTGTATAAGGATAATTTCAAATGTAAGACCTGACCACCCATGCAAAGAGTTATTTATAAAAAATGAAATTAACACTGTTGTATCACTGTATGTATATCGTGTACTACTCCTAATACATGGATCTAAAGACATCACAAGACATTGTGAGGTGCACAAGCACAGTACTAGAAGTCAGAGTAATGTATATAGATCTGTACATACAAAAAAGTTTTCTGACAAAGATCCAATGAATATAGGAGCAACTTTGTATAATAAACTCCCAATAGAATTTAAAACTATACAAATTAAATCTTTTAAAGCTAAGCTAAAGAAATACCTTGTTAACAAACCTCTGTACAGACTCGATGAACTCTGATCTGAGGTGTGTGTGTGAGTGAGTGAGCGAGCGAGTGCGCATGGCAAATGATTACATGTGTGAGTGTGAGAGAGAAAGTGTGTTTGTATGAAATAGCTTTGTAACTAATAATTATACTGTAATACTTATAATGTAATACTGACTGACCATGCTTATAACTTGTATCCTCAAGTATACAGGCAATAAAGAATTATTATTATTATTATTATTATTATTATTATTATTATTATTATTATTATCTAAAATACAGTGTTGTCGCATAACTGACACTTAGCTAGAAGTTCAGTTGTCGCGCAAGATCCGGGTCGGAGAAGCCCTCATCTTCATTGCTGTCACTGTTGCTCTCTGCATTAAAATATTTAAATATTAAACCAAGAATAAAAGTAACATAATATTATATAACTGTAGTACTATATGCCGTAGCATGTGTTAGCAGTGAGAGCCAAATAATGCATAATACATCACTGCAGTTACTGAAACGAGCATCAGATCTGGCAACAGTAGGTGGGTTCATATACACATGTAGTAAATGTAAACAGATCCACTAGTACGTGACCAGATAACAGTTCAAGCTCCACGCCCTCAGGCCTCGCTTGCCTTCTTGTGTTGGGTGGACAATATTTAGTCAAGATGTAAACCAAAAATGGCAAATATTTAAAATATTTTAGTTATTGCAAACACATATGTTATGAAAAGAAAATAATCATTATGTTTAATGCTGAGGATTATACCTAGGAAAGATCAGAAGGAGTATGTGAATTCTATGTGTCAATCGAATGGAATCATTACAAAAAGAAGTCTAAAACACTAAAAAAGAGTTATCAATAGTATTTGGTGAAAAATATCTTTCATTAAGGAAAAGTGTTTTGGACACCAAAGTATAAGTCTTTCATTGGTATGTCCACTGTATTAGTGCACAGGGTTCTTCAGTATGAATAGTGCTACTTGATTGGAATAGCAATCTATATTGCTTGTCTTCTAAACATTTCTCCAAAAAGGATTACTGGAGTCTAGAAATTCAGTATTGGAGTTTTTGGAACAGTTCACACACACTGGAAATATACATGAGCTCTTTTTTGATGACACAAAACAATGGATTGCTTTTTACCTACTGCTAGATTAATTTCTTACTGTATTGTTTCAAATACTACCAGAAAATTGCACATACCTAATTGCTTTGCACAAATTTGCAACTATTCTCATCACATAGAACTTCACAATCTTTGTGAATGCTGCATACAAGTTTAAATTAGCAACAAACATTATGTTCATCAATATGATAGGTACCCAGTTTGAATGAAAAGTGACTGATCGTGAGATTTGTTATGACACATATGCTCACTAGGTGGTGGGAACCGTACATTTCCCTAGCTTCGGCTTTCCTTCTTATCAATGGTTTCCTTTACAATTCTTAAGTGACAGACTTTTATCACATGCCCTTATTTTTACAAAAATAACACATGCTCTAATTCTCGCTCAACTTGTTTCCAAAACAGTTCCTATTTAAATGTCCTGCTTTTCCACCAAGAGAGCACTTTTATGTGTGTCTTCTGAGGCTGCATTCTTTCTTCTTCTATAAGTAATCTGGATATCAGGACATTTATATTCAGATGTTCTGCTGCAACAAATTTTTAAGCCAAATACCAACGAAGCTTGTTTGGATAGGAAAACACACTGCACTGTTGCTTCTCGGCTTGTCTAAACATTTCTGGCAATGATATCAACACTTTTGTTATAAGCATGTTATCTGCAATGTCTGTGCTTGCTTGTTTTAATTCATTAGGGATTACTTCCAATTTTTAAATTGTGTGGATATGCCTTTTCTTTTATATTCATAATTGAAAGTGTTATACTGAAGCATATGCACACTAATCATACGTTTTTAGTCAAAGATAGACAATAGCTTCTCCCACATCTCATTAGCTGAGTTGCATGTTAAGATATATTCCATGGGCTTTTAATTTAGCCTTGTTCTCACTTCTTGCATCTAGCCATTTTGCGTCACTACAGCTAACTTTTGCTGGAACAGGGTGCTGGGTTCTCAATTGTCTTTACATAATGTTCAAAATATCAAAAGGGATTCTTTGTCTTTAAGACTATTTTAATCTGAAATTTACATACTCCATTATCATTTCCCCAAAAATTATATTATGTCAATGTTTCATTGTCCATCCATTTGTTATGGTCTTTAATTCAATTGTTTTTCAGAACTTTTGCATTTGACTCTTGCAACACATCTGCTTAATATGCGCCCTTTACCTATTGATATGGAGATAAATACGTTAAGGAAAATAGTTGTTACACACTTTTATCTTAATGAAAAATATTAACCTCATGCACAATGTCATTGACCAGTAGTTGAAACAGCTTCTCAAACAAAGTGTTACAAAACTCTAATTATTACAAACTGCCTTCTGCAATTTTTGAATGGAAAATAAAACCAACCAACACTTGTTGTGTTAATAACATTACAAAAGTATCAGACGAACTTTACAGTTAATAAAATATCAACCTCAATCTTCGAGGTTAACATAACCCGCAAAGTATTATTCTGAGTTTCAAGGTTAGAGTAAACACTAATGTCTCACACAGGGTTTCAAGGACAGTAAACACTAATGTCTCACACTGAGTTTCAAGGTTACAGTAAACACTATTGCTCACGATGGGTTTCAAGGACAGTGAACACTTATGTCTCACACTGAGTTTCAAGGCTACAGTAATAACTAATGCTCATGATGGGTTTAAAGGACAGTAAACACTAAAGTCCCACACTGAGCTTCAAGTTTACAGTAAACACTAAAACTCACACTGAGTTTTAAGGTTACAGTCATCCCTAATGTCTCACATTGGGTTTCAATGGACAGTAAACACTAATGTTGCACACTGAGTTTCAATGTTACAGTAAACCCTAATGTCTCACACTGAGTTTCAATGTTACAGTAAACACTAACGTTTCACACTGAGTTACAAGGTAACAGTAAACCCTAATGTTTCACACTGAGTTTCATGGTTACAGTAAACACTAACGCTTCACACTGAGTTTCAATGTTACAGTAAACACTAATGTTTCACACTGAGTTTCAATGTTACAGTAAACCCTAATGTTTCACACTGAGTTTCAATGTTACAGTAAACACTAATGTCTCACACTGAGTTTCATGGTTACACTAAACCCTAATATCTCACACTGAGTTTCAATGTTACAGTAAACACTAATGTCTCACACTGAGTTTCAATGTTACAGTAAACACTAATGTCTCACATTGAGTTTCAATGTTACAGTAAACCCTAATGTCTCACACTGAGTTGCAATGTTACAGTAAACACTAATGTCTCACACTGAGTTTCAATGTTACAGTAAACCCTACTGTTTCACACTGAGTTTCAATGTTACAGTAAACCCTACTGTTTCACACTGAGTTTCAATGTTACAGTAAACACTAATGTCTCACACTGAGTTTCAATGTTACAGTAAACCCTAATGTTTCACACTGAGTTTCAATGTTACAGTAAACACTAATGTCTCACACTGAGTTTCAATGTTACAGTAAACACTAATGTTTCACACGGAGTTTCAATGTTACAGTAAACACTAATGTCTCACACTGAGTTTCAATGTTACAGTAAACACTAATGTCTCATACTGAGTTTCAATGTTACAGTAAACACTAATGTCTCACACTGAGTTTCAATGTTACAGTAAACACTAATGTCTCATACTGAGTTTCAATGTTACAGTAAACCCTAATGTTTCACATTGAGTTTCAATGTTACAGTAAACACTAATGTTTCACATTGAGTTTCAATGTTACAGTAAACACTAATGTCTCACACTGAGTTGCAATGTTACAGTAAACACTAATGTCTCACATTGAGTTTCAATGTTACAGTAAACCCTAATGTCTCACACTGAGTTGCAATGTTACAGTAAACACTAATGTCTCACACTGAGTTTCAATGTTACAGTAAACCCTACTGTTTCACACTGAGTTTCAATGTTACAGTAAACCCTACTGTTTCACACTGAGTTTCAATGTTACAGTAAACACTAATGTCTCACACTGAGTTTCAATGTTACAGTAAACCCTAATGTTTCACACTGAGTTTCAATGTTACAGTAAACACTAATGTCTCACACTGAGTTTCAATGTTACAGTAAACCCTACTGTTTCACACTGAGTTTCAATGTTACAGTAAACCCTACTGTTTCACACTGAGTTTCAATGTTACAGTAAACACTAATGTCTCACACTGAGTTTCAATGTTACAGTAAACCCTAATGTCTCACACTGAGTTTCAATGTTACAGTAAACACTAATGTCTCACACTGAGTTTCAATGTTACAGTAAACCCTACTGTTTCACACTGAGTTTCAATGTTACAGTAAACCCTACTGTTTCACACTGAGTTTCAATGTTACAGTAAACACTAATGTCTCACACTGAGTTTCAATGTTACAGTAAACCCTAATGTTTCACACTGAGTTCCAATGTTACAGTAAACACTAATGTCTCACACTGAGTTTCAATGTTACAGTAAACCCTAATGTTTCACATTGAGTTTCAATGTTACAGTAAACACTAACGCTTCAAACTGAGTTTCAATGTTACAGTAAACACTAATGTCTCACACCGAGTTTCAATGTTACAGTAAACACTAATGTCTCACACTGAGTTTCAATGTTACAGTAAAACCTAATGTTTCACACTGAGTTTCAATGTTACAGTAAACACTAACACTTCACACTGAGTTTCAATGTTACAGTAAACACTAATGTCTCACACTGAGTTTCAATGTTACAGTAAACCCTAATGTTTCACACTGAGTTTCAATGTTACAGTAAACACTAACGCTTCACACTGAGTTTCAATGTTACAGTAAACACTAATGTCTCACACTGAGTTTCAATGTTACAGTAAACCCTAACGCTTCACACTGAGTTTCAATGTTACAGTAAACCCTAATGTCTCACACAGAGTTTCATGGTTACAGTAAACACTAATGTCTCACACTGAGTTTCAATGTTACAGTAAACACTAATGTCTCACACTGAGTTTCAATGTTACAGTAAACACTAATGTCTCACACTGAGTTTCATGGTTACAGTAAACACTAATGTCTCACACTGAGTTTCATGGTTACAGTAAACACTAATGTCTCACACTGAGTTTCATGGTTACAGTAAACACTAATGTCTCACACTGAGTTTCAATGTTACAGTAAACCCAAATGTTTCACACTGAGTTTCAATGTTACAGTAACCACTAATGTCCAACACTGAGTTTCAATGTTACAGTAAACACTAATGTCTCACACTGAGTTTCATGGTTACAGTAAACACTAATGTCTCACACTGAGTTTCAATGTTACAGTAAACACTAATGTTTCACACTGAGTTTCAATGTTACAGTAAACACTAATGTCTGACACTGAGTTTCAATGTTACAGTAAACACTAATGTTTCACACTGAGTTGCAATGTTACAGTAAACACTAATGCTTCACACTGAGTTGCAATGTTAAAGTAAACACTAACGCTTCACACTGACTTGCAATGTTACAGTAAACACTAATGTTTCACACTGAGTTTCAATGTTACAGTAAACACTAATGTTTCACACTGACTTGGAATGTTACAGTAAACACTAACGCTTCACACTGAGTTGCAATGTTAAATTAAACACTATTGTCTCACACTGAGTTTCAATGTTACAGTAAACACTAACGCTTCACACTGAGTTGCAATGTTAAAGTAAACACTAACGCTTCACACTGAGTTGCAATGTTACAGTAAACACTAACGCTTCACACTGAGTTGCAATGTTAAAGTAAACACTAACGCTTCACACTGAGTTGCAATGTTAAAGTAAACACTAACGCTTCACACTGAGTTGCAATGTTAAAGTAAACACTAACGCTTCACACTGAGTTGCAATGTTAAAGTAAACACTAACGCTTCACACTGAGTTGCAATGTTACAGTAAAAATTAATGTTTCACACAAGAGTTGCAATGTTACAGTAAACACTAATGTCTCACACTGAGTTTCAATGTAACAGTAAACACTAATGTTTCACACTGAGTTGCAATGTTACAGTAAACACTAATGTCTCACACTTAGTTTCAATGTTACAGTAAACCCTACTGTTTCACACTGAGTTTCAATGTTACAGTAAACACTAATGTCTCACACTGAGTTTCAATGTTACAGTAAACCCTAATGTTTCACACTGAGTTCCAATGTTACAGTAAACACTAATGCTTCACACTGAGTTGCAATGTTACAGTAAACACTAATGTTTCACACTGAGTTGCAATGTTACAGTAAACACTAATGTTTCACACTGAGTTGCAATGTTACAGTAAACATTAATGTCTCACACTGAGTTTCACACTGAGTTGCAATGTTACAGTAAACACTAACGCTTCACACTGATTTGCAATGTTACAGTAAACACTAACGCTTCACACTGAGTTGCAATGTTACTGTAAACACTAACGCTTCACACTGAGTTTCAATGTTACAGTAAACACTAATGTCTCACACTGAGTTTCAATGTTACAGTAAACACTAATGTCTCACACTGAGTTTCAATGTTACAGTGAATCCTAATGCTCACACAGTCTCTAAGTTACAGTAAACCCTAATATCTCACACAGTCTATAAGTTACAGTAAACCCTAATATCTCACACAGTCACAATGTTACAGTAAACCCTAATATCTCACACAGTCTCTAAGTTACAGTAAACCCTAATATCTCACACAGTCACAATGTTACAAAAAACCCTAATATCTCACACAGTCTCTATGTTACAGTGAACCCTAATATCTCACACAGTCACAAATTTATATTAAACCCTAATACCTCACACAGTCTCTATGTTACAGTAAACCATAATATCTCACACAGTCTCAATGTTACAGTAAACCCTATAATCTGTCACAGTCTCTATGTTACAGTAAACCCTATAATCTGTCACAGTCTCAATGTGACAGTAAACCCTAATGTCTCAATCAGTCTCAATGTGACAGTAAACCCTAATATCTCACACAGTCTAAATATTACAGTAAACCCTAATATCTCATACAGTCTGAATGTTACAGTAAACCCTAATATTTCACACAGTCTCTATGTTACAGTAAACCCTAATATCTCACACAGTCTCAATGTTACAGTAAACCCTAATATTTCACACAGTCTCAATGTTACAGTAAACCCTAATATTTCACACAGTCTCTATGTTACAGTAAACCCTAATATATCACCCAGTCTTAATGTTACAGTAAACCCTAATATCTCACACAGTCTCTATGTTACAGTAAAACCTAATATCTCACACAGTCTCAATGTTACAAAAAACCCTAATATCTCACACAGTCTGAATGTTACAGTAAACCCTAATATCTGAAAGAGTCTCTATGTTACAGTAAACCCTAATATCTCACACAGTCTCAATGTTACAGTAAACCCTAATATCTCACACAGTCTCAATGTTACAGTAAACCCTAATATCTCACACAGTCTCAATGTTACAGTAAACCCTAATATCTCACACAGTCTCAATGTTACAGTAAACCCTAATATCTCACACAGTCTCTATGTTACAGTAAACCCTAATGTCTCACACAGTCTCAATGTTACAGTAAACCATAATATCTCACACATTCTAAATGTTACAGTAAACCCTAATGACTCACACAGTCTGAATGTTACAGGAAACCCTAATATTTCACACAGTCTCAATGTTATAGTAAACCCTAATATCTCACACAGTCTCTATGTTACAGTAAACCCTAATATCTCAAACAGCCTCTATGTTACAGTAAACCCTAATATCTTACACAGTCACTGAGTTACAGTTAACCCTATTATCTCACACAGTCTCTATGTTACAGTAATCCCTAATATCTCACACAGTCTCAAAGTTACAGTACACACTAATATCTCACACAGTCTCAATGTGACAGTAAACCCTAATATCTCACACAGTCTAAATATTACAGTAAACCCTAATATCTCACACAGTCGGAATGTTACAGTAAAGCCCAATATCTCACACAGTCTGAATGTTCCAGTAAACCTTAATATTTCACACAGTCTGAATGTTAGAGTAAACCCTAATATCTCACATAGTCTCAATGTTACAGTAAACCCTAATATCTCACACAGTCTCAATGTTACAGTAAACCCTAATACCTCACACAGTCTCAATGTTACAGTAAACCCTAATACCTCACACAGTGTCAATGTTACAGTAAACCCTAATATCTCACACAGTCTCAATGTTACAGTAAACCCTAATATCTCACACAGTCTGAATGTTACAGTAAACCCTAATATCTCAAACAGTCTCTATGATACAGTAAACCCTAATAACTCACACAATCTCTATGTTACAGTAAACCCTAATTTCTCACACAGTCTCTATGTTACAGTAAACCCTAATATCTCACACAGTCTCAATTTTACAGTAAAGCCTAATATCTCACACAGTCTCAATGTTACAGTACACCCTAATATCTCACACAGTCTCCTTGTTACAGTAAACCCTAATATCTCACACAGTCTGAATGTTACAGTAAACCCTAATATCTCAAACAGTCTGAATGTTAAAGTAAACCCTTATGTCTCACACAGTCTCAATGTTACAGTAAACCCTAATGTCTCACACAGTCTGAATGTTACTGTAAACCCTAATGTCTTACAAAGTCTCAAAGTTACAGTAAACCCTAATATCTCACACAGTCTCAATGTTACAGTAAACCCTAATATCTCACACAGTCTCAATGTTACAGTAAACCCTAATATCTCACATAGTCTCAATGTTACAGTAAAACCTAATATCTCACAAGGTCTCAATGTTACAATAAACCCTAATACATCACACAGTCTCTATGTTACATCAAACCCTAATATCTCACACAGTCTCAATGTTACAGTAAACCCTAATATCTCACAGAGTCACAATGTTAGAGTACACCCTAATATCTCACACAGTCTGAATGTTACAGTAAACCCTAATATCTCACACAGTCTCAATGTTACAGTAAACCCTAGTATCTCACAAAGTCTCTATGTTGCAGTAAACCCTAATCTCTCACACAGTCTCTATGTTACAGTAAACCCTAATATATCACACAGTCTCTATGTTACAGTAAACCCTAATGTCTCACACAGTCTCAATGTTACAGTAAACCCTAATATCTCACACAGACTCTATCTTACAGTAAGTCCTATTGACTCAAACAGTCTCAATGTTACAGTAAACCCTAATATCTCACACAGTCTCAAAGTTACAGTAAACCCTAATATCTCACACAGTCTGAATGTTACAGTAAACCCTAATATCTCACACAGTCTCAAAGTTACAGTAAACCCTAATATCTCACACAGTCTAAATGTCACAGTAGACCCTAATATCTCACACAGTCTAAATGTTACAGTAAACCCTAATGTCTCACTCAGTCTCTATGTTACAGTAAATCCTAATTACTCACACAGTCTCAATGTTACAGTAAACCCTAAAATCTCAAGCAGTCTCTATGTTACAGTAAACCCTAATATCTCACATAGTCTGAATGTTACAGTAAACCCTAATATCTCATACAGTCTCAATGTTACAGTAAACCCTAATATTTCACAACAGTTTGAATGTTACAGTAAAGGCTAATATCTCACACAGTCTGAATGTTACAGTAAACCCTATAATCTCACACAGTCTCAATGTTACAGTAAACCCTAATATATCACACAGTCTGAATGTTACAGTAAACCCTAATATTACACACAGTCTCAATGTTACTGTAAAACGTAATGTCTCACACAGTCTCAATGTTACAGTAAACCCTAATATCTCACACAGTCTCAATGTTACAGTAAACCCTAATGTCTCACACAGTCTGAATGTTACAGTAAACTCTAGTATCTCACACAGTCTAATGTTACTGTAAAGCCTAATATCTCACACAATCTGAATGTTACAGTAAACCCTAATATCTCACACAGTCTGGATGAAACAGTAAACCCTAATATTTCACACAGTCTGAATGTTACAGTAAACCCTAATATCTCACACATTTTCAATGTCACAGTTAACCCTAATGTCTCACACAGTCTGAATGTTACAGTAAACCCTAATATCTCACACAGTCTGTATGTTACAGTAAACCATAAGGTCTAACACAGTCTCAGTGTTACAGTAAACCCTAATATCTCACACAGTCTCTATGTTACAGTAAACCCTAATATGTCACACAGTCCCAATGTTACAGTAAACCCTAATATCTCACACAGTCTCTATGTTACAATAAACCCTAATGTCTCAACCAGTCTGAATGTTACAGTAAACCCTAATATCTCACACAGTCTGTATGTTACAGTAAACCATAATGTCTCACACAGTCTCTATGTTACAGTAAACCCTAATGTCTCACACAGTCTCAATGTTACAGTAAACCCTAATATCTCACACAGTCTCAATGTTATAGTAAACCCTAATAAAACACAGTCTCAATGTTACAGTAAACTGTAATATCTCACATAGTCTCAATGTTACAGTATAGCCTAATATACCACACAGTCTGAATGTTACAGTAAACCCTAATATCTCACTCAACCTCAATGTTACAGTAAACCCTAATATCTCACACAGTATGAATGTTACAGTAAACCCTAATATCACACACAGCCTGAATGTAACAGTAAACCCTAATATCTCACACAGTCTGAAAGTTACAGTAAACCCTAATATCTCACACATTCTGAATGTTACAGTAAACCCTAATATCTCACACAGTCTCAATGTTACAGTAAACCCTAATATTTCACACAGTCTTAATGTTACAGTAAACCCTAATGTCTCACACTGTCTCAATGATACGGTAAACCCTAATATCTCACACAGTCTGAATGTTATAGTAAACCCTAATATCTCACACAGTCTCTATGTTACAGTAAACCTTAATGTCTCACACAGTCTCAATGTTACAGCAAACCCTAATATCTCAGACAATCTCAATGTTACAGTAAACCCTAATATATCACACAGCCTCAATGTTACAGTAAAGCCTAATATCTCACACGGTCTGAATGTTAGAGTAAACCCTAATATCTCACACAGTCTGAATGTTACAGTAAACCATAATTTCTCACACAGTCTGAATGTTACAGTAAACCCTAA
Organism: Hymenopus coronatus; assembly: GCA_030762935.1. NCBI lineage: Eukaryota > Metazoa > Arthropoda > Insecta > Mantodea > Hymenopodidae > Hymenopus > Hymenopus coronatus. Next base: position 3,198,996 of record CM060900.1, on the reverse strand, counting down.
TATCTCACACAGTATCAATGTTACAGTAAACTCTAGTATCTCACACAGTCTCATGTTACAGTAAAGCCTAATATCTCACCAAGTCTGAATGTTGCAGTAAACCCTTATATTTCACACAGTCTCTATGTTACAGTAAACCCTAATATCTCACACAGTCTGAATGTTACAGTAAACCTTAATATCTCACACAGTCTGAATGTAACAGTAAACCCTAATATCTCACACAGTATCAATGTAACAGTAAACCCTAATATCTCACACAGTCTGAATGTTACAGTAAACCCTAATATCTCACACAGTGTCAATGTAACAGTAAACCCTAATATCTCACCCAGTCTGAATGTTGCAGTAAACCCTTATATTTCACACAGTCTCTATGTTACAGTAAACCCTAATATCTCACACAGTCTGAATGTTACAGTAAACCCTAATATCTCATACAGTCTGAATGTTACAGTGAACCCTAATATCTCACACAGTCTGAATGTTACAGTAAACCCTAATATCTCATACAGTCTGAATGTTACAGTGAACCCTAATATCTCACACAGTCTGAATGTTACAGTAAACCCTAATATCTCACACAGTCTGAATGTTACAGTAAACCCTAATATCTCACACAGTCTGAATGTTACAGTAAAACATAATGTCTCACACAGTCTGAATGTTAAAGTTAACCGTAATATCTCACACGGTGTCAATGTTACAGTAAACCCTAATGTTCACACAGTCTCAATGTTATAGTAAACCCGAATATCTCACACAGTCTCAATGTTACAGTAAACCTTAATGTCTCACACAGTCTGAATGTTACAGTAAACCCTAATATTTCACACAGTATCAATGTTACAGTAAACCCTAATATCTCACACAGTATCTATGTTACAGTAAACCCTAATGTCTAACACAGTCTCAATGATACAGTAAACCCTAATATTTCACACAGTCAGAATGTTACATTAAACCCTAATATCTCACACAGTCTCTATGTTATAGTAAACCCTAATGTCTCACACAGTCTCTATGTTACAGTAAACCCTAATATCTCACACAGTCTCAATGTTACAGTAAACCTTAATATCTCACACAGTCTCAATGTTACAGTAAACCCTAATGTCTCACACAGTCTGAATGTTACAGTAAACCCTAAAATTTCACATAGTCTCCTGTTACAGTAAAACCTAATATCTCACACAGTCTGAATGTTACAGTAAACCCTAATATCTCACACAGTCTGAATGTTACAGTAAACCGTAATATCTCACACAGTCTGAATGTTACAGTAAACCCTAATATCTCACACAGTCTCTATGTTACAGTAAACCCTAATATCTCACACAGTCTCAATGTTACAGTAAACCCTAATGCTCATACAGTCTCAATGTTACAGTAAACCCGAATATTTCACACAGTCTCAATGTTACAATAAACCCTAATGTCTCACACAGTCTGAATGTTACAGTAAACCCTAAAATCTCACATAGTCTCATGTTACAGTAAAGCATAATACCTCACACAGTCTGAATGTTTCAGTAATTCATAATATCTCACACAGTCTGAATGTTACAGTAAATCCTAATATCTCACACAGTCTGAATGTTACAGTAAACCCTAATATCTGACACAGTCTGAAAGTTACAGTAAACCCTAACATCTCACACAGTCTGAATGTTACAGTAAACCCTAATATATCACAGAGTCTAAATGTTACAGTAAACCATTATGACTCACACAGTCTCCATGTTACAGTCAACCCTAATATCTCAAACAGTCTCTATGTTACAGTTAACCCGAATATCTCACACAGTCTCTGTGTTACAGTAAACCCTAATATCTCACACAGTCTCAAAGTTACAGTACACACTAATATCTCACACAGTCTCAATGTGACAGTAAACCCTAATATCTCATACAGTCTGAATGTTACAGTGAACCCTAATATCTCACACAGTCAGAATGTTACAGTAAACCCTAATATCTCACACAGTCTGAATGTGACAGTAAACCCTAATATCTCACACAGTCTGAATGTTACAGTAAACCCTAATGTCTCACACAGTCTCAATGTTAAAGTTAACCATAATACCTCACACGGTGTCAATGTTACAGTAAACCCTAATGTTCACACAGTCTCAATGTTATAGTAAACCCGAATATCTCACACAGTCTCAATGTTACAGTAAACCTTAATGTCTCACACAGACTGAATGTTACAGTTAACCCTAATATCTCAAATAGTATCATGTTACAATAAAGCCTAAAATCTCACACAGTCTGAATGTTACAGTAAACCCCAATATCTCACATAGTCTGAATGTTACAGTAAACCCTAATATTTCACACAGTCTCAATGTTACAGTAAACCCTAATATCTCACACAGTATCTATGTTACAGTAAACCCTAATGTCTAACACAGTATCTATATTACAGTAAACCCTAATGTCTCACACAGTCTCAATGATACAGTAAACCCTAATATCTCACACAGTCTGAATGTTACAGTAAACCCTAATATCTCACACAGTCTCTATGTTATAGTAAACCCTAATGTCTCACACAGTCTCTATGTTACAGTAAACCCTAATATCTCACACAGTCTCAATGTTACAGTAAACCTTAATATCTCACACAGTCTCAATGTTACAGTAAACCCTAATGTCTCACACAGTCTGAACGTTACAGTAAACCCTAAAATTTCACATAGTCTCATGTTACAGTAAAGCCTAATATCTCACACAGTCTAAATGTTACAGTAAACACTAATATTTCACACAGTCTTAATGTTACAGTAAACCCTAATATCTCACACAGTCTGAATGTTACAGTAAACCCTAATATCTCACACAGTCTCTATGTTACAGTAAACCTTAATGTCTCACATAGTCTCAATGTTACAGTAAAACCTAATATCCCACACAATCTCAATGTTACAGTAAACCCTAATATATCACACAGCCTCAATGTTACAGTAAAGCCTAATATCTCACACAGTCTGAATGTTAGAGTAAATCCTAATATCTCACACAGTCTGAATGTTACAGTAAACCATAATTTCTCACACAGTCTGAATGTTACAGTAAACCCTAATATCTGACACAGTCTGAAAGTCACAGTAAACCCTAACATCTCACACAGTCTGAATGTTACAGTAAACCCTAATATATCACAGAGTCTAAATGTTACAGTAAACCATTATGACTCACACAGTCTGAATGTTACAGTAAACCCTAATATCTGACACAGTCTGAAAGTCACAGTAAACCCTAACATCTCACACAGTCTGAATGTTACAGTAAACCCTAATATATCACAGAGTCTAAATGTTACAGTAAACCATTATGACTCACACAGTCTGAATGTTACAGGAAACCCTAATATCTCACATAGTCTCAATGTGACAGTAAACCCATATATCTCACACAGTCTCAATGTTACAGTAACCCTAATATCTCACACAGTCTCCATGTTACAGTCAACCCTAATATCTCAAACAGTCTCTATGTTACAGTTAACCGGAATATCTCACACAGTCTCTGTGTTACAGTAAACCCTAATATCTCACACAGTCTCAAAGTTACAGTACACACTAATATCTCACACAGTCTCAATGTGACAGTAAACCCTAATATCTCAGTCAGTGTGAATGTTACAGTAAACCCTAATATCTCGCACAGTCTCAATGTTACAGTAAAGCCTAATGTATCACACACTCTCAAAGTTACAGTAAACCCTAATATCTCACACAGTCTCAAAGTTACAGTAAACCCTAATGTCTCACACAGTCTCAAAGTTACAGTAAACCCTAATATCTCACACAGTCTCAATGTTACAGTAAATCCTAATATATCACACAGCCTCAATGTTACAGTAAACCCTAATATCTCACATAGTCTCAGTGTTACAGTATAGCCTAATATCTCACACAGTCTGAATGTTCCAGTAAACCCTAATATTTCACACAGTCTCTATGATACAGTAAACCCTAATATCTGACACAGTCTGAATGTTACAGTAAACCCTAATATCTCACACAGTCTCAATGTTACAGTAAACCCTAATATCTCACACAGTCTCAATGTTACAGTAAACCCTAATACCTCACACAGTCTCAATGTTACAGTAAACCCTAATATCTCACACAGTCTCAATGTTACAGTAAACCTTAATATCTCACACAGTCTGAATATCACAGTAAACCCTAATATCTCACACAGTCTCTATGTTACAGTAAACCCTAATAAATCACACAGTCTGAATGTTACAGTAAATCCTAATATCTCACACAGTCTGAATGTTAAAGTAAACCCTTATGTCTCACAGAGTCTCAATGTTACAGTGAACCCTAATATCTCACACAATCTGAATGTTACTGTAAACCCTAATATCTCACACAGTCTCAATGTTATAGTAAACCCTAATTTCTCACACAGTCTCAGAGTTACAGTAAACCCTAATATATCACACAGCCTCAATGTTACAGTAAACCCTAATATCTCACATAGTCTCAATGTTACAGTAAAGCCTAATATCTCACACAGTCTGAATGTTACAGTAAACCCTAATATCTCAAACAGTCTGAATGTTACAGTAAACCCTAATATCTCACCCAGTTTGAATGTTGCAGTAAACCCTAATATTTCACACAGTCTCTATGTTACAGAAAACCCTAATATCTCACACAATCTGATTGTTACAGTAAACCCTAATATCTCACACAGTCTGAATGTTACAGTAAACCCTAATATCTCACACAGTCAAAATGTTACAGTAAACCCTAATATCTCACACAGTATCAATGTTACACAAAACTCTAATATCTCACACAGTCTCTATGTTACAGTAAACCTTAATGTCTCACATAGTCTCAATGTTACAGTAAAACCTAATATCCCACACAATCTCAATGTTACAGTAAACCCTAATATATCACACAGCCTCAATGTTACAGTAAAGCCTAATATCTCACACAGTCTGAATGTTAGAGTAAATCCTAATATCTCACACAGTCTGAATGTTACAGTAAACCATAATTTCTCACACAGTCTGAATGTTACAGTAAACCCTAATATCTGACACAGTCTGAAAGTCACAGTAAACCCTAACATCTCACACAGTCTGAATGTTACAGTAAACCCTAATATATCACAGAGTCTAAATGTTACAGTAAACCATTATGACTCACACAGTCTGAATGTTACAGTAAACCCTAATATCTGACACAGTCTGAAAGTCACAGTAAACCCTAACATCTCACACAGTCTGAATGTTACAGTAAACCCTAATATATCACAGAGTCTAAATGTTACAGTAAACCATTATGACTCACACAGTCTGAATGTTACAGGAAACCCTAATATCTCACATAGTCTCAATGTGACAGTAAACCCATATATCTCACACAGTCTCAATGTTACAGTAACCCTAATATCTCACACAGTCTCCATGTTACAGTCAACCCTAATATCTCAAACAGTCTCTATGTTACAGTTAACCGGAATATCTCACACAGTCTCTGTGTTACAGTAAACCCTAATATCTCACACAGTCTCAAAGTTACAGTACACACTAATATCTCACACAGTCTCAATGTGACAGTAAACCCTAATATCTCAGTCAGTGTGAATGTTACAGTAAACCCTAATATCTCGCACAGTCTCAATGTTACAGTAAAGCCTAATGTATCACACACTCTCAAAGTTACAGTAAACCCTAATATCTCACACAGTCTCAAAGTTACAGTAAACCCTAATGTCTCACACAGTCTCAAAGTTACAGTAAACCCTAATATCTCACACAGTCTCAATGTTACAGTAAATCCTAATATATCACACAGCCTCAATGTTACAGTAAACCCTAATATCTCACATAGTCTCAGTGTTACAGTATAGCCTAATATCTCACACAGTCTGAATGTTCCAGTAAACCCTAATATTTCACACAGTCTCTATGATACAGTAAACCCTAATATCTGACACAGTCTGAATGTTACAGTAAACCCTAATATCTCACACAGTCTCAATGTTACAGTAAACCCTAATATCTCACACAGTCTCAATGTTACAGTAAACCCTAATACCTCACACAGTCTCAATGTTACAGTAAACCCTAATATCTCACACAGTCTCAATGTTACAGTAAACCTTAATATCTCACACAGTCTGAATATCACAGTAAACCCTAATATCTCACACAGTCTCTATGTTACAGTAAACCCTAATAAATCACACAGTCTGAATGTTACAGTAAATCCTAATATCTCACACAGTCTGAATGTTAAAGTAAACCCTTATGTCTCACAGAGTCTCAATGTTACAGTGAACCCTAATATCTCACACAATCTGAATGTTACTGTAAACCCTAATATCTCACACAGTCTCAATGTTATAGTAAACCCTAATTTCTCACACAGTCTCAGAGTTACAGTAAACCCTAATATATCACACAGCCTCAATGTTACAGTAAACCCTAATATCTCACATAGTCTCAATGTTACAGTAAAGCCTAATATCTCACACAGTCTGAATGTTACAGTAAACCCTAATATCTCAAACAGTCTGAATGTTACAGTAAACCCTAATATCTCACCCAGTTTGAATGTTGCAGTAAACCCTAATATTTCACACAGTCTCTATGTTACAGAAAACCCTAATATCTCACACAATCTGATTGTTACAGTAAACCCTAATATCTCACACAGTCTGAATGTTACAGTAAACCCTAATATCTCACACAGTCAAAATGTTACAGTAAACCCTAATATCTCACACAGTATCAATGTTACACAAAACTCTAATATCTCACACAGTCTCAATGTTACAGTAAACCCTAATATCTCACACAGTCTCTATGATACAGTAAACCCTAATATCTCACACAGTCTCAATGTTACAGTAAAGCCTAATATCTCATACAGTCTCAATGTTACAGTACACCCAAATATCTCATACAGTCTCCTTGTTACAGTAAACCCTAATATCTCACACAGTCTGAATGTTACAGTAAACCCTAATATGTCACACAGTCTGAATGTTAAAGTAAACCCTTATGTCTCACACAGTCTCAATGTTACAGTAAACCCTAATGTCTCACACAGTCTGAATGTTACAGTAAACTTTAATGTCTTACACAGTCTCAAAGTTACAGTAAACCCTAATATCTCACACAGTCTCAATGTTACAGTAAACCCTAATATCTCACACAGTCTCAATGTTACAGTAAACCCTAATATCTCACATAGTCTCAATGTTACAGTAAAACCTAATATCTCACACAGTCTCAATGTTACAGTAAACCCTAATACCTCACACAGTCTCTATGTTACAGTAAACCCTAATATCTCACACAGTCTCAATGTTACAGTAAACCCTAATATCTCACACAGTCACAATTTTAGAGTACACCCTAATAACTCACACAGTCTGATTGTTACAGTAAACCCTAATATCTCACACAGTCTCAATGTTACAGTAAACCCTATTATCTCACAAAGTCTCTATGTTGCAGTAAACCCTAATCTCTCACACAGTCTCTATGTTACAGTAAACCCTAATGTCTCACACAGTCTCAATGTTACAGTAAACCCTAATATCTCACACACACTCTATCTTACAGTAAACCCTATGGACTCAAACAGTCTCAATGTTACAGTAAACCCTAATATCTCACACAGTCTCAAATTTACAGTGAAACCTAATATCTCACATAGTCTAAATGTCACAGTAAACCCTAATATCTCACACAGTCTCAATGTTACAGTAAACCCTAATGTCTCACTCAGTCTATATGTTACAGTAAATCCTAATAACTCACACAGTCTCAATGTTACAGTAAACCCTAATATCTCAAACAGTCTCTATGTTACAGTAAGCCCTAATATCTCACATAGTCTGAATGTTACAGTAAACCCTAATATCTCATACAGTCTCAATGTTACAGTAAACCCTAATATCTCACACAGTTTTAATGTTACAGTAAACCCTAATATCTCACACAGTCTCAATGTTACAGTAAACCATAATATATCACACAGTCTGAATGTTACAGTAAACGCCAATATATCACACAGTCTCAATGTTACTGTAAAACCTAATGTCTCACACAGTCTCAATGTTACAGTAAACCCGAATATCTCACACAGTCTCAATGTTACAGTAAACCCTAATGTCTCACACAGTCTGAATGTTACAGTAAAGCCTAATATCTCACACAGTCTCAATGTTACAGTAAACTCTAGTATCTCACACAGTCTCATGTTACAGTAAAGCCTAATATTTCACACAATCTGAATGTTACAATAAACCCTAATATCACACACAGTCTGAATGAAACTGTAAAACTAATATTTCACACAGTCTGAATGTTACAGTAAACCCTAATATCTCACACAGTTTCAATGTTACAGTAAACCCTAATGTCTCACACAGTCTGAATGTTACAGTAAACCCTAATATCTCACACAGTCTGTATGTTACATTAAACCATAATGTCTAACACATTCTCACTGTTACAGTAAACCCTAATATCTCACTTAGTCTCTATGTTACAGTAAACCCTAATATCTCTCACAGTCTCAATGTTACAGTAAACCATAATATCTCACACAGTCTCTATATTACAGTAAACCCTAATGTCTCACACAGTCTCAATGTTACAGTAAACCCTAATATCTCACACACTCTCTATGTTACAGTAAACCCTAATATCTCACACAGTCTCTATGTTACAGTAAACCCTAATGTCTCACACAGTCTCAATGTTACAGTTAACCCTAATCTCTCACACAGTCTCAATGTTACAGTAAACCCTAATAAAACACAGAGTCTGAATGTTACAGTAAACCGTAATATCTCACATAGTCTCATGTTACAGTATAGCCTAATATATCACACAGTCTGAATGTTACAGTAAACCCTAATATTTCACACAGTCTTAATGTTACAGTAAACCCTAATATTTCACACAGTCTTAAAGTTACAGTAAACCCTAATATCTCACACAGTCTCAATGTTACAGTAAACCCTAATATCTCACACAGTCTTAATGTTACAGTAAACCCTAATATCTCACACAGTCTTAATGTTACAGTAAACCCTAATATTTCACACAGTCTTAATGTTACAGTAAACCCTAATATATCACACAGTCTGAATGTTACAGTAAACCCTAATATCTCACACAGTCTCAATGTTACAGTAAACCCTAATATTTCACACAGTCTCAATGTTACAGTAAACCCTAATATCTCACACAGTCTCTATGATACAGTAAACCCTAATATCTCACACAGTCTCAATGTTACAGTAAAGCCTAATATCTCATACAGTCTCAATGTTACAGTACACCCAAATATCTCATACAGTCTCCTTGTTACAGTAAACCCTAATATCTCACACAGTCTGAATGTTACAGTAAACCCTAATATCTCACACAGTCTGAATGTTAAAGTAAACCCTTATGTCTCACACAGTCTCAATGTTACAGTAAACCCTAATGTCTCACACAGTCTGAATGTTACAGTAAACTTTAATGTCTTACACAGTCTCAAAGTTACAGTAAACCCTAATATCTCACACAGTCTCAATGTTACAGTAAACCCTAATATCTCACACAGTCTCAATGTTACAGTAAACCCTAATATCTCACATAGTCTCAATGTTACAGTAAAACCTAATATCTCACACAGTCTCAATGTTACAGTAAACCCTAATACCTCACACAGTCTCTATGTTACAGTAAACCCTAATATCTCACACAGTCTCAATGTTACAGTAAACCCTAATATCTCACACAGTCACAATTTTAGAGTACACCCTAATAACTCACACAGTCTGATTGTTACAGTAAACCCTAATATCTCACACAGTCTCAATGTTACAGTAAACCCTATTATCTCACAAAGTCTCTATGTTGCAGTAAACCCTAATCTCTCACACAGTCTCTATGTTACAGTAAACCCTAATGTCTCACACAGTCTCAATGTTACAGTAAACCCTAATATCTCACACACACTCTATCTTACAGTAAACCCTATGGACTCAAACAGTCTCAATGTTACAGTAAACCCTAATATCTCACACAGTCTCAAATTTACAGTAAAACCTAATATCTCACATAGTCTAAATGTCACAGTAAACCCTAATATCTCACACAGTCTCAATGTTACAGTAAACCCTAATGTCTCACTCAGTCTATATGTTACAGTAAATCCTAATAACTCACACAGTCTCAATGTTACAGTAAACCCTAATATCTCAAACAGTCTCTATGTTACAGTAAGCCCTAATATCTCACATAGTCTGAATGTTACAGTAAACCCTAATATCTCATACAGTCTCAATGTTACAGTAAACCCTAATATCTCACACAGTTTTAATGTTACAGTAAACCCTAATATCTCACACAGTCTCAATGTTACAGTAAACCATAATATATCACACAGTCTGAATGTTACAGTAAACGCCAATATATCACACAGTCTCAATGTTACTGTAAAACCTAATGTCTCACACAGTCTCAATGTTACAGTAAACCCGAATATCTCACACAGTCTCAATGTTACAGTAAACTCTAGTATCTCACACAGTCTCATGTTACAGTAAAGCCTAATATTTCACACAATCTGAATGTTACAATAAACCCTAATATCACACACAGTCTGAATGAAACTGTAAAACTAATATTTCACACAGTCTGAATGTTACAGTAAACCCTAATATCTCACACAGTTTCAATGTTACAGTAAACCCTAATGTCTCACACAGTCTGAATGTTACAGTAAACCCTAATATCTCACACAGTCTGTATGTTACATTAAACCATAATGTCTAACACATTCTCACTGTTACAGTAAACCCTAATATCTCACTTAGTCTCTATGTTACAGTAAACCCTAATATCTCTCACAGTCTCAATGTTACAGTAAACCATAATATCTCACACAGTCTCTATATTACAGTAAACCCTAATGTCTCACACAGTCTCAATGTTACAGTAAACCCTAATATCTCACACACTCTCTATGTTACAGTAAACCCTAATATCTCACACAGTCTCTATGTTACAGTAAACCCTAATGTCTCACACAGTCTCAATGTTACAGTTAACCCTAATCTCTCACACAGTCTCAATGTTACAGTAAACCCTAATAAAACACAGAGTCTGAATGTTACAGTAAACCGTAATATCTCACATAGTCTCATGTTACAGTATAGCCTAATATATCACACAGTCTGAATGTTACAGTAAACCCTAATATTTCACACAGTCTTAATGTTACAGTAAACCCTAATATTTCACACAGTCTTAAAGTTACAGTAAACCCTAATATCTCACACAGTCTCAATGTTACAGTAAACCCTAATATCTCACACAGTCTTAATGTTACAGTAAACCCTAATATCTCACACAGTCTTAATGTTACAGTAAACCCTAATATTTCACACAGTCTTAATGTTACAGTAAACCCTAATATATCACACAGTCTGAATGTTACAGTAAACCCTAATATCTGACACAGTCTCAATGTTACAGTAAACCCTAATATTTCACACAGTCTTAATGTTACAGTAAACCCTAATATCTCTTACAGTATCTATGTTACAGTAAACCCTAATGTCTAACACAGTCTCTATATTACAGTAAACCCTAATGTCTCACACAGTCTCAATGATACAGTAAACCCTAATATCTCACACGGTCTGAATGTTACAGTAAACCCTAATATCTTATACAGTCTCTATTTAACAGTAAACCTTAATGTCTCACACAGTCTCAATGTTACAGTAAACCCTTATATCTCACACAGTCTCAATGTTACAGTAAACCTTAATAGATCACACAGCCTCAATGTTACAGTAAACCCTAATATCTCACATAGTCTCAATGTAACACTAAACCCTAATATCTCACACAGTCTGAATGTTACAGTAAACCATAATTTCTCACACAGTCTGAATGTTACAGTAAACCCTAATATCTCACACAGTCTCAATGTTACAGTAAACTCTAGTATCTCACACAGACTCATGTTACAGTAAAGCCTAATATCTCACCAAGTCTGAATGTTGCAGTAAACCCTTATATTTCACACAGTCTCTATGTTACAGTAAACCCTAATATCTCACACAGTCTGAATGTTACAGTAAACACTAATATCTCACACAGTCTGAATGTAACAGTAAACCCTAATATCTCACACAGTCTGAATGTTACAGTAAACCCTAATATCTCACACACTATCAATGTAACAGTAAACACTAATATCTCACACAGTCTGAATGTTACAGTAAACCCTAATATATCACACAGTATCAATGTAACAGTAAACCCTAATATCTCACCCAGTCTGAATGTTGCAGTAAACCCTTATATTTCACACAGTCTCTATGTTACAGTAAACCCTAATATTTCACACAGTCTGAATGTTGCAGTAAACCCTAATATCTCACACAGTCTGACTGTTACAGTAAAACCTAATGTCTCACACAGTCTGAATGTAACAGTAAACCCTAATATCTCACACAGTCTCAATGTTACAGTAAACCCTAATGTCTCACACAGTCTAAATGTTAAAGTTAACCCTAATATCTTACAGGGTGTCAATGTTACAGTAAACCCTAATGTTCACACAGTCTCAATGTTATAGTAAACCCGAATATCTCACACAGTCTCAATGTTACAGTAAACCTTAATGTCTCACACAGTCTGAATGTTACAGTAAACCCTAATATCTCACACAGTCTCTATGTTATAGTAAACCCTAATGTCTCACACAGTCTCTATGTTACAGTAAACCCTAATATCTCACACAGTCTCAATGTTACAGTAAACCTTAATATCTCACACAGTCTCAATGTTACAGTAAACCCTAATGTCTCACACAGTCTGAATGTTACAGTAAACCCTAAAATTTCACATAGTCTCATGTTACAGTAAAGCCTAATATCTCACACAGTCTCAATGTTACAGTAAACCCTAATATTTCACACAGTCTTAATGTTACAGTAAACCTTAATGTCTCACACTGTCTCAATGATACGGTAAACCCTAATATCTCACACAGTCTGAATGTTACAGTAAACCCTAATATCTCACACAGTCTCTATGTTACAGTAAACCTTAATGTCTCACACAGTCTCAATGTTACAGTAAACCCTAATATCTCACACAATCTCAATGTTACAGTAAACCCTAATATATCACACAGCCTCAATGTTACAGTAAAGCCTAATATCTCACACAGTCTGAATGTTAGAGTAAATCCTAATATCTCACACAGTCTGAATGTTACAGTAAACCATAATTTCTCACACAGTCTGAAAGTTACAGTAAACCCTAACATCTCACACAGTCTGAATGTTACAGTAAACCCTAATATATCACAGAGTCTAAATGTTACAGTAAACCATTATGACTCACACAGTCTGAATGTTACAGGAAACCCTAATATCTCACATAGTCTCAATGTGACAGTAAACCCATATATCTCACACAGTCTCAATGTTACAGTAACCCTAATATCTCACACAGTCTCCATGTTACAGTAAACCCTAATATCTCAAACAGTCTCTATGTTACTGTTAACCCGAATATCTCACACAGTCTCTGTGTTACAGTAAACCCTAATATCTCACACAGTCTCAAAGTTACAGTACACACTAATATCTCACACAGTCTCAATGTGACAGTAAACCCTAATATCTCAGTCAGTGTGAATGTTACAGTAAACCCTAATATCTCACACAGTCTCAATGTTACAGTAAAGCCTAATGTATCACACACTCTCAAAGTTACAGTAAACCCTAATATCTCACACAGTCTCAAAGTTACAGTAAACCCTAATGTCTCACACAGTCTCAAAGTTACAGTAAAACCTAATATCTCACACAGTCTCAATGTTACAGTAAATCCTAATATATCACACAGCCTCAATGTTACAGTAAACCCTAATATCTCACATAGTCTCAGTGTTACAGTAAAGCCTAATATCTCACACAGTCTGAATGTTCCAGTAAACCCTAATATTTCACACAGTCTCTATGATACAGTAAACCCTAATATCTGACACAGTCTGAATGTTACAGTAAACCCTAATATCTCACACAGTCTCAATGTTACAGTAAACCCTAATATCTCACACAGTCTCAATGTTACAGTAAACCTTATACGTCACACAGTCTCAATGTTACAGTAAACCCTAATATCTCACACAGTCTCAATGTTACAGTAAACCTTAATATCTCACACAGTCTGAATGTCACAGTAAACCCTAATATCTCACACAGTCTCTATGTTACAGTAAACCCTAATAAATCACACAGTCTGAATGTTAGAGTAAACCCTAATATCTCAAACAGTCTCTATGTTACAGTAAACCCTAATATCTCACACAGTCTGAATGTTAAAGTAAACCCTTATGTCTCACAGAGTCTCAATGTTACAGTGAACCCTAATATCTCACACAATCTGAATGTTACTGTAAACCCTAATATCTCACACAGTCTCAATGTTATAGTAAACCCTAATTTCTCACACAGTCTCACAGTTACAGTAAACCCTAATATATCACACAGCCTCAATGTTACAGTAAACCCTAATATCTCACATAGTCTCAATGTTACAGTAAAGCCTAATATCGCACACAGTCTGAATGTTACAGTAAACCCTAATATCTCACACAGTCTCAATGTTACAGTAAAGCCTAATATCTCACACAGTCTCAATGTTACAGTAAACCCTAATATCTCACATAGTCTCAATGTTACAGTAAAGCCTAATATCGCACACAGTCTGAATGTTACAGTAAACCCTAATATCTCACATAGTCTCAATGTTACAGTAAACCCTAATATCTCAAACAGTCTGAATGTTACAGTAAACCCTAATATCTCACACAGTCTCAAATTTACAGTAAACCTTAATATCTCACATAGTCTGAATGTTACAGTAAACCCTAATATCTCACAGAGTCTCAATGTTACAGTAAACCCTAATATCTCACACAGTCTAAATGTCACAGTAAACCCTAATATCTCACACAGTCTCAATGTTACAGTAAACCCTAATGTCTCACTCAGTCTATATGTTACAGTAAATCCTAATAACTCACACAGTCTCAATGTTACAGTAAACCCTAATATCTCAAACAGTCTCTATGTTACAGTAAGCCCTAATATCTCACATAGTCTGAATGTTACAGTAAACCCTAATATCTCATACAGTCTCAATGTTACAGTAAACCCTAATATCTCACACAGTTTGAATGTTACAGTAAACCCTAATATCTCACACAGTCTGTATGTTACATTAAACCATAATGTCTAACACATTCTCACTGTTACAGTAAACCCTAATATCTCACTTAGTCTCTATGTTACAGTAAACCCTAATATCTCTCACAGTCTCAATGTTACAGTAAACCATAATATCTCACACAGTCTCTATATTACAGTAAACCCTAATGTCTCACACAGTCTCAATGTTACAGTAAACCCTAATATCTCACACACTCTCTATGTTACAGTAAACCCTAATATCTCACACAGTCTCTATGTTACAGTAAACCCTAATGTCTCACACAGTCTCAATGTTACAGTTAACCCTAATCTCTCACACAGTCTCAATGTTACAGTAAACCCTAATAAAACACAGAGTCTGAATGTTACAGTAAACCGTAATATCTCACATAGTCTCATGTTACAGTATAGCCTAATATATCACACAGTCTGAATGTTACAGTAAACCCTAATATTTCACACAGTCTTAATGTTACAGTAAACCCTAATATCTTATACAGTCTCTATTTAACAGTAAACCTTAATGTCTCACACAGTCTCAATGTTACAGTAAACCCTTATATCTCACACAGTCTCAATGTTACAGTAAACCTTAATAGATCACACAGCCTCAATGTTACAGTAAACCCTAATATCTAACATAGTCTCAATGTAACAGTAAAACCTAATATCTCACCCAGTCTGATTGTTAGAGTAAACCCTAATATCTCACACAGTCTGAATGTTACAGTAAACTATAATTTCTCACACAGTCTGAATGTTACAGTAAACCCTAATATCTCACACAGTCTCAATGTTACAGTAAACTCTAGTATCTCACACAGACTCATGTTACAGTAAAGCCTAATATCTCACCAAGTCTGAATGTTGCAGTAAACCCTAATATCTCACACAGTCTGAATGTTACAGTAAACACTAATATCTCACACAGTCTGAATGTAACACTAAACCCTAATATCTCACACAGTCTGAATGTTACAGTAAACCCTAATATCTCACACAGTATCAATGTAACAGTAAACCCTAATATCTCACCCAGTCTGAATGTTGCAGTAAACCCTTATATTTCACACAGTCTCTATGTTACAGTAAACCCTAATATCTCACACAGTCTGAATGTTGCAGTAAACCCTAATATCTCACACAGTCTGACTGTTACAGTAAAACCTAATGTCTCACACAGTCTGAATGTAACAGTAAACCCTATATCTCACACAGTCTCAATGTTACAGTAAACCCTAATGTCTCACACAGTCTAAATGTTAAAGTTAACCCTAATATCTTACACGGTGTCAATGTTACAGTAAACCCTAATGTTCACACAGTCTCAATGTTATAGTAAACCCTAATGTCTCACACAGTCTCAATGTTACAGTAAACCTTAATGTCTCACAAAGTCTGAATGTTACAGTAAACCCTAATATCTCACACAGTCTGAATGTTACAGTAAACCCTAATATCTCACACAGTCTCTATGTTATAGTAAACCCTAATGTCTCACACAGTCTCTATGTTACAGTAAACCCTAATATCTCACACAGTCTCAATGTTACAGTAAACCTTAATATCTCACACAGTCTCAATGTTACAGTAAACCCTAATGTCTCACACAGTCTGAATGTTACAGTAAACCCTAAAATTTCACATAGTCTCATGTTACAGTAAAGCCTAATATCTCACACAGTCTCAATGTTACAGTAAACCCTAATATTTCACACAGTCTTAATGTTACAGTAAACCCTAATGTCTCACACTGTCTCAATGATACGGTAAACCCTAATATCTCACACAGTCTGAATGTTACAGTAAACCCTAATATCTCACACAGTCTCTATGTTACAGTAAACCTTAATGTCTCACACAGTCTCAATGTTACAGTAAACCCTAATATCTCACACAATCTCAATGTTACAGTAAACCCTAATATATCACACAGCCTCAATGTTACAGTAAAGCCTAATATCTCACACAGTCTGAATGTTAGAGTAAACCCTAATATCTCACACAGTCTGAATGTTCCAGTAAACCCTAATATCTCACACAGTCTGAATGTTCCAGTAAACCCTAATATCTCACACAGTCTGAATGTTCCAGTAAACCCTAATATCTCACACAGTCTGAATGTTACAGTAAACCCTAATATCTGACACAGTCTGAAAGTTACAGTAAACCCTAACATCTCACCCAGTCTGAATGTTACAGTAAACCCTAATATATCACAGAGTCTAAATGTTACAGTAAACCATTATGACTCACACAGTCTGAATGTTACAGGAAACCCTAATATCTCACATAGTCTCAATGTGACAGTAAACCCATATATCTCACACAGTCTCAATGTTACAGTAACCCTAATATCTCACACAGTCTCCATGTTACAGTAAACCCTAATATCTCAAACAGTCTCTATGTTACTGTTAACCCGAATATCTCACACAGTCTCTGTGTTACAGTAAACCCTAATATCTCACACAGTCTCAAAGTTACAGTACACACTAATATCTCACACAGTCTCAATGTGACAGTAAACCCTAATATCTCAGTCAGTGTGAATGTTACAGTAAACCCTAATATCTCACACAGTCTCAATGTTACAGTAAAGCCTAATGTATCACACACTCTCAAAGTTACAGTAAACCCTAATATCTCACACAGTCTCAAAGTTACAGTAAACCCTAATGTCTCACACAGTCTCAAAGTTACAGTAAAACCTAATATCTCACACAGTCTCAATGTTACAGTAAATCCTAATATATCACACAGCCTCAATGTTACAGTAAACCCTAATATCTCACATAGTCTCAGTGTTACAGTAAAGCCTAATATCTCACACAGTCTGAATGTTCCAGTAAACCCTAATATTTCACACAGTCTCTATGATACAGTAAACCCTAATATCTGACACAGTCTGAATGTTACAGTAAACCCTAATATCTCACACATTCTCAATGTTACAGTAAACCCTAATATCTCACACAGTCTCAATGTTACAGTAAACCCTAATACGTCACACAGTCTCAATGTTACAGTAAACCCTAATATCTCACACAGTCTCAATGTTACAGTAAACCTTAATATCTCACACAGTCTGAATGTCACAGTAAACCCTAATATCTCACACAGTCTCTATGTTACAGTAAACCCTAATAAATCACACAGTCTGAATGTTACAGTAAATCCTAATATCTCACACAGTCTGAATGTTAAAGTAAACCCTAATATCTCACACAATCTGAATGTTACTGTAAACCCTAATATCTCACACAGTCTCAATGTTATAGTAAACCCTAATTTCTCACACAGTCTCAGAGTTACAGTAAACCCTAATATATCACACAGCCTCAATGTTACAGTAAACCCTAATATCTCACATAGTCTCAATGTTACAGTAAAGCCTAATATCGCACACAGTCTGAATGTTACAGTAAACCCTAATATCTCAAACAGTCTGAATGTTACAGTAAACCTTAATATCTCACCCAGTTTGAATGTTGCAGTAAACCCTAATATCTCACACAGTCTCTATGTTACAGAAAACCCTAATATCTCACACAATCTGATTGTTACAGTAAACCCTAATATCTCACACAGTCTGAATGTTACAGTAAACCCTAATATCTCACACAGTCAAAATGTTACAGTAAACCCTAATATCTCACACAGTATCAATGTTACACAAAACTCTAATATCTCACACAGTCTCAATGTTACAGTAAACCCTAATATCTCACACAGTCTCTATGGTACAGTAAACCCTAATATCTCACACAGTCTCAATGTTACAGTAAAGCCTAATATCTCACACAGTCTCAATGTTACAGTACACCCTAATATCTCATACAGTCTCCTTGTTACAGTAAACCCTAATATCTCACACAGTCTGAATGTTACAGTAAACCCTAATATCTCACACAGTCTGAATGTTAAAGTAAACCCTTATGTCTCACACAGTCTCAATGTTACAGTAAACCCTAATGTCTCACACAGTCTGAATGTTACAGTAAACTTTAATGTCTTACACAGTCTCAAAATTACAGTAAACCCTAATATCTCACACAGTCTCAATGTTACAGTAAACCCTAATATCTCACACATTCTCAATGTTACAGTAAACCCTAATATCTCACATAGTCTCAATGTTACAGTAAAACCTAATATCTCACACAGTCTCAATGTTACAGTAAACCCTAATACCTCACACAGTCTCCATGTTACAGTAAACCCTAATATCTTACACAGTCTCAATGTTACAGTAAACCCTAATATCTCACACAGTCACAATTTTAGAGTACACCCTAATAACTCACACAGTCTGATTGTTACAGTAAACCCTAATATCTCACACAGTCTCAATGTTACAGTAAACCCTATTATCTCACAAAGTCTCTATGTTGCAGTAAACCCTAATCTCTCACACAGTCTCTATGTTACAGTAAACCCTAATGTCTCACACAGTCTCAATGTTACAGTAAACCCTAATATCTCACACACACTCTATCTTACAGTAAACCCTATGGACTCAAACAGTCTCAATGTTACAGTAAACCCTAATATCTCACACAGTCTCAAATTTACAGTAAACCCTAATATCTCACATAGTCTGAATGTTACAGTAAACCCTAATATCTCACAGAGTCTCAATGTTCCAGTAAACCCTAATATCTCACACAGTCTAAATGTCACAGTAAACCCTAATATCTCACACAGTCTCAATGTTACAGTAAACCCTAATGTCTCACTCAGTCTATATGTTACAGTAAATCCTAATAACTCACACAGTCTCAATGTTACAGTAAACCCTAATATCTCAAACAGTCTCTATGTTACAGTAAGCCCTAATATCTCACATAGTCTGAATGTTACAGTAAACCCTAATATCTCATACAGTCTCAATGTTACAGTAAACCCTAATATCTCACACAGTTTGAATGTTACAGTAAACCCTAATATCTCACACAGTCTCAATGTTACAGTAAACCATAATATATCACACAGTCTGAATGTTACAGTAAACGCCAATATATCACACAGTCTCAATTTTACAGTAAACCCTAATATCTCACACAGTCTGAATGTTACAGTAAACACTAATGTCTCAAATAGTCTCAATGTTACAGTAAACCCTAATATTACACACGGTCTCAATGTTACTGTAAAACCTAATGTCTCACACAGTCTTAATGTTACAGTAAACCCGAATATCTCACACAGTCTCAATGTTACAGTAAACCCTAATGTCTCACACAGTCTGAATGTTACAGTAAAGCCTAATATCTCACACAGTCTCAATGTTACAGTAAACTCTAGTATCTCACACAGTCTCATGTTACAGTAAAGCCTAATATTTCACACAATCTGAATGTTACAATAAACCCTAATATCTCACACAGTCTGAATGAAACAGTAAAACTAATATTTCACACAGTCTGAATGTTACAGTAAACCCTAATATCTCACACAGTTTCAATGTTACAGTAAACCCTAATGTCTCACACAGTCTGAATGTTACAGTAAACCCTAATATCTCACATAGTCTGAATGTTAGTAAACCCTAATATCTCACACAGTCTCAATGTTACACTAAACCATAATATCTCATACAGTTTGAATGTTACAGTAAACCCTAATATCTCACACAGTCTCTATGTTACAGTAAACCCTAATATCTCAAATAGTCTCAAAGTTACAGTAAACCCTAATATCTCACACAGTCTGAATGTTACAGTAAACCCTAATATCTCACACAATCTGAATGTAACAGTAAACCCTAATAAATCACACAGTCTCAATGTTACAGTAAACCCTAATATCTCACACAGTCTCAATGTTACAGTAAACCCTAATACCTCACACAGTTTCAAATTTACAGTAAACCCTAATATCTCACGAGTCTCAATGTTACAGTAAACTCTAATATCTCACACAGTCTGAATGTTACAGTAAACCCTAATATCTCACACAGTCTGAATGTTACAGTAAACCCTAATATCTCACACAGTCTCTATGTTACTGTAAATCCTAATGTCTCACACAGTTTCAATGTTACAGTTAACCCTAATATCTCACTCAGTCTCAATCTTACAGTAAACCCTAATGTCTCACACAGTTTGAATGTTACAGTAAACCCTATTATCTCATACAGTCTGAATGTTATAATAAACCCTAATATCTCACATGGTCTCAATTGTACAGTAAACTCTAGTATCTCTCACAGTCTCTTTGTTACAGTAAACCCTAATATCTCACACAGTCTGTATGTTACAGTAAACCCTAATATCTCACACAGTTTGAATGTTACAGTAAACCCTAATATCTCAAACAATCTGAATGTTACAGTAAACCCTAATATCTCACCCAGTCTGAATGTTGCAGTAAACCCTAATATCTAACACAGTCTCTATGTTACAGTAAACCCTAATATCTCACACAGTCTGAATGTTACAGTGAACCCTAATATCCCACACAGTGTGAATGTTACAGTAAACCCTAATATCTCACACAGTCTCAATGTTACAGTAAACCCTAATATCTCACACAGTCTCAATGTTACAGTAAACCCTAATATCCCACACAGTCTGAAAGTTACAGTCAACCCTAATGTCTCACACAGTGTCAATGTTACAGTAAACCCTAATATCTAACACAGTCTTTATGTTACAGTAAACCCTAATCACTCACACAGGCTCAATGTTACAGTAAACCATAATATCTCACACAGTCTGTATGTTACAGTAAATGCTAATATCTCACACAGTCTCAATGTTACTGTAAACCCTAATATCTCACACAATCTGAATGTAACAGTAAACTCTAATAAATCTTACAGTCTCAATGTTACAGTAAACCCTAATATCTCACACAGTCTGAAAATTACAGTAAATCCTAATATCTCACACAGTCTGAATGTTACAGTAAACCCTAATATCTCACACAGTCTGAATGTTGCAGTAAACCCTAATATCTCACACAGTCTCTATGTTACAGTAAATCCTAATGTCTCACACAGTCTCAATGTTACAGTAAACCCTAATATCTCACATAGTCTGAATGTTAGTAAACCCTAATATCTCACACAGTCTCTATGTTACAGTAAATCCTAATGTCTCACACAGTCTCAATGTTACAGTAAACCTTAATTTCTCACACAGTCTCAATGTCACAGTAAACCCTAATACCTCACACAGTCTCAATGTTACAGTAAACCCTAATATATCACACAGTCTCAATGTTACAGTAAACCCTAATATCTTACACAGTCTCAATGTTACAGTAAACCCTTATATCTCACACAGTCTCAATGTTACAGTAAACCCTAATATCTCACAGTCTGAATGTTAATAAACCCTAATATTTCACACAGTCTCAATGCTACTGTAAACCGTAATATCTCACACAGTCCCAATGTTACAGTAAACCCTAATATCTCACAGTCTGAATCTTAGTAAACCCTAATATCTCACACAGTCTCAATGTTACTGTAAACCGTAATATCTCACACAGTCTCAATGTTACAGTAAACCCTAATATCTCACACAGTCTCAATGTTACAGTAAACCCTAATATCTCACAGCCTGAATCTTAGTAAACCCTAAAATCTCACACAGTCTCAATGTTACTGTAAACCGTAATACCTCACACAGTCTCAATGTTACAGTAAACCCTAATATCTCACACAGTCTCAATGTTACACTAAACCCTAATATCTCACATAGTCTGAATGTTAGTAAACCCTAATATCTCACACAGTCTCTATTTTACAGTAAACCCTAATAACTCAAATAGTCTCAAAGTTACAGTAAACCCTAATATCTCACACAGTCTGTATGTTACAGTAAACCCTAATATCTCACACAATCTGAATGTAACAGTAAACCCTAATATCTCACACAGTCTGAAAATTACAGTAAATCCTAATATCTCACACAGTCTGAATGTTACAGTAAACCCTAATATCTCACACAGTCTGAATGTTGCAGTAAACCCTAATATCTCACACAGTCTGAATGTTACAGTAAACCCTAATATCTCACACAGTCTGAAAATTACAGTAAATCCTAATATCTCACACAGTCTGAATGTTACAGTAAACCCTAATATCTCACCCAGTCTGAATGTTGCAGTAAACCCTAATATCTCACACAGTCTGAATGTTACAGTAAACCCTAATATCTCACACAGTCTGAAAATTACAGTAAATCCTAATATCTCACACAGTCTGAATGTTACAGTAAACCCTAATATCTCACACAGTCTGAATGTTGCAGTAAACCCTAATATCTCACACAGTCTGTATGTTACAGTAAACCCTAATATCTCACACAGTCTGAAAATTACAGTAAATCCTAATATCTCACACAGTCTGAATGTTACAGTAAACCCTAATATCTCACACTGTCTCTTAGTTACAGTAAATCCTAATGTCTCACACAGTCTCAATGTTACAGTAAACCCTAATATCTTACTCAGTCTCAATGTTACAGTAAACCCTAATGTCTCATACAGTTTGAATGTTACAGTAAATCCTAATATCTCACACAGTCTGAATGTTACAGTAAACTCTAATATCTCACACAGTCTGAATGTTACAATAAACCCTAATATCTCACACGGTCTCAATTGTACAGTAAACTCTAGTATCTCTCACAGTCTCTATGTTACAGAAAACCCTAATATCTCACACAGTCTGAATGTTACAGTAAACCCTAATATCTCACACAGTCTCAATGTTACAGTAAACCCTAATATCTGACACAGTCTCAATGTTACAGTAAACCCTAATATCCCACACAGTCTGAATGTTACAGTAAACCCTAATATCTCACACAGTCTCAATGTTACAGTAAATCCTAATGTCTCACACAGTCTCAATGTTACAGTAAACCTTAATTTCTCACACAGTCTCAATGTCACAGTAAACCCTAATACCTCACACAGTCTCAATGTTACAGTAAACCCTAATATATCACACAGTCTCAATGTTACAGTAAACCCTAATATCTTACACAGTCTCAATGTTACAGTAAACCCTAATACCTCACACAGTCTCAATGTTACAGTAAACCCTAATACCTCACACAGTTTCAATGTTACAGTAAACCCTAATATCTCACCAGTCTCAATGTTACAGTAAACTCTAATATCTCACACAGTCTGAATGTTACAGTAAACCCTAATATCTCACACAGTATGAATGTTACAGTAAACCCTAATGTCTCACACAGTCTCAATGTTACAGTAAACCCTAATGTCTCACACATTCTGAATGTTACAGTAAACCCTAATATCTCACATAGTCTGAATGTTAGTAAACCCTAATATCTCACACAGTCTCAATGTTACACTAAACCATAATATCTCATACAGTTTGAATGTTACAGTAAACCCTAATATCTCACACAGTCTCTATGTTACAGTAAACCCTAATATCTCAAATAGTCTCAAAGTTACAGTAAACCCTAATATCTCACAAGGTCTGAATGTTACAGTAAACCCTAATATCTCACACAATCTGAATGTAACAGTAAACCCTAATAAATCATACAGTCTCAATGTAACAGTAAACCCTAATATCTCATACAGTCTGAATGTTACAGTAAACCCTAATATCTCACACAGTCTGAATATTACAGTAAACCCTAATATCTCACACAGTCTGAATGTTACAGTAAACCCTAATATCTCACACAGTCTGAATGTTACAGTAAACCCTAATATCTCACACAGTCTCTATGTTACAGTAAACCCTAATATCTCACTCAGTCTCAATCTTACAGTAAACCCTAATGTCTCACACAGTATGAATGTTACAATAAATCCTAATATCTCACACAGTCTGAATGTTACAGTAAACCCTATTATCTCACACAGTCTGAATGTTACAGTAAACCCTAATATCTCACACAGTCTCAATTGTACAGTAAACTCTAGTATCTCTCACAGTCTCTATGTTACAGTAAACCCTAATATCTCACACAGTCTGTATGTTACAGTAAACCCTAATATCTCACACAGTTTGAATGTTACAGTAAACCCTAATATCTCAAACAATCTGAATGTTACAGTAAACCCTAATATCTCACACAGTCTGAATGTTGCAGTAAACCCTAATATCTAACACAGTCTCTATGTTACAGTAAACCCTAATATCTCACACAGTCTGAATGTTACAGTGAACCCTAATATCCCACACAGTGTGAATGTTACAGTAAACCCTAATATCTCACACAGTCTCAATGTTACAGTAAACCCTAATATCTGACACAGTCTCAATGTTACAGTAAACCCTAATACCCCACACAGTCTTAATGTTACAGTAAACCCTAATGTCTCACACAGTGTCAATGTTACAGTAAACCCTAATATCTAACACAGTCTTTATGTTACAGTAAACCCTAATCACTCACACAGGCTCAATGTTACAGTAAACCATAATATCTCACACAGTCTCTATGTTACAGTAAATGCTAATATCTCACACAGTCTCAATGTTACTGTAAACCCTAATATCTCACACAGTCTCTATGTTACAGTAAACACTTATATCTCACACAGTCTCAATGTTACAGTAAACCCTAATATCTCACAGTCTGAATGTTAATAAACCCTAATATCTCACACAGTCTCAATGTTACTGTAAACCGTAATATCCTACACAGTCTCAATGTTACAGTAAACCCTAATATCTCACAGTCTGAATCTTAGTAAACCCTAATATCTCACACAGTCTCAATGTTACTGTAAACCGTAATATCTCACACAGTCTCAATGTTACAGTAAACCCTAATATCTCACACAGTCTCAATGTTACAGTAAACCCTAATATCTCACAGTCTGAATCTTAGTAAACCCTAATATCTCACACAGTCTCAATGTTACTGTAAACCGTAATATCTCACACAGTCTCAATGATACAGTAAACCCTAATATCTCACACAGTCTCAATGTTACAGTAAACCCTAATATCTCACATAATCTGAATGTTAGTAAACCCTAATATCTCACACAGTCTCTATTTTACAGTAAACCCTAATAACTCAAATAGTCTCAAAGTTACAGTAAACCCTAATATCTCACACAGTCTGTATGTTACAGTAAACCCTAATATCTCACACAATCTGAATGTAACAGTAAACTCTAATAAATCTTACAGTCTCAATGTTACAGTAAACCCTAATAGCTCATACAGTTTGAATGTTACAGTAAACCCTAATATCTCACACAGTCTGAAAATTACAGTAAATCCTAATATCTCACACAGTCTGAATGTTACAGTAAACCCTAATATCTCACACAGTCTGAATGTTGCAGTAAACCCTAATATCTCACACAGTCTCTATGTTACAGTAAATCCTAATGTCTCACACAGTCTCAATGTTACAGTAAACCCTAATATCTTACTCAGTCTCAATGTTACCGTAAACCCTAATGTCTCATAGAGTTTGAATGTTAAAGTAAATCCTAATATCTCACACAGTCTGAATGTTACAGTAAACTCTAATATCTCACACAGTCTGAATGTTACAATAAACCCTAATATCTCACACGGTCTCAATTGTACAGTAAACTCTAGTATCTCTCACAGTCTCTATGTTACAGAAAACCCTAATATCTCACACAGTCTGAATGTTACAGTAAACCGTAATATCTCACACAGTCTCAATGTTACAGTAAACCCTAATATTTCACACAGTCTCAATGTTACAGTAAACCCTAATATCCCACACAGTCTGAATGATACAGTAAACCCTAATATCTCACACAGTCTCAATGTTACAGTAAACCCTACTATCTCACACAGTCTCAATGTTACAGTAAACCCTAATTTCTCACACAGTCTCAATGTTACAGTAAACCCTAATACCTCACACAGTCTCAATGTTACAGTAAACCCTAATATATCACACAGTCTCAATGTTACAGTAAACCCTAATATCTGACACAGTCTCAATGTTACAGTAAACCCCAATATCTCCCACAGTCTCAATGTTACAGTAAACCCTAATACCTCACACAGTTTCAATGTTACAGTAAACCCTACTATCTCACCAGTCTCAATGTTATAGTAAACTCTAATATCTCACACAGTCTGAATCTTACAGTAAACCCTAATAACTCACACAGTCTGAATGCTACAGTAAACCCTAATGTCTCACACAGTCTCAATGTTACAGTAAACCCTAATGTCTCACACAGTCTGAATGTTACAGTAAACCCTAATATCTCACATAGTCTGAATGTTAGTAAACCCTAATATCTCACACAGTCTCAATATTACACTAAACCATAATATCTCACACAGTCTGAATGTTACAGTAAACCCTAATATCTCACACAATCTGAATATTACAGTAAATCCTAATATGTCATACAGTCTCAATGTTACAGTAAACCCTAATATCTCATACAGTCTGAATGTTACAGTAAACCCTAATATCTAACACAGTCTGAATATTACAGTAAACCCTAATTTCTCACACAGTCTGAATGTTACAGTAAACCCGAATATCTCACACAGTCTGAATGTTACAGTAAACCCTAATATCTCACACAGTCTCTATGTTACAGTAAATCCTAATGTCTCACACAGTCTCAATGTTACAGTAAACCCTAATATTTCACTCAGTCTCAATGTTACAGTAAACCCTAATGTCTCACACTGTCTGAATGTTACAGTAAACCCTAGTATCTCACACAGTCTAGATGTTACAGTAAACCCTAATATCTCACACAGTCTCAATGTTGCAGTAAACCCTAATGTCTCACACAGTCTCAATGTTACAGGAAACCCTAATATCTCACTCAGTCTCAATGTTACAGTAAACCCTAATGTCTCACACAGTTTGAATGTTACAGTAAATGCTAATATCTCACATAGTCTGAATGTTACAGTAAACCCTATTATCTCACACAGTCTGAATGTTACAATAAACCCTAATATCTCACACGGTCTCAATTGTACAGTAAACTCTAGTATCTCTCACAGTCTCTATGTTACAGTAAACCCTAATATCTCACAGAGTCTGTATGTTACAGTAAACCCTAATATCTCACACAGTTTGAATGTTACAGTAAACCCTAATATCTCAAACAATCTGAATGTTACAGTAAACCCTAATATCTCACCCAGTCTGAATGTTACAGTAAACCCTAATATCTCACACAGTCTCTATGTTACAGTCAACCCTAATATCTCACACAGCCTGAAAGTTACAGTTAACCCTAATATCCCACACAGTGTGAATGTTACAGTAAACCCTAATATCTCACACAGTCTCAATGTTACATTAAACCCTAATATCTCACACAGTCTCAATGTTACAGTAAACCCTAATATCTCACACAGTCTCAATGTTACAGTAAACCCTAATATCCCACAAAGTCTGAATGTTACAGTAAACCCTAATGTTTCACACAGTGTCAATGTTACAGTAAACCCTAATATCTCACACAGTCTTTATGTTACAGTAAACCCTAATCACTCACACAGGCTCAATGTTACAGTAAACCATAATAACTCACACAGTCTCTATGTTACAGTAAATGGAAATATCTCACACAGTCTCAATGTGACTGTAAACCCTAATATCTCACACAGTCTCTATGTTACAGTAAACCCTTATATCTCACACAGGCTCAATGTTACAGTAAACCCTAATATCTCACAGTCTGAATGTTAATAAACCCTAATATTTCACACAGTCTCAATGTTACTGTAAACCGTAATATCTCACACAGTCCCAATGTTACAGTAAACCCTAATATCTCACAGTCTGAATCTTAGTAAACCCTAATATCTCACACAGTCTCAATGTTACTGTAAACCGTAATATCTCACACAGTCTCAATGTTACAGTAAACCCTAATATCTCACACAGTCTCAATGTTACAGTAAACCCTAATATCTCACAGCCTGAATCTTAGTAAACCCTAATATCTCACACAGTCTCAATGTTACTGCAAACCGTAATACCTCACACAGTCTCAATGTTACAGTAAACCCTAATATCTCACACAGTCTCAATGTTACACTAAACCTTAATATCTCACATAGTCTGAATGTTAGTAAACACTAATATCTCACACAGTCTCTATTTTACAGTAAACCCTAATAACTCAAATAGTCTCAAAGTTACAGTAAACCCTAATATCTCACACAGTCTGTATGTTACAGTAAACCCTAATATCTCACACAATCTGAATGTAACAGTAAACCCTAATAAATCTTAAAGTCTCAATGTTACAAAAAACCCTAATAGCTCATACAGTCTGAATGTTACAGTAAACCCTAATATCTCACACAGTCTGAAAATTACAGTAAATCCTAATATCTCACACAGTCTGAATGTTACAGTAAACCCTAATATCTCACACAGTCTGAATGTTGCAGTAAACCCTAATATCTCACACTGTCTCTTAGTTACAGTAAATCCTAATGTCTCACACAGTCTCAATGTTACAGTAAACCCTAATATCTTACTCAGTCTCAATGTTACAGTAAACCCTAATGTCTCATACAGTTTGATGGTTACAGTAAATCCTAATATCTCACACAGTCTGAATGTTACAGTAAACTATAATATCTCACACAGTCTGAATGTTACAATAAACCCTAATATCTCACACGGTCTCAATTGTACAGTAAACTCTAGTATCTCTCACAGTCTCTATGTTACAGAAAACCCTAATATCTCACACAGTCTGAATGTTACAGTAAACCCTAATATCTCACACAGTCTCAATGTTACAGTAAACCCTAATATCTGACACAGTCTCAATGTTACAGTAAACCCTAATATCCCATACAGTCTGAATGTTACAGTAAACCCTAATATCTCACACAGTCTCAATGTCACAGTAAACCCTAATATCTCACACAGTCTCAATGTTACAGTAAACCCTAATTTCTCACACAGTCTCAATTTTACAGTAAACCCTAATACCTCACACAGTCTCAATGTTACAGTAAACCCTAATACCTCACACACTTTCAATGTTACAGTAAACCCTAATATCTCACCAGTCTCAATGTTACAGTAAACTCTAATATCTCACACAGTCTCAATGTTACAGTAAACTCTAATATCTCACACAGTCTCAATGTTACAGTAAACTCTAATATCTCACCAGTCTCAATGTTACAGTAAACTCTAATATCTCACCAGTCTCAATGTTACAGTAAACCCTAATGTCTCACACAGTCTCAATGTTTCAGTAAACCCTAATGTCTCACACAGTCTGAATGTTACAGTAAACCCTAATATCCCACATAGTCTGAATGTTAGTAAACCCTAATATCTCACACAGTGTCAATGTTACACTAAACCATAATATCTCATACAGTTGAATGTTACAGTAAACCCTAATATCTCACACAGTCTCTATGTTACAGTAAACCCTAATATCTCAAATAGTCTCAAAGTTACAGTAAACCCTAATATCTCACACAGTCTGAATGTTACAGTAAACCCTAATATCTCACACAATCTGAATGTAACAGTAAACCCTAATAAATCATATAGTCTCAATGTTACAGTAAACCCTAATATCTCATACAGTCTGAATGTTACAGTAAACCCTAATATCTCACACAGTCTGAATATTACAGTAAACCCTAATATCTCACACAGTCTGAATGTTACAGTAAACCCTAATATCTCACACAGTCTCTATGTTACAGTAAATCCTAATGTCTCACACAGTCTCAATGTTACAGTAAACCCTAATATCTCACTCAGTCTCAATCTTACAGTAAACCCTAATGTCTCACACAGTTTGAATGTTACAGTAAATCCTAATATCTCACACAGTCTGAATGTTACAGTAAACCCTCTTATCTCACACAGTCTGAATGTTACAATAAACCCTAATATCTCACACGGTCTCAATTGTACAGTAAACTCTAGTATCTCTCACAGTCTCTATGTTACAGTAAACCCTAATATCTCACACAGTCTGTATGTTACAGTAAACCCTAATATCTCACACAGTTTGAATGTTACAGTAAACCCTAATATCTCAAACAATCTGAATGTTACAGTAAACCCTAATATCTCACCCAGTCTGAATGTTGCAGTAAACCCTAATATCTCACACAGTCTCTATGTTACAGTAAACCCTTATATCTCACACAGTCTCAATGTTACAGTAAACCCTAATATCTCACAGTCTGAATGTTAATAAACCCTAATATCTCACACAGTCTCAATGTTACTGTAAACCGTAATATCTCACACAGTCTCAATGTTACAGTAAACCCTAATATCTCACAGTCTGAATCTTAGTAAACCCTAATATCTTACACATTCTCAATGTTACTGTAAACCGTAATATCTCACACAGTCTCAATGTTACAGTAAACCCTCATATCTCACACAGTCTCAATGTTACAGTAAACCCTAATATCACACATTCTCAATCCTAGTAAACCCTAATATCTCACACAGTCTCAATGTTACAGTAAACCCTAATATCTCACATAGTCGGAATGTCAGTAAACCCTAATATCTCACACAGTCTCTATTTTACAGTAAACCCTAATAACTCAAATAGTCTCAAAGTTACAGTAAACCCTAATATCTCATACAGTCTGTATGTTACAGTAAACCCTAATATCTCACACAATCTGAATGTAACAGTAAACCCTAATAAATCTTACAGTCTTAATGTTACAGTAAACCCTAATAGCTCATACAGTCTGAATGTTACAGTAAACCCTAATATCTCACACAGTCTGAAAATTACAGTAAATCCTAATATCTCACACAGTCTGAATGTTACAGTAAACCCTAATATCTCACACAGTCTGAATGTTGCAGTAAACCCTAATATCTCACACAGTCTCAATTTTACAGTAAACACTAGTATCTCACACAGTCTAGATGTTACAGTAAACCCTAATATCTCACACAGTCTCAATGTTACAGCAAACACGATTATCTCACACAGTCTCAATGTTACAGTAAACCCTAATGTCTCACACAGTCTTAATGTTACAGTAAACCCTAATATCTCACACAGTCTCTATGTTACAGTAAACCCTAATATCTCACATAGTCTGGATGTTAGTAAATCCTAATATCTCACACAGTCTCAATGTTACAGTAAACCCTAATATCTCACACAGTTTGAATGTTACAGTAAACCCTAATATCTCACACAGTCTCTATGTTGCAGTAAACCCTAATATCTCACACATTCTGAATGTTACAGTAAACCCTAATATATCACACAGTCTCAATGTTACAGTAAAGCCTAATGTGTCACACAGTCTCAATGTTACAGTAAACCCTAATATCTCACACATTCTCTATATTACAGTAAACCCTAATGTGTCACACAGTCTCAATGTTACAGTAATTCCTAATGTCTCACACAGTCTCAATGTTACAGTAAATACTAATATCTCACTCAGTCTTAATGTTACAGTAAACCCTAATGTCTCACACAGTCTTAATGTTACAGTAAACCCTAATATCTCACACAGTCTGAATGTTACAGTAAACCCTAATATCTCACACAGTCTATATGGTACAGTAAACCCTAATATCTCACACAGTCTCAATGTTACAGTAAACTCTAGTATCTCTCACAGTCTCTATGTTACAGTAAACCCTAATACCTCACCAGTCTCAATGTTACAGTAAACTCTAATATCTCACACAGTCTGAATGTTACAGTAAACCCTAATATCTCACACAGTCTGAATGTTACAGTAAACCCTAATGTCTCTCACAGTCTCAATGTTACAGTAAACCCTAATGTCTCACACAGTCTCAATGTTACAGTAAACCCTAATATCTCACAGCCTGAATCTTAGTAAACCCTAATATCTCACACAGTCTCAATGTTACTGTAAACCGTAATACCTCACACAGTCTCAATGTTACAGTAAACCCTAATATCTCACACAGTCTCAATGTTACACTAAACCTTAATATCTCACATAGTCTGAATGTTAGTAAACACTAATATCTCACACAGTCTCTATTTTACAGTAAACCCTAATAACTCAAATAGTCTCAAAGTTACAGTAAACCCTAATATCTCACACAGTCTGTATGTTACAGTAAACCCTAATATCTCACACAATCTGAATGTAACAGTAAACCCTAATAAATCTTAAAGTCTCAATGTTACAAAAAACCCTAATAGCTCATACAGTCTGAATGTTACAGTAAACCCTAATATCTCACACAGTCTGAAAATTACAGTAAATCCTAATATCTCACACAGTCTGAATGTTACAGTAAACCCTAATATCTCACACAGTCTGAATGTTGCAGTAAACCCTAATATCTCACACTGTCTCTTAGTTACAGTAAATCCTAATGTCTCACACAGTCTCAATGTTACAGTAAACCCTAATATCTTACTCAGTCTCAATGTTACAGTAAACCCTAATGTCTCATACAGTTTGATGGTTACAGTAAATCCTAATATCTCACACAGTCTGAATGTTACAGTAAACTCTAATATCTCACACAGTCTGAATGTTACAATAAACCCTAATATCTCACACGGTCTCAATTGTACAGTAAACTCTAGTATCTCTCACAGTCTCTATGTTACAGAAAACCCTAATATCTCACACAGTCTGAATGTTACAGTAAACCCTAATATCTCACACAGTCTCAATGTTACAGTAAACCCTAATATCTGACACAGTCTCAATGTTACAGTAAACCCTAATATCCCATACAGTCTGAATGTTACAGTAAACCCTAATATCTCACACAGTCTCAATGTCACAGTAAACCCTAATATCTCACACAGTCTCAATGTTACAGTAAACCCTAATTTCTCACACAGTCTCAATTTTACAGTAAACCCTAATACCTCACACAGTCTCAATGTTACAGTAAACCCTAATATATCACACAGTCTCAATGTTACAGTAAACCCTAATATCTGACACAGTCTCAATGTTACAGTAAACCCTAATATCTCACACAGTCTCAATGTTACAGTAAACCCTAATACCTCACACACTTTCAATGTTACAGTAAACCCTAATATCTCACCAGTCTCAATGTTACAGTAAACTCTAATATCTCACACAGTCTCAATGTTACAGTAAACTCTAATATCTCACACAGTCTCAATGTTACAGTAAACTCTAATATCTCACCAGTCTCAATGTTACAGTAAACTCTAATATCTCACCAGTCTCAATGTTACAGTAAACCCTAATGTCTCACACAGTCTCAATGTTTCAGTAAACCCTAATGTCTCACACAGTCTGAATGTTACAGTAAACCCTAATATCCCACATAGTCTGAATGTTAGTAAACCCTAATATCTCACACAGTGTCAATGTTACACTAAACCATAATATCTCATACAGTTGAATGTTACAGTAAACCCTAATATCTCACACAGTCTCTATGTTACAGTAAACCCTAATATCTCAAATAGTCTCAAAGTTACAGTAAACCCTAATATCTCACACAGTCTGAATGTTACAGTAAACCCTAATATCTCACACAATCTGAATGTAACAGTAAACCCTAATAAATCATATAGTCTCAATGTTACAGTAAACCCTAATATCTCATACAGTCTGAATGTTACAGTAAACCCTAATATCTCACACAGTCTGAATATTACAGTAAACCCTAATATCTCACACAGTCTGAATGTTACAGTAAACCCTAATATCTCACACAGTCTCTATGTTACAGTAAATCCTAATGTCTCACACAGTCTCAATGTTACAGTAAACCCTAATATCTCACTCAGTCTCAATCTTACAGTAAACCCTAATGTCTCACACAGTTTGAATGTTACAGTAAATCCTAATATCTCACACAGTCTGAATGTTACAGTAAACCCTCTTATCTCACACAGTCTGAATGTTACAATAAACCCTAATATCTCACACGGTCTCAATTGTACAGTAAACTCTAGTATCTCTCACAGTCTCTATGTTACAGTAAACCCTAATATCTCACACAGTCTGTATGTTACAGTAAACCCTAATATCTCACACAGTTTGAATGTTACAGTAAACCCTAATATCTCAAACAATCTGAATGTTACAGTAAACCCTAATATCTCACCCAGTCTGAATGTTGCAGTAAACCCTAATATCTCACACAGTCTCTATGTTACAGTAAACCCTTATATCTCACACAGTCTCAATGTTACAGTAAACCCTAATATCTCACAGTCTGAATGTTAATAAACCCTAATATCTCACACAGTCTCAATGTTACTGTAAACCGTAATATCTCACACAGTCTCAATGTTACAGTAAACCCAAATATCTCACAGTCTGAATCTTAGTAAACCCTAATATCTTACACATTCTCAATGTTACTGTAAACCGTAATATCTCACACAGTCTCAATGTTACAGTAAACCCTCATATCTCACACAGTCTCAATGTTACAGTAAACCCTAATATCACACATTCTCAATCCTAGTAAACCCTAATATCTCACACAGTCTCAATGTTACAGTAAACCCTAATATCTCACATAGTCTGAATGTCAGTAAACCCTAATATCTCACACAGTCTCTATTTTACAGTAAACCCTAATAACTCAAATAGTCTCAAAGTTACAGTAAACCCTAATATCTCATACAGTCTGTATGTTACAGTAAACCCTAATATCTCACACAATCTGAATGTAACAGTAAACCCTAATAAATCTTACAGTCTTAATGTTACAGTAAACCCTAATAGCTCATACAGTCTGAATGTTACAGTAAACCCTAATATCTCACACAGTCTGAAAATTACAGTAAATCCTAATATCTCACACAGTCTGAATGTTACAGTAAACCCTAATATCTCACACAGTCTGAATGTTGCAGTAAACCCTAATATCTCACACAGTCTCAATTTTACAGTAAACACTAGTATCTCACACAGTCTAGATGTTACAGTAAACCCTAATATCTCACACAGTCTCAATGTTACAGCAAACACGATTATCTCACACAGTCTCAATGTTACAGTAAACCCTAATGTCTCACACAGTCTTAATGTTACAGTAAACCCTAATATCTCACACAGTCTCTATGTTACAGTAAACCCTAATATCTCACATAGTCTGGATGTTAGTAAATCCTAATATCTCACACAGTCTCAATGTTACAGTAAACCCTAATATCTCACACAGTTTGAATGTTACAGTAAACCCTAATATCTCACACAGTCTCTATGTTGCAGTAAACCCTAATATCTCACACATTCTGAATGTTACAGTAAACCCTAATATATCACACAGTCTCAATGTTACAGTAAAGCCTAATGTGTCACACAGTCTCAATGTTACAGTAAACCCTAATATCTCACACATTCTCTATATTACAGTAAACCCTAATGTGTCACACAGTCTCAATGTTACAGTAATTCCTAATGTCTCACACAGTCTCAATGTTACAGTAAATACTAATATCTCACTCAGTCTTAATGTTACAGTAAACCCTAATGTCTCACACAGTCTTAATGTTACAGTAAACCCTAATATCTCACACAGTCTGAATGTTACAGTAAACCCTAATATCTCACACAGTCTATATGGTACAGTAAACCCTAATATCTCACACAGTCTCAATGTTACAGTAAACTCTAGTATCTCTCACAGTCTCTATGTTACAGTAAACCCTAATACCTCACCAGTCTCAATGTTACAGTAAACTCTAATATCTCACACAGTCTGAATGTTACAGTAAACCCTAATATCTCACACAGTCTGAATGTTACAGTAAACCCTAATGTCTCTCACAGTCTCAATGTTACAGTAAACCCTAATGTCTCACACAGTCTGAATGTTACAGTAAACCCTAATATCTCACATAGTCTGAATGTTAGTAAACCCTAATATCTCACACAGTCTCAATGTTACACAAACCATAATATCTCATACAGTTTGAATGTTACAGTAAACCCTAATATCTCACACAGTCTCTATGTTACAGTAAACCCTAATATCTCACATAGTCTCAAAGTTACAGTAAACCCTAATATCTCACACAGTCTCAATGTTACAGTAAACTCTAGTATCTCTCACAGTCTCTATGTTACAGTAAACCCTAATACCTCACACAGTCTCTATGTTACAGTAAACCCTAATATCTCATACAGTCTCTATGTTACAGTAAACCCTAATGTCTCACACAGTCTCAATGTTACAGTAAACCCTAATATCTCACACAGTCTTTATGTTACAGTAAACCCTTATCACCCACACAGGCTCAATGTTACAGTAAACCCTAATATCTCGCACAGTCTCAAAGTTACAGTAAACCCTAATATCTCACACAGTCTGAATGTTACAGTAAACCCTAATATCTCACACAGTCTGAATGTTACAGTAAACCCTAATATCTCACACAGTCTGAATGTTACAGTAAACCCTAATATCTCACACAGTCTCTATGTTACAGTAAATCCTAATGTCTCACACAGTCTCAATGTTACAGTAAACCCTAATATCTCACTCAGTCTCAATCTTACAGTAAACCCTAATGTCTCACACAGTTTGAATGTTACAGTAAATCCTAATATCTCACACAGTCTGAATGTTACAGTAAACCCTATTATCTCACACAGTCTGAATGTTACAATAAACCCTAATATCTCACACGGTCTCAATTGTACAGTAAACTCTAGTATCTCTCACAGTCTCTATGTTACAGTAAACCCTAATATCTCACACAGGCTGTATGTTACAGTAAACCCTAATATCTCACACAGTTTGAATGTTACAGTAAACCCTAATATCTCAAACAATCTGAATGTTACAGTAAACCCTAATGTCTCACACAGTCTGAATGTTGCAGTAAACCCTAATATCTCACACAGTCTCTATGTTACAGTAAACCCTAATATCTCAAACAGTCTGAATGTTACAGTGAACCCTAATATCCCACACAGTGTGAATGTTACAGTAAACCCTAATATCTCACACAGTCTCAATGTTACAGTAAACCCTAATATCTCACACAGTCTCAATGTTACAGTAAACCCTAATATCTCACAGTCTGAATCTTAGTAAACCCTAATATCTCACACAGTCTCAATTTTACTGTAAACCGTAATATCTCACACAGTCTCAATGTTACAGTAAACCCTATTATCTCACACAGTCTCAATGTTACAGTAAACCCTAATATCTCACATAGTCTGAATGTTAGTAAACCCTAAAATCTCACACAGTCTCTATTTTACAGTAAACCCTAATAACTCAAATAGTCTCAAAGTTACAGTAAACCCTAATATCTCACACAGTCTGTATTTTACAGTAAACTCTAATATCTCACACAATCTGAATGTAACAGTAAACCCTAATAAATCTTACAGTCTCAATGTTACAGTAAACCCTAATAGCTCATACAGTCGGAATGTTACAGTAAACCCTAATATCTCACACAGTCTGAAAATTAGAGTAAACTCTAATATCTCACACAGTCTGAATGTTACAGTAAACCCTAATATCTCACACAGTCTGAATGTTGCAGTAAACCCTAATATCTCACACAGTCTCAATTTTACAGTAAACCCTAGTATCTCACACAGTCTAGATGTTACAGTAAACCCTAATATCTCACACAGTCTCAATGTTACAGCAAACCCGATTATCTCACACAGTCTCAATGTTACAGTAAACCCTAATGTCTCACACAGTCTTAATGTTACAGTAAACCCTAATATCTCACACAGTCTCTATGTTACAGTAAACCCTAATATCTCACATAGTCTGGATGTTAGTAAATCCTAATATCTCACACAGTCTCAATGTTACAGTAAACCCTAATATCTCACACAGTTTGAATGTTACAGTAAACCCTAATATCTCACACAGTCTCTATGTTACAGTAAACCCTAATATCTCACACATTCTGAATGTTACAGTAAACCCTAATATATCACATAGTCTCAATGTTACAGTAAAGCCTAATGTGTCACACAGTCTCAATGTTACAGTAAACCCTAATATCTCACACATTCTCTATATTACAGTAAACCCTAATGTGTCACACAGTCTCAATGTTACAGTAATTCCTAAT
The DNA here is from genome assembly GCA_030762935.1 of Hymenopus coronatus. Classification (NCBI taxonomy): domain Eukaryota; kingdom Metazoa; phylum Arthropoda; class Insecta; order Mantodea; family Hymenopodidae; genus Hymenopus; species Hymenopus coronatus. Next base: position 3,159,684 of record CM060900.1, on the reverse strand, counting down.
GTCTCACACAGTCTCAATGTTACAGCAAATACTAATATCTCACTCAGTCTTAATGTTACAGTAAACCCTAATGTCTCACACAGTCTTTATGTTACAGTAAACCCTAATATCTCACACAGTCTGAATGTTACAGTAAACCCTAATATCTCACACAGTCTGAATGGTACAGTAAACCCTAATATCTCACACAGTATCAATGTTACAGTAAACTCTAGTATCTCTCACAGTCTCTATGTTACAGTAAACCCTAATATCTCACCAGTCTCAATGTTACAGTAAACTCTAATATCTCACACAGTCTGAATGTTACAGTAAATCCTAATATCTCACACAGTCTGAATGTTACAGTAAACCCTAATGTCTCTCACAGTCTCTATGTTACAGTAAACCCTAATGTCTCACACAGTCTCAATGTTACAGTAAACCCTAATATCTCACACAGTCGTTATGTTACAGTAAACCCTTATCACTCACACAGGCTCAATGTTACACAAACCATAATATCTCATACAGTTTGAATGTTACAGTAAACCCTAATATCTCACACAGTCTCTATGTTACAGTAAACCCTAATATCTCACATAGTCTCAAAGTTACAGTAAACCCTAATATCTCACACAGTCTCAATGTTACAGTAAACTCTAGTATCTCTCACAGTCTCTATGTTACAGTAAACCCTAATACCTCACACAGTCTCTATGTTACAGTAAACCCTAATATCTCACACAGTCTCTATGTTACAGTAAACCCTAATGTCTCACACAGTCTCAATGTTACAGTAAACCCTAATATCTCACACAGTCTTTATGTTACAGTAAACCCTTATCACTCACACAGGCTCAATGTTACAGTAAACCCTAATATCTCGCACAGTCTCAAAGTTGCAGTAAACCCTAATATCTCACACAGTCTGAATGTTACAGTAAACCCTAATATCTCACACAGTCTGAATGTTACAGTAAACCCTAATATCTCACACGGTCTGAATGTTACAGTAAACCCTAATATCTCACACAGTCTGAATGTTACAGTAAACCCTAATATCTCACACGGTCTGAATGTTACAGTAAACCCTAATATCTCACACAGTCTGAATGTTACAGTAAACCCTAATATCTCACACAGTCTCTATGTTACAGTAAATCCTAATGTCTCACACAGTCTCAATGTTACAGTAAACCCTAATATCTCACTCAGTCTCAATCTTACAGTAAACCCTAATGTCTCACACAGTTTGAATGTTACAGTAAATCCTAATATCTCACACAGTCTGAATGTTACAATAAACCCTAATATCTCACACAGTTTGAATGTTACAGTAAACCCTAATATCTCACACAGTCTGAATGTTACAATAAACCCTATTATCTCACACAGTTTGAATGTTACAGTAAACCCTAATATCTCACTCAGTCTCAATCTTACAGTAAACCCTAATGTCTCACACAGTCTGTATGTTACAGTAAACCCTAATATCTCACACAGTTTGAATGTTACAGTAAAACCTAATATCTCAAACAATCTGAATGTTACAGTAAACCCTAATGTCTCACACAGTCTGAATGTTGCAGTAAACCCTAATATCTCACACAGTCTCTATGTTACAGTAAACCCTAATATCTCAAACAGTCTGAATGTTACAGTGAACCCTAATATCCCACACAGTGTGAATGTTACAGTAAACCCTAATATCTCACACAGTCTCAATGTTACAGTAAACCCTAATATCTCACACAGTCTCAATGTTACAGTAAACCCTAATATCCCACACAGTCTGAATGTTACAGTAAACCCTAATGTCTCACACAGTGTCAATGTTACAGTAAACCCTAATATCTCACACAGTCTTTATGTTACAGTAAACCCTAATCACTCACACAGGCTCAATGTTAACGTAAACCATAATATCTCACACAGTCTCTATGTTACAGTAAATGCTAATATCTCACACAGTCTCAATGTTACTGTAAACCCTAATATCTCACACAGTCTCTATGTTACAGTAAACCCTTATATCTCACACAGTCTCAATGTTACAGTAAACCCTAATATCTCGCACAGTCTCAAAGTTACAGTAAATCCTAATATCTCACACAGTCTGAATATTACAGTAAACCCTAATATCTCACACAGTCTGAATGTTACAGTAAACCCTAATATCTCACACAGTCTGAATGTTACAGTAAACCCTAATATCTCACACAGTCTGAATGTTACAGTAAACCCTAATATTTCACACAGTCTCTATGTTACAGTAAATCCTAATGTCTCACACAGTCTCAGTGTTACAGTAAACCCTAATATCTCACTCAGTCTCAATCTTACAGTAAACCCTAATGTCTCACACAGTTTGAATGTTACAGTAAATCCTAATATCTCCCACAGTCTGAATGTTACAGTAAACTCTATTATCTCACACAGTCTGAATGTTACAATAAACCCTAATATCTCACACGGTCTCAATTGTACAGTAAACTCTAGTATCTCTCACAGTCTCTATGTTACAGTAAACCCTAATATCTCACACAGTCTGTATGTTACAGTAAACCCTAATAACTCACACAGTTTGAATGTTACAGTAAACCCTAATATCTCAGACAATCTGAATGTTACAGTAAACCCTAATATCTCACCCAGTCTGAATGTTGCAGTAAACCCTAATATCTCACACAGTCTCTATGTTACAGTAAACCCTAATATCTCAAACAGTCTGAATGTTACAGTGAACCCTAATATCCCACACAGTGTGAATGTTACAGTAAACCCTAATATCTCACACAGTCTCAATGTTACAGTAAACCCTAATATCTCACACAGTCTCAATGTTACAGTAAACCCTAATATCCCACACAGTCTGAATGTTACAGTAAACCCTAATGTCTCACACAGTGTCAATGTTACAGTAAACCCTAATATCTCACACAGTCTTTATGTTACAGTAAACCCTAATCACTCACACAGGCTCAATGTTAACGTAAACCATAATATCTCACACAGTCTCTATGTTACAGTAAATGTTAATATCTCACACAGTCTCAATGTTACTGTAAACCCTAATATCTCACACAGTCTCTATGTTACAGTAAACCCTTATATCTCACACAGTCTCAATGTTACAGTAAACCATAATATCTCACAGTCTGAATGTTAATAAACCCTAATATCTCACACAGTCTCAATGTTACTGTAAACCGTAATATCTCACACAGTCTCAATGTTATAGTAAACCCTAATATCTCACAGTCTGAATCTTAGTAAACCCTAATATCTTACACAGTCTCAATGTTACTGTAAACCGTAATATCTCACACAGTCTCAATGTTACAGTAAACCCTCATATCTCACACAGTCTCAATGTTACAGTAAACCCTAATATCTCACAGTCTGAATCTTAGTAAACCCTAATATCTCACACAGTCTCAATTTTACTGTAAACCGTAATACCTCACACAGTCTCAATGTTACAGTAAACCCTAATATATCACACAGTCTCAATGTTACAGTAAACCCTAATATCTGACACAGTCTCAATGTTACAGTAAACCCTAATATCTCACACAGTCTCAATGTTACAGTAAACCCTAATACCTCACACAGTTTCAATGTTACAGTAAACCCTAATATCTCACCAGTCTCAATGTTACAGTAAACTCTAATATCTCACACAGTCTGAATGTTACAGTAAACCCTAATATCTCACACAATCTGAATGTTACAGTAAACCCTAATGTCTCACACAGTCTCAATGTTTCAGTAAACCCTAATGTCTCACACAGTCTGAATGTTACAGTAAACCCTAATATCTCACATAGTCTGAATGTTAGTAAACCCTAATATCTCACACAGTGTCAATGTTACACTAAACCATAATATCTCATACAGTTGAATGTTACAGTAAACCCTAATATTTCAAACAATCTGAATGTTACAGTAAACCCTAATGTCTCACACAGTCTGAATGTTGCAGTAAACCCTAATATCTCACACAGTCTCTATGTTACAGTAAACCCTAATATCTCAAACAGTCTGAATGTTACAGTGAACCCTAATATCCCACACAGTGTGAATGTTACAGTAAACCCTAATATCTCACACAGTCTCAATGTTACAGTAAACCCTAATATCTCACACAGTCTCAATGTTACAGTAAACCCTAATATCTCACAGTCTGAATCTTAGTAAACCCTAATATCTCACACAGTCTCAATTTTACTGTAAACCGTAATATCTCACACAGTCTCAATGTTACAGTAAACCCTATTATCTCACACAGTCTCAATGTTACAGTAAACCCTAATATCTCACATAGTCTGAATGTTAGTAAACCCTAATATCTCACACAGTCTCTATTTTACAGTAAACCCTAATAACTCAAATAGTCTCAAAGTTACAGTAAACCCTAATATCTCACACAGTCTGTATGTTACAGTAAACTCTAATATCTCACACAATCTGAATGTAACAGTAAACCCTAATAAATCTTACAGTCTCAATGTTACAGTAAACCCTAATAGCTCATACAGTCGGAATGTTACAGTAAACCCTAATATCTCACACAGTCTGAAAATTAGAGTAAACTCTAATATCTCACACAGTCTGAATGTTACAGTAAACCCTAATATCTCACACAGTCTGAATGTTGCAGTAAACCCTAATATCTCACACAGTCTCAATTTTACAGTAAACCCTAGTATCTCACACAGTCTAGATGTTACAGTAAACCCTAATATCTCACACAGTCTCAATGTTACAGCAAACCCGATTATCTCACACAGTCTCAATGTTACAGTAAACCCTAATGTCTCACACAGTCTTAATGTTACAGTAAACCCTAATATCTCACACAGTCTCTATGTTACAGTAAACCCTAATATCTCACATAGTCTGGATGTTAGTAAATCCTAATATCTCACACAGTCTCAATGTTACAGTAAACCCTAATATCTCACACAGTTTGAATGTTACAGTAAACCCTAATATCTCACACAGTCTCTATGTTACAGTAAACCCTAATATCTCACACATTCTGAATGTTACAGTAAACCCTAATATATCACATAGTCTCAATGTTACAGTAAAGCCTAATGTGTCACACAGTCTCAATGTTACAGTAAACCCTAATATCTCACACATTCTCTATATTACAGTAAACCCTAATGTGTCACACAGTCTCAATGTTACAGTAATTCCTAATGTCTCACACAGTCTCAATGTTACAGCAAATACTAATATCTCACTCAGTCTTAATGTTACAGTAAACCCTAATGTCTCACACAGTCTTTATGTTACAGTAAACCCTAATATCTCACACAGTCTGAATGTTACAGTAAACCCTAATATCTCACACAGTCTGAATGGTACAGTAAACCCTAATATCTCACACAGTATCAATGTTACAGTAAACTCTAGTATCTCTCACAGTCTCTATGTTACAGTAAACCCTAATATCTCACCAGTCTCAATGTTACAGTAAACTCTAATATCTCACACAGTCTGAATGTTACAGTAAATCCTAATATCTCACACAGTCTGAATGTTACAGTAAACCCTAATGTCTCTCACAGTCTCTATGTTACAGTAAACCCTAATGTCTCACACAGTCTCAATGTTACAGTAAACCCTAATATCTCACACAGTCGTTATGTTACAGTAAACCCTTATCACTCACACAGGCTCAATGTTACACAAACCATAATATCTCATACAGTTTGAATGTTACAGTAAACCCTAATATCTCACACAGTCTCTATGTTACAGTAAACCCTAATATCTCACATAGTCTCAAAGTTACAGTAAACCCTAATATCTCACACAGTCTCAATGTTACAGTAAACTCTAGTATCTCTCACAGTCTCTATGTTACAGTAAACCCTAATACCTCACACAGTCTCTATGTTACAGTAAACCCTAATATCTCACACAGTCTCTATGTTACAGTAAACCCTAATGTCTCACACAGTCTCAATGTTACAGTAAACCCTAATATCTCACACAGTCTTTATGTTACAGTAAACCCTTATCACTCACACAGGCTCAATGTTACAGTAAACCATAATATCTCGCACAGTCTCAAAGTTGCAGTAAACCCTAATATCTCACACAGTCTGAATGTTACAGTAAACCCTAATATCTCACACAGTCTGAATGTTACAGTAAACCCTAATATCTCACACGGTCTGAATGTTACAGTAAACCCTAATATCTCACACAGTCTGAATGTTACAGTAAACCCTAATATCTCACACAGTCTCTATGTTACAGTAAATCCTAATGTCTCACACAGTCTCAATGTTACAGTAAACCCTAATATCTCACTCAGTCTCAATCTTACAGTAAACCCTAATGTCTCACACAGTTTGAATGTTACAGTAAATCCTAATATCTCACACAGTCTGAATGTTACAATAAACCCTAATATCTCACACAGTTTGAATGTTACAGTAAACCCTAATATCTCACACAGTCTGAATGTTACAATAAACCCTATTATCTCACACAGTTTGAATGTTACAGTAAACCCTAATATCTCACTCAGTCTCAATCTTACAGTAAACCCTAATGTCTCACACAGTCTGTATGTTACAGTAAACCCTAATATCTCACACAGTTTGAATGTTACAGTAAAACCTAATATCTCAAACAATCTGAATGTTACAGTAAACCCTAATGTCTCACACAGTCTGAATGTTGCAGTAAACCCTAATATCTCACACAGTCTCTATGTTACAGTAAACCCTAATATCTCAAACAGTCTGAATGTTACAGTGAACCCTAATATCCCACACAGTGTGAATGTTACAGTAAACCCTAATATCTCACACAGTCTCAATGTTACAGTAAACCCTAATATCTCACACAGTCTCAATGTTACAGTAAACCCTAATATCCCACACAGTCTGAATGTTACAGTAAACCCTAATGTCTCACACAGTGTCAATGTTACAGTAAACCCTAATATCTCACACAGTCTTTATGTTACAGTAAACCCTAATCACTCACACAGGCTCAATGTTAACGTAAACCATAATATCTCACACAGTCTCTATGTTACAGTAAATGCTAATATCTCACACAGTCTCAATGTTACTGTAAACCCTAATATCTCACACAGTCTCTATGTTACAGTAAACCCTTATATCTCACACAGTCTCAATGTTACAGTAAACCCTAATATCTCGCACAGTCTCAAAGTTACAGTAAATCCTAATATCTCACACAGTCTGAATATTACAGTAAACCCTAATATCTCACACAGTCTGAATGTTACAGTAAACCCTAATATCTCACACAGTCTGAATGTTACAGTAAACCCTAATATCTCACACAGTCTGAATGTTACAGTAAACCCTAATATTTCACACAGTCTCTATGTTACAGTAAATCCTAATGTCTCACACAGTCTCAGTGTTACAGTAAACCCTAATATCTCACTCAGTCTCAATCTTACAGTAAACCCTAATGTCTCACACAGTTTGAATGTTACAGTAAATCCTAATATCTCCCACAGTCTGAATGTTACAGTAAACTCTATTATCTCACACAGTCTGAATGTTACAATAAACCCTAATATCTCACACGGTCTCAATTGTACAGTAAACTCTAGTATCTCTCACAGTCTCTATGTTACAGTAAACCCTAATATCTCACACAGTCTGTATGTTACAGTAAACCCTAATAACTCACACAGTTTGAATGTTACAGTAAACCCTAATATCTCAGACAATCTGAATGTTACAGTAAACCCTAATATCTCACCCAGTCTGAATGTTGCAGTAAACCCTAATATCTCACACAGTCTCTATGTTACAGTAAACCCTAATATCTCAAACAGTCTGAATGTTACAGTGAACCCTAATATCCCACACAGTGTGAATGTTACAGTAAACCCTAATATCTCACACAGTCTCAATGTTACAGTAAACCCTAATATCTCACACAGTCTCAATGTTACAGTAAACCCTAATATCCCACACAGTCTGAATGTTACAGTAAACCCTAATGTCTCACACAGTGTCAATGTTACAGTAAACCCTAATATCTCACACAGTCTTTATGTTACAGTAAACCCTAATCACTCACACAGGCTCAATGTTAACGTAAACCATAATATCTCACACAGTCTCTATGTTACAGTAAATGCTAATATCTCACACAGTCTCAATGTTACTGTAAACCCTAATATCTCACACAGTCTCTATGTTACAGTAAACCCTTATATCTCACACAGTCTCAATGTTACAGTAAACCATAATATCTCACAGTCTGAATGTTAATAAACCCTAATATCTCACACAGTCTCAATGTTACTGTAAACCGTAATATCTCACACAGTCTCAATGTTATAGTAAACCCTAATATCTCACAGTCTGAATCTTAGTAAACCCTAATATCTTACACAGTCTCAATGTTACTGTAAACCGTAATATCTCACACAGTCTCAATGTTACAGTAAACCCTCATATCTCACACAGTCTCAATGTTACAGTAAAGCCTAATATCTCACAGTCTGAATCCTAGTAAACCCTAATATCTCACACAGTCTCAATTTTACTGTAAACCGTAATACCTCACACAGTCTCAATGTTACAGTAAACCCTAATATATCACACAGTCTCAATGTTACAGTAAACCCTAATATCTGACACAGTCTCAATGTTACAGTAAACCCTAATATCTCACACAGTCTCAATGTTACAGTAAACCCTAATACCTCACACAGTTTCAATGTTACAGTAAACCCTAATATCTCACCAGTCTCAATGTTACAGTAAACCCTAATATATCACACAGTCTCAATGTTACAGTAAACCCTAATATCTGACACAGTCTCAATGTTACAGTAAACCCTAATATCTCACACAGTCTCAATGTTACAGTAAACCCTAATACCTCACACAGTTTCAATGTTACAGTAAACCCTAATATCTCACCAGTCTCAATGTTACAGTAAACTCTAATATCTCACACAGTCTGAATGTTACAGTAAACCCTAATATCTCACACAGTCTGAATGTTACAGTAAACCCTAATGTCTCACACAGTCTCAATGTTTCAGTAAACCCTAATGTCTCACACAGTCTGAATGTTACAGTAAACCCTAATATCTCACATAGTCTGAATGTTAGTAAACCCTAATATCTCACACAGTGTCAGTGTTACACTAAACCATAATATCTCATACAGTTGAATGTTACAGTAAACCCTAATATCTCAAACAATCTGAATGTTACAGTAAACCCTAATGTCTCACACAGTCTGAATGTTGCAGTAAACCCTAATATCTCACACAGTCTCTATGCTACAGTAAACCCTAATATCTCAAACAGTCTGAATGTTACAGTGAACCCTAATATCCCACACAGTGTGAATGTTACAGTAAACCCTAATATCTCACACAGTCTCAATGTTACAGTAAACCCTAATATCTCACACAGTCTCAATGTTACAGTAAACCCTAATATCTCACAGTCTGAATCTTAGTAAACCCTAATATCTCACACAGTCTCAATTTTACTGTAAACCGTAATATCTCACACAGTCTCAATGTTACAGTAAACCCTATTATCTCACACAGTCTCAATGTTACAGTAAACCCTAATATCTCACATAGTCTGAATGTTAGTAAACCCTAATATCTCACACAGTCTCTATTTTACAGTAAACCCTAATAACTCAAATAGTCTCAAAGTTACAGTAAACCCTAATATCTCACACAGTCTGTATGTTACAGTAAACTCTAATATCTCACACAATCTGAATGTAACAGTAAACCCTAATAAATCTTACAGTCTCAATGTTACAGTAAACCCTAATAGCTCATACAGTCGGAATGTTACAGTAAACCCTAATATCTCACACAGTCTGAAAATTAGAGTAAACTCTAATATCTCACACAGTCTGAATGTTACAGTAAACCCTAATATCTCACACAGTCTGAATGTTGCAGTAAACCCTAATATCTCACACAGTCTCAATTTTACAGTAAACCCTAGTTTCTCACACAGTCTAGATGTTACAGTAAACCCTAATATCTCACACAGTCTCAATGTTACAGCAAACCCGATTATCTCACACAGTCTCAATGTTACAGTAAACCCTAATGTCTCACACAGTCTTAATGTTACAGTAAACCCTAATATCTCACACAGTCTCTATGTTACAGTAAACCCTAATATCTCACATAGTCTGGATGTTAGTAAATCCTAATATCTCACACAGTCTCAATGTTACAGTAAACCCTAATATCTCACACAGTTTGAATGTTACAGTAAACCCTAATATCTCACACAGTCTCTATGTTACAGTAAACCCTAATATCTCACACATTCTGAATGTTACAGTAAACCCTAATATATCACATAGTCTCAATGTTACAGTAAAGCCTAATGTGTCACACAGTCTCAATGTTACAGTAAACCCTAATATCTCACACATTCTCTATATTACAGTAAACCCTAATGTGTCACACAGTCTCAATGTTACAGTAATTCCTAATGTCTCACACAGTCTCAATGTTACAGCAAATACTAATATCTCACTCAGTCTTAATGTTACAGTAAACCCTAATGTCTCACACAGTCTTTATGTTACAGTAAACCCTAATATCTCACACAGTCTGAATGTTACAGTAAACCCTAATATCTCACACAGTCTGAATGGTACAGTAAACCCTAATATCTCACCAGTCTCAATGTTACAGTAAACTCTAATATCTCACACAGTCTGAATGTTACAGTAAATCCTAATATCTCACACAGTCTGAATGTTACAGTAAACCCTAATGTCTCTCACAGTCTCTATGTTACAGTAAACCCTAATGTCTCACACAGTCTCAATGTTACAGTAAACCCTAATATCTCACACAGTCGTTATGTTACAGTAAACCCTTATCACTCACACAGGCTCAATGTTACACAAACCATAATATCTCATACAGTTTGAATGTTACAGTAAACCCTAATATCTCACACAGTCTCTATGTTACAGTAAACCCTAATATCTCACATAGTCTCAAAGTTACAGTAAACCCTAATATCTCACACAGTCTCAATGTTACAGTAAACTCTAGTATCTCTCACAGTCTCTATGTTACAGTAAACCCTAATACCTCACACAGTCTCTATGTTACAGTAAACCCTAATATCTCACACAGTCTCTATGTTACAGTAAACCCTATTGTCTCACACAGTCTCAATGTTACAGTAAACCCTAATATCTCACACAATCTTTATGTTACAGTAAACCCTTATCACTCACACATGCTCAATGTTACAGTAAACCATAATATCTCGCACAGTCTCAAAGTTGCAGTAAACCCTAATATCTCACACAGTCTGAATGTTACAGTAAACCCTAATATCTCACACAGTCTGAATGTTACAGTAAACCCTAATATCTCACACGGTCTGAATGTTACAGTAAACCCTAATATCTCACACAGTCTGAATGTTACAGTAAACCCTAATATCTCACACAGTCTCTATGTTACAGTAAATCCTAATGTCTCACACAGTCTCAATGTTACAGTAAACCCTAATATCTCACTCAGTCTCAATCTTACAGTAAACCCTAATGTCTCACACAGTTTGAATGTTACAGTAAATCCTAATATCTCACACAGTCTGAATGTTACAATAAACCCTAATATCTCACACAGTTTGAATGTTACAGTAAACCCTAATATCTCACACAGTCTGAATGTTACAATAAACCCTATTATCTCACACAGTTTGAATGTTACAGTAAACCCTAATATCTCACTCAGTCTCAATCTTACAGTAAACCCTAATGTCTCACACAGTCTGTATGTTACAGTAAACCCTAATATCTCACACAGTTTGAATGTTACAGTAAAACCTAATATCTCAAACAATCTGAATGTTACAGTAAACCCTAATGTCTCACACAGTCTGAATGTTGCAGTAAACCCTAATATCTCACACAGTCTCTATGTTACAGTAAACCCTAATATCTCAAACAGTCTGAATGTTACAGTGAACCCTAATATCCCACACAGTGTGAATGTTACAGTAAACCCTAATATCTCACACAGTCTCAATGTTACAGTAAACCCTAATATCTCACACAGTCTCAATGTTACAGTAAACCCTAATATCCCACACAGTCTGAATGTTACAGTAAACCCTAATGTCTCACACAGTGTCAATGTTACAGTAAACCCTAATATCTCACACAGTCTTTATGTTACAGTAAACCCTAATCACTCACACAGGCTCAATGTTAACGTAAACCATAATATCTCACACAGTCTCTATGTTACAGTAAATGCTAATATCTCACACAGTCTCAATGTTACTGTAAACCCTAATATCTCACACAGTCTCTATGTTACAGTAAACCCTTATATCTCACACAGTCTCAATGTTACAGTAAACCCTAATATCTCGCACAGTCTCAAAGTTACAGTAAATCCTAATATCTCACACAGTCTGAATATTACAGTAAACCCTAATATCTCACACAGTCTGAATGTTACAGTAAACCCTAATATCTCACACAGTCTGAATGTTACAGTAAACCCTAATATCTCACACAGTCTGAATGTTACAGTAAACCCTAATATTTCACACAGTCTCTATGTTACAGTAAATCCTAATGTCTCACACAGTCTGAGTGTTACAGTAAACCCTAATATCTCACTCAGTCTCAATCTTACAGTAAACCCTAATGTCTCACACAGTTTGAATGTTACAGTAAATCCTAATATCTCCCACAGTCTGAATGTTACAGTAAACTCTATTATCTCACACAGTCTGAATGTTACAATAAACCCTAATATCTCACACGGTCTCAATTGTACAGTAAACTCTAGTATCTCTCACAGTCTCTATGTTACAGTAAACCCTAATATCTCACACAGTCTGTATGTTACAGTAAACCCTAATAACTCACACAGTTTGAATGTTACAGTAAACCCTAATATCTCAGACAATCTGAATGTTACAGTAAACCCTAATATCTCACCCAGTCTGAATGTTGCAGTAAACCCTAATATCTCACACAGTCTCTATGTTACAGTAAACCCTAATATCTCAAACAGTCTGAATGTTACAGTGAACCCTAATATCCCACACAGTGTGAATGTTACAGTAAACCCTAATATCTCACACAGTCTCAATGTTACAGTAAACCCTAATATCTCACACAGTCTCAATGTTACAGTAAACCCTAATATCCCACACAGTCTGAATGTTACAGTAAACCCTAATGTCTCACACAGTGTCAATGTTACAGTAAACCCTAATATCTCACACAGTCTTTATGTTACAGTAAACCCTAATCACTCACACAGGCTCAATGTTAACGTAAACCATAATATCTCACACAGTCTCTATGTTACAGTAAATGCTAATATCTCACACAGTCTCAATGTTACTGTAAACCCTAATATCTCACACAGTCTCTATGTTACAGTAAACCCTTATATCTCACACAGTCTCAATGTTACAGTAAACCATAATATCTCACAGTCTGAATGTTAATAAACCCTAATATCTCACACAGTCTCAATGTTACTGTAAACCGTAATATCTCACACAGTCTCAATGTTATAGTAAACCCTAATATCTCACAGTCTGAATCTTAGTAAACCCTAATATCTTACACAGTCTCAATGTTACTGTAAACCGTAATATCTCACACAGTCTCAATGTTACAGTAAACCCTCATATCTCACACAGTCTCAATGTTACAGTAAAGCCTAATATCTCACAGTCTGAATCTTAGTAAACCCTAATATCTCACACAGTCTCAATTTTACTGTAAACCGTAATACCTCACACAGTCTCAATGTTACAGTAAACCCTAATATATCACACAGTCTCAATGTTACAGTAAACCCTAATATCTGACACAGTCTCAATGTTACAGTAAACCCTAATATCTCACACAGTCTCAATGTTACAGTAAACCCTAATACCTCACACAGTTTCAATGTTACAGTAAACCCTAATATCTCACCAGTCTCAATGTTACAGTAAACTCTAATATCTCACACAGTCTGAATGTTACAGTAAACCCTAATATCTCACACAGTCTGAATGTTACAGTAAACCCTAATGTCTCACACAGTCTCAATGTTTCAGTAAACCCTAATGTCTCACACAGTCTGAATGTTACAGTAAACCCTAATATCTCACATAGTCTGAATGTTAGTAAACCCTAATATCTCACATAGTGTCAATGTTACACTAAACCATAATATCTCATACAGTTGAATGTTACAGTAAACCCTAATATCTCAAACAATCTGAATGTTACAGTAAACCCTAATGTCTCACACAGTCTGAATGTTGCAGTAAACCCTAATATCTCACACAGTCTCTATGTTACAGTAAACCCTAATATCTCAAACAGTCTGAATGTTACAGTGAACCCTAATATCCCACACAGTGTGAATATTACAGTAAACCCTAATATCTCACACAGTCTCAATGTTACAGTAAACCCTAATATCTCACACAGTCTCAATGTTACAGTAAACCCTAATATCTCACAGTCTGAATCTTAGTAAACCCTAATATCTCACACAGTCTCAATTTTACTGTAAACCGTAATATCTCACACAGTCTCAATGTTACAGTAAACCCTATTATCTCACACAGTCTCAATGTTACAGTAAACCCTAATATCTCACATAGTCTGAATGTTAGTAAACCCTAATATCTCACACAGTCTCTATTTTACAGTAAACCCTAATAACTCAAATAGTCTCAAAGTTACAGTAAACCCTAATATCTCACACAGTCTGTATGTTACAGTAAACTCTAATATCTCACACAATCTGAATGTAACAGTAAACCCTAATAAATCTTACAGTCTCAATGTTACAGTAAACCCTAATAGCTCATACAGTCGGAATGTTACAGTAAACCCTAATATCTCACACAGTCTGAAAATTAGAGTAAACTCTAATATCTCACACAGTCTGAATGTTACAGTAAACCCTAATATCTCACACAGTCTGAATGTTGCAGTAAACCCTAATATCTCACACAGTCTCAATTTTACAGTAAACCCTAGTATCTCACACAGTCTAGATGTTACAGTAAACCCTAATATCTCACACAGTCTCAATGTTACAGCAAACCCGATTATCTCACACAGTCTCAATGTTACAGTAAACCCTAATGTCTCACACAGTCTTAATGTTACAGTAAACCCTAATATCTCACACAGTCTCTATGTTACAGTAAACCCTAATATCTCACATAGTCTGGATGTTAGTAAATCCTAATATCTCACACAGTCTCAATGTTACAGTAAACCCTAATATCTCACACAGTTTGAATGTTACAGTAAACCCTAATATCTCACACAGTCTCTATGTTACAGTAAACCCTAATATCTCACACATTCTGAATGTTACAGTAAACCCTAATATATCACATAGTCTCAATGTTACAGTAAAGCCTAATGTGTCACACAGTCTCAATGTTACAGTAAACCCTAATATCTCACACATTCTCTATATTACAGTAAACCCTAATGTGTCACACAGTCTCAATGTTACAGTAATTCCTAATGTCTCACACAGTCTCAATGTTACAGCAAATACTAATATCTCACTCAGTCTTAATGTTACAGTAAATCCTAATGTCTCACACAGTCTTTATGTTACAGTAAACCCTAATATCTCACACAGTCTGAATGTTACAGTAAACCCTAATATCTCACACAGTCTGAATGGTACAGTAAACCCTAATATCTCACACAGTATCAATGTTACAGTAAACTCTAGTATCTCTCACAGTCTCTATGTTACAGTAAACCCTAATATCTCACCAGTCTCAATGTTACAGTAAACTCTAATATCTCACACAGTCTGAATGTTACAGTAAATCCTAATATCTCACACAGTCTGAATGTTACAGTAAACCCTAATGTCTCTCACAGTCTCTATGTTACAGTAAACCCTAATGTCTCACACAGTCTCAATGTTACAGTAAACCCTAATATCTCACACAGTCGTTATGTTACAGTAAACCCTTATCACTCACACAGGCTCAATGTTACACAAACCATAATATCTCATACAGTTTGAATGTTACAGTAAACCCTAATATCTCACACAGTCTCTATGTTACAGTAAACCCTAATATCTCACATAGTCTCAAAGTTACAGTAAACCCTAATATCTCACACAGTCTCAATGTTACAGTAAACTCTAGTATCTCTCACAGTCTCTATGTTACAGTAAACCCTAATACCTCACACAGTCTCTATGTTACAGTAAACCCTAATATCTCACACAGTCTCTATGTTACAGTAAACCCTAATGTCTCACACAGTCTCAATGTTACAGTAAACCCTAATATCTCACACAGTCTTTATGTTACAGTAAACCCTTATCACTCACACAGGCTCAATGTTACAGTAAACCATAATATCTCGCACAGTCTCAAAGTTGCAGTAAACCCTAATATCTCACACAGTCTGAATGTTACAGTAAACCCTAATATCTCACACAGTCTGAATGTTACAGTAAACCCTAATATCTCACACGGTCTGAATGTTACAGTAAACCCTAATATCTCACACAGTCTGAATGTTACAGTAAACCCTAATATCTCACACAGTCTCTATGTTACAGTAAATCCTAATGTCTCACACAGTCTCAATGTTACAGTAAACCCTAATATCTCACTCAGTCTCAATCTTACAGTAAACCCTAATGTCTCACACAGTTTGAATGTTACAGTAAATCCTAATATCTCACACAGTCTGAATGTTACAATAAACCCTAATATCTCACACAGTTTGAATGTTACAGTAAACCCTAATATCTCACACAGTCTGAATGTTACAATAAACCCTATTATCTCACACAGTTTGAATGTTACAGTAAACCCTAATATCTCACTCAGTCTCAATCTTACAGTAAACCCTAATGTCTCACACAGTCTGTATGTTACAGTAAACCCTAATATCTCACACAGTTTGAATGTTACAGTAAAACCTAATATCTCAAACAATCTGAATGTTACAGTAAACCCTAATGTCTCACACAGTCTGAATGTTGCAGTAAACCCTAATATCTCACACAGTCTCTATGTTACAGTAAACCCTAATATCTCAAACAGTCTGAATGTTACAGTGAACCCTAATATCCCACACAGTGTGAATGTTACAGTAAACCCTAATATCTCACACAGTCTCAATGTTACAGTAAACCCTAATATCTCACACAGTCTCAATGTTACAGTAAACCCTAATATCCCACACAGTCTGAATGTTACAGTAAACCCTAATGTCTCACACAGTGTCAATGTTACAGTAAACCCTAATATCTCACACAGTCTTTATGTTACAGTAAACCCTAATCACTCACACAGGCTCAATGTTAACGTAAACCATAATATCTCACACAGTCTCTATGTTACAGTAAATGCTAATATCTCACACAGTCTCAATGTTACTGTAAACCCTAATATCTCACACAGTCTCTATGTTACAGTAAACCCTTATATCTCACACAGTCTCAATGTTACAGTAAACCCTAATATCTCGCACAGTCTCAAAGTTACAGTAAATCCTAATATCTCACACAGTCTGAATATTACAGTAAACCCTAATATCTCACACAGTCTGAATGTTACAGTAAACCCTAATATCTCACACAGTCTGAATGTTACAGTAAACCCTAATATCTCACACAGTCTGAATGTTACAGTAAACCCTAATATTTCACACAGTCTCTATGTTACAGTAAATCCTAATGTCTCACACAGTCTCAGTGTTACAGTAAACCCTAATATCTCACTCAGTCTCAATCTTACAGTAAACCCTAATGTCTCACACAGTTTGAATGTTACAGTAAATCCTAATATCTCCCACAGTCTGAATGTTACAGTAAACTCTATTATCTCACACAGTCTGAATGTTACAATAAACCCTAATATCTCACACGGTCTCAATTGTACAGTAAACTCTAGTATCTCTCACAGTCTCTATGTTACAGTAAACCCTAATATCTCACACAGTCTGTATGTTACAGTAAACCCTAATAACTCACACAGTTTGAATGTTACAGTAAACCCTAATATCTCAGACAATCTGAATGTTACAGTAAACCCTAATATCTCACCCAGTCTGAATGTTGCAGTAAACCCTAATATCTCACACAGTCTCTATGTTACAGTAAACCCTAATATCTCAAACAGTCTGAATGTTACAGTGAACCCTAATATCCCACACAGTGTGAATGTTACAGTAAACCCTAATATCTCACACAGTCTCAATGTTACAGTAAACCCTAATATCTCACACAGTCTCAATGTTACAGTAAACCCTAATATCCCACACAGTCTGAATATTACAGTAAACCCTAATGTCTCACACAGTGTCAATGTTACAGTAAACCCTAATATCTCACACAGTCTTTATGTTACAGTAAACCCTAATCACTCACACAGGCTCAATGTTAACGTAAACCATAATATCTCACACAGTCTCTATGTTACAGTAAATGCTAATATCTCACACAGTCTCAATGTTACTGTAAACCCTAATATCTCACACAGTCTCTATGTTACAGTAAACCCTTATATCTCACACAGTCTCAATGTTACAGTAAACCATAATATCTCACAATCTGAATGTTAATAAACCCTAATATCTCACACAGTCTCAATGTTACTGTAAACCGTAATATCTCACACAGTCTCAATGTTACAGTAAACCCTAATATCTCACAGTCTGAATCTTAGTAAACCCTAATATCTTACACAGTCTCAATGTTACTGTAAACCGTAATATCTCACACAGTCTCAATGTTACAGTAAACCCTCATATCTCACACAGTCTCAATGTTACAGTAAACCCTAATATCTCACAGTCTGAATCTTAGTAAACCCTAATATCTCACACAGTCTCAATTTTACTGTAAACCGTAATACCTCACACAGTCTCAATGTTACAGTAAACCCTAATATATCACACAGTCTCAATGTTACAGTAAACCCTAATATCTGACACAGTCTCAATGTTACAGTAAACCCTAATATCTCACACAGTCTCAATGTTACAGTAAACCCTAATACCTCACACAGTTTCAATGTTACAGTAAACCCTAATATCTCACCAGTCTCAATGTTACAGTAAACTCTAATATCTCACACAGTCTGAATGTTACAGTAAACCCTAATATCTCACACAGTCTGAATGTTACAGTAAACCCTAATGTCTCACACAGTCTCAATGTTTCAGTAAACCCTAATGTCTCACACAGTCTGAATGTTACAGTAAACCCTAATATCTCACATAGTCTGAATGTTAGTAAACCCTAATATCTCACACAGTGTCAATGTTACACTAAACCATAATATCTCATACAGTTGAATGGTACAGTAAACCCTAATATCTCACACAGTCTCTATGTTACAGTAAACCCTAATATCTCAAATAGTCTCAAAGTTACAGTAAACCCTAATATCTCACACAGTCTGAATGTTACAGTAAACCCTAATATCTCACACAATCTGAATGTAACAGTAAACCCTAATAAATCATATAGTCTCAATGTTACAGTAAACCCTAATATCTCATACAGTCTGAATGTTACAGTAAACCCTAATATCTCACACAGTCTGAATATTACAGTAAACCCTAATATCTCACACAGTCTGAATGTTACAGTAAACCCTAATATCTCACACAGTCTGAATGTTACAGTAAACCCTAATATCTCACACAGTCTGAATGTTACAGTAAACCCTAATATCTCACACAGTCTCTATGTTACAGTAAATCCTAATGTCTCACACAGTCTCAATGTTACAGTAAACCCTAATATCTCACTCAGTCTCAATCTTACAGTAAACCCTAATGTCTCACACAGTTTGAATGTTACAGTAAATCCTAATATCTCACACAGTCTGAATGTTACAGTAAACCCTATTATCTCACACAGTCTGAATGTTACAATAAACCCTAATATCTCACACGGTCTCAATTGTACAGTAAACTCTAATATCTCTCACAGTCTCTATGTTACAGTAAACCCTAATATCTCACACAGTCTGTATGTTACAGTAAACCCTAATATCTCACACAGTTTGAATGTTACAGTAAACCCTAATATCTCACACAGTCTCTATGTTACAGTAAACCCTAATATCTCACATAGTCTCAAAGTTACAGTAAACCCTAATATCTCACACAGTCTCAATGTTACAGTAAACTCTAGTATCTCACACAGTCTCTATCTTACAGTAAACCCTTATATCTCACACAGTCTCAATGTTACAGTAAACCCTAATATCTCACAGTCTGAATGTTAATAAACCCTAATATCTCACACAGTCTCAATGTTACTGTAAACCGTAATATCTCACACAGTCTCAATGTTACAGTAAACCCTAATATCTCACAGTCTGAATCTTAGTAAACCCTAATATCTTACACAGTCTCAATGTTACTGTAAACCATAATATCTCACACAGTCTCAATGTTACAGTAAACCCTCATATCTCACACAGTCTCAATGTTACAGTAAACCCTAATATCTCACAGTCTGAATCTTAGTAAACCCTAACATCTCACACAGTCTCAATTTTACTGTAAACCGTAATATCTCACACAGTCTCAATGTTACAGTAAACCCTAATATCTCACACAGTCTCAATGTTACAGTAAACCCTAATATCTCACATAGTCTGAATGTTAGTAAACCCTAATATCTCACACAGTCTCTATTTTACAGTAAACCCTAATAACTCAAATAGTCTCAAAGTTACAGTAAACCCTAATATCTCACATAGTCTGTATGTTACAGTAAACCCTAATATCTCACACAATCTGAATGTAACAGTAAACCCTAATAAATCTTACAGTCTCAATGTTACAGTAAACCCTAATAGCTCATACAGTCTGAATGTTACAGTAAACCCTAATATCTCACACAGTCTGAATGTTACAGTAAACCCTAATATCTCACACAGTCTGAATGTTGCAGTAAACCCTAATATCTCATACAGTCTCAATTTTACAGTAAACCCTAGTATCTCACACAGTCTAGATGTTACAGTAAACCCTAATATCTCACACAGTCTCAATGTTACAGCAAACCCGATTATCTCACACAGTCTCAATGTTACAGTAAACCCTAATGTCTCACACAGTCTTAATGTTACAGTAAACCCTAATATCTCACACAGTCTCTATGTTACAGTAAACCCTAATATCTCACATATCTGGATGTTAGTAAATCCTAATATCTCACACAGTCTCAATGTTACAGTAAACCCTAATATCTCACACAGTTTGAATGTTACAGTAAACCCTAATATCTCACACAGTCTCTATGTTACAGTAAACCCTAATATCTCACACATTCTGAATGTTACAGTAAACCCTAATATATCACACAGTCTCAATGTTACAGTAAAGCCTAATGTGTCACACAGTCTCAATGTAACAGTAAACCCTAATATCTCACACATTCTCTATATTACAGTAAACCCTAATGTGTCACACAGTCTCAATGTTACAGTAATTCCTAATGTCTCACACAGTCTCAATGTTACAGTAAATACTAATATTTCACTCAGTCTTAATGTTACAGTAAACCCTAATGTCTCACACAGTCTTTATGTTACAGTAAACCCTAATATCTCACACAGTCTGAATGTTACAGTAAACCCTAATATCTCACACAGTCTCAATGTTACAGTAAACTCTAGTATCTCTCACAGTCTCTATGTTACAGTAAACCCTAATATCTCACCAGTCTCAATGTTACAGTAAACTCTAATATCTCACACAGTCTGAATGTTACAGTAAACCCTAATATCTCACACAGTCTGAATGTTACAGTAAACCCTAATATCTCACACAGTCTGAATGTTACAGTAAACCCTAATGTCTCACACAGTCTCAATGTTACAGTAAACCCTAATATCTCACACAGTCTCAATGTTACAGTAAAGCCTAATGTCTCACACAGTCTGAATGTTACAATAAACCCTAATACTTCACATAGTCTGAATGTTAGTAAGCCCTAATATCTCACACAGTCTCAATGTTACACAAACCATAATATCTCATACAGTTTGAATGTTACAGTAAACCATAATATCTCACACAGTCTCTATGTTACAGTAAACCCTAATATCTCACACATTCTGAATGTTACAGTAAACCCTAATATCTCACACATTCTATATATTACAGTAAACCCTAATGTGTCACACAGTCTCAATGTTACAGTAATTCCTAATGTCTCACACAGTCTCAATGTTACAGTAAATACTAATATCTCACTCAGTCTTAATGTTACAGTAAACCCTAATGTCTCACACAGTCTTTATGTTACAGTAAACCCTAATATCTCACACAGTCTGAATGTTACAGTAAACCCTAATATCTCACACAGTCTCAATGTTACAGTAAACTCTAGTATCTCTCACAGTCTCTATGTTACAGTAAACCCTAATATCTCACCAGTCTCAATGTTACAGTAAACTCTAATATCTCACACAGTCTGAATGTTACAGTAAACCCTAATATCTCACACAGTCTGAATGTTACAGTAAACCCTAATGTCTCACACAGTCTGAATGTTACAGTAAACCCTAATATCTCACATAGTCTGAATGTTAGTAAACCCTAATATCTCACACAGTCTCAATGTTACACAAACCATAATATCTCATACAGTTTGAATGTTTCAGTAAACCCTAATATCTCACACAGTCTCTATGTTACAGTAAACCCTAATATCTCACATAGTCTCAAAGTTACAGTAAACCCTAATACCTCACACAGTCTCTATGTTACAGTAAACCCTAATATCTCACACAGTCTCTATGTTACAGTAAACCCTAATGTTTCATACAGTCTCAATGTTACAGTAAACCCTAATATCTCACACAGTCTTTATGTTACAGTAAACCCTTATCACTCACACAGGCTCAATGTTACAGTAAACCCTAATATCTCGCACAGTCTCAAAGTTACAGTAAACCCTAATATCTCACACAGTCTGAATATTACAGTAAACCCTAATATCTCACACAGTCTGAATGTTACAGTAAACCCTAATATCTCACACATTCTGAATGTTACAGTAAACCCTAATATCTCCCACAGTCTGAATGTTACAGTAAACCCTAATATCTCACACAGTCTCTATGTTACAGTAAATCCTAATGTCTCACACAGTCTCAATGTTACAGTAAACCCTAATATCTCACTCAGTCTCAATCTTACAGTAAACCCTAATGTCTCACACAGTTTGAATGTTACAGTAAATCCTAATATCTCACACAGTCTGAATGTTACAGTAAACCCTATTATCTCACACAGTCTGAATGTTACAATAAACCCTAATATCTTACACGGTCTCAATTGTACAGTAAACTCTAGTATCTCTCACAGTCTCTATGTTACAGTAAACCCTAATATCTCACACAGTCTGTATGTTACAGTAAACCCTAATATCTCACACAGTTTGAATGTTACAGTAAACCCTAATATCTCAAACAATCTGAATGTTACAGTAAACCCTAATGTCTCACACAGTCTGAATGTTGCAGTAAACCCTAATATCTCACACAGTCTCTATGTTACAGTAAACCCTAATATCTCAAACAGTCTGAATGTTACAGTAAACCCTAATATCTCACACAGTCTCTATGTTACAGTTAACCCTAATATCTCAAACAGTCTGAATGTTACAGTGAACCCTAATATCCCACACAGTGTGAATGTTACAGTAAACCCTAATATCTCACACAGTCTCAATGTTACAGTAAACCCTAATATCTCACACAGTCTCAATGTTACAGTAAACCCTAATATCCCACACAGTCTGAATGTTACAGTAAACCCTAATGTCTCACACAGTGTCAATGTTACAGTAAACCCTAATATCTCACACAGTCTTTATGTTACAGTAAACCCTAATCACTCACACAGGCTCAATGTTAACGTAAACCATAATATCTCACACAGTCTCTATGTTACAGTAAATGCTAATATCTCACACAGTCTCAATGTTACTGTAAACCCTAATATCTCACACAGTCTCTATGTAACAGTAAACCCTTATATCTCACACAGTCTCAATGTTACAGTAAACCCTAATATCTCACACAGTCTGAATGTTACAGTAAACCCTAATATCTCACACAGTCTGAATGTTACAGTAAACCCTAATATCTCACACAGTCTCAATGTTACAGTAAACTCTAGTATCTCTCACAGTCTCTATGTTACAGTAAACCCTAATACCTCACACAGTCTCTATGTTACAGTAAACCCTAATATCTCACACAGTCTCTACGTTACAGTAAACCCTAATGTCTCACACAGTCTCAATGTTACAGTAAACCCTAATATCTCACACAGTCTTTATGTTACAATAAACCCTTATCACTCACACAGGCTCAATGTTACAGTAAACCCTAATATCTCGCACAGTCTCAAAGTTACAGTAAACCCTAATATCTCACACAGTCTGAATATTACAGTAAACCCTAATATCTCACACAGTCTGAATGTTACAGTAAACCCTAATATCTCACACGGTCTGAATGTTACAGTAAACCCTAATATCTCACACAGTCTGAATGTTACAGTAAACCCTAATATCTCACACAGTCTCTATGTTACAGTAAATCCTAATGTCTCACACAGTCTCAATGTTACAGTAAACCCTAATATCTCACTCAGTCTCAATCTTACAGTAAACCCTAATGTCTCACACAGTTTGAATGTTACAGTAAATCCTAATATCTCACACAGTCTGAATGTTACAGTAAACCCTATTATCTCACACAGTCTGAATGTTACAATAAACCCTAATATCTCACACGGTCTCAATTGTACAGTAAACTGTAGTATCTCTCACAGTCTCTATGTTACAGTAAACCCTAATATCTCACACAGTCTGTATGTTACAGTAAACCCTAATATCTCACACAGTTTGAATGTTACAGTAAACCCTAATATCTCAAACAATCTGAATGTTACAGTAAACCCTAATATCTCACCCAGTCTGAATGTTGCAGTAAACCCTAATATCTCACACAGTCTCTATGTTACAGTAAACCCTAATATCTCAAACAGTCTGAATGTTACAGTGAACCCTAATATCCCACACAGTGTGAATGTTACAGTAAACCCTAATATCTCACACAGTCTCAATGTTACAGTAAACCCTAATATCTCACACAGTCTCAATGTTACAGTAAACCCTAATATCCCACACAGTCTGAATGTTACAGTAAACCCTAATGTCTCACACAGTGTCAATGTTACAGTAAACCCTAATATCTCACACAGTCTTTATGTTACAGTAAACCCTAATCACTCACACAGGCTCAATGTTAACGTAAACCATTATATCTCACACAGTCTCTATGTTACAGTAAATGCTAATATCTAACACAGTCTCAATGTTACTGTAAACCCTAATATCTCACAGAGTCTCTATGTTACAGTAAACCCTAATATCTCACACATTCTGAATGTTACAGTAAACCCTAATATATTACATAGTCTCAATGTTACAGTAAAGCCTAATGTGTCACACAGTCTCAATGTTACAGTAAACCCTAATATCTCACACATTCTCTATATTACAGTAAACCCTAATGTGTCACACAGTCTCAATGTTACAGTAATTCCTAATGTCTCACACAGTCTCAATGTTACAGCAAATACTAATATCTCACTCAGTCTTAATGTTACAGTAAACCCTAATGTCTCACACAGTCTTTATGTTACAGTAAACCCTAATATCTCACACAGTCTGAATGTTACAGTAAACCCTAATATCTCACACAGTCTGAATGGTACAGTAAACCCTAATATCTCACACAGTATCAATGTTACAGTAAACTCTAGTATCTCTCACAGTCTCTATGTTACAGTAAACCCTAATATCTCACCAGTCTCAATGTTACAGTAAACTCTAATATCTCACACAGTCTGAATGTTACAGTAAATCCTAATATCTCACACAGTCTGAATGTTACAGTAAACCCTAATGTCTCTCACAGTCTCTATGTTACAGTAAACCCTAATGTCTCACACAGTCTCAATGTTACAGTAAACCCTAATATCTCACACAGTCGTTATGTTACAGTAAACCCTTATCACTCACACAGGCTCAATGTTACACAAACCATAATATCTCATACAGTTTGAATGTTACAGTAAACCCTAATATCTCACACAGTCTCTATGTTACAGTAAACCCTAATATCTCACATAGTCTCAAAGTTACAGTAAACCCTAATATCTCACACAGTCTCAATGTTACAGTAAACTCTAGTATCTCTCACAGTCTCTATGTTACAGTAAACCCTAATACCTCACACAGTCTCTATGTTACAGTAAACCCTAATATCTCACACAGTCTCTATGTTACAGTAAACCCTAATGTCTCACACAGTCTCAATGTTACAGTAAACCCTAATATCTCACACAGTCTTTATGTTACAGTAAACCCTTATCACTCACACAGGCTCAATGTTACAGTAAACCCTAATATCTCGCACAGTCTCAAAGTTGCAGTAAACCCTAATATCTCACACAGTCTGAATGTTACAGTAAACCCTAATATCTCACACAGTCTGAATGTTACAGTAAACCCTAATATCTCACACAGTCTGAATGTTACAGTAAACCCTAATATCTCACACAGTCTCTATGTTACAGTAAATCCTAATGTCTCACACAGTCTCAATGTTACAGTAAACCCTAATATCTCACTCAGTCTCAATCTTACAGTAAACCCTAATGTCTCACACAGTTTGAATGTTACAGTAAATCCTAATATCTCACACAGTCTGAATGTTACAGTAAACCCTATTATCTCACACAGTCTGAATGTTACAATAAACCCTAATATCTCACACAGTTTGAATGTTACAGTAAACCCTAATATCTCACACAGTCTGAATGTTACAATAAACCCTATTATCTCACACAGTTTGAATGTTACAGTAAACCCTAATATCTCACTCAGTCTCAATCTTACAGTAAACCCTAATGTCTCACACAGTCTGTATGTTACAGTAAACCCTAATATCTCACACAGTTTGAATGTTACAGTAAAACCTAATATCTCAAACAATCTGAATGTTACAGTAAACCCTAATGTCTCACACAGTCTGAATGTTGCAGTAAACCCTAATATCTCACACAGTCTCTATGTTACAGTAAACCCTAATATCTCAAACAGTCTGAATGTTACAGTGAACCCTAATATCCCACACAGTGTGAATGTTACAGTAAACCCTAATATCTCACACAGTCTCAATGTTACAGTAAACCCTAATATCTCACACAGTCTCAATGTTACAGTAAACCCTAATATCCCACACAGTCTGAATGTTACAGTAAACCCTAATGTCTCACACAGTGTCAATGTTACAGTAAACCCTAATATCTCACACAGTCTTTATGTTACAGTAAACCCTAATCACTCACACAGGCTCAATGTTAACGTAAACCATAATATCTCACACAGTCTCTATGTTACAGTAAATGCTAATATCTCACACAGTCTCAATGTTACTGTAAACCCTAATATCTCACACAGTCTCTATGTTACAGTAAACCCTTATATCTCACACAGTCTCAATGTTACAGTAAACCCTAATATCTCGCACAGTCTCAAAGTTACAGTAAATCCTAATATCTCACACAGTCTGAATATTACAGTAAACCCTAATGTCTCACACAGTCTGAATGTTACAGTAAACCCTAATATCTCACACAGTCTGAATGTTACAGTAAACCCTAATATCTCACACAGTCTGAATGTTACAGTAAACCCTAATATTTCACACAGTCTCTATGTTACAGTAAATCCTAATGTCTCACACAGTCTCAATGTTACAGTAAACCCTAATATCTCACTCAGTCTCAATCTTACAGTAAACCCTAATGTCTCACACAGTTTGAATGTTACAGTAAATCCTAATATCTCCCACAGTCTGAATGTTACAGTAAACTCTATTATCTCACACAGTCTGAATGTTACAATAAACCCTAATATCTCACACGGTCTCAATTGTACAGTAAACTCTAGTATCTCTCACAGTCTCTATGTTACAGTAAACCCTAATATCTCACACAGTCTGTATGTTACAGTAAACCCTAATAACTCACACAGTTTGAATGTTACAGTAAACCCTAATATCTCAGACAATCTGAATGTTACAGTAAACCCTAATATCTCACCCAGTCTGAATGTTGCAGTAAACCCTAATATCTCACACAGTCTCTATGTTACAGTAAACCCTAATATCTCAAACAGTCTGAATGTTACAGTGAACCCTAATATCCCACACAGTGTGAATGTTACAGTAAACCCTAATATCTCACACAGTCTCAATGTTACAGTAAACCCTAATATCTCACACAGTCTCAATGTTACAGTAAACCCTAATATCCCACACAGTCTGAATGTTACAGTAAACCCTAATGTCTCACACAGTGTCAATGTTACAGTAAACCCTAATATCTTACACAGTCTTTATGTTACAGTAAACCCTAATCACTCACACAGGCTCAATGTTAACGTAAACCATAATATCTCACACAGTCTCTATGTTACAGTAAATGCTAATATCTCACACAGTCTCAATGTTACTGTAAACCCTAATATCTCACACAGTCTCTATGTTACAGTAAACCCTTATATCTCACACAGTCTCAATGTTACAGTAAACCATAATATCTCACAGTCTGAATGTTAATAAACCCTAATATCTCACACAGTCTCAATGTTACTGTAAACCGTAATATCTCACACAGTCTCAATGTTACAGTAAACCCTAATATCTCACAGTCTGAATCTTAGTAAACCCTAATATCTTACACAGTCTCAATGTTACTGTAAACCGTAATATCTCACACAGTCTCAATGTTACAGTAAACCCTCATATCTCACACAGTCTCAATGTTACAGTAAACCCTAATATCTCACAGTCTGAATCTTAGTAAACCCTAATATCTCACACAGTCTCAATTTTACTGTAAACCGTAATACCTCACACAGTCTCAATGTTACAGTAAACCCTAATATATCACACAGTCTCAATGTTACAGTAAACCCTAATATCTCACACAGTCTCAATGTTACAGTAAACCCTAATATCTCACACAGTCTCAATGTTACAGTAAACCCTAATACCTCACACAGTTTCAATGTTACAGTAAACCTTAATATCTCACCAGTCTCAATGTTACAGTAAACTCTAATATCTCACACAGTCTGAATGTTACAGTAAACCCTAATATCTCACACAGTCTGAATGTTACAGTAAACCCTAATATCTCACACAGTCTTTATGTTACAGTAAACCCTAATCACTCACACAGGCTCAATGTTAACGTAAACCATAATATCTCACACAGTCTCTATGTTACAGTAAATGCTAATATCTCACACAGTCTCAATGTTACTGTAAACCCTAATATCTCACACAGTCTCTATGTTACAGTAAACCCTTATATCTCACACAGTCTCAATGTTACAGTAAACCCTCATATCTCACACAGTCTCAATGTTACAGTAAACCCTAATATCTCACAGTCTGAATCTTAGTAAACCCTAATATCTCACACAGTCTCAATTTTACTGTAAACCGTAATACCTCACACAGTCTCAATGTTACAGTAAACCCTAATATATCACACAGTCTCAATGTTACAGTAAACCCTAATATCTCACACAGTCTCAATGTTACAGTAAACCCTAATATCTCACACAGTCTCAATGTTACAGTAAACCCTAATACCTCACACAGTTTCAATGTTACAGTAAACCTTAATATCTCACCAGTCTCAATGTTACAGTAAACTCTAATATCTCACACAGTCTGAATGTTACAGTAAACCCTAATATCTCACACAGTCTGAATGTTACAGTAAACCCTAATATCTCACACAGTCTTTATGTTACAGTAAACCCTAATCACTCACACAGGCTCAATGTTAACGTAAACCATAATATCTCACACAGTCTCTATGTTACAGTAAACCCTTATATCTCACACAGTCTCAATGTTACAGTAAACCCTAATATCTCGCACAGTCTCAAAGTTACAGTAAATCCTAATATCTCACACAGTCTGAATATTACAGTAAACCCTAATGTCTCACACAGTCTGAATGTTACAGTAAACCCTAATATCTCACACAGTCTGAATGTTACAGTAAACCCTAATATCTCACACAGTCTGAATGTTACAGTAAACCCTAATATTTCACACAGTCTCTATGTTACAGTAAATCCTAATGTCTCACACAGTCTCAATGTTACAGTAAACCCTAATATCTCACTCAGTCTCAATCTTACAGTAAACCCTAATGTCTCACACAGTTTGAATGTTACAGTAAATCCTAATATCTCCCACAGTCTGAATGTTACAGTAAACTCTATTATCTCACACAGTCTGAATGTTACAATAAACCCTAATATCTCACACGGTCTCAATTGTACAGTAAACTCTAGTATCTCTCACAGTCTCTATGTTACAGTAAACCCTAATATCTCACACAGTCTGTATGTTACAGTAAACCCTAATAACTCACACAGTTTGAATGTTACAGTAAACCCTAATATCTCAGACAATCTGAATGTTACAGTAAACCCTAATATCTCACCCAGTCTGAATGTTGCAGTAAACCCTAATATCTCACACAGGCTCTATGTTACAGTAAACCCTAATATCTCAAACAGTCTGAATGTTACAGTGAACCCTAATATCCCACACAGTGTGAATGTTACAGTAAACCCTAATATCTCACACAGTCTCAATGTTACAGTAAACCCTAATATCTCACACAGTCTCAATGTTACAGTAAACCCTAATATCCCACACAGTCTGAATGTTACAGTAAACCCTAATGTCTCACACAGTGTCAATGTTACAGTAAACCCTAATATCTCACACAGTCTTTATGTTACAGTAAACCCTAATCACTCACACAGGCTCAATGTTAATGTAAACCATAATATCTCACACAGTCTCTATGTTACAGTAAATGCTAATATCTCACACAGTCTCAATGTTACTGTAAACCCTAATATCTCACACAGTCTCTATGTTACAGTAAACCCTTATATCTCACACAGTCTCAATGTTACAGTAAACCATAATATCTCACAGTCTGAATGTTAATAAACCCTAATATCTCACACAGTCTCAATGTTACTGTAAACCACACAGTCTCAATGTTACAGTAAACCCTAATATCTCACAGTCTGAATCTTAGTAAACCCTAATATCTTACACAGTCTCAATGTTACTGTAAACCGTAATATCTCACACAGTCTCAATGTTACAGTAAACCCTCATATCTCACACAGTCTCAATGTTACAGTAAACCCTAATATCTCACAGTCTGAATCTTAGTAAACCCTAATATCTCACACAGTCTCAATTTTACTGTAAACCGTAATACCTCACACAGTCTCAATGTTACAGTAAACCCTAATATATCACACAGTCTCAATGTTACAGTAAACCCTAATATCTCACACAGTCTCAATGTTACAGTAAACCCTAATATCTCACACAGTCTCAATGTTTCAGTAAACCCTAATACCTCACACAGTTTCAATGTTACAATAAACCTTAATATCTCACCAGTCTCAATGTTACAGTAAACTCTAATATCTCACACAGTCTGAATGTTACAGTAAACCCTAATATCTCACACAGTCTGAATGTTACAGTAAACCCTAATGTCTCACACAGTCTCAATGTTTCAGTAAACCCTAATGTCTCACACAGTCTGAATGTTACAGTAAACCCTAATATCTCACATAGTCTGAATGTTAGTAAACCCTAATATCTCACACAGTGTCAATGTTACACTAAACCATAATATCTCATACAGTTGAATGGTACAGTAAACCCTAATATCTCACACAGTCTCTATGTTACAGTAAACCCTAATATCTCAAATAGTCTCAAAGTTACAGTAAACCCTAATATCTCACACAGTCTGAATGTTACAGTAAACCCTAATATCTCACACAATCTGAATGTAACAGTAAACCCTAATAAATCATATAGTCTCAATGTTACAGTAAACCCTAATATCTCATACAGTCTGAATGTTACAGTAAACCCTAATATCTCACACAGTCTGAATATTACAGTAAACCCTAATATCTCACACAGTCTGAATGTTACAGTAAACCCTAATATCTCACACAGTCTGAATGTTACAGTAAACCCTAATATCTCACACAGTCTGAATGTTACAGTAAACCCTAATATCTCACACAGTCTGAATGTTACAGTAAACCCTAATATCTCACACAGTCTGAATGTTACAGTAAACCCTAATATCTCACACAGTCTCTATGTTACAGTAAATCCTAATGTCTCACACAGTCTCAATGTTACAGTAAACCCTAATATCTCACTCAGTCTCAATCTTACAGTAAACCCTAATGTCTCACACAGTTTGAATGTTACAGTAAATCCTAATATCTCACACAGTCTGAATGTTACAGTAAACCCTATTATCTCACACAGTCTGAATGTTACAATAAACCCTAATATCTCACACGGTCTCAATTGTACAGTAAACTCTAGTATCTCTCACAGTCTCTATGTTACAGTAAACCCTAATATCTCACACAGTCTGTATGTTACAGTAAACCCTAATATCTCACACAGTTTGAATGTTACAGTAAACCCTAATATCTCACACAGTCTCTATGTTACAGTAAACCCTAATATCTCACATAGTCTCAAAATTACAGTAAACCCTAATATCTCACACAGTCTCAATGTTACAGTAAACTCTAGTATCTCACACAGTCTCTATGTTACAGTAAACCCTTATATCTCACACAGTCTCAATGTTACAGTAAACCCTAATATCTCACAGTCTGAATGTTAATAAACCCTAATATCTCACACAGTCTCAATGTTACTGTAAACCGTAATATCTCACACAGTCTCAATGTTACAGTAAACCCTAATATCTCACAGTCTGAATCTTAGTAAACCCTAATATCTTACACAGTCTCAATGTTACTGTAAACCATAATATCTCACACAGTCTCAATGTTACAGTAAACCCTCATATCTCACACAGTCTCAATGTTACAGTAAACCCTAATATCTCACAGTCTGAATCTTAGTAAACCCTAACATCTCACACAGTCTCAATTTTACTGTAAACCTTAATATCTCACACAGTCTCAATGTTACAGTAAACCCTAATATCTCACACAGTCTCAATGTTACAGTAAACCCTAATATCTCACATAGTCTGAATGTTAGTAAACCCTAATATCTCACACAGTCTCTATTTTACAGTAAACCCTAATAACTCAAATAGTCTCAAAGTTACAGTAAACTCTAATATCTCACATAGTCTGTATGTTACAGTAAACCCTAATATCTCACACAATCTGAATGTAACAGTAAACCCTAATAAATCTTACAGTCTCAATGTTACAGTAAACCCTAATAGCTCATACAGTCTGAATGTTACAGTAAACCCTAATATCTCACACAGTCTGAATGTTACAGTAAACCCTAATATCTCACACAGTCTGAATGTTGCAGTAAACCCTAATATCTCATACAGTCTCAATTTTACAGTAAACCCTAGTATCTCACACAGTCTAGATGTTACAGTAAACCCTAATATCTCACACAGTCTCAATGTTTCAGCAAACCCGATTATCTCACACAGTCTCAATGTTACAGTAAACCCTAATGTCTCACACAGTCTTAATGTTACAGTAAACCCTAATATCTCACACAGTCTCTATGTTACAGTAAACCCTAATATCTCACACAGTTTGAATGTTACAGTAAACCCTAATATCTCACACAGTCTCTATGTTACAGTAAACCCTAATATCTCACACAGTTTGAATGTTACAGTAAACCCTAATATCTCACACAGTCTCTATGTTACAGTAAACCCTAATATCTCACACATTCTGAATGTTACAGTAAACCCTAATATATCACACAGTCTCAATGTTACAGTAAAGCCTAATGTGTCACACAGTCTCAATGTTACAGTAAACCCTAATATCTCACACATTCTCTATATTACAGTAAACCCTAATGTGTCACACAGTCTCAATGTTACAGTAATTCCTAATGTCTCACACAGTCTCAATGTTACAGTAAATACTAATATTTCACTCAGTCTTAATGTTACAGTAAACCCTAATGTCTCACACAGTCTTTATGTTACAGTAAACCCTAATATCTCACACAGTCTGAATGTTACAGTAAACCCTAATATCTCACACAGTCTCAATGTTACAGTAAACTCTAGTATCTCTCACAGTCTCTATGTTACAGTAAACCCTAATATCTCACCAGTCTCAATGTTACAGTAAACTCTAATATCTCACACAGTCTGAATGTTACAGTAAACCCTAATATCTCACACAGTCTGAATGTTACAGTAAACCCTAATGTCTCACACAGTCTCAATGTTACAGTAAACCCTAATATCTCACACAGTCTCAATGTTACCGTAAAGCCTAATGTCTCACACAGTCTGAATGTTACAATAAACCCTAATATCTCACATAGTCTGAATGTTAGTAAGCCCTAATATCTCACACAGTCTCAATGTTACACAAACCATAATATCTCATACAGTTTGAATGTTACAGTAAACCATAATATCTCACACAGTCTCTATGTTACAGTAAACCCTAATATCTCACACATTCTGAATGTTACAGTAAACCCTAATATATCACACAGTCTCAATGTTACAGTAAAGCCTAATGTGTCACACAGTCTCAATGTTACAGTAAACCCTAATATCTCACACATTCTATATATTACAGTAAACCCTAATGTGTCACACAGTCTCAATGTTACAGTAATTCCTAATGTCTCACACAGTCTCAATGTTACAGTAAATACTAATATCTCACTCAGTCTTAATGTTACAGTAAACCCTAATGTCTCACACAGTCTTTATGTTACAGTAAACCCTAATATCTCACACAGTCTGAATGTTACAGTAAACCCTAATATCTCACACAGTCTCAATGTTACAGTAAACTCTAGTATCTCTCACAGTCTCTATGTTACAGTAAACCCTAATATCTCACCAGTCTCAATGTTACAGTAAACTCTAATATCTCACACAGTCTGAATGTTACAGTAAACCCTAATATCTCACACAGTCTGAATGTTACAGTAAACCCTAATGTCTCACACAGTCTGAATGTTACAGTAAACCCTAATATCTCACATAGTCTGAATGTTAGTAAACCCTAATATCTCACACAGTCTCAATGTTACACAAACCATAATATCTCATACAGTTTGAATGTTACAGTAAACCCTAATATCTCACACAGTCTCTATGTTACAGTAAACCCTAATATCTCACATAGTCTCAAAGTTACAGTAAACCCTAATACCTCACACAGTCTCTATGTTACAGTAAACCCTAATATCTCACACAGTCTCTATGTTACAGTAAACCCTAATGTCTCACACAGTCTCAATGTTACAGTAAACCCTAATATCTCACACAGTCTTTATGTTACAGTAAACCCTTATCACTCACACAGGCTCAATGTTACAGTAAACCCTAATATCTCGCACAGTCTCAAAGTTACAGTAAACCCTAATATCTCACACAGTCTGAATATTACAGTAAACCCTAATATCTCACACAGTCTGAATGTTACAGTAAACCCTAATATCTCACACAGTCTGAATGTTACAGTAAACCCTAATATCTCCCACAGTTTGAATGTTACAGTAAACCCTAATATCTCACACAGTCTCTATGTTACAGTAAATCCTAATGTCTCACACAGTCTCAATGTTACAGTAAACCCTAATATCTCACTCAGTCTCAATCTTACAGTAAACCCTAATGTCTCACACAGTTTGAATGTTACAGTAAATCCTAATATCTCACACAGTCTGAATGTTACAGTAAACCCTATTATCTCACACAGTCTGAATGTTACAATAAACCCTAATATCTTACACGGTCTCAATTGTACAGTAAACTCTAGTATCTCTCACAGTCTCTATGTTACAGTAAACCCTAATATCTCACACAGTCTGTATGTTACAGTAAACCCTAATATCTCACACAGTTTGAATGTTACAGTAAACCCTAATATCTCAAACAATCTGAATGTTACAGTAAACCCTAATGTCTCACACAGTCTGAATGTTGCAGTAAACCCTAATATCTCACACAGTCTCTATGTTACAGTAAACCCTAATATCTCAAACAGTCTGAATGTTACAGTAAACCCTAATATCTCACACAGTCTCTATGTTACAGTTAACCCTAATATCTCAAACAGTCTGAATGTTACAGTGAACCCTAATATCCCACACAGTGTGAATGTTACAGTAAACCCTAATATCTCACACAGTCTCAATGTTACAGTAAACCCTAATATCTCACACAGTCTCAATGTTACAGTAAACCCTAATATCCCACACAGTCTGAATGTTACAGTAAACCCTAATGTCTCACACAGTGTCAATGTTACAGTAAACCCTAATATCTCACACAGTCTTTATGTTACAGTAAACCCTAATCACTCACACAGGCTCAATGTTAACGTAAACCATAATATCTCACACAGTCTCTATGTTACAGTAAATGCTAATATCTCACACAGTCTCAATGTTACTGTAAACCCTAATATCTCACACAGTCTCTATGTAACAGTAAACCCTTATATCTCACACAGTCTCAATGTTACAGTAAACCCTAATATCTCACACAGTCTGAATGTTACAGTAAACCCTAATATCTCACACAGTCTGAATGTTACAGTAAACCCTAATATCTCACACAGTCTCAATGTTACAGTAAACTCTAGTATCTCTCACAGTCTCTATGTTACAGTAAACCCTAATACCTCACACAGTCTCTATGTTACAGTAAACCCTAATATCTCACACAGTCTCTATGTTACAGTAAACCCTAATGTCTCACACAGTCTCAATGTTACAGTAAACCCTAATATCTCACACAGTCTTTATGTTACAATAAACCCTTATCACTCACACAGGCTCAATGTTACAGTAAACCCTAATATCTCGCACAGTCTCAAAGTTACAGTAAACCCTAATATCTCACACAGTCTGAATATTACAGTAAACCCTAATATCTCACACAGTCTGAATGTTACAGTAAACCCTAATATCTCACACGGTCTGAATGTTACAGTAAACCCTAATATCTCACACAGTCTGAATGTTACAGTAAACCCTAATATCTCACACAGTCTGCATGTTACAATAAACCCTAATATCTCACACGGTCTCAATTGTACAGTAAACTGTAGTATCTCTCACAGTCTCTATGTTACAGTAAACCCTAATATCTCACACAGTCTGTATGTTACAGTAAACCCTAATATCTCACACAGTTTGAATGTTACAGTAAACCCTAATATCTCAAACAATCTGAATGTTACAGTAAACCCTAATATCTCACCCAGTCTGAATGTTGCAGTAAACCCTAATATCTCACACAGTCTCTATGTTACAGTAAACCCTAATATCTCAAACAGTCTGAATGTTGCAGTGAACCCTAATATCCCACACAGTGTGAATGTTACAGTAAACCCTAATATCTCACACAGTCTCAATGTTACAGTAAACCCTAATATCTCACACAGTCTCAATGTTACAGTAAACCCTAATATCCCACACAGTCTGAATGTTACAGTAAACCCTAATGTCTCACACAGTGTCAATGTTACAGTAAACCCTAATATCTCACACAGTCTTTATGTTACAGTAAACCCTAATCACTCACACAGGATCAATGTTAACGTAAACCATAATATCTCACACAGTCTCTATGTTACAGTAAATGCTAATATCTAACACAGTCTCAATGTTACTGTAAACCCTAATATCTCACAGAGTCTCTATGTTACAGTAAACCCTTATATCTCACACAGTCTCAATGTTACAGTAAACCCTAATATCTCACAGTCTGAATGTTAAAAACCCTAATATCTCACACAGTCTCAATGTTACTGTAAACCGTAATATCTCACACAGTCTCAATGTTACAGTAAACCCTAATATCTCACAGTCTGAATCTTAGTAAACCCTAATATCTTACACAGTCTCAATGTTACTGTAAACCGTAATATCTCACACAGTCTCAATGTTACAGTAAACCCTCATATCTCACACAGTCTCAATGTTACAGTAAACCCTAATATCTCACAGTCTGAATCTTAGTAAACCCTAATATCTCACACAGTCTCAATTTTACTGTAAACCGTAATATCTCACACAGTCTCAATGTTACAGTAAACCCTAATATCTCACACAGTCTCAATGTTACAGTAAACCCTAATATCTCACATAGTCTGAATGTTAGTAAACCCTAATATCTCACACAGTCTCTATTTTACAGTAAACCCTAATAACTCAAATAGTCTCAAAGTTACAGTAAACCCTAATATCTCACACAGTCTGTATGTTACAGTAAACCCTAATATCTCACACAATCTGAATGTAACAGTAAACCCTAATAAATCTTACAGTCTCAATGTTACAGTAAACCCTAATAGCTCATACAGTCTGAATGT
This sequence comes from Hymenopus coronatus, assembly GCA_030762935.1. Taxonomy (NCBI): domain Eukaryota; kingdom Metazoa; phylum Arthropoda; class Insecta; order Mantodea; family Hymenopodidae; genus Hymenopus; species Hymenopus coronatus. The sequence continues at coordinate 3,121,097 of CM060900.1, read as the reverse complement.
TACAGTAAACCCTAATATCTCACACAGTCTGAAAATTACAGTAAATCATAATATCTCACACAGTCTGAATGTTACAGTAAACCCTAATATCTCACACAGTCTGAATGTTGCAGTAGACCCTAATATCTCACACAGTCTCAATTTTACAGTAAGCCCTAGTATCTCACACAGTCTAGATGTTACAGTAAACCCTAATATTTCACACAGTCTCAATGTTACAGCAAACCCGATTATCTCACACAGTCTCAATGTTACAGTAAACCCTAATGTCTCACACAGTCTTAATATTACAGTAAACCCTAATATCTCACACAGTCTCTATGTTACAGTAAACCCTAATATCTCACATAGTCTGGATGTTAGTAAATCCTAATATCTCACACAGTCTCAATGTTACAGTAAACCCTAATATCTCACACAGTTTGAATGTTACAGTAAACCCTAATATCTCACACAGTCTCTATGTTACAGTAAACCCTAATATCTCACACATTCTGAATGTTACAGTAAACCCTAATATATCACACAGTCTCAATGTTACAGTAAAGCCTAATGTGTCACACAGTCTCAATGTTACAGTAAACCCTAATATCTCACACATTCTCTATATTACAGTAAACCCTAATGTGTCACACAGTCTCAATGTTACAGTAATTCCTAATGTCTCACACAGTCTCAATGTTACAGTAAATACTAATACCTCACTCAGTCTTAATGTTACAGTAAACCCTAATGTCTCACACAGTCCTTATGTTACAGTAAACCCTAATATCTCACACAGTCTGAATGTTACAGTAAACCCTAATATCTCACACAGTCTGAATGTTACAGTAAACCCTAATATCTCACACAGTCTCAATGTTACAGTAAACTCTAGTATCTCTCACAGTCTCTATATTACAGTAAACCCTAATATCTCACCAGTCTCAATGTTACAGTAAACTCTAATATCTCACACAGTCTGAATGTTACAGTAAACCCTAATGTCTCACACAGTCTCAATGTTACAGTAAACCCTAATGTGTCACACAGTCTGAATGTTACAATAAACCCTAATATCTCACATAGTCTGAATGTTAGTAAGCCCTAATATCTCACACAGTCTTAATGTTACACAAACCATAATATCTCATACAGTTTGAATGTTACAGTAAACCCTAATATCTCACACAGTCTCTATGTTACAGTAAACCCTAATATCTCACATAGTCTCAAAGTTACAGTAAACCCCTTTTATCTCACACAGTCTGAATGTTACAGTAAACCCTAATATCTCACACAATCTGAATGTTACAGTAAACCCTAATATATCATTCAGTCTCAATGTTACAGTAAACCCTAATATCTCATACAGTCTGAATGTTACAGTAAACCCTAATATCTCACACAGTCTGAATATTACAATAAACCCTAATATCTCACACAGTCTGAATGTTACAGTAAACCCTAATATCTCACACAGTCTGAATGTTACAGTAAACCCTAATATCTCACACAGTCTCTATGTTACAGTAAATCCTAATGTCTCACACAGTCTCAATGTTACAGTAAACCCTAATATCTCACTCAGTCTCAATGTTAAAGTAAACCCTAATGTCTCACACAGTCTGAATGTTAGAGTAAACCCTAATATCTCACACAGTCTGAATGTTACAGTAAACCTTAATATCTCACACAGTCTCAATGTTACAGTAAACTCTAGTATCTCTCACAGCCTCTATGTTACAGTAAACCCTAATGTCTCACACAGTCTCAATGTTACAGTAAACCCTATTATCTCACACAGTCTTTATGTTACAGTAAACCCTAATCACTCATACAGGCTCAATGTTACAGTAAACCCTAATATCTCACACAGTCTCAAAGTTACAGTAAACCCTAATATCTCACACAGTCTCAATTTTACAGTAAACCCTAGTATCTCACACAGTCTAGATGTTACAGTAAACCCTAATATCTCACACAGTCTCAATGTTACAGCAAACCCGATTATCTCACACAGTCTCAATGTTACAGTAATTCCTAATGTCTCACACAGTCTCAATGTTACAGTAAATCCTAATATCTCACTCAGTCTTAATGTTACAGTAAACCCTAATGTCTCACACAGTCTTTATGTTACAGTAAACCCTAATATCTCACACAGTCTGAATGTTACAGTAAACCCTAATATCTCACACAGTCTGAATGTTACAGTAAACCCTAATATCTCACACAGTCTCAATGTTACAGTAAACTCTAGTATCTCTCACAGTCTCTATGTTACAGTAAACCCTAATACCTCATACAGGCTCAATGTTACAGTAAACCCTAATATCTCACACAGTCTCAAAGTTACAGTAAACCCTAATATCTCACACAGTCTCAATTTTACAGTAAACCCTAGTATCTCACACAGTCTAGATGTTACAGTAAACCCTAATATCTCACACAGTCTCAATGTTACAGCAAACCCGATTATCTCACACAGTCTCAATGTTACAGTAATTCCTAATGTCTCACACAGTCTCAATGTTACAGTAAATCCTAATATCTCACTCAGTCTTAAAGTTACAGTAAACCCTAATGTCTCACACAGTCTTTATGTTACAGTAAACCCTAATATCTCACACAGTCTGAATGTTACAGTAAACCCTAATATCTCACACAGTCTGAATGTTACAGTAAACCCTAATATCTCACACAGTCTCAATGTTACAGTAAACTCTAGTATCTCTCACAGTCTCTATGTTACAGTAAACCCTAATACCTCACACAGTCTCTATGTTACAGTAAACCCTAATATCTCACATAGTCTCTATGTTACAGTAAACCCTAATGTCTCACACAGTCTCAATGTTACAGTAAACCCTAATATCTCACACAGTCTTTATGGTACAATAAACCCTTATCACTCACACAGGCTCAATGTTACAGTAAACCCTAATATCTCGCACAGTCTCAAAGTTACAGTAAACCCTAATATCTCACACAGTCTGAATATTACAGTAAACCCTAATATCTCACACAGTCTGAATGTTACAGTAAACCCTAATATCTCACACGGTCTGAATGTTACAGTAAACCCTAATATCTCACACAGTCTGAATGTTACAGTAAACCCTAATATCTCACACAGTCTCTATGTTACAGTAAATCCTAATGTCTCACACAGTCTCAATGTTACAGTAAACCCTAATATCTCACTCAGTCTCAATCTTACAGTAAACCCTAATGTCTCACACAGTTTGAATGTTACAGTAAATCCTAATATCTCACACAGTCTGAATGTTACAGTAAACCCTATTATCTCACACAGTCTGCATGTTACAATAAACCCTAATATCTCACACGGTCTCAATTGTACAGTAAACTGTAGTATCTCTCACAGTCTCTATGTTACCGTAAACCCTAATATCTCACACAGTCTTTATGTTACAGTAAACCCTAATACCTCACACAGTCTCTATGTTACAGTAAACCCTAATATCTCACATAGTCTGGATGTTAGTAAATCCTAATTTCTCACACAGTCTCAATGTTACAGTAAACCCTAATATCTCACACAGTTTGAATGTTACAGTAAACCCTAATATCTCACACAGTCTCTATGTTACAGTAAACCCTAATATCTCACACATTCTGAATGTTACAGTAAACCCTAATATATCACACAGTGTCAATGTTACAGTAAAGCCTAATGTGTCACACAGTCTCAATGTTACAGTAAACCCTAATATCTCACACATTCTCTATGTTACAGTAAACCCTAATATCTCACTCAGTCTCAATGTTAAAGTAAACCCTAATGTCTCACACAGTCTGAATGTTAGAGTAAACCCTAATATCTCACACAGTCTGAATGTTACAGTAAACCTTAATATCTCACACAGTCTGAATGTTACAGTAAACCCTAATATCTCACACAGTCTGAATGTTACAGTAAACCCTAATATCTCACACAGTCTGAATGTTACAGTAAACCCTAATATCTCACACAGTCTGAATGTTACAGTAAACCCTAATATCTCACACAGTCTGAATGTTACAGTAAACCTTAATATCTCACACAGTCTCAATGTTACAGTAAACTCTAGTATCTCTCACAGCCTCTATGTTACAGTAAACCCTAATGTCTCACACAGTCTCAATGTTACAGTAAACCCTATTATCTCACACAGTCTTTATGTTACAGTAAACCCTAATCACTCATACAGGCTCAATGTTACAGTAAACCCTAATATCTCACACAGTCTCAAAGTTACAGTAAACCCTAATATCTCACACAGTCTCAATTTTACAGTAAACCCTAGTATCTCACACAGTCTAGATGTTACAGTAAACCCTAATATCACACACAGTCTCAATGTTACAGCAAACCCGATTATCTCACACAGTCTCAATGTTACAGTAATTCCTAATGTCTCACACAGTCTCAATGTTACAGTAAATCCTAATATCTCACTCAGTCTTAATGTTACAGTAAACCCTAATGTCTCACACAGTCTTTATGTTACAGTAAACCCTAATATCTCACACAGTCTGAATGTTACAGTAAACCCTAATATCTCACACAGTCTGAATGTTACAGTAAACCCTAATATCTCACACAGTCTCAATGTTACAGTAAACTCTAGTATCTCTCACAGTCTCTATGTTACAGTAAACCCTAATACCTCACACAGTCTCTATGTTACAGTAAACCCTAATATCTCACACAGTCTCTATGTTACAGTAAACCCTAATGTCTCACACAGTCTCAATGTTACAGTAAACCCTAATATCTCACACAGTCTTTATGTTACAATAAACCCTTATCACTCACACAGGCTCAATGTTACAGTAAACCCTAATATCTCGCACAGTCTCAAAGTTACAGTAAACCCTAATATCTCACACAGTCTGAATATTACAGTAAACCCTAATATCTCACACAGTCTGAATGTTACAGTAAACCCTAATATCTCACACGGTCTGAATGTTACAGTAAACCCTAATATCTCACACAGTCTGAATGTTACAGTAAACCCTAATATCTCACACAGTCTCTATGTTACAGTAAATCCTAATGTCTCACACAGTCTCAATGTTACAGTAAACCCTAATATCTCACTCAGTCTCAATCTTACAGTAAACCCTAATGTCTCACACAGTTTGAATGTTACAGTAAATCCTAATATCTCACACAGTCTGAATGTTACAGTAAACCCTATTATCTCACACAGTCTGCATGTTACAATAAACCCTAATATCTCACACGGTCTCAATTGTACAGTAAACTGTGGTATCTCTCACAGTCTCTATGTTACAGTAAACCCTAATATCTCACACAGTCTGTATGTTACAGTAAACCCTAATATCTCACACAGTTTGAATGTTACAGTAAACCCTAATATCTCAAACAATCTGAATGTTACAGTAAACCCTAATATCTCACCCAGTCTGAATGTTGCAGTAAACCCTAATATCTCACACAGTCTCTATGTTACAGTAAACCCTAATATCTCAAACAGTCTGAATGTTGCAGTGAACCCTAATATCCCACACAGTGTGAATGTTACAGTAAACCCTAATATCTCACACAGTCTCAATGTTACAGTAAACCCTAATATCTCACACAGTCTCAATGTTACAGTAAACCCTAATATCCCACACAGTCTGAATGTTACAGTAAACCCTAATGTCTCACACAGTGTCAATGTTACAGTAAACCCTAATATCTCACACAGTCTTTATGTTACAGTAAACCCTAATCACTCACACAGGCTCAATGTTAACGTAAACCATAATATCTCACACAGTCTCTATGTTACAGTAAATGCTAATATCTAACACAGTCTCAATGTTACTGTAAACCCTAATATCTCACAGAGTCTCTATGTTACAGTAAACCCTTATATCTCACACAGTCTCAATGTTACAGTAAACCCTAATATCTCACAGTCTGAATGTTAAAAACCCTAATATCTCACACAGTCTCAATGTTACTGTAAACCGTAATATCTCACACAGTCTCAATGTTACAGTAAACCCTAATATCTCACAGTCTGAATCTTAGTAAACCCTAATATCTTACACAGTCTCAATGTTACTGTAAACCGTAATATCTCACACAGTCTCAATGTTACAGTAAACCCTCATATCTCACACAGTCTCAATGTTACAGTAAACCCTAATATCTCACAGTCTGAATCTTAGTAAACCCTAATATCTCACACAGTCTCAATTTTACTGTAAACCGTAATATCTCACACAGTCTCAATGTTACAGTAAACCCTAATATCTCACACAGTCTCAATGTTACAGTAAACCCTAATATCTCACATAGTCTGAATGTTAGTAAACCCTAATATCTCACACAGTCTCTATTTTACAGTAAACCCTAATAACTCAAATAGTCTCAAAGTTACAGTAAACCCTAATATCTCACACAGTCTGTATGTTACAGTAAACCCTAATATCTCACACAATCTGAATGTAACAGTAAACCCTAATAAATCTTACAGTCTCAATGTTACAGTAAACCCTAATAGCTCATACAGTCTGAATGTTACAGTAAACCCTAATATCTCACACAGTCTGAAAATTACAGTAAATCATAATATCTCACACAGTCTGAATGTTACAGTAAACCCTAATATCTCACACAGTCTGAATGTTGCAGTAGACCCTAATATCTCACACAGTCTCAATTTTACAGTAAACCCTAGTATCTCACACAGTCTAGATGTTACAGTAAACCCTAATATTTCACACAGTCTCAATGTTACAGCAAACCCGATTATCTCACACAGTCTCAATGTTACAGTAAACCCTAATGTCTCACACAGTCTTAATGTTACAGTAAACCCTAATATCTCACACAGTCTCTATGTTACAGTAAACCCTAATATCTCACATAGTCTGGATGTTAGTAAATCCTAATATCTCACACAGTCTCAATGTTACAGTAAACCCTAATATCTCACACAGTTTGAATGTTACAGTAAACCCTAATATCTCACACAGTCTCTATGTTACAGTAAACCCTAATATCTCACACATTCTGAATGTTACAGTAAACCCTAATATATCACACAGTCTCAATGTTACAGTAAAGCCTAATGTGTCACACAGTCTCAATGTTACAGTAAACCCTAATATCTCACACATTCTCTATATTACAGTAAACCCTAATGTGTCACACAGTCTCAATGTTACAGTAATTCCTAATGTCTCACACAGTCTCAATGTTACAGTAAATACTAATACCTCACTCAGTCTTAATGTTACAGTAAACCCTAATGTCTCACACAGTCCTTATGTTACAGTAAACCCTAATATCTCACACAGTCTGAATGTTACAGTAAACCCTAATATCTCACACAGTCTGAATGTTACAGTAAACCCTAATATCTCACACAGTCTCAATGTTACAGTAAACTCTAGTATCTCTCACAGTCTCTATGTTACAGTAAACCCTAATATCTCACCAGTCTCAATGTTACAGTAAACTCTAATATCTCACACAGTCTGAATGTTACAGTAAACCCTAATGTCTCACACAGTCTCAATGTTACAGTAAACCCTAATGTGTCACACAGTCTGAATGTTACAATAAACCCTAATATCTCACATAGTCTGAATGTTAGTAAGCCCTAATATCTCACACAGTCATAATGTTACACAAACCATAATATCTCATACAGTTTGAATGTTACAGTAAACCCTAATATCTCACACAGTCTCTATGTTACAGTAAACCCTAATATCTCACATAGTCTCAAAGTTACAGTAAACCCCTTTTATCTCACACAGTCTGAATGTTACAGTAAACCCTAATATCTCACACAATCTGAATGTTACAGTAAACCCTAATATATCATTCAGTCTCAATGTTACAGTAAACCCTAATATCTCATACAGTCTGAATGTTACAGTAAACCCTAATATCTCACACAGTCTGAATATTACAGTAAACCCTAATATCTCACACAGTCTGAATGTTACAGTAAACCCTAATATCTCACACAGTCTGAATGTTACAGTAAACCCTAATATCTCACACAGTCTCTATGTTACAGTAAATCCTAATGTCTCACACAGTCTCAATGTTACAGTAAACCCTAATATCTCACTCAGTCTCAATGTTAAAGTAAACCCTAATGTCTCACACAGTCTGAATGTTAGAGTAAACCCTAATATCTCACACAGTCTGAATGTTACAGTAAACCTTAATATCTCACACAGTCTCAATGTTACAGTAAACTCTAGTATCTCTCACAGCCTCTATGTTACAGTAAACCCTAATGTCTCACACAGTCTCAATGTTACAGTAAACCCTATTATCTCACACAGTCTTTATGTTACAGTAAACCCTAATCACTCATACAGGCTCAATGTTACAGTAAACCCTAATATCTCACACAGTCTCAAAGTTACAGTAAACCCTAATATCTCACACAGTCTCAATTTTACAGTAAACCCTAGTATCTCACACAGTCTAGATGTTACAGTAAACCCTAATATCTCACACAGTCTCAATGTTACAGCAAACCCGATTATCTCACACAGTCTCAATGTTACAGTAAACCCTAATGTCTCACACAGTCTTAATGTTACAGTAAACCCTAATACCTCACACAGTCTCTATGTTACAGTAAACCCTAATATCTCACATAGTCTGGATGTTAGTAAATCCTAATTTCTCACACAGTCTCAATGTTACAGTAAACCCTAATATCTCACACAGTTTGAATGTTATAGTAAACCCTAATATCTCACACAGTCTCTATGTTACAGTAAACCCTAATATCTCACACATTCTGAATGTTACAGTAAACCCTAATATATCACACAGTGTCAATGTTACAGTAAAGCCTAATGTGTCACACAGTCTCAATGTTACAGTAAACCCTAATATCTCACACATTCTCTATGTTACAGTAAACCCTAATATCTCACTCAGTCTCAATGTTAAAGTAAACCCTAATGTCTCACACAGTCTGAATGTTAGAGTAAACCCTAATATCTCACACAGTCTGAATGTTACAGTAAACCTTAATATCTCACACAGTCTGAATGTTACAGTAAACCCTAATATCTCACACAGTCTGAATGTTACAGTAAACCCTAATATCTCACACAGTCTGAATGTTACAGTAAACCCTAATATCTCACACAGTCTGAATGTTACAGTAAACCCTAATATCTCACACAGTCTGAATGTTACAGTAAACCTTAATATCTCACACAGTCTCAATGTTACAGTAAACTCTAGTATCTCTCACAGCCTCTATGTTACAGTAAACCCTAATGTCTCACACAGTCTCAATGTTACAGTAAACCCTATTATCTCACACAGTCTTTATGTTACAGTAAACCCTAATCACTCATACAGGCTCAATGTTACAGTAAACCCTAATATCTCACACAGTCTCAAAGTTACAGTAAACCCTAATATCTCACACAGTCTCAATTTTACAGTAAACCCTAGTATCTCACACAGTCTAGATGTTACAGTAAACCCTAATATCTCACACAGTCTCAATGTTACAGCAAACCCGATTATCTCACACAGTCTCAATGTTACAGTAATTCCTAATGTCTCACACAGTCTCAATGTTACAGTAAATCCTAATATCTCACTCAGTCTTAATGTTACAGTAAACCCTAATGTCTCACACAGTCTTTATGTTACAGTAAACCCTAATATCTCACACAGTCTGAATGTTACAGTAAACCCTAATATCTCACACAGTCTGAATGTTACAGTAAACCCTAATATCTCACACAGTCTCAATGTTACAGTAAACTCTAGTATCTCTCACAGTCTCTATGTTACAGTAAACCCTAATACCTCACACAGTCTCTATGTTACAGTAAACCCTAATATCTCACACAGTCTCTATGTTACAGCAAACCCTAATGTCTCACACAGTCTCAATGTTACAGTAAACCCTAATATCTCACACAGTCTTTATGTTACAGTAAACCCTTATCACTCACACAGGCTCAATGTTACAGTAAACCCTAATATCTCGCACAGTCTCAAGGTTACAGTAAACCCTAATATATCACACAGTCTGAATGTTAGTAAGCCCTAATATCTCACACAGTCTTAATGTTACACAAACCATAACATCTCATGCAGTTTGAATGTTACAGTAAACCCTAATATCTCACACAGTCTCTATGTTACAGTAAACCCTAATATCTCACATAGTCTCAAAGTTACAGTAAACCCCTTTTATCTCACACAGTCTGAATGTTACAGTAAACCCTAATATCTCACACAATCTGAATGTTACAGTAAACCCTAATATATCATTCAGTCTCAATGTTACAGTAAACCCTAATATCTCATACAGTCTGAATGTTACAGTAAACCCTAATATCTCACACAGTCTGAATATTACAGTAAACCCTAATATCTCACACAGTCTAAATGTTACAGTAAACCCTAATATCTCACACAGTCTGAATGTTACAGTAAACCCTAATATCTCACACAGTCTCTATGTTACAGTAAATCCTAATGTCTCACACAGTCTCAATGTTACAGTAAACCCTAATATCTCACTCAGTCTCAATGTTAAAGTAAACCCTAATGTCTCACACAGTCTGAATGTTAGAGTAAACCCTAATATCTCACACAGTCTGAATGTTACAGTAAACCTTAATATCTCACACAGTCTCAATGTTACAGTAAACTCTAGTATCTCTCACAGCCTCTATGTTACAGTAAACCCTAATGTCTCACACAGTCTCAATGTTACAGTAAACCCTATTATCTCACACAGTCTTTATGTTACAGTAAACCCTAATCAATCATACAGGCTCAATGTTACAGTAAACCCTAATATCTCACACAGTCTCAAAGTTACAGTAAACCCTAATATCTCACACAGTCTCAATTTTATAGTAAACCCTAGTATCTCACACAGTCTAGATGTTACAGTAAACCCTAATATCTCACACAGTCTCAATGTTACAGCAAACCCGACTATCTCACACAGTCTCAATGTTACAGTAAACCCTAATGTCTCACACAGTCTTAATGTTACAGTAAACCCTAATACCTCACACAGTCTCTATGTTACAGTAAACCCTAATATCTCACATAGTCTGGATGTTAGTAAATCCTAATTTCTCACACAGTCTCAATGTTACAGTAAACCCTAATATCTCACACAGTTTGAATGTTACAGTAAACCCTAATATCTCACACAGTCTCTATGTTACAGTAAACCCTAATATCTCACACATTCTGAATGTTACAGTAAACCCTAATATATCACACAGTGTCAATGTTACAGTAAAGCCTAATGTGTCACACAGTCTCAATGTTACAGTAAACCCTAATATCTCACACATTCTCTATGTTACAGTAAACCCTAATATCTCACTCAGTCTCAATGTTAAAGTAAACCCTAATGTCTCACACAGTCTGAATGTTAGAGTAAACCCTAATATCTCACACAGTCTGAATGTTACAGTAAACCTTAATATCTCACACAGTCTGAATGTTACAGTAAACCCTAATATCTCACACAGTCTGAATGTTACAGTAAACCCTAATATCTCACACAGTCTGAATGTTACAGTAAGCCCTAATATCTCACACAGTCTGAATGTTACAGTAAACCCTAATATCTCACACAGTCTGAATGTTACAGTAAACCTTAATATCTCACACAGTCTCAATGTTACAGTAAACTCTAGTATCTCTCACAGCCTCTATGTTACAGTAAACCCTAATATCTCACCAGTCTCAATGTTACAGTAAACTCTAATATCTCACACAGTCTGAATGTTACAGTAAACCCTAATGTCTCACACAGTCTCAATGTTACAGTAAACCCTAATGTGTCACACAGTCTGAATGTTACAATAAACCCTAATATCTCACATAGTCTGAATGTTAGTAAGCCCTAATATCTCACACAGTCTTAATGTTACACAAACCATAATATCTCATACAGTTTGAATGTTACAGTAAACCCTAATATCTCACACAGTCTCTATGTTACAGTAAACCCTAATATCTCACATAGTCTCAAAGTTACAGTAAACCCCTTTTATCTCACACAGTCTGAATGTTACAGTAAACCCTAATATCTCACACAATCTGAATGTTACAGTAAACCCAAATATATCATTCAGTCTCAATGTTACAGTAAACCCTAATATCTCATACAGTCTGAATGTTACAGTAAACCCTAATATCTCACACAGTCTGAATATTACAGTAAACCCTAATATCTCACACAGTCTGAATGTTACAGTAAACCCTAATATCTCACACAGTCTGAATGTTACAGTAAACCCTAATATCTCACACAGTCTCTATGTTACAGTAAATCCTAATGTCTCACACAGTCTCAATGTTACAGTAAACCCTAATATCTCACTCAGTCTCAATGTTAAAGTAAACCCTAATGTCTCACACAGTCTGAATGTTAGAGTAAACCCTAATATCTCACACAGTCTGAATGTTACAGTAAACCTTAATATCTCACACAGTCTCAATGTTACAGTAAACTCTAGTATCTCTCACAGCCTCTATGTTACAGTAAACCCTAATGTCTCACACAGTCTCAATGTTACAGTAAACCCTATTATCTCACACAGTCTTTATGTTACAGTAAACCCTAATCACTCATACAGGCTCAATGTTACAGTAAACCCTAATATCTCACACAGTCTCAAAGTTACAGTAAACCCTAATATCTCACACAGTCTCAATTTTACAGTAAACCCTAGTATCTCACACAGTCTAGATGTTACAGTAAACCCTAATATCTCACACAGTCTCAATGTTACAGCAAACCCGATTATCTCACACAGTCTCAATGTTACAGTAAACCCTAATGTCTCACACAGTCTTAATGTTACAGTAAACCCTAATACCTCACACAGTCTCTATGTTACAGTAAACCCTAATATCTCACATAGTCTGGATGTTAGTAAATCCTAATTTCTCACACAGTCTCAATGTTACAGTAAACCCTAATATCTCACACAGTTTGAATGTTATAGTAAACCCTAATATCTCACACAGTCTCTATGTTACAGTAAACCCTAATATCTCACACATTCTGAATGTTACAGTAAACCCTAATATATCACACAGTGTCAATGTTACAGTAAAGCCTAATGTGTCACACAGTCTCAATGTTACAGTAAACCCTAATATCTCACACATTCTCTATGTTACAGTAAACCCTAATATCTCACTCAGTCTCAATGTTAAAGTAAACCCTAATGTCTCACACAGTCTGAATGTTAGAGTAAACCCTAATATCTCACACAGTCTGAATGTTACAGTAAACCTTAATATCTCACACAGTCTGAATGTTACAGTAAACCCTAATATCTCACACAGTCTGAATGTTACAGTAAACCCTAATATCTCACACAGTCTGAATGTTACAGTAAACCCTAATATCTCACACAGTCTGAATGTTACAGTAAACCCTAATATCTCACACAGTCTGAATGTTACAGTAAACCTTAATATCTCACACAGTCTCAATGTTACAGTAAACTCTAGTATCTCTCACAGCCTCTATGTTACAGTAAACCCTAATGTCTCACACAGTCTCAATGTTACAGTAAACCCTATTATCTCACACAGTCTTTATGTTACAGTAAACCCTAATCACTCATACAGGCTCAATGTTACAGTAAACCCTAATATCTCACACAGTCTCAAAGTTACAGTAAACCCTAATATCTCACACAGTCTCAATTTTACAGTAAACCCTAGTATCTCACACAGTCTAGATGTTACAGCAAACCCTAATATCTCACACAGTCTCAATGTTACAGCAAACCCGATTATCTCACACAGTCTCAATGTTACAGTAATTCCTAATGTCTCACACAGTCTCAATGTTACAGTAAATCCTAATATCTCACTCAGTCTTAATGTTACAGTAAACCCTAATGTCTCACACAGTCTTTATGTTACAGTAAACCCTAATATCTCACACAGTCTGAATGTTACAGTAAACCCTAATATCTCACACAGTCTGAATGTTACAGTAAACCCTAATATCTCACACAGTCTCAATGTTACAGTAAACTCTAGTATCTCTCACAGTCTCTATGTTACAGTAAACCCTAATACCTCACACAGTCTCTATGTTACAGTAAACCCTAATATCTCACACAGTCTCTATGTTACAGCAAACCCTAATGTCTCACACAGTCTCAATGTTACAGTAAACCCTAATATCTCACACAGTCTTTATGTTACAGTAAACCCTTATCACTCACACAGGCTCAATGTTACAGTAAACCCTAATATCTCGCACAGTCTCAAGGTTACAGTAAACCCTAATATATCACACAGTCTGAATGTTAGTAAGCCCTAATATCTCACACAGTCTTAATGTTACACAAACCATAATATCTCATACAGTTTGAATGTTACAGTAAACCCTAATATCTCACACAGTCTCTATGTTACAGTAAACCCTAATATCTCACATAGTCTCAAAGTTACAGTAAACCCCTTTTATCTCACACAGTCTGAATGTTACAGTAAACCCTAATATCTCACACAATCTGAATGTTACAGTAAACCCTAATATATCATTCAGTCTCAATGTTACAGTAAACCCTAATATCTCATACAGTCTGAATGTTACAGTAAACCCTAATATCTCACACAGTCTGAATATTACAGTAAACCCTAATATCTCACACAGTCTGAATGTTACAGTAAACCCTAATATCTCACACAGTCTGAATGTTACAGTAAACCCTAATATCTCACACAGTCTCTATGTTACAGTAAATCCTAATGTCTCACACAGTCTCAATGTTACAGTAAACCCTAATATCTCACTCAGTCTCAATGTTAAAGTAAACCCTAATGTCTCACACAGTCTGAATGTTAGAGTAAACCCTAATATCTCACACAGTCTGAATGTTACAGTAAACCTTAATATCTCACACAGTCTCAATGTTACAGTAAACTCTAGTATCTCTCACAGCCTCTATGTTACAGTAAACCCTAATGTCTCACACAGTCTCAATGTTACAGTAAACCCTATTATCTCACACAGTCTTTATGTTACAGTAAACCCTAATCAATCATACAGGCTCAATGTTACAGTAAACCCTAATATCTCACACAGTCTCAAAGTTACAGTAAACCCTAATATCTCACACAGTCTCAATTTTATAGTAAACCCTAGTATCTCACACAGTCTAGATGTTACAGTAAACCCTAATATCTCACACAGTCTCAATGTTACAGCAAACCCGACTATCTCACACAGTCTCAATGTTACAGTAAACCCTAATGTCTCACACAGTCTTAATGTTACAGTAAACCCTAATACCTCACACAGTCTCTATGTTACAGTAAACCCTAATATCTCACATAGTCTGGATGTTAGTAAATCCTAATTTCTCACACAGTCTCAATGTTACAGTAAACCCTAATATCTCACACAGTTTGAATGTTACAGTAAACCCTAATATCTCACACAGTCTCTATGTTACAGTAAACCCTAATATCTCACACATTCTGAATGTTACAGTAAACCCTAATATATCACACAGTGTCAATGTTACAGTAAAGCCTAATGTGTCACACAGTCTCAATGTTACAGTAAACCCTAATATCTCACACATTCTCTATGTTACAGTAAACCCTAATATCTCACTCAGTCTCAATGTTAAAGTAAACCCTAATGTCTCACACAGTCTGAATGTTAGAGTAAACCCTAATATCTCACACAGTCTGAATGTTACAGTAAACCTTAATATCTCACACAGTCTGAATGTTACAGTAAACCCTAATATCTCACACAGTCTGAATGTTACAGTAAACCCTAATATCTCACACAGTCTGAATGTTACAGTAAGCCCTAATATCTCACACAGTCTGAATGTTACAGTAAACCCTAATATCTCACACAGTCTGAATGTTACAGTAAACCTTAATATCTCACACAGTCTCAATGTTACAGTAAACTCTAGTATCTCTCACAGCCTCTATGTTACAGTAAACCCTAATGTCTCACACAGTCTCAATGTTACAGTAAACCCTATTATCTCACACAGTCTTTATGTTACAGTAAACCCTAATCACTCATACAGGCTCAATGTTACAGTAAACCCTAATATCTCACACATTCTCAAAGTTACAGTAAACCCTAATATCTCACACAGTCTCAATTTTACAGTAAACCCTAGTATCTCACACAGTCTAGATGTTACAGTAAACCCTAATATCTCACACAGTCTCAATGTTACAGCAAACCCGATTATCTCACACAGTCTCAATGTTACAGTAATTCCTAATGTCTCACACAGTCTCAATGTTACAGTAAATCCTAATATCTCACTCAGTCTTAATGTTACAGTAAACCCTAATGTCTCACACAGTCTTTATGTTACAGTAAACCCTAATATCTCACACAGTCTGAATGTTACAGTAAACCCTAATATCTCACACAGTCTGAATGTTACAGTAAACCCTAATATCTCACACAGTCTCAATGTTACAGTAAACTCTAGTATCTCTCACAGTCTCTATGTTACAGTAAACCCTAATACCTCACACAGTCTCTATGTTACAGTAAACCCTAATATCTCACACAGTCTCTATGTTACAGCAAACCCTAATGTCTCACACAGTCTCAATGTTACAGTAAACCCTAATATCTCACACAGTCTTTATGTTACAGTAAACCCTTATCACTCACACAGGCTCAATGTTACAGTAAACCCTAATATCTCGCACAGTCTCAAGGTTACAGTAAACCCTAATATATCACACAGTCTGAATGTTACAGTAAACCCTAATATCTCACACAGTCTCAATGTTACAGTAAACCCTAGTAGCTCACACAGTCTAGATGTTACAGTAAACCCTAATATCTCACACAGTCTCAATGTTACAGTAAACCTTAATATCTCACACAGTCTCTATGTTACAGTAAATCCTAATATCTCACACAGTCTCAATGTTACAGTAAACCCTAATATCTCACACAGTCTCTTTGTTACAGTAAACCCTAATATCTCACACATTCTCTATATTACAGTAAACCCTAATGTGTCACACAGTCTCAATGTTACAGTAAACCCTAATATCTCACACAGTTTGAATGTTACAGTAAACCCTAATATCTCACACAGTCTCTATGTTTCAGTAAACCCTAATATCTCACACAGTCTCAAAGTTACAGTAAACCCTAGTAATTCACACAATCTGAATGTTACAGTAAACCCTAATATCTCACACAATCTGAATGTTACAGTAAACCCTAATATCTCACACAATCTGAATGTTACAGTAAACCCTAATATCTCACACAGTCTGAATGTTACAGTAAACCCTAATATCTCACACAATCTGAATGTTACAGTAAACCCTAATATCTCACACAGTCTGAATGTTACAGTAAACCCTAATATCTCACACAATCTGAATGCTACAGTAAACCCTAATATCTCACACATTCTCTATGTTACAGTAAACCCTAATGTGTCACACTGTCTCAATGTTACTATAAACCCTAGTGTCTCACACAGTCTCAATGTTACAGTAAACCCTAATATCTCATACAGTCTCAATGTTACAGTAAACCCTAATGTGTCACACTGTCTCAATGTTACTGTAAACCCTAATATCTCACACAGTCTCAATGTGACAGTAAACCCTAATATCTCACACAGTCTCAATGTTACTGTAAACCCTAATATCTCACACAGTTTCAATGTTACAGTAAACCCTAATATCTCATACAGTCTCAATGTTACAGTAAACCCTAATATCTCACACAGTCTCAATGTTACTGGAAACCCTAAGATCTCACACAGTCTCAATGTGACAGTAAACCCTTATACGAGGGGCATACTGAAAGTCATGAGTAACACTGTTTTACAATATTAATATTTATTTTTAAGCCAAACCAAATACATTGTTATAATCTACAGATTTTCTTTCACTGTTCGACATAGTCTCCATTGTTTTGCACACATTTTTCCCATCATTCTACAAGTTTGAAAATGCCCTTGTGATAGAACTCCATTCCAGCTGCTCGCAGACCCTGACGCACTGCTTTCCGAATATCCTCTAGCGTCTCGTAGCATTGGCCACGCATGTAGCGGGCAGAATTTATGGTTTGTCCAGGTTCAAGAAGGTCAACCAGAATGCAACCTTGTGCATCCCAAAAGACACTTCCCATAACTTTTCCCACAGACTGCACTTACTTCGCTTACTTCTTCGATGGTGAGTTCCAGTGGTGCCATTCCATACTCTGACGTTTCATTTCTGGCTCATAGTGATGGAACCAGCTCTTGTCTCCAGTCACAATATACGTTAAAAATTCATGACCTTCATTATGAAATCTCTGAAGAAGGTTTTGTGCAATGGTTCTTCTCTGAAGTTTGTGGTCTTCTGTCAATAAACGGGCGACCCAACGGGCACAGACCTTTCGATAACCCAAGCTGTGGATCATTTCTTGCACTGCACTATGTCCTATTCCAAGTTTCGCAGCAATTTCATTCACAGTGAAACGCCTATCTCCAGTAATGTACTCATCAACTCTTTCCTTGTTGCGTTCAGAAGAGGCAGTTCGAGGATGCCCGCTACGAGGCTCATTTTGCGGACTCGTGTTTCCATCTTTGAAATGCTTCACCCATCTTCTAACACTGCTGGCACCCATGCAGACACCTCCATACGCACGTTGAAGTCTGAGATGAATTTCAGGAGCTGATTTTCTTTCTTTCACAAGGAATTCAATGACAGCATGCTGTCGAAACGAAACATCAATGTCAGCCATTTTTCAAACACCGTCTGTGGTCACGTGATACAAGCTAATTACTTCACAATATGTCAACATGTCGCTTAAAGTCTGTAGATTACGATCCTGCAAGTCGTTTCGTTACATTGTTGAAATTTAAATTTTTACAATGGGTTGCTCGTGACTTTCAGTATGCCCCTCGTATCTCACACTGAGTCTGAATGCTACTGTAAACCATAATATCTCACACTGAGTCTGAATGTTACTGTAAACCCTAACATCTCATCCTGAGTCTGAATGTTAGAGTAAACCCTAATATCTCACACTGAGTCTGAATGTTACTGTAAACCCTAACATCTCATCCTGAGTCTGAATGTTAGAGTAAACCCTAACATCTCACACTGAGTCTGAATGTTACTGTAAACCCTAATATCTCACACTGAGTCTGAATGTTACTGTAAACCCTAATATCTCACCCTGAGTCTGAATGTTACAGTAAACCCTAATATCTCACCCTGAGTCTGAATGTTACAGTAAACCCTAATATCTCACCCTGAGTCTGAATGTTAGAGTAAACCCTAATATCTCACACTGAGTCTGAATGTTACTGTAAACCCTAATATCTCACACTGAGTCTGAATGTTACTGTAAACCCTAATATCTCACCCTGAGTCTGAATGTTACAGTAAACCCTAATATCTCACCCTGAGTCTGAATGTTACAGTAAACCCTAATATCTCACACTGAGTCTGAATGTTACAGTACACCCTAATATCTCACACTGAGTGTGAATGTTACTGTAAACCCTAATATCTCACACTGAGACCCAATGTTACAGTAAACCCTAACAGCTCACACTGAGTCTCTATGTTACGGTATACCTAATATCTGACACTGAGTCTGAATGTTACAGTAAACCCTAATATCTCACCCTGAGTCTGAATGTTACA
Source organism: Hymenopus coronatus (assembly GCA_030762935.1). Classification (NCBI taxonomy): domain Eukaryota; kingdom Metazoa; phylum Arthropoda; class Insecta; order Mantodea; family Hymenopodidae; genus Hymenopus; species Hymenopus coronatus. The sequence continues at coordinate 3,101,416 of CM060900.1, read as the reverse complement.
GTACACCCTAATATCTCACACTGTGTCTGAATGTTACTGTAAACCCCAATATCTCATACTGAGACCCAATGTTACAGTAAACCCTAACAGCTCACGCTGAGTCTCTATGTTACGGTATACCCTAATATCTGACACTGAGTCTGAATGTTACAGTAAACCCTAATATCTCACACTGAGTCTGAATGATACTGTAAACCCTAATATCTCACACTGAGTCTGAATTATACTGTAAACCCTAATATCTCACACTGAGTCTGAATTATACTGTAAACCCTAATATCTCACACTGAGTCTCTATTTTACAGTACACCCTAACATCTCACACTGAGTCTGAATGTTACTGTAAACCCTAATATCTCACACTGAGTCTCTATGTTTAAGTACATCCTAATATCTCACACTGAGTCTCTATGTTACAGTACACCGTAATTTCTCACACTGAGTCCCAATGTTACAGTAAACCCTAACGTCTCACACTGAGTCTCTTTTTACAGTACATCCTAATATCTCACACTGAGTCCCTATGTTACAGTAAAACCTAACGTCTCACACTGAGTCTGAATGTTACAGTACACCCTAATGTCTCACACTGAGTCTCTATGTTACAGTACACCCTAATATCTCACACTGAGTCCCAATATTACAGTAAACCCTAATGTCTCACACTGAGTCTCTATGTTTCAGTACATTCTAATATCTCACACTGAGTCTGAATGTTACAGTACATCCTAATATATCTCAGTGAGTATCAATATTACAATAAACACTAATGTCTGCCAGTGAGCTTCAGCTTTATAGTATAGCTTATTGTCTCACATTGTTTCAACAATGTTGTAAACTCTTAACTTTTTCAAGCTTATGTTCAATTTTTCAGTTAACACTAATGTCTCATACTTTTTCAATTCTACAGTAGATAACACTGTCTCAAACTGAGTTTCAATTTTATAGTAAATCCCAATGTCTCACTCTAAGCTTCAAGGTTACAGTATACCTTAATGACCCACACTGAGATTTAATGTTACAATATATACACACACACACACGCATGCTCACAAGCTCACTATCTCCCTCACTCAGTGACTCACTCCCTCACTCATTCACTCCCTCACTCACTTACTCACTCACTCACTCACTCACTCACAACATTGCAATCTGTAGATCCTAATAAGAGATTAGACTCAAAGCCCAAATTCTAGGATGTAGATCATATAAACAATTATGTTTACTCATACTTATTAATACATTAGTTTACAAATAATTACTCTGGCAATCAATTTTCAGATGTGGCAGTTTTGCATAATTTTCAATTACATGTCTGTTTCCAAAAGCCTACCCGTACACTTGGCATTCTTAGAATATTCATGTTTATTATGTTTTTAATGTTACATTACCAATGTTTTTTGATTGAATGAAATCCTCCTCTGTATAGAAGCTGTGAGTAATAAAGTATCTTTTTAATTCTGATCTAAACTGTTTTTGTTCCTGTGCAATTCTTTTATAGAAGAGGGAAGTGAATTAAATAAAACTATTCCTTTGCGGTAAACGCCTTTTTGGAATAACTGCAAATTATATGTTGGTCTACATAAGGCCTGCCTATGTCTGATCTCTTTCTTATGAATATCTGTATTTTTTGTAAACTTTTCTGGGTTATTTCTTACAAAGGACAATATGGGTAGAATATATTCACAGGCTAATGGTAAAATTTCAAAAATTTTGAAAAGTGGTTTGCAGTGAGTTGATCGTCTTTCCCCTGCCATTATTCTTATAACTTTTTTTTTGCATAATGAATACTTTTTTAGCATTTACTGAATTTCTCCAAAATATTACTCCATAGGTCATCAATGAATAAAAATATGCATAATAAGCTGTTTTTAGTATGCTCTTATTTAGAGGCTGAATTTAAGATCAGAAGGAGAGCCCTGCAGAGCTCAATTTGGGTAAGATATAACCAAAATGCTGTTTCCAATTCAGGGTTATGATTAATCATAAGACCTAGGAATTTTTTTATTACAGACTTCTGCAATCTGGTTATTTTCATATTCTATCATTAGGTTTGTGATGTTTTTATGCTTTGTGCAAAACTTAATGTAGTTAGTTTTTTCAAAGTTTAAGTGAATTTTGTTACTTTCAAACCAATCCTTTAGGGTGTTAAAAATTTCATTAAATGAATTGTGTACCTTAACTATACTTGAGTCATCCACAAAAAGAACTGGATAGGAATTGTTGTTTATTACTGCAGGTAGATCATTTATATACACTAAAAATAATAAGGGATCCAGAATAGAACCTTGTGGAACACCATGCTTTATTTCACATCATTCAGAATATGCATTGCTATTAATTGAAGTACTTATTATAACCTTTTGCTTTCTGTTTGTTAAGTAAGATGTAATTCATTGATACGCTTTGCCCCTAATTCTATAGTGTAATAAGTTTGATAGAAGTATTTCATGATTAACACAGTCAAATGCCTTTGATAGATCACAGAATATTCCTAGTTTGTTAAGTTTTCCGTCCAATGCCTTGAGCACTTCATTTGTTAACTTGAAAAAGGCATCACCTGTTGATATGCTCTTCCCACATCCAAACTGCTCTTTTGTTAAAATATTATACTTATCCAGATGGTGATAAATTCTTTTAAACATACATTTTTTTTAAATTTTAAAAAAAGCTATAAGTAAAAATAATGGTCTATAGTTCGACATTTCTGAGATTTGCCCTTTCTTGTATAATGCCTTAGTGACTGAATATTTTAATCTGTCTGGAAATGTTCCTGTTAACCTGCATATGTTACATATATGACTTAAAGGTTTATAAATAATGTCAGCACACATCTGTAATGTTTTTGTGCTTATTTAATTGTATCCTGATGAGTTCTTGCTTTTGAGGGATTGTATTACTTTTTTTAATTCGGTTGCACTTGTGGGTACTATCTCTAAGGATGTAAAAATTTCCATACAGGATTCCTGAAGGTACAAATTTGGCTCTCTCTTAGCCTGTTTTTTGTCAGTAAATTTTCTGCCACATGAATGAAATATTCATTAAATGCAACGTTGTAGTAAAACTCAATGTCTCACACTGAGTTTAAAAGTTACAGTAAAACCTTATTTTTCACACTGAGTTTCAATGCTACAGAAAATCCTAATGTCTCAGACTGAATATTTTAGATTACAGTAAAACCTAATGTCTAACACTGAGTTTTAGATTACAGTAATATCTAATGTCTGACTTGGAGTTTCAAGGTTACAGTAAACACTAACTTCTAATACTGAGCTTTAAGGTTAAAGTAAACTCTAATGTTTATGACTAAGTTTCAAGATTACAGTAAACACTAATTTCTCAATCTGAGTTTCATGGTCTACTTAAACCCTAATGTGTAACTGAGCTTTAATGTTACAGTAAACCTTAATGTCTTACACTGAATTTCAAGGTTACATAAACCCTAATGTCTCACACTGAATTTCAAGGTTACATAAACTCTAATGTCTCATACCAATTTTTAGGGTTACAGTAAACCTAACTGAGTTACAAGGTTACAGTAAACACCAATATTTAACCCTGAGTTTCAAAGTTACAGTAAAACCTAATTCTTCACACTGAGTTTAAACGTTACAGAAAACACTAATGTCACACACTATTTTTAAGCCTACGTGAACTCTAAAGCTTCACACTGAGTTATACGGTAATCCCTAATAAATCACAGTGGGTTTTGAGATTATAATAAACCCTAATGTCACTGAGTTTCAAGATTAGAGTAAATGCTAATGTCTTACATTGAGTTTATATGTAACAGTAAACCCTAATGTCTCACTCTGAGTATCAAGCTTATAGCCAACCCTTAAGTCTTACCCAGAGTTGTAAGCTAACAGTAATCCCTAATATCTCAGACTTAGGTTACAGTAAAAGCTAATGTCTCAAACTTGTTTTGAACATATTGTACACCCTAAAGTCAGACACTGAGCTTCAAAGTTACAGAAGACCCTAATGTCTCACTCTGAGTTTCAATGTTATAGTAGACTCTTATGTATTACACAGAGCTGTGAGTTTATGATAAATCCTAATATCTCCTACTGAGTTTCAAGGTTACAGGTCTCACATTGTTTAAAAGTTCCAGTAAACTCTAACATCTCTCACACCAAGCTTCAAACTATAGTAAACTGTAATTGTTGAAACAGTTACAATGTTACAATAAATGCTAATGTCTCACACTGAGCTGCATGGTAATAGAAAACCTTAATATCTCACACTGTTTCAATGTTACAAACAACTTATGGTGTCTGACTGAGTTTCAAGTTCACAATAAATGCTAATGTCTCAGACTGAGCTGCATGGTAACAGAAAACCTTAATATCTCACACTGTTTCAATGTTACAAACAACTTATGGTGTCTGACTGAGTTTCAAGTTCACAGTAAATGCTAATGTCTCAGACTGAGTTTCAATGTTACAAACAACTTATGGTGTCTGACTGAGTTTCAAGTTCACAGTAAATGCTAATGTCTCAGACTGAGTTTCAATGTTACAAACAACTTATGGTGTCTGACTGAGTTTCAAGTTCACAGTTAGTGCTAATGTCTCAGACTGGGTTTCAAGGTTACAGTAAAACCTTATGTTGCTCACTGATTTTCAAGATGATATTAAATCCTAAAGGCGTACACTGAGTTATAAAGTTACAGTAAAACCTAATTTTTCATACTGAGTCTCAATGTTATAGAAAACCTTAATATCTCAGACTGAGTTTTAAAGTTACAGGAAATCCTATATTGCACTCTGAGTTTCAAGATTAATGTAAACCCTGATGTCTCAGACCAAATTTCAAATATACAGTACACCCTGATGTATCACACTACTTTCAAGTCTAGAGTGAACTCTAATGCGTTACACTGAGTTTCTACATTACATTAATCCCTATTCTCTCATACTGAGTTTCCTGGTTATAGTAAAACCTAATGTCCCACACTGAACTTCAACTTTAGAGTAAATACTAATGTCTCACTCTTAATTAAACCTACAGTAAATCCTAATCTTTCAGACTGAGTTTCAAGGTTACAGTGAACCCTAATGTCTCACACTGAGTTTCAAGGTTACAGTGAACCCTAATGTCTCACACTGAGTTTCAAGGTTATAGCTAGTCCTCATGTCTCACACTAAATTTTAAGGTTATAGCTCATTTATTCATTTATTTATTATGTGTTTAAAAGAATACAACCATATTCAAAGCATCGTCAGGTAAGTATGTACAATAACCTATACAATTTAATATATACAAAAACAGCTTTTAAAATAACATTTTACAATTCATAATTACTTATTTTATTATATGAATACCACTTGCATTACATAAATACTATTTGTTTTGTCAATAGTGGTTGAGCAATTCATTAATTGAATAATAACTCCTTCAGAACAACATTTCTTAAAATCTTTCTTGAATATATTAAAATAATTAACATTTTTCAGATAATTAGGTAGTTTATTATAGAGTTCATGAGCTGCAGCTGTAGGTTCGGTTTTACACTTTTTGAGTCTATATGACTGTATATGAAAATTTGTATTTCCTCTGGTGTCATGTTTATGCATTTGTTTGTTTGTTTTTCCTATATCTTGCCTGTTGAGCAATTGTACTATTACTTCATATATGTATAGTGAATATGCTGTTAAAATATTTAGATCTCTGAAGGATTGCCTACATGAGTCTGTTTGTTTCATACTCAAAATTAGTCTTATTGTTCTTTTCTGGAGAAGGAATACTCGGATAGTGTGTTTTTTAGCACAACATCCACACACAGTTATCCCATATGAAAGATGTGGGTAGATTAATCCATAATGTAACATTATTTGTGTGTTAACATCCACTATATTTGTCATTTTCTTCATTATGAATAATCCTGAACTCAATTTGTTACATATATAGTCAATGTATTTATTCCATGTCAAATTTTTATCCACCATTACTCCTAGAAAATTTGCATTGTCAACTACATTTACTTTCTTGTTTTCAATAACTATCTTCGTATTTGATGTTGACCTGTTCTGCAGAGTTTGAAACTGCATGTAATTTGTCTTATTTAAGTTTATTGTAAGTTATTAAGCCTAAAATATTGTATAACTAGTGTTGTATTACTTATTGTCATGTTTACCACAACCTGTGGGCTAATACCTGTATTTACTATTGAAGTATCATCAGCGCAGATATATATTTTCCCTTCTGAGATATTTGGGAGGTCATTGACATAGATTATAAAAAGTAGGGGGCCGAGAATGGAACCTTGTGGTACTCCATATGTCACTAGTTTACTATCTGAAACATATTCTGCGATATGATTCTTAGCATGTGAATTTTTACTTGTTGGGATTGTTTGCTCCAATATTCCTCATTTTTTTGTTTGGTTTTCCACATATCCCATAATTAATCAGTTTATCAATTCAATCAAACACTTTGGAAATATCCAGAAATATACAGTGTTGTTTTCATCGTTATCCAACTCTAATCAATTATTTCTGATATGGTGTTTTTTGTTGACTTATTTTTTCTGAATCCATATTGAAAATTGACCAGAATTTCATACTTATCTAGAAATTAAATGATTTGATCAGCTATTATTCTTTCCACCAACTTATAAAGTGTCGAGATGAGCGATATTGGCCTACAATTATTTATTTCACCTTTGTCTCCTTTTTTATATATATAGATATGACAGTTGATTTTTTAAACAGTCGGGGAATATACCAGACGTAATAACAGAATTGAGCATATTTAATAAAGGCTCTATCATGTAGGGGGTGCACTGCTTCAATGTAGTATTAGAGATAGCATCTAACCCAGAAAAATTTTTATTCTTCAGCTTTTTATGGATTCAAGTAACTCTTCTTTTGATATTTCCCTAAGGTATATAGAATTGCTAAGTAGCTTTGTTTTGCATTGATCTGGTCAACACTTTCTGAAAAATAGTGATTAAATGCCTTGCTTATTTCAATTGTTAGCTGGCCTTTATTCATATGAATGTTGTTATATTCACCTTTGTTTTCCCCACATTTATTGCTAATAATGCTCCAAGAGTTTTTACCTATATTATTACTACTGCCTAGCATGCTTTTAATATGGTCTGATTTTGTTTTCTTTAATATATTTTTATATTCCTTCTTATATCTAAGAAATGCTACCTTACTTTTTTCATTGTTTTATATACATCGTAATATCAAATTAGAGTTTCTTTGGCTCACATAACATCTTGATTTATCCAGGGTTTATTAGTGGGATATCTCACTTCCTTGGTGGTTATAGGGCATGCAATATCGAAACAGTGTTTGAACATAGCGAAAAATGTTTCCTATTTAGCATGAATGTCTGCCTCATTTAATACTGTTTCCATGTTTCATTAGACAATAGGCAGCATAGACCACTTACACCTGCTTCATTTGTATTTCTAGCTTTTACATAGCATTCCTGACGTTTTGGTGTGTAGGAGGTTTGTAATAATATGGTATAGTATAGTAGCTGTCATATCAGTTACCCTAGTTGGTTCATTAATTTTGAGCCTTAATTTAAACATATTTGTTATGCCTAGCAGCTTTTTATAATTGCTGCTATTTTTGTCTTTATTTATATTAATGTCACCAAGTAATATTATGTTTTGTCCATCCAGTTTATATAAAGTTTTTATTATTATATCAAAAACTTCATTAGTGGTAGCATTTGGTGATCGGTAGCATGAGATAATTAGGCCTGCTTTTTCTTTATTTAGGGTTATTTCTATTCCTGATATTGCCAGACTTTATCTAAACTACTATTTTGTATCCATTTTTTAGGTTTTGCACTTATTATTTTATTTGCGATGAAAAGTGCAGTGTCACCACCTTTATAGTTATGCCTACAATAATATGCTACATTTTTGTAACCTTCTAATTGGCAGAGTTTTAGTTGGTTTTCCTTTAATCCATGTTCAGAAATGTTTTATTTTCATGCAGAAATACTGTAATCTCCTCATTCTTATTTCCAAGACATTGTACATTTTGGTATATAATGCTGGTGTTATTGAGGGGATGCACAGTAGACTGACTCAGCCCCATTACCTAGTTTCCCTGAACAGTTTTCATGTAATAAGAGCTGTACTCTAGCGAGAGGATACTTGTGCTAGTAATTACGTTTGCTAATTTATGTACCAGTAATTCCTTTCCTCTCCAATTTAGGTGCAGCTCATGGTCTGAGTAATACTCCCTATTAAAGTCGTTTGCACTAATCAAGCTTACATTTTTAAATTTGCTACAAATTTTCATTATTTCACCAGCGATATTTATACAAAAGTTCACATCCAGGAATGTTCACTACCACCACGTTTGTATGATGCAGTTTTGTTAGGCACTTGGCGAGATTTTTCCATTGTTTTTCGTAATATCATTTGTCCCACCGAATATGACCTCCTGATTTTTAGAGGTTAAGTTGTAACACGAGTTTTCGTAATTTTCGATCACCTCTTCTATAGGTATACTAGGCTTCACTATACTTTCTACTGCTGAATTTTGTAGCTTTTCTGATAGCAGCGAACTCAGGCCCCTGCCATGGCTATTTGCAAAGATCTTTATGTTGTTTGTCTTTTCTGGTCTTGCCTCTCTTGCTTTGTACATTGTCTCCTTGCCCCGTAGTAGATACTTTTGTTTCTCTGTGTCCTTTACATTATTAAGGCATGCAAATCTGTTTGTTTTTTTTTATCCTTGTTGTACTTGTACTACTTGCTGTTGCTAATATTCTTTTGTTGCCTGTTTGGACGCATCTGTCGACGAAGCCATTCCTAAGAATCTTCCTCCTTTGTGACTTCTGCTTGTTTTGCTTCTTCTAACTTCATGTTCCCATCCTGTAAGTATTTGATATCAGATTTCGCTTCTTTTATATCATTGGTTAGCATTTCTATAATCAAACACACACTGAGTTTCAAAGTTACATTATATCGCAATTTCTCAGACTGAGTTTCAAGATAACAGAAAACACTAATGTGACACACTGAATTTCAAGATTACCATAAACTCTAATGCCTCACACTAAGTTTCAAAGTTACAGCCAACATTTATCCCTCACACTAATTTTCAAGTTTATAGTAAACACAAATGTCTCACACTGAGTTACAGGTTTAAAGTAAAACCTAATGTCTCATACTGTGTTTCAAGGCTACAGCAAGCCCTAATGTCTCACACTGAGTTTCAAGGTTATAGTAGACCATAAAGTCTCACACTGAGTTTCAAGGTTATAATAGACCATAAAGTCTCACACTGAGTTTCAAGGTTATAGGAAACCATAAAATCTCATATTGAGTTTCAAGGTTACAGCAAGCCCTAAAGTCTCACACTGAGTTTCCAGGTTATAGTGCACCATAAAGTCTCAGACTGAGTTTCAACTTTAGAGTACAACACAAAGTCTCACACTAAGTTTCAAGGTTATAGTAGACCATAAAGTCTCACACTGAGTTTCAAGGTTATAGTAGACCATAAAGTCTCACACTGAGTTTCAAGGTTATAGTAGACCATAAAGTCTCACACTAAGTTTCAAGGTTATAGTAGACCATAAAGTCTCACACTGAGTTTCAAGGTTATAGTAGACCATAAAGTCTCACACTGAGTTTCAAGGTTATAGTAAACCATAAAATCTCATATTGAGTTTCAAGGTTACAGCAAGCCCTAATGTCTCACACTGAGTTTCAAGGTTATAGTGCACCATAAAGTCTCAGACTGAGTTTCAACTTTATAGTACACCACAAAGTCTCACACTGAGTTTCAAGGTTATAGTAGACCACAAAGTCTCACACTGAGTTTCAAGGTTATAGTAGACCATAAAGTCTCACACTGAGCTTCAAGGTTATAGTAGACCATAAAGCCTCACACTGAGTTTCAAGGTTATAGTAGACCATAAAGTCTCACACTGAGTTTCAAGGTTATAGTAAAACACAATGTTTCACTCTGAGCTTCAATGTTACAGTAAACCACAATGTTTCACTCTGAGTTTCAATGTTACAGTAAACTGTAATGTTTCACTCTGAGTTTCAATGTTATAGTAAACCACAATGTTTCACTCTGAGTTTCAATGTTACAGTAAACCACAATGTTTCACTCTGAGTTTCAATGTTACAGTAAACTGTAATGTTTCACGCTGAGTTTCAACGTTACAGTAAACCCTAATGTTTCACTCTGAGTTTCAAAGTTACACTAAACCACAATGTTTCACTCTGAGTTTCAATGTTACAGTAAACCACAATGTTTCACTCTGAGTTTCAATGTTACAGTAAACCACAATGTTTCACTCTGAGTTTCAAAGTTACACTAAACCACAATGTTTCACTCTGAGTTTCAATGTTACAGTAAACCACAATGTTTCACTCTGAGTTTCAATGTTACAGTAAACCACAATGTTTCACTCTGAGTTTCAAAGTTACACTAAACCACAATGTTTCACTCTGAGTTTCAATGTTACAGTAAACCACAATGTTTCACTCTGAGTTTCAATGTTACAGTAAACTGTAATGTTTCACTCTGAGTTTCAATGTTACAGTAAACCACAATGTATCACTCTGAGTTTCAATGTTACACTAAACCACAATGTATCACTCTGAGTTTCAATGTTACAGTAAACCACAATGTTTCACTCTGAGTTTCAATGTTACAGTAAACTGTAATGTATCACTCTGAGTTTCAATGTTACACTAAACCACAATGTATCACTCTGAGTTTCAATGTTACAGTAAACCACAATGTATCACTCTGAGTTTCAATGTTACAGTAAACTGTAATGTTTCACTCTGAGTTTCAATGTTACAGTAAACCACAATGTTTCACTCTGAGTTTTAATGTTACAGTAAACCACAATGTTTCACTCTGAGTTTCAATGTTAGAGTAAACTGTAATGTTTCACTCTGAGTTTCAATGTTACACTAAACCACAATGTTTCACTCTGAGTTTCAATGTTACAGTAATCCACAATGTTTCACTCTGAGTTTCAATGTTACAGTAAACCACAATGTTTCACTCTGAGTTTCAATGTTACAGTAAACCACAATGTTTCACTGTGAGTTTCAATGTTACAGTAAACCACAATGTTTCACTGTGAGTTTCAATGTTACAGTAAACCACAATGTTTCACTGTGAGTTTCAATGTTACAGTAAACCACAATGTTTCACGCTGAGTTTCAATGTTACAGTAAACCACAATGTTTCACGCTGAGTTTCAATGTTACAGTAAACCACAATGTTTCACGCTGAGTTTCAATGTTACAGTAAACCCTAATGTTTCACGCTGAGTTTCAATGTTACAGTAAACCACAATGTTTCACGCTGAGTTTGAATGTTACAGTAAACCACAATGTTTCACGCTGAGTTTCAATGTTACAGTAAACCACAATGTTTCACGCTGAGTTTCAACGTTACAGTAAACTGTAATGTTTCACGCTGAGTTTCAACGTTACAGTAAACCCTAATGTTTCACGCTGAGTTTCAATGTTACGGTAAACCACAATGTTTCACGCTGAGTTTCAATGTTACAGTAAACCACAATGTTTCACTCTGAGTTTCAATGTTACAGTAAACCCTAATGTTTCACGCTGAGTTTCAACGTTACAGTAAACTGTAATGTTTCACTCTGAGTTTCAATGTTACAGTAAACCACAATGTTTCACTCTGAGTTTCAATGTTACAGGAAACCCTAATGTTTCACTCTGAATTTCAAGGTTACAGTTAACCCTAATGTTTCACTCTGAGTTTCAATGTTACAGGAAACCCTAATGTTTCACTCTGAGTTTCAAGGTTACAGTTAACCCTAATGTTTCACTCTGAGTTTCAAGGTTACAGTTAACCCTAATGTTTCACTCTGAGTTTAAAGGTTACAGTAAACCCTAATGTTTCACTCTGAGTTTCAAGGTTACAGTTAACCCTAATGTTTCACTCTGAGTTTCAATGTTACAGTAAACTGTAATGTTTCATTGTGAGTTTCAAGGTTACAGTAAACTGTAATGTTTCATTTTGAGTTTCAATGTTACAGTAAACCACAATGTTTCACTCTGAGTTTCAAGGTTACAGTAAACTGTAATGTTTTACTCTGAGTTTCAAGGTTACAGTAAACTGTAATGTTTCACTCTGAGTTTCAAGGTTACAGTTAACCCTAATGTTTCTCTCTGAGTTTCAAGGTTACAGTAAACTGTAATGTTTCACTCTGAGTTTCAATGTTACAGTAAACCCTAATGTTTCACTCTGAGTTTCAAGGTTACAGTAAACTGTAATGTTTCACTCTGAGTTTCAAGGTTACAGTAAACCCTAATGTTTCACTCTGAGTTTCAAGGTTACAGGAAACCCTAATGTTTCACTCTGAGTTTCAAGGTTACAGTTAACCCTAATGTTTCACTCTGAGTTTCAAGGTTACAGTTAACCCTAATGTTTCACTCTGAGTTTCAAGGTTATAGCAAACCCTAATGTTTCACTCTGAGTTTCAATGTTACAGTAAACTGTAATGTTTCATTGTGAGTTTCAAGGTTACAGGAAACCGTAATGTCTACACACACACACACACACACACACACACACACATCCGCATGCACACACATGCACGCACATTCACAGGCATGCATGCAGACAAACAAACCTTGCAATCTCTAGATCCTATTATGAGATTGGAACTCAAAGCCGAAGCTCTAGGATGTAGATCATGTCAAGAATTACATTTATACATGCTTTTTAATACATTTATTTACAAGTAATAACTCTGGCAATGAATTTTCAAAGGTGTCAGTCCTGCATAGTTTTCAATTACATGTCTGTTACCAAAAGCCTACTCGTACACTTGCATTCTCAGAATATTCATGTGTATTATATGTACAATGTTACATTATTAACAGTGTTTGTTGATTGAATGAAATCCTCCTGTTTATAGAAGGTGTGAGTAATAAGGTATCTTTTTAATTCTGAGCTAAACTTGTTTTTGTTCATTTGTAATTCTTTGATAAAAGAGGGAAGTGAATTGAACAAAACTATTCCCTTGTAGTAAACCCCTATTTGGAATAAGTGCAAATTGAGGAGCATTTTAACATAACTCGACAAACACCATTTTAAAAGTTTTTCAGGAAACCTTTTTTTTAGTATACTCTGAGGCTTTTGATGTAGTAAGTCTGGAAAAAAATGTTAGTGTTTGTCTTTGTGAGATGCATTTATTGATAGGCAGTACAGCTACTTTTGTTATTTTATTTATCTGGAAAAAAATGCGACAAAACTTACGATTTTTACAGAACTCAACATATCAATTTTTTGAAATGCACATAACTTAAAATGTTGAATTATTTTTCATTCACAGCAGGCAAACACTTCATCAAAATCATTAACATGTATTTTATAATAATGCTTAAATACAGCTGAATTGAAAATTGGTTAATTTAAACACCTTTAACGCTAATTTGTTTACTGATATACTGAAAAACTTCAATGTAGGATTAAACTTTTTTTTTGCAATACCCAAAATCACTGAAAAGTATATGCAAAAAATCTCAATGCATGGTTTCTCATCATAATTCATCCTGCTCTCAGAATCTTTGCCACATCCTTTCAGAACTTTGCCATAAAATACTTAACCCTTTTCTGATTCATTATAGAAGTAACTCATTAACTTCCTCGCATATCAGCTTTCTTCTTACTGACATGGTTCACCATTAGAAGTTCAGGTGCTTTAGACATTACAGAAACTGTCTGCCTTGGCTTAAACACTTCAACTGCTATTGGTGCAGAAAAATAAGTGTTTGGTACATAACACTGTACATGATTATAAATATTCCCAGCTCTGTAATTTTTAAAGGCAATTTACCTTTTACAGTATTTTTTGCTATTGATTTTAAATCATAGGTGTGCCGGTCTTTACCCAAAATATTTACCTCCCCAAAGTTCCCCATAATTTCACAATACTCAAATGGCAATGTGATTGATTCGTGTTTTCTCATTTCTTTCTCTATGAAACTGAACACAGTCCGGAGGATGTAGCTGTACTCTCGGATAGCAAAGAAATGTTTAATTTCTTTAAAAACTTTAGAGCCTTTCAGATAACCAACAAGCACAGCCAAAATTATGGAATTCTTATCTTGAGCCCCACAAGAATCTGAAAACAGTCTAAGGGTTAAATTTCTGGATTGTTCTGTGATTAAACATTTTTCTAAATTACCTATGTAGTCCGTCAATGTTGAAGCTATTTCCTTTGCACCTCACCCAGCATCTGTTTCAAGCCAGGTATAATTCACAATATTTTTGGATTTTTTTTTTTTTTGTGCATGCTGTAAGATTGTAGAATTATGTAGCCATACTTGGTGAGAATAGAAAATTTCCCCTACTGAAAGTTTGGGCAGTGGCTTTTTTGTTGGTAGTCAAAGCAAACAGGTATATTAACTTTATCATTATTGTTGTTTAAAATAGTAAAAAACTTCTTTGCTCTTAATTTGTGCAACCTGTAATAAGTTCTTGCTTTATTTTTTTGCTCGAGACCTACTACAGGGGATTTTATTTCTAGTAGAAGTTTTGCACATGAAGTATGGGGTTTCCCAAAGCCTAAATTGAAATGTCTGTAAAACACAGATTTGTACTTGGAAATGGAATATGCTAAAATATGCCCTTCCCTCATTCTAGAGGCACAATACCTGTCATATTTTTCTTTTTCAAGTTCAGTTCTGGTGGAAGATAAGAACCTACTATTCTATATCTTGAATAATGTGCTGCATGACACTTATATTTCAGTATATCTCTCTTAATACACTCAGTCTGCAAAGTTTCCGAACTCGCCCTCCTCGGTTTTCCTTAGGTATCTTTTAGCAATATGTCTTAATCTATCTCCAGAAACACCTGTGAAAAGATACATTGTTGGTTACTAACAATACAGATATTCAATAAACATCAGTCATAATAACGTACCTGTCACTTTTCTAAGTGTAGCAGCACATATTGGAAATCATCTCCATTTTCACCTCTTATGCAATATGAAACAGACACAGATCTTTCTAGCTTTTTGAAGCCCTCCTTTACTCTATGCCATTTAGGTAGATCAACTTTCATATATCTTAGCAAAAAGTTATCCTGTTCCACTTTTGTACTGTGTCTATATAAATTGTCTCGAAACTGAAATAGATCATTTAGGCAGAAAGAACCGGCAGTGCATTTACTTCCTTTTCCCTGTTCTAAATAATTTAGAGTTGGGATCAATGTTGTCATTGTTAGGGGCAACTGTATATCTGCCACTTTTAGATTGATGTACTCTACTCCTACTCTTCCTGCCCTTTTCAGTCATTTGAATGGATTCTGAATATTCAAGACTCTTATTCATTTTTGCCACCACTTACAGAACACATTCCCTAAGTATGGCAGCCAAAAGTACACTGAATTAATGCGAAAAATAAAATATATATTGCTTTAGCTTCCAACAGCTGTGCCATTGTTGTCGAAAAACAAATGCATGGCATTGTTATAACAATATATTTGATGATAATGGAATAAAAGTGTAAGATGTTGATTTATTGAAGGATATGTTAAGTATTCTGAAAATTTAAGAAATGGAGATGTTGAGTTTTGTGAAAATCCTCTATATTGAGGCACTCTTTTCAATGGGAAATATTGAGTTTTGCGATGTTATGAAAAGTGCATTCTTTTTCTCTCATCACAATTGACCAGTATCCGTCAGAACCTGCATTTAAAAAAAAAAATGGTGTTTGTTGAGTTTTGTTAAAACGGTCCTCAATTATCTGTTGGTCAATGTAAGTCCTGCCTATGTTTTGTCTCTTTGTTATGAATATCTAAATTTTTTTGTAACATTTTCTAGGTTATTTATTGCAAATGACAATATGGCTAGAATATATTCACAGTCTGATGGTAAAATTCCATACATTTTGAAAAGTGCTTTGCAGTGAGTTGATTGTCTTTCCCCTGCCGTTATTCTTATTACGTTTTTTTTTTGCATAATGAATACTCTGTTAGCATTTACTGAATTTCCCCAAAATATTATTCCATAGCTCATCAATGAATGAAAATATGCATAATAAGCTGTTCTTAGTATACTCTTATTTATAAGCTGAATTAATGATAGATTGCGAAGCATACAGAGCTCAGTTAGGGTACGATATAATGAATATGGTGTTTCCAATTCATGTTACGATTGATCATAAAACCTAGGAATTTTTTATTACAGGTGTCTGCAATTTGGTTATTTTCATATTCTATCATTAGGTCTGTGATGTTTTTATGCTTTGTGCAAATCTTAATGTAGTTACATTTTTCAAAGTTTATGTGAATTTTGTTACTTTCAAACCAATTATTTAGTCTGTTGAAGATTTTATTGGATGAATCTGGGAGCTGTCTGACATTGTGTTCTTTAATTATAATACTTGTGTCATCCGCAAAAAGAACTGGATAGGCGTTGTTGTTTATTACTGCAGGTAGTAAATCTGTGTATCTGCTACGTCATTTTAAAAATATCCTAGATGAGAAGGGGCTCAAAATGATTTATTATGGAGTTATATACCCATATTTATTGTATGCGATAGAAATTTGGGGTTGTGCTGCTGCTACCCATATAGAAAGGTTATTTAGATTACAAAAACGGGCAGTCAGATTGATTTTCAATATGAGCTCTCGTGAATCATGTAGGGGAATATTTAAAGATAAGCAGATATTAACGTTGTATTCTTTGTATGTCTTTAAAGTTGTAACCTATGCAGTTCAGAAACAAAACCTAAAAAATAGTAATATCCATAGTCATTACACCCGACACAATGATGATTATTTTCAGCAGGGGTTTAACAAAAATATCTCAAAAAAGGATCCAAATGTCATGGGTTTATTGCTTCATGCAAAACTACCTGCATATTTAAAATGTTCTAAAGGGAAACAATTTGAGAGTGCTCTGAAGAAGTATTTGATAACAAAGACATTGTATAGTATCAATGAACTATAATAATGTCCCTCTGTGTATATACAACTGATATGTAGTTTTAGTAAAATTTGTAACTATGCAGGTTGTCCATCTTTGTAATATTTGTTAATTAACATATTTTAAGTGTAGACTACTCTGGACGAATGTAAAAATTGTAAATACATAATTGTAAATATGAATTTGTGACAATGTCAGAAACTGTATTGCAGTCTATTGACAATAAAGGTATTATTATTATTATTATTATTATTATTATTATTAGATCGCTTATATACTCTAAAACTAGTAGGGGACCCAGAATAGAACCTTGTAGGACACTGTGCTTTATTTCACACCATTTAGAATAAGCATTGCTATTATTTGAAGTATTTATTATAACTGTTTGCTTTTTTTTGATAAGTAAGATGTAATCCATTGATACTCTTTGCCCCTAATACCATAGTGTATTAATTTTGATAGAAGTATTTCATGATTAATGCAGTCAAATACCTTTGATAAATCGCAGAATATTCCTAGTGTGTTAAGTTTGCCATCCAATGACTTGAGAACTTCATTAGTTAATTTGAAAATGCCATCACTAGTTGATATGCTCTTCCTGAATCCAAACTGTTCTTTTGCTAAAATATTATACTTATCTAGATGGTGATAAGTTCGCTTAAACATAATTGTTTCTAAAATTTTCGAAAAAGCTGTAAGTAAAGATATTGGTCTATAGTTTGACATTCCTGAGATTTGCCCTTTCTTGTATAATGGCTTAACGACTGAATATTTTAATCTGTTTGGGAATGTCCCTGTTAACCTGGAAATGTTACATATATGACTTAAAGGTTTGCAAATAATGTCAGCACATACCTTTAATGTTTTTGTGCTTATTTCATTGTATCCTGATATATTCTTGCTTTTGAGGAATTGTATTACTTGTTTTATTTTGTTGCACTTGTGGATACTATCTTTAAGGATGTAAAATTTACCATTAAGGATTCCTGAAGGTACGAAAGTGGATCTCTCTTAGGCTGTTTCTTTGTCAGTAAATTTTCTGCCACCTGAATGTAATATTCATTAAATGCATTTGCTATCTGCTGGGGATCATTTGTGGTCACTTGGTTTGTTTTAATTTCTTTTATATCATTTTGTGAGTGACATTTACCAGTCTCTTATTTAATAATGTTCCATGTAATTCCATATATCAAAGCCTTTTAGCTGCATTTATAACCCTTTTAGAGTTCTGCAGCACATTTTATATTGTTGTTAATGTCTAATACTTACTATCTCAAGTTGATAAATGAAGTTCTCTTATTATACCTTGAGTTAGCCAGTCATTTTTAGAATTGTTATTAATTTTCTTTACATGGAGCGGAAAACTGAAGCTATGCATTCTTACAAAAGTGTTTAAAAAGGAGTTAAACTTATCATTTACATTATTTAGTTTATACATTTCTTCCCACGATTCCTCGGAGAGTTTAGCTTTAAAAATCTATGTTTTCTTTATCTATAATTCTAAATCCGGTTACGATATTTGTTTTTTTGGAATAAACAATTTGGATGAGTTGTCCATCATGGTCTGAAAGTCCATTAACAAAGGATTGTATTTCATGGTACTCCTTTTTAGACATATCTATAAAAATATTATCAATAGCCGTTTTGGAGTTATTTTGAATTCTATTTGCAAAATTGACTGCATGCATAAGATTATATGATTTAAATAGTGAACAAATTTGCAGCTTTTGATTGCTGTCTATCAAGAGATCTCTATTCAAGCCACCATACAAAATAAATTGAATCTTTGGCTTGAAGAGCGGTTTTAGAATAATATCTAGGTTATGTAGAAGGTTGCCAAGATTTCCTGTGGGAGCTCTATATACTGCTAATATAGTTAGCTGGTTTACTGTGTTAATATGAACAGTGCAACATTCAAAGGTTTGTTTCAGACAGTACTTCTCAAGATCAATAATACTGAAGCTTATATTATTCTTAACAAAGATACTCACACCTTCTATAGAGAGGTTTTGTCCACAGTACCCAGCTGCTGTTTTATTACCATCCATTGAAAAATGTAATATTTCCTGATTTCCTAAATGATGTTCTGTAATACATAAAATATCTGGAATTAAATTTTCAGATTTTAAATTAATTTATTTACTTTATATCTTAAACATTGAATGTTTTGGTGAAATACTGTGAGTAGGTTCCAATTTTTAATGTTTTGGAACAATGATTATCTGGTTTCTGTTTTACTTCTGCGACATCTACTGTTCTATTCATCTGATTTACTCAAAAAAAGAAGCAACACTACTATAAACCCTAATGTCTCACCAAGTTTCAATGGTATGGTAAACCCTAATGTCTCACTAAGTTTCAATGTTATGTTAAACCCTAATGTCTCACTAAGTTTCAATGTTATGGTAAACCCTAATGTCTCACTAAGTTTCAATGTTATGGTAAACCATAATGTCTCACTAAGTTTCAATTTTATGGTAAATCCTAATGTCTCACTAAGTATCAATGTTATGGTAAATCCTAATGTCTCACTAAGTTTCAATGTTATGGTAAACCCTAATGTCTCACTAAGTTTCAATGTTAAGGTAAACCATAATGTCTCACCAAGTTTCAATTTTATGGTAAATCCTAATGTCTCACTAAGTATCAATGTTATGGTAAACCCTAATGTCTCACTAAGTTTCAATGTTATGGTAAACCCTAATGTCTCACTCAGTTTCAATGTTATGGTAAACCCTAATGTCTCACTATGTTTCAATGTTATGGTAAACCCTAATGTCTCACTAAGTTTCAATGTCATGGTAAACCCTAATGTTTCACTCAGTTTCAATGTTATGGTAAACCCTAATGTCTCACTCAGTTTCAATGTTATGGTAAACCCTAATGTCTCACTAAGTTTCAATATTATGGTAAACCCTAATGTCTCACTAAGTTTCAATGTTATGGTAAACCCTAATGTCTCACTATGTTTCAATGTTATGGTAAACCCTAATGTCTCACTAAGTTTCAATGTCATGGTAAACCCTAATGTTTCACTCAGTTTCAATGTTATGGTAAACCCTAATGTCTCACTCAGTTTCAATGTTATGGTAAACCCTAATGTCTCACTAAGTTTCAATATTATGGTAAACCCTAATGTCTCACTAAGTTTCAATGGTATGGTAAATCCTAATGTCTCACTAAGTTTCAATGTTATGGTAAACCCTAATGTCTCACCAAGTTCCCATGTTATGGTAAACCCTAATGTCTCACTAAGTTTCAATGTTATGGTAAACCCAAATGTCTCACTAAGTTTCAATGTTATGGTAAACCCTAATGTCTCACTAAGTTTCAATGTTATAGTAAACCCTAATGTCTCACTAAGTGTCAATATTACAGTGAACCCTAACGTCTCACTAAGTTTCAATATTACAGTGAACCCTAATGTCTCACTAAGTTTCAATGTTATGGTAAACCCTAATGTCTCAATAAGTTTCAATATTACAGTGAACCCTAATGTCTCACTAAGTTTCAATGTTATGGTAAACCCTAATGTCTCAATAAGTTTCAATATTACAGTGAACCCTAATGTCTCACTAAGTTTCAATATTACAGTGAACACTAATGTCTCACTAAGTTTCAATATTACAGTGAACACTAATGTCACACTAAGTTTCAATGTTATGGTAAACCCTAATGTCTCACTCAGTTTCAATGTTATGGTAAACCCTAATGTCTCACTCAGTTTCAATGTTATGGTAAACCCTAATGTCTCACTCAGTTTCAATGTTATGGTAAACCCTAATGTCTCACTCAGTTTCAATGTTATGGTAAACCCTAATGTCTCACTCAGTTTCAATGTTATGGTAAACCCTAATGTCTCACTAAGTTTCAATATTACAGTGAACCCTAATGTCTCACTAAGTTTCAATATTACAGTGAACCCTAATGTCTCACTAAGTTTCAATATTACAGTGAACCCTAATGTCTCACTAAGCTTCAATATTAAAGTGAACCCTAATGTCTCACTAAGTTTCAATATTACAGTGAACCCTAATTTCTCACTAAGTTTCATCATATAGTAAAGCATAATGTCTCACTAACTTTCACTGCTACAGTAAAAGGCAATGTCTCACTAATTTTCAATGCTACAGTAAACCCTAATTTCTCACTAAGTTTCAATGCTACAGTAAACGGCAATGTCTCACTAAGTTTCAGTGCTACAGTAAACCCTAATGTCTCACTAAGTTTCAGTGCTACAGTAAACGGCAATGTCTCACTAAATTTCAGTGCTACAGTAAACCCTAATGTCTCACTAAGTTTCAGTGCTACAGTAAACGGCAATGTCTCACTAAGTTTCAGTGCTACGGTAAACCCTAATGTCTCACTAAGTTTCAGTGCTACAGTAACCGGCAATGTCTCACAAAGTTACAGTGCTACAGTAAACCCTAATGTCTCACTAAGTTTCAGTGCTACAGTAAACGGCAATGTCTCACTAAGTTTCAGTGCTACAGTAAACTCTAATGTCTCACTAAGTTTCAGTGCTACAGTAAACGGCAATGTCTCACTAAGTTTCAGTGCTACAGTAAATCCTAAAGTCTCACTAAGTTTCCGTGCTACAGTAAACGGCAATGTCTCACTAAGTTTCAGTGCTACAGTAAACGAAAATGTCTCACTAAGTTTCAGTGCTACAGTAAACGGCAATGTCTCACTAAGTTTCAGTGCTACAGTAAACCCTAATGTCTCACTAAGTTTCAGTGCTACAGTAAACGGCAATGTCTCACTAATTTTCAGTACTACAGTAAACGGCAATGTCTCACTAAGTTTCAGTGCTACAGTAAACCCTAATGTCTTAATAAGTTTCAGTGCTACAGTAAACGGCAAAGTGCCACTAAGTTTCAGTGCTACAGTAAACACCAATGTCTCACTAAGTTTCAGTGCTACAGTAAACCCTAATGTCTCACTAAGTTTCAGTGCTACAGTAAACGGCAATGTCTCACTAAGTTTCAGTGCTACAGTAAACGGCAATGTCTCACTAAGTTTCAGTGCTACAGTAAACCCTAATGTCTGACTAAGTTTCAGTGCTACAGTAAACCCTAATGTCCCACTAAGTTTCAGTGCTACAGTAAACGGCAATGTCTCACTAAGTTTCAGTGCTACAGTAAACCCTAATGTCTCACTAAGTTTCAGTGGTACAGTAAACGGCAATGTCTCACTAAGTTTCAGTGCTACAGTAAACGGCAATGTCTCACTAAGTTTCAGTGCTACAGTAAACCCTAATGTCTCACTAAGTTTCAGTGCTACAGTAAACGGCAATGTCTGACTAAGTTTCAGTGCTACAGTAAACGGCAATGTCTCACTAAGTTTCAGTGCTACAGTAAACCCTAATGTATCACTAAGTTTCAGTGCTACAGTAAACGGCAATGTCTGACTAAGTTTCAGTGCTACAGTAAATCCTAATGTCTCACTAAGTTTCAGTGCTACAGTAAACGCCAATGTCCCACAAAGTTTCAGTGCTACATTAAAGGCAATGTCTCACTAAGTTTCAGTGCTACAGTAAACGGCAATGTCTCACTAAGTTTCAGTGCTACGGTAAAAAGCAATGTCTCACTAAGTTTCAGTGCTACAGTAAACGGCAATGTCTCACTAAGTTTCAGTGCTGCAGTAAACGGCAATGTCTCACTAAGTTTCAGTGCTACAGTAAACGGCAATGTCTCACTAAGTTTCAGTGCTACAGTAAACGACAATGTATCACTAAGTTTCAGTGCTACAGTAAACCCTAATGTCTCACTAAGTTTCAGTGCTACAGTAAACGGCAATGTCTCACTAAGTTTCAGTGCTACAGTAAAATCTAATGTCTCACTAAGTTTCAGTGCTACAGTAAACGGCAATGTCTCACTAAGTTTCAGTGCTACAGTAAATCCTAAAGTCTCACTAAGTTTCCGTGCTACAGTAAACGGCAATGTCTTACTAAGTTTCAGTGCTACAGTAAACGAAAATGTCTCACTAAGTTTCAGTGCTACAGTAAACGGCAATGTCCGACTAAGTCTCAGTGCTACAGTAAATCCTAATGTCTCACTAAGTTTCAGTGCTACAGTAAACGGCAATGTCTCACTAATTTTCAGTACTACAGTAAACGGCAATGTCCCACTAAGTTTCAGTGCTACAGTAAACCCTAATGTCTTAATAAGTTTCAGTGCTACAGTAAACGGCAAAGTCTCACTAAGTTTCAGTGCTACAGTAAACAGCAATGTCTCACTAAGTTTCAGTGCTAAAGTAAACCCTAATGTCTCACTAAGTTTCAGTGCTACAGTAAACGGCAATGTCTCACTAAGTTTCAGTGTTACAGTAAACGGCAATGTCTCACTAAGTTTCAGTGCTACAGTAAACCCTAATGTCTCACTAAGTTTCAGTGCTACAGTAAACCCTAATGTCTCACTAAATTTCAGTGCTACAGTAAACGGCAATGTCTCACTAACTTTCAGTGCTACAGTAAACCCTAATGTCTCACTAAGTTTCAGTGCTATAGTAAACGGCAATGTCTCACTAAGTTTCAGTGCTACAGTAAACCCTAATGTCTCACTAAGTTTCAGTGCTACTGTAAACCCTAATGTCTCACTAAGTTTCAGTGCTACAGTAAACGGCAATGTCTCACTAAGTTTCAGTGCTACAGTAAACGGCAATGTCTCACTAAGTTTCAGTGCTGCAGTAAACGGCAATGTCTCACCAAGTTTCAGTGCTACAGTAAACGGCAATGTCTCACTAAGTTTCAGTGCTACAGTAAAGGCAATGTCTCACTAAGTTTCAGTGCTACAGTAAACAGCAATGTCTCACTAATTTTCAATGCTACAGTAAACGGCAATGTCTCACTAAGTTTCAGTGCTACAGTAAACGGCATTGTCTCACTAAGTTTCAGTGCTACAGTAAACGGCAATTGCTCACTAAGTTTCAGTGCTACAGTAAACGGCAATGTCTCACTAAGTATCAGTGCTACAGTAAACGGCAATGTCTCACTAAGTTTCAGTGCTACAGTAAACGGCAATGTCTCACAAAGTTGCAGTGCTACAGTAAACGGCAATGTCTCACTAAGTTTCAGTGCTACAGTAAACGGCAATGTCTCACTAAGTTTCAGTGCTACAGTAAACGGCAATGTATCACTAAGTTTCAGTGCTACAGTAAACCCTAATGTCTCACTAAGTTTCAGTGCTACAGTAAACGGCAATGTCTCACTAAGTTTCAGTGCTACAGTAAACGGCAATGTCTCACTAAGTTTCAGTGCTACAGTAAACTGCAATGTCTCACTAAGTTTCAGTGCTACAGTAAAGGCAATGTCTCACTAAGTTTCAGTGCTATAGTAAACGGCAATGTCTCACTAAGTTTTAGTGCTACAGTAAACGGCAATGTCTCACTAAGTTTCAGTGCTACAGTAAACCCTAATGTCTCAATAAGTTTCAGTGGTACAGTAAACGGCAAAGTCTCACTAAGTTTCGGTGCTACAGTAAACAGCAATGTCTCACTAAGTTTCGGTGCTACAGTAAACGCAAATGTCTCACTAAGTTTCAGTGCTACAGTAAACCCTAATGTCTCACTAAGTTTCAGTGCTACAGTAAACGTCAATGTCTCACTAAGTTTCAGTCCTACAGTAAACGGCAATGTCTCACTAAGTTTCAGTGCTACAGTAAACGGCATTGTCTCACTAAGTTTCAGTGCTACAGTAAACCCTAATGTCTCACTAAGTTTCAGTGCTACAGTAAACGTCAATATCTCACTAAGTTTCAGTGCTACACTAAACGGCAATGTCTCACTAAGTTTCAGTGCTACAGTAAACGGCAATGTCTCACTAAGTTTCAGTGCTACACTAAACGGCAATGTCTCAATAAGTTTCAGTGCTACAGTAAACGGCAATGTCTCACTAAGTCTCAGTGCTACAGTAAACCCTAATGTCTCAGTAAGTTTCAGTGCTACAGTAAACGGCAATGTCTCACTAAATTTCAGTGCTACAGTAAACCATAATATCTCACTAAGTTTCAGTGCTACAGTAAACGGCAATGTCTCACTAAGTTTCAGTGCTACAGTAAACGGCAATGTCTCACTAAGTTTCAGTGCTACAGTAAACTGCTGTCTCACTAAGTTTCAGTGCTACAGTAAAGGCAATGTCTCACTAAGTTTCAGTGCTACAGTAAACGGCAATGTCTCACTAAGTTTCAGTGCTACAGTAAACGGCAATGTCTCACTAAGTTTCAGTGCTACAGTAAACCCTAATTTCTCACTAAGTTTCAGTGCTACAGTAAACGGCAATGTCTCACTAAGTTTCAGTGCTACAGTAAACGGCAATGTCTCACTAAGTTTCAGTGCTACAGTAAACGGCAATGTCTCACTAAGTTTCAGTGCTACAGTAAACCCTGAGGTCTCACTAAGTTTCAGTGCTACAGTAAACGGCAATGTCTCACTAAGTTTCAGTGCTACACTAAACGGCAATGTCTCACTAAGTTTCAGTGCTACAGTAAACGGCAATGTCTCACTAAGTTTCAGTGCTACAGTAAACGGCAATGTCTCAATAAGTTTCAGTGCTACAGTAAACGGCAATGTCTCACTAAGTTTCAGTGCTACAGTAAACCCTGAGGTCTCACTAAGTTTCAGTGCTACAGTAAACGGCAATGTCTCACTAAGTTTCAGTGCTACACTAAACGGCATTGTCTCAATAAGTTTCAGTGCTACAGTAAACGGCAATGTCTCACTAAGTTTCAGTGCTACAGTAAACCCTAATTTCTCAGTAAGTATCAGTGCTACAGTAAACGGCAATGTCTCAATAAATTTCAGTGCTACAGTAAACCCTAATGTCTCACTAAGTTTCAGTGCTACAGTAAACCCTAATGTCTCACTAAGTTTCAGTGCTACAGTAAACGGCAATGTCTCACTAAGTTTCAGTGCTTCAGTAAACGGCAATGTCTCACTAACTTTCAGTGCTACAGTAAACCCTAATGTCTCACTAAGTTTCAGTGCTACAGTAAACCCTAATGTCTCACTAAGTTTCAGTTCTACAGTAAACGGCAATGTCTCACTAAGTTTCAGTGCTTCAGTAAACCCTAATGTCTCACTAAGTTTCAGTGCTACAGTAAACCCTAATGTCTCACTAAGTTTCAGTGCTACGGTAACCGGCAATGTCTCACTAAGTTTCAGTGCTACAGTAAACCCTAATGTCTCACTAAGTTTCAGTGCTACAGTAAAGCCTAATGTCTCGCTAAGTTTCAGTACTACAGTAAAGGGCAATGTCTCACTAAGTTTCAGTTCTACAGTAAACGCCAATGACTCACTAAGTTTCAGTAGTACAGTAAACCCTAATTTCTCACTAAGTTTCAGTGCTACAGTATACGGCAATGTCTCACTAAGTTTCAGTGCTACAGTAAACCCTAATGTCTCACTAAGTTTCAGTGCTACAGTAAACGGCAATGTCTCACTATGTTTCAGTGCTACAGTAAACGGCAATGTCTCACCAAGTTTCAGTGCTACAGTAAACGGCAATGTCTCACTAAGTTTCAGTGCTACAGTAAAGGCAATGGATCACTAAGTTTCAGGCTTACAGTAAACGGCAATGTCTCACTAATTTTCAGTGCTACAGTAAACGGCAATGTCTCATTAAGTTTCAGTGCTACAGTAAACGGCAATGTCTCACTAAGTTTCAGTGCTACAGTAAACGGCAATGTCTCACTATGTATCAGTGCTACAGTAAACTCTAATGTCTCACTAAGTTTCAGTGCTACAGTAAACGGCAATGACTCACTAAGTTTCAGTGCTATAGTAAATCCTAAAGTCTCACTAAGTTTCCGTGCTACGGTAAACGGCAATGTCTTACTAAGTTTCAGTGCTACAGTAAACGGCAATGTCTCACTAAGTTTCAGTGCTACAGTAAACGGCATTGTCTCACTAAGTTTCAGTGCTACAGTAAACGGCAATGTCTCACTAAGTTTCAGTGCTACAGTAAATGGCAATGTCTCACTAAGTATCAGTGCTACAGTAAACGGCAATGTCTCACTAGGTTTCAGTGCTACAGTAAACGGCAATGTCTCACAAAGTTACAGTGCTACAGTAAACGGCAATGTCTCACTAAGTTTCAGTGCTACAGTAAACGGCAATGTCTCACTAAGTTTCAGTGCTACAGTAAACGGCAATGTCTCACTAAGTTTCAGTGCTACAGTAAACGGCATTGTCTCACTAAGTTTCAGTGCTACAGTAAACGGCAATGTCTCACTAGGTTTCAGTGCTACAGTAAACCCTAATGCCTCACCAAGTTTCAGTGCTACAGTAAACGGCAATGTCTCACTAAGTTTCAGTGCTTCAGTAAACGGCAATGTATCACTAAGTTTCAGTGCTACAGTAAACGGCAATGTCTCACTAAGTTTCAGTGCTTCAGTAAACCCTAATGTCTCACTAAGTTTCAGTGCTACAGTAAACGGCAATGTCTCACTAAGTTTCAGTGCTACAGTAAACGGCAATGTCTCACTAAGTTTCAGTGCTGCAGTAAACGGCAATGTCTCACCAAGTTTCATTGCTACAGTAAACGGCTATGTCTCACTAAGTTTCAGTGCTACAGTAAAGGCAATGTCTCACTAAGTTTCAGTGCTACAGTAAACGGCAATGTCTCACTAATTTTTAGTGCTACAGTAAACGGCAATGTCTCACTAAGTTTCAGTGCTACAGTAAACGGCATTGTCTCACTAAGTTTCAGTGCTACAGCAAACGGCAATGTCTCACTAAGTTTCAGTGCTACAGTAAACGGCAATGTCTCACTAAGTATCAGTGCTACAGTAAACGGCACTGTCTCACTAAGTTTCAGTGCTACAGTAAACCTCCATGTCTCACAAAGTTACAGTGCTGCAGTAAACGGGAATGTCTCACTAAGTTTCAGTGCTACAGTAAACGGCAATGTCTCACTAAGTTTCAGTGCTACAGTAAACGCCAATGTTTCACCAAGTTTCAGTACTACAGTAAACCCTAATTTCTCACTAAGTTTCAGTGCTACAGTAAACGGCAATGGCTCACTAAGTTTCAGTGCTACAGTAAACGGCAATGTCACACTAACTTTCAGTGCTACAGTAAACCCTAATGTCTCACTAAGTTTCAGTGCTACAGTAAACGGCAATGTCTCACTAACTTTCAGTGCTACAGTAAACCCTAATGTCTCACTAAGTTTCAGTGCTACGGTAACCGGCAATGTCTCACTAATTTTCAGTGCTACAGTAAACGGCAATGTCTCACTAAGTTTCAGTGCTACAGTAAACGGCAATGTCTCACTAAGTATCAGTGCTACAGTAAACGGCAATGTCTCACTAAGTTTCAGTGCTACAGTAAACGGCAATGTCTCACAAAGTTTCAGTGCTACAGTAAACGGCAATGTCTCACTAAGTTTCAGTGCTACAGTAAACGGCAATGTCTCACTAAGTATCAGTGCTACAGTAAACGGCAATGTCTCACTAAGTTTCAGTGCTACAGTAAACGGCAATGTCTCACTAAGTTTCAGTGCTACAGTAAACGCCAATGTCTCACTAAGTTTCAGTACTACAGTAAACCCTAATTTCTCACTAAGTTTCAGTACTACAGTAAACGGCAATGTCTCACTAAGTTTCAGTGCTACAGTAAACCCTAATGTCTCACTAAGTGTCAGTGCTACAGTAAACGGCAATGTCTCACTAAGTTTCACTGCTAGAGTAAACTGCAATGTCTCACTAAGTTTCAGTGCTACAGTAAAGGCAATGTCTCACTAAGTTTCAGTGCTACAGTAAACGGCAATGTCTCACTAAGTTTTAGTGCTACAGTAAACGGCAATGTCTCACTAAGTTTCAGTGCTACAGTAAACGGCATTGTCTCACTAAGTTTCAGTGCTACAGCAAACGGCAATGTCTCACTAAGTTTCAGTGCTACAGTAAACGCCAATGTCTCACTAAGTTTCAGTACTACAGTAAACCCTAATGTCTCACTAAGTTTCAGTGCTACAGTAAACGGCAATGTCTCACTAAGTTTCAGTCCTACACTAAACGGCAATGTCTCACTAAATTTCAGTGCTACAGTAAACGGCAATGTCTCACTAAGTTTCAGTGCTACAGTAAACCCTGAGGTCTCACTAAGTTTCAGTGCTACAGTAAACGGCAATGTCTCACTAAGTTTCAGTGCTACACTAAACGGCATTGTCTCAATAAGTTTCAGTGCTACAGTAAACGGCAATGTCTCACTAAGTTTCAGTGCTACAGTAAACCCTAATTTCTCAGTAAGTATCAGTGCTACAGTAAACGGCAATGTCTCACTAAATTTCAGTGCTACAGTAAACCCTAATGTCTCACTAAGTTTCAGTGCTACAGTAAACCCTAATGTCTCACTAAGTTTCAGTGCTACAGTAAACGGCAATGTCTCACTAAGTTTCAGTGCTTCAGTAAACGGCAATGTCTCACTAACTTTCAGTGCTACAGTAAACCCTAATGTCTCACTAAGTTTCAGTGCTACAGTAAACCCTAATGTCTCACTAAGTTTCAGTTCTACAGTAAACGGCAATGTCTCACTAAGTTTCAGTGCTTCAGTAAACCCTAATGTCTCACTAAGTTTCAGTGCTACAGTAAACCCTAATGTCTCACTAAGTTTCAGTGCTACGGTAACCGGCAATGTCTCACTAAGTTTCAGTGCTACAGTAAACCCTAATGTCTCACTAAGTTTCAGTGCTACAGTAAAGCCTAATGTCTCGCTAAGTTTCAGTACTACAGTAAAGGGCAATGTCTCACTAAGTTTCAGTTCTACAGTAAACGCCAATGACTCACTAAGTTTCAGTAGTACAGTAAACCCTAATTTCTCACTAAGTTTCAGTGCTACAGTATACGGCAATGTCTCACTAAGTTTCAGTGCTACAGTAAACCCTAATGTCTCACTAAGTTTCAGTGCTACAGTAAACGGCAATGTCTCACTATGTTTCAGTGCTACAGTAAACGGCAATGTCTCACCAAGTTTCAGTGCTACAGTAAACGGCAATGTCTCACTAAGTTTCAGTGCTACAGTAAAGGCAATGGATCACTAAGTTTCAGGCTTACAGTAAACGGCAATGTCTCACTAATTTTCAGTGCTACAGTAAACGGCAATGTCTCATTAAGTTTCAGTGCTACAGTAAACGGCAATGTCTCACTAAGTTTCAGTGCTACAGTAAACGGCAATGTCTCACTAAGTATCAGTGCTACAGTAAACTCTAATGTCTCACTAAGTTTCAGTGCTACAGTAAACGGCAATGACTCACTAAGTTTCAGTGCTATAGTAAATCCTAAAGTCTCACTAAGTTTCCGTGCTACGGTAAACGGCAATGTCTTACTAAGTTTCAGTGCTACAGTAAACGGCAATGTCTCACTAAGTTTCAGTGCTACAGTAAACGGCATTGTCTCACTAAGTTTCAGTGCTACAGTAAACGGCAATGTCTCACTAAGTTTCAGTGCTACAGTAAATGGCAATGTCTCACTAAGTATCAGTGCTACAGTAAACGGCAATGTCTCACTAGGTTTCAGTGCTACAGTAAACGGCAATGTCTCACAAAGTTACAGTGCTACAGTAAACGGCAATGTCTCACTAAGTTTCAGTGCTACAGTAAACGGCAATGTCTCACTAAGTTTCAGTGCTACAGTAAACGGCAATGTCTCACTAAGTTTCAGTGCTACAGTAAACGGCATTGTCTCACTAAGTTTCAGTGCTACAGTAAACGGCAATGTCTCACTAGGTTTCAGTGCTACAGTAAACCCTAATGCCTCACCAAGTTTCAGTGCTACAGTAAACGGCAATGTCTCACTAAGTTTCAGTGCTTCAGTAAACGGCAATGTATCACTAAGTTTCAGTGCTACAGTAAACGGCAATGTCTCACTAAGTTTCAGTGCTTCAGTAAACCCTAATGTCTCACTAAGTTTCAGTGCTACAGTAAACGGCAATGTCTCACTAAGTTTCAGTGCTACAGTAAACGGCAATGTCTCACTAAGTTTCAGTGCTGCAGTAAACGGCAATGTCTCACCAAGTTTCATTGCTACAGTAAACGGCTATGTCTCACTAAGTTTCAGTGCTACAGTAAAGGCAATGTCTCACTAAGTTTCAGTGCTACAGTAAACGGCAATGTCTCACTAATTTTTAGTGCTACAGTAAACGGCAATGTCTCACTAAGTTTCAGTGCTACAGTAAACGGCATTGTCTCACTAAGTTTCAGTGCTACAGCAAACGGCAATGTCTCACTAAGTTTCAGTGCTACAGTAAACGGCAATGTCTCACTAAGTATCAGTGCTACAGTAAACGGCACTGTCTCACTAAGTTTCAGTGCTACAGTAAACCTCCATGTCTCACAAAGTTACAGTGCTGCAGTAAACGGGAATGTCTCACTAAGTTTCAGTGCTACAGTAAACGGCAATGTCTCACTAAGTTTCAGTGCTACAGTAAACGCCAATGTTTCACCAAGTTTCAGTACTACAGTAAACCCTAATTTCTCACTAAGTTTCAGTGCTACAGTAAACGGCAATGGCTCACTAAGTTTCAGTGCTACAGTAAACGGCAATGTCACACTAACTTTCAGTGCTACAGTAAACCCTAATGTCTCACTAAGTTTCAGTGCTACAGTAAACGGCAATGTCTCACTAACTTTCAGTGCTACAGTAAACCCTAATGTCTCACTAAGTTTCAGTGCTGCAGTAAACCCTAATGTCTCACTAAGTTTCAGTGCTACAGTAAACGGCAATGTCTCACTAAGTTTCAGTGCTTCAGTAAACCCTAATGTCTCACTAAGTTTCAGTGCTACAGTAAACCCTAATGTCTCACTAAGTTTCAGTGCTACAGTAAACGGCAATGTCTCACTAAGTTTCAGTGCTTCAGTAAACCATAATGTCTCACTAAGTTTCAGTGCTACAGTAAACCCTAATGTCTCACTAAGTTTCAGTGCTACGGTAACCGGCAATGTCTCACTAATTTTCAGTGCTACAGTAAACCCTAATGTCTCACTAAGTTTCAGTGCTACAGTAAACCCTAATGTCTCATTAAGTTTCAGTACTACAGTAAACGGCAATGTCTCACTAAGTTTCAGTGCTACAGTAAACGCCAATGTCTCACTAAGTTTCAGTACTACAGTAAACCCTAATTTCTCACTAAGTTTCAGTGCTACAGTAAACGGCAATGTCTCACTAAGTTTCAGTGCTACAGTAAACCCTAATGTCTCACTAAGTTTCAGTGCTACAGTAAACGGCAATGTCTCACTAAGTTTCAGTGCTACAGTAAACGGCAATGTCTCACTAAGTTTCAGTGCTGCAGTAAACGGCAATGTCTCACCAAGTTTCAGTGCTACAGTAAACGGCAATGTCTCACTAAGTTTCAGTGCTACAGTAAAGGCAATGTCTCACTAAGTTTCAGTGCTACAGTAAACGACAATGTCTCACTAATTTTCAGTGCTACAGTAAACGGCAATGTCTCACTAAGTTTCAGTGCTACAGTAAACGGCATTATCTCACTAAGTTTCAGTGCTACAGTAAACGGCAATGTCTCACTAAGTTTCAGTGCTACAGTAAACGGCAATGTCTCACTAAGTATCAGTGCTACAGTAAACGGCAATGTCTCACTAAGTTTCAGTGCTACAGTAAACGGCAATGTCTCACAAAGTTTCAGTGCTACAGTAAACGGCAATGTCTCACTAAGTTTCAGTGCTACAGTAAACGGCAATGTCTCACTAAGTATCAGTGCTACAGTAAACGGCAATGTCTCACTAAGTTTCAGTGCTACAGTAAACGGCAATGTCTCACTAAGTTTCAGTGCTACAGTAAACGGCATTGTCTCACTAAGATTCAGTGCTACAGTAAACGGCAATGTCTCACTAAGTTTCAGTGCTACAGTAAACGGCAATGTCTCACTAAGTATCAGTGCTACAGTAAACGGCAATGTCTCACTAAGTTTCAGTGCTACAGTAAACGGCAATGTCTCACTAAGTTTCAGTGCTACAGTAAACCCTAATGTCTCACTAAGTGTCAGTGCTACAGTAAACGGCAATGTCTCACTAAGTTTCACTGCTACAGTAAACTGCAATGTCTCACTAAGTTTCAGTGCTACAGTAAAGGCAATGTCTCACTAAGTTTCAGTGCTACAGTAAACGGCAATGTCTCACTAAGTTTTAGTGCTACAGTAAACGGCAATGTCTCACTAAGTTTCAGTGCTACAGTAAACGGCATTGTCTCACTAAGTTTCAGTGCTACAGCAAACGGCAATGTCTCACTAAGTTTCAGTGCTACAGTAAACGCCAATGTCTCACTAAGTTTCAGTACTACAGTAAACCCTAATGTCTCACTAAGTTTCAGTGCTACAGTAAACGGCAATGTCTCACTAAGTTTCAGTCCTACACTAAACGGCAATGTCTCACTAAATTTCAGTGCTACAGTAAACGGCAATGTCTCACTAAGTTTCAGTGCTACAGTAAACCCTGAGGTCTCACTAAGTTTCAGTGCTACAGTAAACGGCAATGTCTCACTAAGTTTCAGTGCTACACTAAACGGCATTGTCTCAATAAGTTTCAGTGCTACAGTAAACGGCAATGTCTCACTAAGTTTCAGTGCTACAGTAAACCCTAATTTCTCAGTAAGTATCAGTGCTACAGTAAACGGCAATGTCTCACTAAATTTCAGTGCTACAGTAAACCCTAATGTCTCACTAAGTTTCAGTGCTACAGTAAACCCTAATGTCTCACTAAGTTTCAGTGCTACAGTAAACGGCAATGTCTCACTAAGTTTCAGTGCTTCAGTAAACGGCAATGTCTCACTAACTTTCAGTGCTACAGTAAACCCTAATGTCTCACTAAGTTTCAGTGCTACAGTAAACCCTAATGTCTCACTAAGTTTCAGTTCTACAGTAAACGGCAATGTCTCACTAAGTTTCAGTGCTTCAGTAAACCCTAATGTCTCACTAAGTTTCAGTGCTACAGTAAACCCTAATGTCTCACTAAGTTTCAGTGCTACGGTAACCGGCAATGTCTCACTAAGTTTCAGTGCTACAGTAAACCCTAATGTCTCACTAAGTTTCAGTGCTACAGTAAAGCCTAATGTCTCGCTAAGTTTCAGTACTACAGTAAAGGGCAATGTCTCACTAAGTTTCAGTGCTACAGTAAACGCCAATGACTCACTAAGTTTCAGTAGTACAGTAAACCCTAATTTCTCACTAAGTTTCAGTGCTACAGTATACGGCAATGTCTCACTAAGTTTCAGTGCTACAGTAAACCCTAATGTCTCACTAAGTTTCAGTGCTACAGTAAACGGCAATGTCTCACCAAGTTTCAGTGCTACAGTAAACGGCAATGTCTCACTAAGTTTCAGTGCTACAGTAAAGGCAATGGATCACTAAGTTTCAGGCTTACAGTAAACGGCAATGTCTCACTAATTTTCAGTGCTACAGTAAACGGCAATGTCTCATTAAGTTTCAGTGCTACAGTAAACGGCAATGTTTCACTAAGTTTCAGTGCTACAGTAAACGGCAATGTCTCACTAAGTATCAGTGCTACAGTAAACTCTAATGTCTCACTAAGTTTCAGTGCTACAGTAAACGGCAATGACTCACTAAGTTTCAGTGCTATAGTAAATCCTAAAGTCTCACTAAGTTTCCGTGCTACGGTAAACGGCAATGTCTTACTAAGTTTCAGTGCTACAGTAAACGGCAATGTCTCACTAAGTTTCAGTGCTACAGTAAACGGCATTGTCTCACTAAGTTTCAGTGCTACAGTAAACGGCAATGTCTCACTAAGTTTCAGTGCTACAGTAAACGGCAATGTCTCACTAAGTATCAGTGCTACAGTAAACGGCAATGTCTCACTAGGTTTCAGTGCTACAGTAAACGGCAATGTCTCACAAAGTTACAGTGCTACAGTAAACGGCAATGTCTCACTAAGTTTCAGTGCTACAGTAAACGGCAATGTCTCACTAAGTTTCAGTGCTACAGTAAACGGCAATGTCTCACTAAGTTTCAGTGCTACAGTAAACGGCATTGTCTCACTAAGTTTCAGTGCTACAGTAAACGGCAATGTCTCACTAGGTTTCAGTGCTACAGTAAACCCTAATGCCTCACCAAGTTTCAGTGCTACAGTAAACGGCAATGTCTCACTAAGTTTCAGTGCTTCAGTAAACGGCAATGTATCACTAAGTTTCAGTGCTACAGTAAACCCTAATGTCTCACTAAGTTTCAGTGCTACAGTAAACCCTAATGTCTCATTAAGTTTCAGTACTACAGTAAACGGCAATGTCTCACTAAGTTTCAGTGCTACAGTAAACGCCAATGTCTCACTAAGTTTCAGTACTACAGTAAACCCTAATTTCTCACTAAGTTTCAGTGCTACAGTAAACGGCAATGTCTCACTAAGTTTCAGTGCTACAGTAAACGGCAATGTCTCACTAAGTTTCAGTGCTACAGTAAACGGCAATGTCTCACTAAGTTTCAGTGCTGCAGTAAACGGCAATGTCTCACCAAGTTTCAGTGCTACAGTAAACGGCAATGTCTCACTAAGTTTCAGTGCTACAGTAAAGGCAATGTCTCACTAAGTTTCAGTGCTACAGTAAACGACAATGTCTCACTAATTTTCAGTGCTACAGTAAACGGCAATGTCTCACTAAGTTTCAGTGCTACAGTAAACGGCATTATCTCACTAAGTTTCAGTGCTACAGTAAACGGCAATGTCTCACTAAGTTTCAGTGCTACAGTAAACGGCAATGTCTCACTAAGTATCAGTGCTACAGTAAACGGCAATGTCTCACTAAGTTTCAGTGCTACAGTAAACGGCAATGTCTCACAAAGTTTCAGTGCTACAGTAAACGGCAATGTCTCACTAAGTTTCAGTGCTACAGTAAACGGCAATGTCTCACTAAGTATCAGTGCTACAGTAAACGGCAATGTCTCACTAAGTTTCAGTGCTACAGTAAACGGCAATGTCTCACTAAGTTTCAGTGCTACAGTAAACGGCATTGTCTCACTAAGATTCAGTGCTACAGTAAACGGCAATGTCTCACTAAGTTTCAGTGCTACAGTAAACGGCAATGTCTCACTAAGTATCAGTGCTACAGTAAACGGCAATGTCTCACTAAGTTTCAATGCTACAGTAAACGGCAATGTCTCACTAAGTTTCAGTGCTACAGTAAACCCTAATGTCTCACTAAGTGTCAGTGCTACAGTAAACGGCAATGTCTCACTAAGTTTCACTGCTACAGTAAACTGCAATGTCTCACTAAGTTTCAGTGCTACAGTAAAGGCAATGTCTCACTAAGTTTCAGTGCTACAGTAAACGGCAATGTCTCACTAAGTTTCAGTGCTACAGTAAACGGCATTGTCTCACTAAGTTTCAGTGCTACAGTAAACGGCAATGTCTCACTAGGTTTCAGTGCTACAGTAAACCCTAATGCCTCACCAAGTTTCAGTGCTACAGTAAACGGCAATGTCTCACTAAGTTTCAGTGCTTCAGTAAACGGCAATGTATCACTAAGTTTCAGTGCTACAGTAAACGGCAATGTCTCACTAAGTTTCAGTGCTTCAGTAAACCCTAATGTCTCACTAAGTTTCAGTGCTACAGTAAACGGCAATGTCTCACTAAGTTTCAGTGCTACAGTAAACGGCAATGTCTCACTAAGTTTCAGTGCTGCAGTAAACGGCAATGTCTCACCAAGTTTCATTGCTACAGTAAACGGCTATGTCTCACTAAGTTTCAGTGCTACAGTAAAGGCAATGTCTCACTAAGTTTCAGTGCTACAGTAAACGGCAATGTCTCACTAATTTTTAGTGCTACAGTAAACGGCAATGTCTCACTAAGTTTCAGTGCTACAGTAAACGGCATTGTCTCACTAAGTTTCAGTGCTACAGCAAACGGCAATGTCTCACTAAGTTTCAGTGCTACAGTAAACGGCAATGTCTCACTAAGTATCAGTGCTACAGTAAACGGCACTGTCTCACTAAGTTTCAGTGCTACAGTAAACCTCCATGTCTCACAAAGTTACAGTGCTGCAGTAAACGGGAATGTCTCACTAAGTTTCAGTGCTACAGTAAACGGCAATGTCTCACTAAGTTTCAGTGCTACAGTAAACCCTAATGTCTCACTAAGTTTCAGTGCTGCAGTAAACCCTAATGTCTCACTAAGTTTCAGTGCTACAGTAAACGGCAATGTCTCACTAAGTTTCAGTGCTTCAGTAAACCCTAATGTCTCACTAAGTTTCAGTGCTACAGTAAACCCTAATGTCTCACTAAGTTTCAGTGCTACAGTAAACGGCAATGTCTCACTAAGTTTCAGTGCTTCAGTAAACCATAATGTCTCACTAAGTTTCAGTGCTACAGTAAACCCTAATGTCTCACTAAGTTTCAGTGCTACGGTAACCGGCAATGTCTCACTAATTTTCAGTGCTACAGTAAACCCTAATGTCTCACTAAGTTTCAGTGCTACAGTAAACCCTAATGTCTCATTAAGTTTCAGTACTACAGTAAACGGCAATGTCTCACTAAGTTTCAGTGCTACAGTAAACGCCAATGTCTCACTAAGTTTCAGTACTACAGTAAACCCTAATTTCTCACTAAGTTTCAGTGCTACAGTAAACGGCAATGTCTCACTAAGTTTCAGTGCTACAGTAAACCCTAATGTCTCACTAAGTTTCAGTGCTACAGTAAACGGCAATGTCTCACTAAGTTTCAGTGCTACAGTAAACGGCAATGTCTCACTAAGTTTCAGTGCTGCAGTAAACGGCAATGTCTCACCAAGTTTCAGTGCTACAGTAAACGGCAATGTCTCACTAACTTTCAGTGCTACAGTAAACCCTAATGTCTCACTAAGTTTCAGTGCTACAGTAAACCCTAATGTCTCACTAAGTTTCAGTTCTACAGTAAACGGCAATGTCTCACTAAGTTTCAGTGCTTCAGTAAACCCTAATGTCTCACTAAGTTTCAGTGCTACAGTAAACCCTAATGTCTCACTAAGTTTCAGTGCTACGGTAACCGGCAATGTCTCACTAAGTTTCAGTGCTACAGTAAACCCTAATGTCTCACTAAGTTTCAGTGCTACAGTAAAGCCTAATGTCTCGCTAAGTTTCAGTACTACAGTAAAGGGCAATGTCTCACTAAGTTTCAGTGCTACAGTAAACGCCAATGACTCACTAAGTTTCAGTAGTACAGTAAACCCTAATTTCTCACTAAGTTTCAGTGCTACAGTATACGGCAATGTCTCACTAAGTTTCAGTGCTACAGTAAACCCTAATGTCTCACTAAGTTTCAGTGCTACAGTAAACGGCAATGTCTCACTATGTTTCAGTGCTACAGTAAACGGCAATGTCTCACCAAGTTTCAGTGCTACAGTAAACGGCAATGTCTCACTAAGTTTCAGTGCTACAGTAAAGGCAATGGATCACTAAGTTTCAGGCTTACAGTAAACGGCAATGTCTCACTAATTTTCAGTGCTACAGTAAACGGCAATGTCTCATTAAGTTTCAGTGCTACAGTAAACGGCAATGTCTCACTAAGTTTCAGTGCTACAGTAAACGGCAATGTCTCACTAAGTATCAGTGCTACAGTAAACTCTAATGTCTCACTAAGTTTCAGTGCTACAGTAAACGGCAATGACTCACTAAGTTTCAGTGCTATAGTAAATCCTAAAGTCTCACTAAGTTTCCGTGCTACGGTAAACGGCAATGTCTTACTAAGTTTCAGTGCTACAGTAAACGGCAATGTCTCACTAAGTTTCAGTGCTACAGTAAACGGCATTGTCTCACTAAGTTTCAGTGCTACAGTAAACGGCAATGTCTCACTAAGTTTCAGTGCTACAGTAAACGGCAATGTCTCACTAAGTATCAGTGCTACAGTAAACGGCAATGTCTCACTAGGTTTCAGTGCTACAGTAAACGGCAATGTCTCACAAAGTTACAGTGCTACAGTAAACGGCAATGTCTCACTAAGTTTCAGTGCTACAGTAAACGGCAATGTCTCACTAAGTTTCAGTGCTACAGTAAACGGCAATGTCTCACTAAGTTTCAGTGCTACAGTAAACGGCATTGTCTCACTAAGTTTCAGTGCTACAGTAAACGGCAATGTCTCACTAGGTTTCAGTGCTACAGTAAACCCTAATGCCTCACCAAGTTTCAGTGCTACAGTAAACGGCAATGTCTCAATAAGTTTCAGTGCTTCAGTAAACGGCAATGTATCACTAAGTTTCAGTGCTACAGTAAACGGCAATGTCTCACTAAGTTTCAGTGCTTCAGTAAACCCTAATGTCTCACTAAGTTTCAGTGCTACAGTAAACGGCAATGTCTCACTAAGTTTCAGTGCTACAGTAAACGGCAATGTCTCACTAAGTTTCAGTGCTGCAGTAAACGGCAATGTCTCACCAAGTTTCATTGCTACAGTAAACGGCTATGTCTCACTAAGTTTCAGTGCTACAGTAAAGGCAATGTCTCACTAAGTTTCAGTGCTACAGTAAACGGCAATGTCTCACTAATTTTTAGTGCTACAGTAAACGGCAATGTCTCACTAAGTTTCAGTGCTACAGTAAACGGCATTGTCTCACTAAGTTTCAGTGCTACAGCAAACGGCAATGTCTCACTAAGTTTCAGTGCTACAGTAAACGGCAATGTCTCACTAAGTATCAGTGCTACAGTAAACGGCACTGTCTCACTAAGTTTCAGTGCTACAGTAAACCTCCATGTCTCACAAAGTTACAGTGCTGCAGTAAACGGGAATGTCTCACTAAGTTTCAGTGCTACAGTAAACGGCAATGTCTCACTAAGTTTCAGTGCTACAGTAAACGCCAATGTTTCACTAAGTTTCAGTACTACAGTAAACCCTAATTTCTCACTAAGTTTCAGTGCTACAGTAAACGGCAATGGCTCACTAAGTTTCAGTGCTACAGTAAACGGCAATGTCACACTAACTTTCAGTGCTACAGTAAACCCTAATGTCTCACTAAGTTTCAGTGCTACAGTAAACGGCAATGTCTCACTAACTTTCAGTGCTACAGTAAACCCTAATGTCTCACTAAGTTTCAGTGCTGCAGTAAACCCTAATGTCTCACTAAGTTTCAGTGCTACAGCAAACGGCAATGTCTCACTAAGTTTCAGTGCTTCAGTAAACCCTAATGTCTCACTAAGTTTCAGTGCTACAGTAAACCCTAATGTCTCACTAAGTTTCAGTGCTACAGTAAACGGCAATGTCTCACTAAGTTTCAGTGCTTCAGTAAACCATAATGTCTCACTAAGTTTCAGTGCTACAGTAAACCCTAATGTCTCACTAAGTTTCAGTGCTACGGTAACCGGCAATGTCTCACTAATTTTCAGTGCTACAGTAAACCCTAATGTCTCACTAAGTTTCAGTGCTACAGTAAACCCTAATGTCTCATTAAGTTTCAGTACTACAGTAAACGGCAATGTCTCACTAAGTTTCAGTGCTACAGTAAACGCCAATGTCTCACTAAGTTTCAGTACTACAGTAAACCCTAATTTCTCACTAAGTTTCAGTGCTACAGTAAACGGCAATGTCTCACTAAGTTTCAGTGCTACAGTAAACCCTAATGTCTCACTAAGTTTCAGTGCTACAGTAAACGGCAATGTCTCACTAAGTTTCAGTGCTACAGTAAACGGCAATGTCTCACTAAGTTTCAGTGCTGCAGTAAACGGCAATGTCTCACCAAGTTTCAGTGCTACAGTAAACGGCAAT
Source organism: Hymenopus coronatus (assembly GCA_030762935.1). Lineage (NCBI taxonomy): Eukaryota > Metazoa > Arthropoda > Insecta > Mantodea > Hymenopodidae > Hymenopus > Hymenopus coronatus. The sequence goes on along the minus strand of CM060900.1, from coordinate 3,060,820 downwards.
GTCTCACTAAGTTTCAGTGCTACAGTAAAGGCAATGTCTCACTAAGTTTCAGTGCTACAGTAAACGACAATGTCTCACTAATTTTCAGTGCTACAGTAAACGGCAATGTCTCACTAAGTTTCAGTGCTACAGTAAACGGCATTATCTCACTAAGTTTCAGTGCTACAGTAAACGGCAATGTCTCACTAAGTTTCAGTGCTACAGTAAACGGCAATGTCTCACTAAGTATCAGTGCTACAGTAAACGGCAATGTCTCACTAAGTTTCAGTGCTACAGTAAACGGCAATGTCTCACAAAGTTTCAGTGCTACAGTAAACGGCAATGTCTCACTAAGTTTCAGTGCTACAGTAAACGGCAATGTCTCACTAAGTATCAGTGCTACAGTAAACGGCAATGTCTCACTAAGTTTCAGTGCTACAGTAAACGGCAATGTCTCACTAAGTTTCAGTGCTACAGTAAACGGCATTGTCTCACTAAGATTCAGTGCTACAGTAAACGGCAATGTCTCACTAAGTTTCAGTGCTACAGTAAACGGCAATGTCTCACTAAGTATCAGTGCTACAGTAAACGGCAATGTCTCACTAAGTTTCAGTGCTACAGTAAACGGCAATGTCTCACAAAGTTTCAGTGCTACAGTAAACGGCAATGTCTCACTAAGTTTCAGTGCTACAGTAAACGGCAATGTCTCACTAAGTATCAGTGCTACAGTAAACGGCAATGTCTCACTAAGTTTCAGTGCTACAGTAAACGGCAATGTCTCACTAAGTTTCAGTGCTACAGTAAACGCCAATGTCTCACTAAGTTTCAGTACTACAGTAAACCCTAATTTCTCACTAAGTTTCAGTACTACAGTAAACGGCAATGTCTCACTAAGTTTCAGTGCTACAGTAAACCCTAATGTCTCACTAAGTGTCAGTGCTACAGTAAACGGCAATGTCTCACTAAGTTTCACTGCTACAGTAAACTGCAATGTCTCACTAAGTTTCAGTGCTACAGTAAAGGCAATGTCTCACTAAGTTTCAGTGCTACAGTAAACGGCAATGTCTCACTAAGTTTTAGTGCTACAGTAAACGGCAATGTCTCACTAAGTTTCAGTGCTACAGTAAACGGCATTGTCTCACTAAGTTTCAGTGCTACAGCAAACGGCAATGTCTCACTAAGTTTCAGTGCTACAGTAAACGCCAATGTCTCACTAAGTTTCAGTACTACAGTAAACCCTAATGTCTCACTAAGTTTCAGTGCTACAGTAAACGGCAATGTCTCACTAAGTTTCAGTCCTACACTAAACGGCAATGTCTCACTAAATTTCAGTGCTACAGTAAACGGCAATGTCTCACTAAGTTTCAGTGCTACAGTAAACCCTGAGGTCTCACTAAGTTTCAGTGCTACAGTAAACGGCAATGTCTCACTAAGTTTCAGTGCTACACTAAACGGCATTGTCTCAATAAGTTTCAGTGCTACAGTAAACGGCAATGTCTCACTAAGTTTCAGTGCTACAGTAAACCCTAATTTCTCAGTAAGTATCAGTGCTACAGTAAACGGCAATGTCTCACTAAATTTCAGTGCTACAGTAAACCCTAATGTCTCACTAAGTTTCAGTGCTACAGTAAACCCTAATGTCTCACTAAGTTTCAGTGCTACAGTAAACGGCAATGTCTCACTAAGTTTCAGTGCTTCAGTAAACGGCAATGTCTCACTAACTTTCAGTGCTACAGTAAACCCTAATGTCTCACTAAGTTTCAGTGCTACAGTAAACCCTAATGTCTCACTAAGTTTCAGTTCTACAGTAAACGGCAATGTCTCACTAAGTTTCAGTGCTTCAGTAAACCCTAATGTCTCACTAAGTTTCAGTGCTACAGTAAACCCTAATGTCTCACTAAGTTTCAGTGCTACGGTTACCGGCAATGTCTCACTAAGTTTCAGTGCTACAGTAAACCCTAATGTCTCACTAAGTTTCAGTGCTACAGTAAAGCCTAATGTCTCGCTAAGTTTCAGTACTACAGTAAAGGGCAATGTCTCACTAAGTTTCAGTGCTACAGTAAACGCCAATGACTCACTAAGTTTCAGTAGTACAGTAAACCCTAATTTCTCACTAAGTTTCAGTGCTACAGTATACGGCAATGTCTCACTAAGTTTCAGTGCTACAGTAAACCCTAATGTCTCACTAAGTTTCAGTGCTACAGTAAACGGCAATGTCTCACTATGTTTCAGTGCTACAGTAAACGGCAATGTCTCACCAAGTTTCAGTGCTACAGTAAACGGCAATGTCTCACTAAGTTTCAGTGCTACAGTAAAGGCAATGGATCACTAAGTTTCAGGCTTACAGTAAACTCTAATGTCTCACTAAGTTTCAGTGCTACAGTAAACGGCAATGACTCACTAAGTTTCAGTGCTATAGTAAATCCTAAAGTCTCACTAAGTTTCCGTGCTACGGTAAACGGCAATGTCTTACTAAGTTTCAGTTCTACAGTAAACGGCAATGTCTCACTAAGTTTCAGTGCTACAGTAAACGGCATTGTCTCACTAAGTTTCAGTGCTACAGTAAACGGCAATGTCTCACTAAGTTTCAGTGCTACAGTAAACGGCAATGTCTCACTAAGTATCAGTGCTACAGTAAACGGCAATGTCTCACTAGGTTTCAGTGCTACAGTAAACGGCAATGTCTCACAAAGTTACAGTGCTACAGTAAACGGCAATGTCTCACTAAGTTTCAGTGCTACAGTAAACGGCAATGTCTCACTAAGTTTCAGTGCTACAGTAAACGGCAATGTCTCACTAAGTTTCAGTGCTACAGTAAACGGCATTGTCTCACTAAGTTTCAGTGCTACAGTAAACGGCAATGTCTCACTAGGTTTCAGTGCTACAGTAAACCCTAATGCCTCACCAAGTTTCAGTGCTACAGTAAACGGCAATGTCTCACTAAGTTTCAGTGCTTCAGTAAACGGCAATGTATCACTAAGTTTCAGTGCTACAGTAAACGGCAATGTCTCACTAAGTTTCAGTGCTTCAGTAAACCCTAATGTCTCACTAAGTTTCAGTGCTACAGTAAACGGCAATGTCTCACTAAGTTTCAGTGCTACAGTAAACGGCAATGTCTCACTAAGTTTCAGTGCTGCAGTAAACGGCAATGTCTCACCAAGTTTCATTGCTACAGTAAACGGCTATGTCTCACTAAGTTTCAGTGCTACAGTAAAGGCAATGTCTCACTAAGTTTCAGTGCTACAGTAAACGGCAATGTCTCACTAATTTTTAGTGCTACAGTAAACGGCAATGTCTCACTAAGTTTCAGTGCTACAGTAAACGGCATTGTCTCACTAAGTTTCAGTGCTACAGCAAACGGCAATGTCTCACTAAGTTTCAGTGCTACAGTAAACGGCAATGTCTCACTAAGTATCAGTGCTACAGTAAACGGCACTGTCTCACTAAGTTTCAGTGCTACAGTAAACCTCCATGTCTCACAAAGTTACAGTGCTGCAGTAAACGGGAATGTCTCACTAAGTTTCAGTGCTACAGTAAACGGCAATGTCTCACTAAGTTTCAGTGCTACAGTAAACGCCAATGTTTCACTAAGTTTCAGTACTACAGTAAACCCTAATTTCTCACTAAGTTTCAGTGCTACAGTAAACGGCAATGGCTCACTAAGTTTCAGTGCTACAGTAAACGGCAATGTCTCACTAAGTTTCAGTGCTACAGTAAAATGCAATGTCTGACTTAGTTTCAGTGCTACAGTAAAGGCAATGTCTCACTAAGTTTCAGTGCTACAGTAAACGGCAATGTCTCACTAAGTTTCAGTGCTACAGTAAACGGCAATGTCTCACTATGTTTCAGTGCTACAATAAACCCTAATGTCTCAATAAGTTTCAGTGGTACAGTAAACGGCAAAGTCTCACTAAGTTTCAGTGCTACAGTAAACAGCAATGTCTCACTAAGTTTCAGTGATACAGTAAACGCCAATGTCTCACTAAGTTTCAGTGCTACAGTAAACGGCAATGTCTCACTAAGTTTCAGTGCTACAGTAAACGGCAATGTCTCACTAAGTTTCAGTGCTACAGTAAACGGCAATGTCTCACTAAGTTTCAGTCCTACAGTAAACGGCAATGTCTCACTAAGTTTCAGTGCTACAGTAAACCGCAATGCCTCACTAAGTTTCAGTGCTACAGTAAACCCTGAGGTCTCACTAAGTTTCAGTGCTACAGTAAACGGCAATGTCTCACTAAGTTTCAGTGCTACACTAAACGGCAATGTCTCACTAAGTTTCAGTGCTACAGTAAACGGCAATGTCTCACTAACTTTCAGTGCTACACTAAACGGCAATGTCTCAATAAGTTTCAGTGCTACAGTAAACGGCAATGTCTCACTAAGTTTCAGTGCTACAGTAAACCCTAATGTCCCATAAAGTTTCAGTGCTACAGTAAACGGCAATGTCTCACTAAATTTCAGTGCTACAGTAAACCCTAATGTCTCACTAAGTTTCAGTGCTACAGTAAACGGCAATGTCTCACTAACTTTCAGTGCTACAGTAAACCCTAATGTCTCACTAAGTTTCAGTGCTACAGTAAACGGCAATGTCTCACTAACTTTCAGTGCTACAGTAAACCCTAATGTCTCACTAAGTTTCAGTGCTACACTAAACCCTAATGTCTCACTAAGTTTCAGTGCTACAGTAAACGGCAATGTCTCACTAAGTTTCAGTGCTTCAGTAAACCCTAATGTCTCACTAAGTTTCAGTGCTACAGTAAACCCTAATGTCTCACTAAGTTTCAGTGCTACAGTAAACGGCAATGTCTCACTAATTTTCAGTGCTACATTAAACGGCAATGTCTCACTAAGTTTCAGTGCTACAGTAAACGGCATTGTCTCACTAAGTTTCAGTGCTACAGCAAACGGCAATGTCTCACTAAGTATCAGTGCTACAGTAAACGGCAATGTCTCACTAAGTTTCAGTGCTACAGTAAACCTGAATGTCTCACAAAGTTACAGTGCTACAGTAAACGGCAATGTCTCACTAAGTTTCAGTGCTACAGTAAACGGCAATGTCTCACTAAGTTTCAGTGCTACAGTAAACGCCAATGTCTCACTTAGTTTCAGTACTACAGTAAACCCTAATTTCTCACTAAGTTTCAGTGCTACAGTAAACGGCAATGTCTCACTAAGTTTCAGTGCTACAGTAAACGGCAATGTCTCACTAAGTTTCAGTGCTACAGTAAAATGCAATGTCTCACTAAGTTTCAGTGCTACAGTAAAGGCAATGTCTCACTAAGTTTCAGTGCTACAGTAAACGGCAATGTCTCACTAAGTTTCAGTGCTACAGTAAACGGCAATGTCTCACTAAGTTTCAGTGCTACAGTAAACCCTAATGTCTCACTAAGTTTCAGTGCTACAGTAAAGCCTAATGTCTCGCTAAGTTTCAGTACTACAGTAAAGGGCAATGTCTCACTAAGTTTCAGTGCTACAGTAAACGCCAATGTCTCACTAAGTTTCAGTACTACAGTAAACCCTAATTTCTCACTAAGTTTCAGTGCTACAGTATACGGCAATGTCTCACTAAGTTTCAGTGCTACAGTAAACCCTAATGTCTCACTAAGTTGCAGTGCTACAGTAAACGGCAATGTCTCACTAAGTTTCAGTGCTACAGTAAACGGCAATGTCTCACTAAGTTTCAGTGCTGCAGTAAACGGCAATGTCTCACCAAGTTTCAGTGCTACAGTAAACGGCAATGTCTCACTAAGTTTCAGTGCTACAGTAAAGGCAATGTATCACTAAGTTTCAGGCTTACAGTAAACGGCAATGTCTCACCAATTTTCAGTGCTACAGTAAACGGCAATGTCTCACTAAGTTTCAGTGCTACAGTAAAGGGCAATGTCTCACTAAATTTCAGTGCTACAGTAAACGGCAATGTCTCACTAAGTATCAGTGCTACAGTAAACGGCAATGTCTCACTAAGTTTCAGTGCTACAGTAAACGGCAATGTCTCACAAAGTTACAGTGCTACAGTAAACGGCAATGTCTCACTAAGTTTCAGTGCTACAGTAAACGGCAATGTCTCACTAAGTTTCAGTGCTACAGTAAACTCTAATGTCTCACTAAGTTTCAGTGCTACAGTAAACGGCAATGACTCACTAAGTTTCAGTGCTATAGTAAATCCTAAAGTCTCACTAAGTTTCCGTGCTACGGTAAACGGCAATGTCTAACTAAGTTTCAGTGCTACAGTAAACGGCAATGTCTCACTAAGTTTCAGTGCTACAGTAAACGCCAATGTATCACTAAGTTTCAGTGCTACAGTAAACCCTAATGTCTCACTAAGTTTCAGTGCTACGGTAAAAGGTAATGTCTCACTAAGTTTCAGTGCTACAGTAAACGGCAATGTCTCACTAAGTTTCAGTGCTACAGTAAACGGCAATGTCTCACTAAGTTCAGTGCTACACTAAACGGCAATATCTCAATAAGTTTCAGTGCTACAGTAAACGGCAATGTCTCACTAAGTTTCAGTGCTACAGTACACCCTAATGTCTCAGTAAGTTTCAGTGCTACAGTAAACGGCAATGTCTCACTAAATTTCAGTGCTACAGTAAACCCTAATGTCTCACTAAGTTTCAGTGCTACAGTAAACGGCAATGTCTCACTAAATTTCAGTGCTACAGTAAACCCTAATGTCTCACTAAGTTTCAGTGCTACAGTAAACGGCAATGTCTCACTAACTTTCAGTGCTACAGTAAACCCTAATGTCTCACTAAGTTTCAGTGCTACAGTAAACGGCAATGTCTCACTAACTTTCAGTGCTACAGTAAACCCTAATGTCTCACTAAGTTTCAGTGCTACACTAAACCCTAATGTCTCACTAAGTTTCAGTGCTACAGTAAACGGCAATGTCTCACTAAGTTTCAGTGCTTCAGTAAACCCTAATGTCTCACTAAGTTTCAGTGCTACAGTAAACCCTAATGTCTCACTAAGTTTCAGTGCTAAAGTAAACCCTAATGTCTCACTAAGTTTCAGTGCCACAGTAAACCCTGAGGTCTCACTAAGTTTCAATGCTATAGTAAATTCTTATGTTTCACACTGAGTTTCCAGCTTAAAATAAATTCTTATGTGTCACATTGACTTTCAAGTTTATAATAAACCCTAATGTTCCAACATTTGTTTCAAGTTTATAATAAACGCTAATGTTTCAACATGAGTTTCAAGTTTATAATAAACCCTAATGTTTCAACATTTGTTTCAAGTTTATAATAAACCATAATGTTTCCACATGAGTTTCAAGTTTATAATAAACCCCAATGTTTTAACTTTTGTTTCAAGTTTATAATAAACCCTTTTGTTTCAACTTTTGTTTCAAGTTTATAATAAACTCTAATGTTTCAACTTTTGTTTCAAGTTTATAATAAACCCTGTTTCAACTTTTGTTTCAGGTGTATAATAAATCCTAATGTTTCAACTTTTGTTTCAAGTTTATAATAAACCCTAGTGATTCAACTTTTGTTTCAAGTTAATAATAAACCCTAATGTTTCAACTTTTGTGTCAAGTTTATAATAAAGCCTAATGTTTCAACTTTTGTTTCAAGTTTATAATAAAGCCTAATGTTTCAACTTTTGTTTCAAGTTTATAATAAAGCCCAATGTTTCAACTTGTTGTTTCAAGTTTATAATAAACCCTAATTTGGCAACTTTTGTTTCAAGTTTATAATAAACCCTATGTTTCACTTTTTGTTTCAAGTTTATAATAAACCCTAATGTTTCAACAGTTGTGTCAAGTTTATAATAAACCAAAATGTTTCAACTTTTGTTTCAGGTTTATAATAAACCCTAATGTTTCAACTTTTGTTTCAAGTTTATAATAAAGCCTAATGTTTCAGCTTTTGTTTGAAGTTTATAATAAACCCTAATGTTTCAACTTATGTTTCAAGTTTATAATAAAGCCTAATGTTTCAACTTTTGTTTTAAGTTTATAATAAACCCTAATGTTTCAACTTTTGTTTCAAGTTTATAATAAACCCTAATGTTTCAACTTTTGTTTCAAGTTTATAATAAACCCTAATGTTGCAACTTTTGTTTCAAGTTTATTGTAAACCCTAATATATCGACTTTTGTTTCAGGTTTATAATAAGCCGTAATGTTTCAACTTTTGTTTCAAGTTTATAATAAACCCTAATGTTTCAACTTTTGTTTCAAGTTTATAATAAACCCTAATGTATCGACTTTTGTTTCAAGTTTATAATAAACCGTAATGTTTCAACTTTTGTTTCAAGTTTATAATAAACCTAATGTTTCAACTTTTGTTTCAAGTTTATAATAAAGCCTAATTTTTCAACTTTTGTTTCAAGTTTATGATAAAGCCTAATGTTTGACACTGTGTTTGAAGGTTAAACTAAACTCTAATGTTGCACATTTTGTTTTCAATTTAATTTAAACCCTACGTCTGACTCTGAGTTACACGGTTATAGTAAACCCTAATATCTCACACTGGGTTTTAAGGTTAGATGGAACTGTAATATCCCTGACAGTTTCAAGATTATAGTAAACCCTAATGTGTCAGGCTGGTTAACAACGTTACAGTAAACCCTAATGTGTCAGGCTGGTTTACAACGTTACAGTAAACCCTAATGTGTCACGCTGGTTTTCAACGTTACAAAAAACCCTAATGTATCGGGCTGGTTTCAAGGCTACAGTAAACCCTAATGTATCGGGATGGTTTCAACGTTACAGTAAACCCTAAGGTATCGGGCTGGTTTCAACGTTACAGTAAACCCTAATGTATTGGGCTAGTTTTCAAGGTTACAGTAACCCTAATGTATCAGGCTGGTTTTCAAGGTTACAGTAAACCCTAATGTATCGGACTGGTTTTCAAGGTTACAGTAAACCCTAATGTGTAAGGCTGGTTTTCAAGGTTACAGTAAACCTAATGTATCGGACTGGTTTTCAAGGTTACAGTAAACCCTAATGTATCAGGCTAGTTTCAAGGTTACAGTAAACCCTAATGTGACAGGCTAGTTTTCAAGGTTACGGTAAACCCTAATGTGTCAGGCTAGTTTTCAAGGTTACAGTAAACCCTAATGTGACAGGCTGGTTTTCAAGGTTACAGTAAACCCTAATGTATCGGGATAGTTTTCAAGGTTACAGTAAACCCTAATGTGTCAGGCTAGTTTTCAAGGTTACAGTGAAACCTAATGTGACAGGCTGGTTTTCAAGGTTACAGAAACCCTAATGTGTCAGGATGGTTTTCAAGGTTACAGTAAACCCTAATGTATCGGGCTGGTTTTCAAGGTTACAGTAAACCCTAATGTGACAGGCTGGTTTTCAAGGTTACGGTAAGCCCTAATGTATCGGGCTGGTTTTCAAGGTTACAGTAAACCCTAATGTATCGGGCTGGTTTTCAAGGTTTCAGTAAACCCTAATATGTCAGGCTGGTTTTCAAAGTTACAGTAAACCCTAATGTGTCAGGCTGGTTTTCAAGGTTACAGTAAACCCTAATATGTCAGGCTGGTTTTCAACGTTACAGTAAACCCTAATGTGTCAGGCGGGTTTTCAAGGTTACAGTAACCCTAATCTGACAGGCTAGTTTTCAAGATTACAGTAAACACTAATGTGTCAGGCTAGTTTTCAACGTTACAGTAAACCCTAATGTGTCAGGCTAGTTTTCAAGTTTACAGTAAACCCTAATGTAACAGGCTAAATTTCAAGGTTACAGTAAACCCTAATGTGTCAGGCTAGTTTTCAAGGTTACAGTAAACCCTAATGTGACAGGCTAGATTTCAAGGTTACAGTAAACCCTAATGTGACAGGCTAGTTTTCAAGTTTACAGGTAACCCTAATGTGTCAGGCTAGATTTCAAGGTTACAGTAAACCCTAATGTGACAGGCTGGTTTTCAAGGTTACAGTAAACCCTAATGTGTCAGGCTAGTTTTCAAGGTTACAGTAAACCCTAATGTGTCAGGCTAGTTTTCAAGGTTACAGTAAACACAAATGTGTCAGGCTGGTTTTCAACGTTACAGGAAACCCTAATGTATCGGGCTGGTTTTCAAGGTTACAGAAAACCCTAATGTGACAGCCTAGTTTTCAAGGTTACAGTAAAACGATAATGTGACAGGCTGGTTTTCAAGGTTACAGTAAACCATAATGTGCCAGGCTAGTTTTCAAGGTTACAGTAAACCCTAATGTATGGGTCTGTTATCAAGGTTACAGTAAACCCTAATATGTCAGGCTAGCTTTATAGGTTACAGTAAACCCTAACGTATCGGGCTGGTTTTCAAGGTTACAGTAAACCCCAATGTATCGGGCTGGTTTTCAAGGTTACAGTAAACCCTAATGTATCGGGCTGGTTTTCAAGGTTACAGTAAACCCTAGTGTATCGGGCTGGTTTTCAGGGTTACAGTAAACCCTAATGTGACAGGCTGGTTTTCAAGGTTACAGTAAACCCTAATGTGTCAGGCTGGTTTTCAAGGTTACAGTAATCCCTAATGTGTCAGGCTGGTTTTCAAGGTTACAGTAAACCCTAATGTGTCGGGCAGGTTTTCAAGGTTACAGTAAACCCTAATGTGTTAGGCTATTTTTCAAGCTTACAGTACACCCTAATGTGTCAGGCTAGTTTTAAAGGTTACAGTAAACCTTAATGTATCGGGCTGGTTTTCAAGGTTACAATAAACCCTAATGGGTCAGGATGGTTTTCAAGGTTACAGTAAACTCTAATGTATCGGGCTGGTTTTCAACGTGACAGTAAACCTTAATGTGTTAGGATGGTTTTCAAGGTTACAGTAAACCCTAATGTGTCAGGCTAGTTTTCAAGGTTACAGTAAACCCTAATGTATCGGGCTGGTTTTCAAGGTTACAGTAAACCCTAATGTGTCAGGCTAGTTTTCAAGGTTACAGTAAACCCTAAAGTGCCAGGCTAGTTTTCAAGGTTAAAGTAAACTCAAATGTGTCAGGCTAGTTTTCAAGGTTACAGTAAACTCTAATTTGTCAGGGTAGTTTTCAAGGTTACAGTAAACCCTAATGTTACATGCTGGTTTTCAAGGTTACAGTAAACCCTAATGTGTCTGGCTAGTTTTCAAGGTTACAGTAAACCCTAATGTGACAGGCTATTTTCAAGGTTACAGTAAATCCTAATGTGTCAGGCTATTTTCAAGGTTACAGTAAACCCTAATGTATCGGGATGGTTTTCAAGGTTACAGAAATCCCTAATGTGGCAGGCTGGTTTTCAAGGTTACAGTAAACCCTAATGTATCGGGCTGGTTTTCAAGGTTACAGTAAACCCTAATGTATCGGGCTGGTTTTCAAGGTTACAGTAAACCCTAATGTGTCAGGCTAGTTTTCAAGGTTACAGTAAACCTAAATGTATCGGGCTGGTTTTCAAGGTTACAATAAACCCTAATGGGTCAGGATGGTTTTCAAGGTTACAGTAAACCCTAATGTATCGGGCTGGTTTTCAACGTTACAGTAAACCCTAATGTGTCAGGATGGTTTTCAAGGTTACAGTAAACCCTAATGTGTCAGGCTAGTTTTCAAGGTTACAGTAAACCCTAATGTGTCGGGCTTGTTTTCAAGGTTACATTAAAACCTAATGTGTCAGGTTGGTTTTCAAGTTTACAGTAAACCCTAATGTATCGGGCTGGTTTTCAAGGTTACAGTAAACGCTAATGTATCGGGCTGGTTTTCAAGGTTACAGTAAACCCTAATGTGTCAGGCTAGTTTTCAAGGTTAAAGTAAACCCTTATGTATCGGGCTGGTTTTCAAAGTTCAGTGAACCCTAATGTGTCAGGCCAGTTTTCAAGGTTACAGTAACCCTTATGTGACAGGCTATTTTCAAGGTTACAATAAACCCTAATGTATCGCGATAGTTTTCATGGTTACAGTAAACCCTAATGTTACAGGCTGGTTTTCATGGTTACAGTAAACCCTAATGTGTCTGTCTGGTTTTCAAGGTTACAGTAAACCCTAATGTATCGGGCTGGTTTTCAGGGTTACAGTAAACCCTAATGTGACAGGCTGGTATTCAAGGTTACAGTAAACCCTAATGTGTCAGGCTGGTTTTCAAGGTTACAGTAAACCCTAATGTGTAGGGCAGGTTTTCAAGGTTACAGTAAACCCTAATGTGTCAGGCTATTTTTCAAGGTTACAATACACCCTAATGTGTCAGGCTAGTCTTAAAGGTTACAGTAAACCTTAATGTATCGGGCTGGTTTTCAAGGTTACAATAAACCCTAATGGGTCAGGATGGTTTTCAAGGTTACAGTAAACCTTAATGTGTTAGGATGGTTTTCAAGGTTACAGTAAACCCAAATGTGTCAGGCTAGTTTTCAAGGTTACAGTAAACCCTAATGTATCGGGCTGGTTTTCAAGGTTACAGTAAACCCTAATGTGACAGGCTAGTTTTCAAGGTTAAAGTAAACTCTAATGTGTCAGGCTAGTTTTCAAGGTTACAGTAAACCCTAATGTTACAGGCTGGTTTTCAAGGTCACAGTAAACCCTAATGTGTCAGGCTAGTTTTCAAGGTTACAGTAATCCCTAATGTGACAGGCTGGTTTTCAAGGTTACAGTAAAACCTAATGTATCGGGCTGGTTTTCAAGGTTACAATAAACCCTAATGTATCGGGCTGATTTTCAAGGTTACAGTAAACCCTAATGTGTCAGGCTGGTTTTCAACGTTACAGTAAACCCTAATGTGACAGGCTGGTATTCAACGTTACAGTAAACCCCAATGTGTCAGGCTGGTTTTTAGAGTTACAGTAAACCCTAATGTGACAGGCTAGTTTTCAACGTTACAGTAAACCCTAATGTGTCAGGCTAGTTTTCAAGTTTACAGTAAACCCTAATGTGACAGGCTAGTTTTCAAGGTTACAGTAAACCCTAATGTGTCAGGCTAGTTTTCCAGTTTACAGTAAACCCTAATGTATCGGGCTGGTTTTTAAGCTTACAGTAAACGCTAATGTATCGGGCTGGTTTTCAAGGTTACAGTAAACCCTAATATGTCAGGCTAGTTTTCAAGGTTACAGTAAACCCTAATGTGTGAGGCTGGTTTTCAAGGTTACAGTAAACCCTAATGTATCGAGCTGGTTTTCAAAGTTCAGTGAACCCTAATGTATCAGGCCAGTTTTCAAGGTTACAGTAACCCTTATGTGACAGGCTATTTTCAAGGTTACAATAAACCCTAATGTATCGCGATAGTTTTCATGGTTACAGTAAACCCTAATGTGTCAGGCTGGTTTTCAACGTTACAGTAAACCCTAATGTTACAGGCTGGTTTTCAAGGTTACAGTAAACCCTAATGTGTCTGGCTGGTTTTCAAGGTTACAGTAAACCCTAATGTATCGAGTTGGTTTTCAGGGTTACAGTAAACCCTAATGTGACAGGCTGGTTTTCAAGGTTACAGTAAACCCTAATGTGTCAGGCTGGTTTTCAAGGTTACAGTAAACCCTAATGTGTAGGGCAGGTTTTCAAGGTTACAGTAAACCCTAATGTGTCAGGCTATTTTTCATGGTTACAGTACACCCTAATGTGTCAGGCTAGTTTTAAAGGTTACAGTAAACCTTAAAGTATCGGGCTGGTTTTCAAGATTACAATAAACCCTAATGGGTCAGGATGGTTTTCAAGGTTACAGTAAACCCTAATGTATCGGGCTGGTTTTCAACGTTACAGTAAACCTTAATGTGTTAGGATGGTTTTCAAGGTTACAGTAAACCCTAATGTGTCAGGCTAGTTTTCAAAGTTACAGTAAACCCTAATGTATCGGGCTGGTTTTCAAGCTTACAGTAAACCCTAATGTGTCAGGCTAGGTTTCAAGGTTAAAGTAAACCCTAAAGTGTCAGGCTAGTTTTAAAGGTTACAGTAAACTCTAATGTGTCAGGCTAGTTTTCAAGGTTACAGTAAACTCTAATGTGTCAGGCTAGTTTTCAAGGTTACAGTAAACCCTAATGTTACAGGCTGGTTTTCAAGGTCACAGTAAACCCTAATGTGTCAGGCTAGTTTTCAAGGTTACAGTAAACCCTAATGTGACAGGCTATTTTCAAGGTTACAGTAATCCCTAATGTGACAGGCTGGTTTTCAAGGTTACAGTAAACCCTAATGTATCGGGCTGGTTTTCAAGGTTACAATAAACCCTAATGTATCGGGCTGATTTTCAAGGTTACAGTAAACCCTAATGTGTCAGGCTGGTTTTCAACGTTACAGTAGACCCTAATGTGACAGGCTGGTATTCAACGTTACAGTAAACCCCAATGTGTCAGGCTGGTTTTTAAGGTTACACTAAACCCTAATGTGACAGGCTAGTTTTCAACTTTACAGTAAACCCTAATGTGTCAGGCTAGTTTTCAAGTTTACAGTAAACCCTAATGTGAGAGGCTAGTTTTCAAGGTTACAGTAAACCCTAATGTGTCAGGCTAGTTTTCTAGTTTACAGTAAACCCTAATGTGACAGGCTGGTTTTCAAGGTTACAGTAAATGCTAATGTGTCAGGCTAGTTTTCAAGGTTACAGTAAACCCTAATGTGTCAGGCTGGTTTTCAACGTTACAGTAAACCCTAATGTGTCAGGCTGGTTTTCAAGGTTACAGTAAACCCTAATGTGTCAGCCTAGTTTTCAAGGTTACAGAAAACCCTAATGTGTCAGGCTAGTTTTCAAGGTTACAGTAAACCCTAATGTATAAGGCTGGTTTTCAAGGTTACAGTAAACACTAATGTGTCAGGGTAGTTTTCAGGGTTACAGTAAACCCTAATGTGTCAGGGTAGTTTTCAAGGTTAAGTAAACCCTAATGTGTCAGGGTAGTTTTCAAGGTTACAGTAAACCCTAATGTGTCAGGGTAGTTTTCAACGTTACAGTAAACCCTAATGTGTCAGGCTAGTTTTCAAGGTTACAGTAAACCCTAATTTGTCAGGCTGTATTTCAAGGTTACAGTAATCCCTAATGTGTCAGGGTAGATTTTAGGGTTACAGTAAACCCTAATGTGTCAGGCAATTTTTCAAGGTTACAGTTGACACTATTTTGTTAGGGTAGTTTTCAAGATTACAGTAAAACGCTAATGTGACAGGCTGGTTTTCAAGGTTACAGTATACCATAATGTGTCATGCTAGTTTTCAGGGTTACAGTAAACCCTAATGTGTCAGGGTAATTTTCAAGGTTACAGTAAACCCTAATGTATCGGGCTGGTTTTCAAGGTTACACTAAAACCTAATGTATCGGGCTGGTTTTCAAGGTTACAGTAAACCCTAATATGTCAGGCTAGTTTTCATGGTTACAGTAAACCCTAATGTACCGGGCTGGTTTTCAAGGTTACAGTAAAACCTAATGTATCGGGCTGGCTTTCAAGGTTACAGTAAACCTAAATATGTCAGGCTAGTTTTCAAGGTTACACTAAACCCTAATGTATCGGGCTGGTTTTCAAGGTTACAGTAAACCCTAATGTATCGGGCTGGTTTTCAAAAATACAGTAAACCCTAATGTATCGGGCTGGTTTTCAAGGTTACAGTAAACCCTAATGTATCGGGCTGGTTTTCAAGGTTACAGTAAACCCTAATGTATCGGGCTGGTTTTCAAGGTTTCAGTAAACCCTAATATGTCAGGCTGGTTTTCAAAGTTACAGTAAACCCTAATGTGTCAGGCTGGTTTTCAAGGTTACAGTAAACCCTAATATGTCAGGCTGGTTTTCAACGTTACAGTAAACCCTAATGTGTCAGGCGGGTTTTCAAGGTTACAGTAACCCTAATCTGACAGGCTAGTTTTCAAGATTACAGTAAACCCTAATGTGTCAGGCTAGTTTTCAACGTTACAGTAAACCCTAATGTGTCAGGCTAGTTTTCAAGTTTACAGTAAACCCTAATGTAACAGGCTAAATTTCAAGGTTACAGTAAACCCTAATGTGTCAGGCTAGTTTTCAAGTTTACAGTAAACCCTAATGTGACAGGCTAGTTTTCAAGGTTACAGTAAACCCTAATGTGACAGGCTAGATTTCAAGGTTACAGTAAACCCTAATGTGACAGGCTAGTTTTCAAGTTTACAGGTAACCCTAATGTGTCAGGCTAGTTTTCAAGGTTACAGTAAACCCTAATGTGACAGGCTGGTTTTCAAGGTTACAGTAAACCCTAATGTGTCAGGCTAGTTTTCAAGGTTACAGTAAACCCTAATGTGTCAGGCTAGTTTTCAAGGTTACAGTAAACACAAATGTGTCAGGCTGGTTTTCAACGTTACAGGAAACCCTAATGTATCGGGCTGGTTTTCAAGGTTACAGAAAACCCTAATGTGACAGCCTAGTTTTCAAGGTTACAGTAAAACGATAATGTGACAGGCTGGTTTTCAAGGTTACAGTAAACCATAATGTGCCAGGCTAGTTTTCAAGGTTACAGTAAACCCTAATGTATGGGTCTGTTATCAAAATTTCAGTAAACCCTAATATGTCAGGCTAGCTTTATAGGTTACAGTAAACCCTAACGTATCGGGCTGGTTTTCAAGGTTACAGTAAACCCCAATGTATCGGGCTGGTTTTCAAGGTTACAGTAAACCCTAATGTATCGGGCTGGTTTTCAAGGTTACAGTAAACCCTAGTGTATCGGGCTGGTTTTCAGGGTTACAGTAAACCCTAATGTGACAGGCTGGTTTTCAAGGTTACAGTAAACCCTAATGTGTCAGGCTGGTTTTCAAGGTTACAGTAATCCCTAATGTGTCAGGCTGGTTTTCAAGGTTACAGTAAACCCTAATGTGTCGGGCAGGTTTTCAAGGTTACAGTAAACCCTAATGTGTCAGGCTATTTTTCAAGCTTACAGTACACCCTAATGTGTCAGGCTAGTTTTAAAGGTTACAGTAAACCTTAATGTATCGGGCTGGTTTTCAAGGTTACAATAAACCCTAATGGGTCAGGATGGTTTTCAAGGTTACAGTAAACCCTAATGTATCGGGCTGGTTTTCAACGTGACAGTAAACCTTAATGTGTTAGGATGGTTTTCAAGGTTACAGTAAACCCTAATGTGTCAGGCTAGTTTTCAAGGTTACAGTAAACCCTAATGTATCGGGCTGGTTTTCAAGGTTACAGTAAACCCTAATGTGTCAGGCTAGTTTTCAAGGTTACAGTAAACCCTAAAGTGCCAGGCTAGTTTTCAAGGTTAAAGTAAACTCAAATGTGTCAGGCTAGTTTTCAAGGTTACAGTAAACTCTAATTTGTCAGGCTAGTTTTCAAGGTTACAGTAAACCCTAATGTTACATGCTGGTTTTCAAGGTTACAGTAAACCCTAATGTGTCTGGCTAGTTTTCAAGGTTACAGTAAACCCTAATGTGACAGGCTATTTTCAAGGTTACAGTAAATCCTAATGTGTCAGGCTATTTTCAAGGTTACAGTAAACCCTAATGTATCGGGATGGTTTTCAAGGTTACAGAAATCCCTAATGTGGCAGGCTGGTTTTCAAGGTTACAGTAAACCCTAATGTATCGGGCTGGTTTTCAAGGTTACAGTAAACCCTAATGTATCGGGCTGGTTTTCAAGGTTACAGTAAACCCTAATGTGTCAGGCTAGTTTTCAAGGTTACAGTAAACCTAAATGTATCGGGCTGGTTTTCAAGGTTACAATAAACCCTAATGGGTCAGGATGGTTTTCAAGGTTACAGTAAACCCTAATGTATCGGGCTGGTTTTCAACGTTACAGTAAACCCTAATGTGTCAGGATGGTTTTCAAGGTTACAGTAAACCCTAATGTGTCAGGCTAGTTTTCAAGGTTACAGAAAACCCTAATGTGTCGGGCTGGTTTTCAAGGTTACATTAAAACCTAATGTGTCAGGTTGGTTTTCAAGTTTACAATAAACCCTAATGTATCGGGCTGGTTTTCAAGGTTACAGTAAACGCTAATGTATCGGGCTGGTTTTCAAGGTTACAGTAAACCCTAATGTGTCAGGCTAGTTTTCAAGGTTAAAGTAAACCCTTATGTATCGGGCTGGTTTTCAAAGTTCAGTGAACCCTAATGTGTCAGGCCAGTTTTCAAGGTTACAGTAACCCTTATGTGACAGACTATTTTCAAGGTTACAATAAACCCTAATGTATCGCGATAGTTTTCATGGTTACAGTAAACCCTAATGTTACAGGCTGGTTTTCATGGTTACAGTAAACCCTAATGTGTCTGTCTGGTTTTCAAGGTTACAGTAAACCCTAATGTATCGGGCTGGTTTTCAGGGTTACAGTAAACCCTAATGTGACAGGCTGGTATTCAAGGTTACAGTAAACCCTAATGTGTCAGGCTGGTTTTCAAGGTTACAGTAAACCCTAATGTGTAGGGCAGGTTTTCAAGGTTACAGTAAACCCTAATGTGTCAGGCTATTTTTCAAGGTTACAATACACCCTAATGTGTCAGGCTAGTCTTAAAGGTTACAGTAAACCTTAATGTATCGGGCTGGTTTTCAAGGTTACAATAAACCCTAATGGGTCAGGATGGTTTTCAAGGTTACAGTAAACCTTAATGTGTTAGGATGGCTTTCAAGGTTACAGTAAACCCAAATGTGTCAGGCTAGTTTTCAAGGTTACAGTAAACCCTAATGTATCGGGCTGGTTTTCAAGGTTACAGTAAACCCTAATGTATCGGGCTGGTTTTCAAGGTTTCAGTAAACCCTAATATGTCAGGCTGGTTTTCAAAGTTACAGTAAACCCTAATGTGTCAGGCTGGTTTTCAAGGTTACAGTAAACCCTAATATGTCAGGCTGGTTTTCAACGTTACAGTAAACCCTAATGTGTCAGGCGGGTTTTCAAGGTTACAGTAACCCTAATCTGACAGGCTAGTTTTCAAGATTACAGTAAACCCTAATGTGTCAGGCTAGTTTTCAACGTTACAGTAAACCCTAATGTGTCAGCCTAGTTTTCAAGTTTACAGTATACCCTAATGTAACAGGCTAAATTTCAAGGTTACAGTAAACCCTAATGTGTCAGGCTAGTTTTCAAGTTTACAGTAAACCCTAATGTGACAGGCTAGTTTTCAAGGTTACAGTAAACCCTAATGTGACAGGCTAGATTTCAAGGTTACAGTAAACCCTAATGTGACAGGCTAGTTTTCAAGTTTACAGGTAACCCTAATGTGTCAGGCTAGTTTTCAAGGTTACAGTAAACCCTAATGTGACAGGCTGGTTTTCAAGGTTACAGTAAACCCTAATGTGTCAGGCTAGTTTTCAAGGTTACAGTAAACCCTAATGTGTCAGGCTAGTTTTCAAGGTTACAGTAAACACAAATGTGTCAGGCTGGTTTTCAACGTTACAGGAAACCCTAATGTATCGGGCTGGTTTTCAAGGTTACAGAAAACCCTAATGTGACAGCCTAGTTTCCAAGGTTACAGTAAAACGATAATGTGACAGGCTGGTTTTCAAGGTTACAGTAAACCATAATGTGCCAGGCTAGTTTTCAAGGTTACAGTAAACCCTAATGTATGGGTCTGTTATCAAGGTTACAGTAAACCCTAATATGTCAGGCTAGCTTTATAGGTTACAGTAAACCCTAACGTATCGGGCTGGTTTTCAAGGTTACAGTAAACCCCAATGTATCGGGCTGGTTTTCAAGGTTACAGTAAACCCTAATGTATCGGGCTGGTTTTCAAGGTTACAGTAAACCCTAGTGTATCGGGCTGGTTTTCAGGGTTACAGTAAACCCTAATGTGACAGGCTGGTTTTCAAGGTTACAGTAAACCCTAATGTGTCAGGCTGGTTTTCAAGGTTACAGTAATCCCTAATGTGTCAGGCTGGTTTTCAAGGTTACAGTAAACCCTAATGTGTCGGGCAGGTTTTCAAGGTTACAGTAAACCCTAATGTGTCAGGCTATTTTTCAAGCTTACAGTACACCCTAATGTGTCAGGCTAGTTTTAAAGGTTACAGTAAACCTTAATGTATCGGGCTGGTTTTCAAGGTTACAATAAACCCTAATGGGTCAGGATGGTTTTCAAGGTTACAGTAAACCCTAATGTATCGGGCTGGTTTTCAACGTGACAGTAAACCTTAATGTGTTAGGATGGTTTTCAAGGTTACAGTAAACCCTAATGTGTCAGGCTAGTTTTCAAGGTTACAGTAAACCCTAATGTATCGGGCTGGTTTTCAAGGTTACAGTAAACCCTAATGTGTCAGGCTAGTTTTCAAGGTTACAGTAAACCCTAAAGTGCCAGGCTAGTTTTCAAGGTTAAAGTAAACTCAAATGTGTCAGGCTAGTTTTCAAGGTTACAGTAAACTCTAATTTGTCAGGCTAGTTTTCAAGGTTACAGTAAACCCTAATGTTACATGCTGGTTTTCAAGGTTACAGTAAACCCTAATGTGTCTGGCTAGTTTTCAAGGTTACAGTAAACCCTAATGTGACAGGCTATTTTCAAGGTTACAGTAAATCCTAATGTGTCAGGCTATTTTCAAGGTTACAGTAAACCCTAATGTATCGGGATGGTTTTCAAAGTTACAGAAATCCCTAATGTGGCAGGCTGGTTTTCAAGGTTACAGTAAAACCCTAATGTATCGGGCTGGTTTTCAAGGTTACAGTAAACCCTAATGTATCGGGCTGGTTTTCAAGGTTACAGTAAACCCTAATGTGTCAGGCTAGTTTTCAAGGTTACAGTAAACCTAAATGTATCGGGCTGGTTTTCAAGGTTACAATAAACCCTAATGGGTCAGGATGGTTTTCAAGGTTACAGTAAACCCTAATGTATCGGGCTGGTTTTCAACGTTACAGTAAACCCTAATGTGTCAGGATGGTTTTCAAGGTTACAGTAAACCCTAATGTGTCAGGCTAGTTTTCAAGGTTACAGAAAACCCTAATGTGTCGGGCTGGTTTTCAAGGTTACATTAAAACCTAATGTGTCAGGTTGGTTTTCAAGTTTACAGTAAACCCTAATGTATCGGGCTGGTTTTCAAGGTTACAGTAAACGCTAATGTATCGGGCTGGTTTTCAAGGTTACAGTAAACCCTAATGTGTCAGGCTAGTTTTCAAGGTTAAAGTAAACCCTTATGTATCGGGCTGGTTTTCAAAGTTCAGTGAACCCTAATGTGTCAGGCCAGTTTTCAAGGTTACAGTAACCCTTATGTGACAGGCTATTTTCAAGGTTACAATAAACCCTAATGTATCGCGATAGTTTTCATGGTTACAGTAAACCCTAATGTTACAGGCTGGTTTTCATGGTTACAGTAAACCCTAATGTGTCTGTCTGGTTTTCAAGGTTACAATAAACCCTAATGTATCGGGCTGGTTTTCAGGGTTACAGTAAACCCTAATGTGACAGGCTGGTATTCAAGGTTACAGTAAACCCTAATGTGTCAGGCTGGTTTTCAAGGTTACAGTAAACCCTAATGTGTAGGGCAGGTTTTCAAGGTTACAGTAAACCCTAATGTGTCAGGCTATTTTTCAAGGTTACAATACACCCTAATGTGTCAGGCTAGTCTTAAAGGTTACAGTAAACCTTAATGTATCGGGCTGGTTTTCAAGGTTACAATAAACCCTAATGGGTCAGGATGGTTTTCAAGGTTACAGTAAACCTTAATGTGTTAGGATGGTTTTCAAGGTTACAGTAAACCCAAATGTGTCAGGCTAGTTTTCAAGGTTACAGTAAACCCTAATGTATCGGGCTGGTTTTCAAGGTTACAGTAAACCCTAATGTGACAGGCTAGTTTTCAAGGTTAAAGTAAACTCTAATGTGTCAGGCTAGTTTTCAAGGTTACAGTAAACCCTATTGTTACAGGCTGGTTTTCAAGGTCACAGTAAACCCTAATGTGTCAGGCTAGTTTTCAAGGTTACAGTAATCCCTAATGTGACAGGCTGGTTTTCAAGGTTACAGTAAAACCTAATGTATCGGGCTGGTTTTCAAGGTTACAATAAACCCTAATGTATCGGGCTGATTTTCAAGGTTACAGTAAACCCTAATGTGTCAGGCTGGTTTTCAACGTTACAGTAAACCCTAATGTGACAGGCTGGTATTCAACGTTACAGTAAACCCCAATGTGTCAGGCTGGTTTTTAGAGTTACAGTAAACCCTAATGTGACAGGCTAGTTTTCAAGTTTACAGTAAACCCTAATGTGTCAGGCTAGTTTTCAAGTTTACAGTAAACCCTAATGTGACAGGCTAGTTTTCAAGGTTACAGTAAACCCTAATGTGTCAGGCTAGTTTTCCAGTTTACAGTAAACCCTAATGTATCGGGCTGGTTTTTAAGCTTACAGTAAACGCTAATGTATCGGGCTGGTTTTCAAGGTTACAGTAAACCCTAATATGTCAGGCTAGTTTTCAAGGTTACAGTAAACCCTAATGTGTGAGGCTGGTTTTCAAGGTTACAGTAAACCCTAATGTATCGAGCTGGTTTTCAAAGTTCAGTGAACCCTAATGTATCAGGCCAGTTTTCAAGGTTACAGTAACCCTTATGTGACAGGCTATTTTCAAGGTTACAATAAACCCTAATGTATCGCGATAGTTTTCATGGTTACAGTAAACCCTAATGTGTCAGGCTGGTTTTAACGTTACAGTAAACCCTAATGTTACAGGCTGGTTTTCAAGGTTACAGTAAACCCTAATGTGTCTGGCTGGTTTTCAAGGTTACAGTAAACCCTAATGTATCGAGTTGGTTTTCAGGGTTACAGTAAACCCTAATGTGACAGGCTGGTTTTCAAGGTTACAGTAAACCCTAATGTGTCAGGCTGGTTTTCAAGGTTACAGTAAACCCTAATGTGTAGGGCAGGTTTTCAAGGTTACAGTAAACCCTAATGTGTCAGGCTATTTTTCATGGTTACAGTACACCCTAATGTGTCAGGCTAGTTTTAAAGGTTACAGTAAACCTTAAAGTATCGGGCTGGTTTTCAAGATTACAATAAACCCTAATGGGTCAGGATGGTTTTCAAGGTTACAGTAAACCCTAATGTATCGGGCTGGTTTTCAACGTTACAGTAAACCTTAATGTGTTAGGATGGTTTTCAAGGTTACAGTAAACCCTAATGTGTCAGGCTAGTTTTCAAGGTTACAGTAAACCCTAATGTATCGGGCTGGTTTTCAAGCTTACAGTAAACCCTAATGTGTCAGGCTAGGTTTCAAGGTTAAAGTAAACCCTAAAGTGTCAGGCTAGTTTTAAAGGTTACAGTAAACTCTAATGTGTCAGGCTAGTTTTCAAGGTTACAGTAAACTCTAATGTGTCAGGCTAGTTTTCAAGGTTACAGTAAACCCTAATGTTACAGGCTGGTTTTCAAGGTCACAGTAAACCCTAATGTGTCAGGCTAGTTTTCAAGGTTACAGTAAACCCTAATGTGACAGGCTATTTTCAAGGTTACAGTAATCCCTAATGTGACAGGCTGGTTTTCAAGGTTACAGTAAACCCTAATGTATCGGGCTGGTTTTCAAGGTTACAATAAACCCTAATGTATCGGGCTGATTTTCAAGGTTACAGTAAACCCTAATGTGTCAGGCTGGTTTTCAACGTTACAGTAAACCCTAATGTGACAGGCTGGTATTCAACGTTACAGTAAACCCCAATGTGTCAGGCTGGTTTTTAAGGTTACACTAAACCCTAATGTGACAGGCTAGTTTTCAACTTTACAGTAAACCCTAATGTGTCAGGCTAGTTTTCAAGTTTACAGTACACCCTAATGTGAGAGGCTAGTTTTCAAGGTTACAGTAAACCCTAATGTGTCAGGCTAGTTTTCTAGTTTACAGTAAACCCTAATGTGACAGGCAGGTTTTCAAGGTTACAGTAAATGCTAATGTGTCAGGCTAGTTTTCAAGGTTACTGTAAACCCTAATGTGTCAGGCTAGTTTTCAAGGTTACAGTAAACCCTAATGTGTCAGGCTGGTTTTCAACGTTACAGTAAACCCTAATGTGTCAGGCTGGTTTTCAAGGTTACAGTAAACCCTAATGTGTCAGCCTAGTTTTCAAGGTTACAGAAAACCCTAATGTGTCAGGCTAGTTTTCAAGGTTACAGTAAACCCTAATGTATAAGGCTGGTTTTCAAGGTTACAGTAAACACTAATGTGTCAGGGTAGTTTTCAGGGTTACAGTAAACCCTAATGTGTCAGGGTAGTTTTCAAGGTTAAGTAAACCCTAATGTGTCAGGGTAGTTTTCAAGGTTACAGTAAACCCTAATGTGTCAGGGTAGTTTTCAACGTTACAGTAAACCCTAATGTGTCAGGCTAGTTTTCAAGGTTACAGTAAACCCTAATTTGTCAGGCTGTATTTCAAGGTTACAGTAATCCCTAATGTGTCAGGGTAGTTTTTAGGGTTACAGTAAACCCTAATGTGTCAGGCAATTTTTCAAGGTTACAGTTGACACTAATTTGTTAGGGTAGTTTTCAAGATTACAGTAAAACGCTAATGTGACAGGCTGGTTTTCAAGGTTACAGTATACCATAATGTGTCATGCTAGTTTTCAGGGTTACAGTAAACCCTAATGTGTCAGGGTAATTTTCAAGGTTACAGTAAACCCTAATGTATCGGGCTGGTTTTCAAGGTTACACTAAAACCTAATGTATCGGGCTGGTTTTCAAGGTTACAGTAAACCCTAATATGTCAGGCTAGTTTTCATGGTTACAGTAAACCCTAATGTACCGGGCTGGTTTTCAAGGTTACAGTAAAACCTAATGTATCGGGCTGGCTTTCAAGGTTACAGTAAACCTAAATATGTCAGGCTAGTTTTCAAGGTTACACTAAACCCTAATGTATCGGGCTGGTTTTCAAGGTTACAGTAAACCCTAATGTATCGGGCTGGTTTTCAAAAATACAGTAAACCCTAATGTATCGGGCTGGTTTTCAAGGTTACAGTAAACCCTAATGTGTCAGGCTCGTTTTCAAGGTTACAGTAAACCCTAATTTGTCAGGCAGGTTTTCAAAATTACAGTAAACCCTAATGTGTCAGGCTATTTTTCAAGGTTACAGTACACCCTAATGTGTCAGGCTAGTTTTCAAGGTTACAGTAAACCCTAATGTAGCTGGCTGGTTTTCAAGGTTACATTAAACCCTAATGTGTCAGGCTAGTTTTCTAGGTTAAAGTAAACCCTAAAGTGTCAGGCTAGTTTTCAAGGTTACAGTAAACTCTAATGTGTCAGGCTAGTTTTCAAGGTTACAGTAAACTCTAATGTGTCAGGCTAGTTTTCATGGTTACAGTAAACCCTAATGTTACAGGCTGGTTTTCAAGGTCACAGTAAAACCTAATGTGTCAGGCTAGTTATCAAGGTTACAGTAAATCCTAATGTGTCAGGCTATTTTCAAGGTTACAGTAAACCATAATGTATCGGGATGGTTTTCAAGGTTACAGTAATCCCTAATGTGACAGGCTGGTTTTCAAGGTTACATTAAACCCGAATGAATCGGGCTGGTTTTCAAGGTTACAGTAAACCCTAATGTATCGGATTGGTTTTCAAGGTTACAGTAAACCCTCATGTGTCAGGCTAGTTTTCAAGGTTACAGTAAACCTAAATATATCGGGCTGGTTTTCAAGGTTACAGTAAACCCTAATGTATCGGGCTGGTTTTCAACGTTACAGTAAAGCCTAATGTGTCAGGAT
The DNA here is from genome assembly GCA_030762935.1 of Hymenopus coronatus. Lineage (NCBI taxonomy): Eukaryota > Metazoa > Arthropoda > Insecta > Mantodea > Hymenopodidae > Hymenopus > Hymenopus coronatus. The sequence goes on along the minus strand of CM060900.1, from coordinate 3,035,373 downwards.
GGTTTTCAAGGTTACAGTAAATCCTAATGTGTCAGGCTAGTTTTCCAGGTTACAGTAAACCCTAATGTGTCGGGCTGGTTTTCAAGGTTACAGTACACCCTAATGTGTCAGGATGGTTTTCAAGTTTACAGTAAACCCTAATGTATTGGGCTGGTTTTCAAGGTTACAGTAAACCCTAATGTATCGGGCTGGTTTTCAAGGTTACAGTAAACCCTAATGTGTCAGGCTAGTTTTCAAGGTTACAGTAGCCCTTATGTGACAGACTATTTTCAAGGTTCAGTAAACACTAATGTATCGGGATGGTTTTCAAGGTTACAGTAATCCTTAATTTGACAGGCTCGTTTTCAAGGTTACAGTAAACCCTAATGTGTCAGGCTGGTTTTCAACGTTAGTGTAAACCCTAATGTGACAGGCTGGTTTTCAAGGTTACAGTAAACCCTAATGTATCGGGCTAGTTTTCAAGGTTACAGTAAACCCTAATGTGTCAGGCTAGTTTTCAAGGTTACAGTAAACCGTAATGTATCGGGCTGGTTTTCAAGGTTACAGTAAACCCTTATGTGTCAGGATGGTTTTCAAGGTTACAGTAAACCCTAATGTATCGGGCTGGTTTTGAAGGTTACAGTAAACCCTAATATGTCAGGCTAGTTTTCAAGTTTACAGTAAACCCTAATGTATCGGGCTGGTTTTTAAGCTTACAGTAAACGCTAATGTATCGGGCTGGTTTTCAAGGTTACAGTAAACCCTAATATGTCAGGCTAGTTTTCAAGGTTACAGTAAACCCTAATGTGTGAGGCTGGTTTTCAAGGTTACAGTAAACCCTAATGTATCGGGCTGGTTTTCAAGGTTACAGTAAACTCTAATGTATCGGGCTGGTTTTCAAGGTTACAGTAAACCCTAATGTATCGGGATGGTTTTCAGGGTTACAGTAAACCCTAAAAAGACAGGCTGTTTTTCAAGGTTACAGTAAACCCTAATGTGTCAGGCTAGTTTTCAAGGTTACAGTAAACCCTAATGTTACAGGCTATTTTCAAGGTTACAGTAAATCCTAACGTGTCAGGCTATTTTCAAGGTTATAGTAAACCCTTATGTATCGGGATGGTTTTCAAGGTTACAGTAATCCCTAATGTGACAGGCTGTTTTTCAAGGTTACAGTAAACCCTAATGTATCGGGCTGGTTTTCAAGGTTACAGTAAACAATAATGTATCGGGCTGGTTTCAAGGTTACAGTAAACCCTAATATGTCAGGCTAGTTTTCAAGGTTACAGTAAACGTAAATGTATCGGGCTGGTTTTCAAAGTTACAATAAACACTAATGGGTCTGGATGGTTTTCAAGGTTACAGTAAACCCTAATAAATCGGGCTGGTTTTCAACGTTACAGTAAACCCTAATGTGTCAGGATGGTTTTCAAGGTTGCAGTAAACCCTAATGTGTCAGGCTAGTTTTCAAGGTTACAGTAAACCCTAATGTGGCGGGTTGGTTTTCAAGGTTACAGTAAACCCTAATATGTCAGGATGGTTTTCAAGTTTACAGTAAACACTAATGTATCGGGCTGGTTTTCAAGGTGATAGTATACCCTAATGTATCGGGCAGGTTTTCAAGGTTACAGTAAACCCTAATGTGTCAGGCTAGTTTTAAAGGTTACAGTAAACCCTTATGTATCGGGCTGGTTTTCAAAGTTGCAGTGAACCTTAATGTGTCATGCCAGTTTTCAAGGTTACAGTAACCCTAATGTGACAGGCTATTTTCAAGGTTACAGTAAACCCTAATGTATCGGGATGGTTTTCAAGGTTACAGTAATCCCTAATGTGACAGGCTCGTTTTCAAGGTTACAGTACACCCTAATGTGTCAGGCTGGTTTTCAACGTTACAGTAAACCCTAATGTGACAGGCTGGTATTCAAGGTTACAGTAAACCCTAATGTGACAGGCTAGTATTCAAGGTTACAGAAAACCCTAATGTATCGGGCTGGTTTTCAACGTTACAGTAAACCCTAATGTGACAGGTTGGTTTTCAAGGTTACAGTAAACCCTAATGTTACAGGCTGGTTTTCAAGGTTACAGTAAACCGTATTGTGTCAGGCTAGTTTTCAAGGTTACAGTTAACCCTAATGTGACAGGCTATTTTCAAGGTTACAGTAAATCCTAATGTATCGCGATGGTTTTCAAGGTTACCGTAATCCCTAATGTGACAGGCTATTTTCAAGGTTACAGTAAACCCTAATGTATCGGACTGGTTTTCAAGGTTACAGTAAACCCTAATGTATCGGGCTGGTTTTCAAGGTTACAGTAAACCCTAATGTATCGGGCTGGTTTTCAAGGTTACAGCAAACCCTAATGTATCGGACTGGTTTTCAAGGTTACAGTAAACCCTAATCTGTCAGGCTAGTTTTGAAGGTTACAGTAAACCCTTATGTATCGGGCTGGTTTTCAAATTTACAGTGAACCCTAATGGTTCAGGCCAGTTTTCAAGGTTACAGTAAACCCTAATGTATCGGGATGGTTTTCAAGGTTACAGTAATCCCTAATGTGACAGGCTCGTTTTCAAGGTTGCAGTAAACCCTAATGTATCGGGATGGTTTTCAAGGTTACAGTAAACCCTAATGTGACAGGCTGGTTTTCAAGGTTACAGTAAACCCTAATGTATCGGGCTGGTTTTCAAGGTTACAGTAAACCCTAATGTTTCAGGCTAGTTTTCAAGGTTATAGTAAATCCTAATGTGTCAGGCTAGTTTTCAAGGTTACAGTAAACCCTAACGTATCGGGCAGGTTTTCAAGGTTACAGTAAACCCTAATGTGTCAGGCTGGTTTTCAAGGTTACAGTAAACCCTAATGTGTCAGGCTGGTTTTCAACGTTACAGTAAACCCTAATGTGTCAGGCTGGTTTTCAACGTTACAGTAAACCCTAATGTGCCAGGCTATTTTCAAGGTTACAGTAAACCCTAATGTGTGAGGCTGGTTTTCAATGTTACTGTAAACCCTAATGTGTCAGCCTGGTTTTCAAGGTTGCAGTAAACCCTAATGTGTCAGGCTGGTTTTCAAGGTTACAGTAAACCCTAATGTGTCAGGCTGGTTTTCAAGATTACAGTAAACCCTAATGTGTGAGGCTGGTTTTCAAGGTTACAGTAAACCCTAATGTGTCAGGCTAGTTTTCAAGGTTACAGTAAACCCTAATGTGTCAGGCTAGTTTTCAAGGTTACAGGAAACCCTAGTGTATCAGGCTGGTTTTCAAGGTTACAGTAAACCCTAATGTATCGGGCTGGTTTTCAAGGTTACAGTAAACCCTAATGTGACAGGCTGGTTTTCAAGTTTACAGTAAACATTAATGTATCGTTCTGGTTTTCAAGGTTACAGTATACCCTAATGTATCGGGCAGGTTTTCAAGGTTACAGTAAACCCTAATGTGTCAGGCTAGTTTTAAAGGTTACAGTAAACCCTTATGTATCGGGCTGGTTTTTAAAGTTGTTGTGAACCCTAATGTGTCAGGCCAGTTTTCAAGGTTACAGTAACCCTAATGTGACAGGCTAGTTTTCAAGGTTACAGTAAACCCTAATGTATCGGGCTGGTGTTCAAGGTTACAGTAAACACTAATGTATCGGGCTGGTTTTCAAGGTTACAGTAAACCCTAATGTGTCAGGCTAGTTTTCAAGGTTACAGTAAACCCTTACGTATCGGGCTGGTTTTCAAATTTACAGTGAACCCTAATGGTTCAGGCCAGTTTTCAAGGTTACAGTAAACCCTAATGTATCGGGATGGTTTTCAAGGTTACAGTAATCCCTAATGTGACAGGCTCGTTTTCAAGGTTGCAGTAAACCCTAATGTGTCAGGCTGGTTTTCAACGTTACAGTAAACCCTAATGTGACAGGCTGGTTTTCAAGGCTACAGTAAACCCTAATGTATCGGGCTGGTTTTCAAGGTTACGGTAAACCCTAATGTGTCAGGCTAGTTTTCAAGGTTATAGTAAACCCTAATGTATCGGGCTGGTTTTCAAGGTTACAATAAACCCTAATGAGTCAGGCTAGTTTTCAAGGTTACAGTAAACCCTAATGTATCGGGCAGGTTTTCAAGGTTACAGTAAACCCTAATGTGTCAGGCTGGTTTTCAAGGTTACAGTTAACCCTAATCTGTCAGGCTGGTTTTCAACGTTACAGTAAACCCTAATGTGTCAGGCTGGTTTTCAACGTTACAGTAAACCCTAATGTGCCAGGCTATTTTCAAGGTTACAGTAAACCCTAATGTGTGAGGCTGGTTTTCAAGGTTACAGTAAACCCTAATGTGTCAGCCTGGTTTTCAAGGTTACAGGAAACCCTAATGTGTCAGGCTGGTTTTCAAGGCTACAGTAAACCCTAATGTTTCAGGCTGGTTTTCAACGTTACAGTAAACCCTAATGTGTCAGGCTATTTTCAAGATTACAGTAAACCCTAATGTGTGAGGCTGGTTTTCAAGGTTACAGTAAACCCTAATTTGTCAGGCTAGTTTTCAAGGTTACACTAAACCCTAATGTTTCAGGCTAGTTTTCAAGGTTACAGTAAACCCTAATGTGTCAGGCTAGTTTTCAAGGTTACAGGAAACCCTAGTGTATCAGGCTGGTTTTCAAGGTTACAGTAAACCCTAATGTATCGGGCTGGTTTTCAAGGTTACAGTAAACCCTAATGTGTCAGGCTAGTTTTCAAGGTTACAGTAAACCCTAATGTGTCAGGCTAGTTTTCAAGGTTACAGTAAACTCTAATGTGTCAGGCTAGTTTTCAAGGTTACAGTAAACTGTAATGTGTCAGGCTAATTTTCAACGTTACAGGAAACCCTAATGTTACAGGCTGGTTTTCAAGTTTACAGTAAACCCTAATGTGTCAGGATAGTTTTCAAGGTTACAGTAAACCCTAATGTGACAGGCTATTTTCAAGGTAACAGTAAATCCTAATGTGTCAGGCTATTTTCAAGGTTATAGTAAACTTTAATGTATCGGGATGGTTTTCAAGGTTACAGTAATCCCTAATGTGACAGGCTGGTTTTCAAGGTTACAGTAAACCCTAATGTATCGGGCTGGTTTTCAAGGTTACAGTAAACCCTAATGTATCGGGCTGCATTTCAAGGTTACAGTAACCCTAATGTGTCAGGCTAGCTTTCAAGGTTACAGTAAACGTAAATGTATCGGGCTGGGTTTAGAACGTTACAGTAAACCCTAATGTGTCAGGATGGTCTTCAAGGTTACAGTAAACCCTAATGTGTGAGGCTGGTTTTCAAGGTTACAGTAAACCCTAATGTGATGGAATGGTTTTCAAGGTTACAGTAAACCCTAATGTGTCAGGCTAGTTTTCAAGGTTACAGTAAACCCTAATGTGTCAGGCTAGTTTTCAAGGTTATAGGAAACCCTAATGTATCAGGCTGGTTTTCAAGCTTACAGTAAACCCTAATGTATCGGGCTGGTTTTCAAGGTTACAATAAACCCTAATGGGTCAGGATGGTTTTCAAGGTTACAGTAAACCCTAATGTATCGGGCTGGTTTTCAACGTTACAGTAAACCTTAATGTGTTAGGATGGTTTTCAAGGTTACAGTAAACCCTAATGTGTCAGGCTAGTTTTCAAGGTTACAGTAAACTCTAATGTTACAGGCTAGTTTTCAAGGTTACAGTAAACCCTAATGTGTCAGGCTAGTTTTCAAGGTTACAGTAAACTCTAATGTGTCAGGCTAGTTTTCAAGGTTACAGTAAACTCTAATGTGTCAGGCTAATTTTCAAGTTTACAGTAAACCCTATAGTTACAGGCTGGTTTTCAAGGTTACAGTAAACCCTAATGTGTCAGGCTAGTTTTCAAGGTTACAGTAAACCCTAATGTGACAGGCTATTTTCAAGGTTACAGTATATCCTAATGTATCTGGATGATTTTCAAGGTTACAGTAATCCCTAATGTGACAGGCTGGTTTTCAAGGTTACAGTAAACCCTAATGTATCGGGCTGGTTTTCAAGGTTACAGTAAACCCTAATGTGTCAGGCTAGTTTTCAAGGTTACAGTAAACCCTAATGTGACAGGTATTTTCAAGGTTACAGTAAATCCTAATGTATCTGGATGATTTTCAAGGTTACAGTAAACCCTAATGTGTCAGGCTAGTTTTCAAGGTTACAGTAAACGTAAATGTATCGGGCTCGTTTTCAAGGTCACAATCAACCCTAATGGGTCTGGATGGTTTTCAAGGTTACAGTAAACCCTAATGTATCGGGCTGGTTTTCAACGTTACAGTAAACCCTAATGTGTCAGGATGGTTATCAAGGTTACAGTAAACCCTAATGTGTCAGGCTAGTTTTCAAGGTTACAGTAAACCCTAATGTGTCGGGCTGGTTTTCAAGGTTACAGTAAACCCTAATATGTCAGGATGGTTTTCAAGTTTACAGTAAACACTAATGTATCGGGCTGGTTTTCAAGGTTACAGTATACCATAATGTATCGGGCTGGTTTTCAAGGTTACAGTAAACCCTAATGTGTCAGGCTAGTTTTAAAGGTTACAGTAAACCCTTATGTATCGGGCTGGTTTTCAAAGTTACAGTGAACCCTAATGTGACATGCCAGTTTTCAAGGTTACAGTAACCCTAATGTGACAGGCTATTTTCAAGGTTACAGTAAACCCTAATGTATCGGGATGGTTTTCAAGGTTATAGTAATCCCTAATGTGACAGGCTCGTTTTCAAGGTTACAGTACACCCTAATGTGTCAGGCTCGTTTTCAACGTTACAGTAAACCCTAATGTGACAGGCTGGTTTTCAAGGTTACAGTAAACCCTAATGTTACAGGCTGTTTTTTAAGGTTACAGTAAACCCTTATGTGTCAGGCTAGTTTTCAAGGTTACAGTAAACCCTAATGTGACAGGCTATTTTCAAGGTTACAGTAAATCCTAATGTGTCAGGCTATTTTCAAGGTTACAGTAAACCCTAATGTATCGGGCTGGTTTTCAAGGTTAGAGTAAACCCTAATGTATCGGGCTGGTTTTCAAGGTTACAGTAAACCCTAATGTATTGGGCTGGTTTTCAAGGTTACAGTAAACCCTAATGTGTTAGGCTAGTTTTCAAGGTTACAGTAAACCTAAATGTATCGGGCTGGTTTTCAAGGTTACAAAAAACCCTAATGGGTCAGGATGGTTTTCAAGTTTACAGTAAACCCTAATGTATCGGGCTGGTGTTCAAGGTTACAGTAAAGCCTAATATATCGGGCTGGTTTTCAAGGTTACAGTAAACCCCAATGTATCGGGCAGGTTTTCAAGGTTACAGTAAACCCTTATGTGTCAGGATGGTTTTCAAGGTTACAGTAAACCCTAATGTATCGGTCTGGTTTTCAACGTTACAGTAAACCCTATGTGTCAGGCTGGTTTTCAAGGTTAAAGTAAACCCTAATGTGTCAGGCTGGTTTTCAACGTTACAGTAAACCCTAATGTGTCAGGCTGGTTTTCAACGTTACAGTAAACCCTAATGTGTCAGGCTGGTTTTCAAGGTTACAGTAAACCCTAAAGTGTCGGGGTGGTTTTCAAGGTTACAGTAAACCCTAATGTGTCAGGCTGGTTTTCAAGGTTACAGTAAACCCTAGTGTGTCAGGCTGGTTTTCAACGTTACAGTAAACCCTAATGTGTCAGGCTGGTTTTAAAGGTTACAGTAAACCCTAATGTGTCAGGCTGGTTTTCAAGGTTACAGTAAACCCTAATGTGTCAGGCTGGTTTTCAACGTTACAGTAAACCCTAATGTGTCAGGCTAGTTTTCAAGGTTACAGGAAATGCTAATGTATCAGGCTAGTTTTCAAGGTTACTGTAAGCCCTAATGTGTCAGGCTAGTTTTCAAGGTTACAGGAAACCCTAATGTATCAGGCTGGTTTTCAAGGTTACAGTAAACCCTAATGTATCGGTCTGGTTTTCCAGGTTACAGTAAACCCTAATGTGTCAGGATGGTTTTCAAGGTTACAGTAAACCCTAATGTATCAGGCTGGTTTTGAAGGTTACAGTAAACCCTAATGTAACGGGCTGGTTTTCCAGGTTACAGTAAACCCTAATGTGTCAGGCTGGTTTTCAAGGTTACAGTAAACCCTAATGTGTCAGGCTAGTTTTCAAGGTTACAGTAAACCCTAATGTGTCAGGCTAGTTTTCAAGGTTTACAGTAAACCCTAATGTATCAGGCTGGTTTTTATGGTTACAGTAAACCCTAATGTATCGGATTGGTTTTCAAGGTTACAGTAAACCCTAATGTATCGGGCTGGTTTTCAAGGTTACAGTAAACCTTAATGTATCTGATTGGTTTTCAAGGTTACAGTAAACCCTAATGTATCGAATTGGTTTTCAAGGTTACAGTAAACCCTAATGTATCGGGCTGGTTTTCAAGGTTACAGTAAACCCTTATGTGTCAGGCTAGTTTTCAAGGTTACAGGAAACCCTAATGTATCGGGCTGGTTTTCAAGGTTACAGTAAACCCTAATGTGTCAGGCGAGTTTTCAAGATTACAGTAAACCCTAATGTGTCAGGCTAGTTTTCAAGGTTACAGTAAACCTAATGTGTGAGGCTGGTTTTCAAGGTTACAGTAAACCCTAATGTGTCAGGCTGGTTTTCAACGTTACAGTAAACCCTAATGTGTCAGGCGAGTTTTCAACGTTACAGTAAACCCTAATGTGTCAGGCTAGTTTTCAACGTTACATTAAAACCTAAGGTCTCATTTCAATGTTACAGTAAACCCTAACGTCTCGTTTCAATGTTACAGTAAACCCTAAGGTCTCGTTTCAATGTTACAGTAAACCCTAAGGTCCTGTTTCAAGGTTTACAATAAACGCTGATGTGTCTCACTGAGTTTCAAGGTTACAGTTAACCCTAAGGGTTTTTCATAGTAATAGTAAATCCTAAGGTCCTGTTTCAAGGTTACAGTAAGCCCTAAAGTTTTGTTTCATGGTTGTAGTAATCCCTAAGGTCTTGTTTCAAGGTTACAGTAAACCCTAAGGTCTCGTTTCAATGTTGCAGTAAACCCTGATGTGTCTCACTGAGTTTATGGGTTACAGTAAAGCCTAATGTCTCACACTGAGTTTCAGGGTTACAGTAAACCCTAATGTCTTGTTTCAAGGTTACAGTAAACCTTAAGGTCTCGTTTCAATGTTGCAGTAAACCCTGATGTGTCTCACTGAGTTTATGGGTTACAGTAAAGCCTAATGTCTCACACTGAGTTTCAGGGTTACAGTAAACCCTAAGGTCTAGTTTCAAGGTTACCGTAAACCCTAAGGTCTCGTTTCAATGTTGCAGTAAACCCTGATGTGTCTCACTGAGTTTATGGGTTACAGTAAAGCCTAATGTCTCACACTGAGTTTCAGGGTTACAGTAAACCCTAATGTGTCACACTGAGTTTCAGGGTTACAGTAAACCCTAATGTCTAACACTGAGTTTCAGGGTTACAGTAAACCCTAATGTCTCACACTGAGTTTCAGGGTTTCAGTAAACCCTAATGTCTCACACTGATATTCAGGGTTACGGTAAATCCTAATGTGTCACACTCAGTTTCAGGGTTACAGTAAAGCCTTTTGTCTCATACTGAGTTTCAGGGGTACAGTAAAGCCTAATGTCTCACACTGAGCTTCAGTGTTACAGTAAACTCTAGTGTCTCACACTGGGTTTCAGGGTTACAGTAAAGCCTAATGTCTGACACTGAGTTTCAGGGTTACAGTAAACCCAAATGTCTCACACTGAGTTTCAGGGTTACAGTAAACCCTAATGTCTTGTTTCAAGGTTACAGTAAACCCTAAGGTCTCGTTTCAATGTTGCAGTAAACCCTGATGTGTCTCACTGAGTTTATGGTTTACAGTAAAGCCTAATGTCTCACACTGAGTTTCAGGGTTACAGTAAAACCTAAGGTCTTGTTTCAGGGTTACAGTAAACCCTAATATGTCACACTGAGTTTCAGGGTTACAGTAAAGCCTAATGTGTCACACTTAATTGCAAGCCTATAGTAAACCATAATGTCTCACACTGAGTTTCAGGGTTACAGGAAGCCCTAATGTGTCACACTAAGTTTCAGGGTTACAGGAAGCCCTAATGTGTCACACTGAGTATCAGGGTTACAGGAAGCCCAAATGTGTGACACTGAGTTTCAGGGTTACAGGAAACCCTAATGTCTCAAAACTAAGTTTCAGTGTTACGGTAAACCCTAATGTGTCACACTCAGTTTTAGGGTTACAGTAAACCCTAATGTCTCACACTCAGTTTCAGGTTTACAGTAAACCCTAATGTCTCACACTGAGTTTCAGGGTTACCGTAAAGCCTGATGTCTCACACTGAGTTTCTGGGTTACAGTAAACCCTAATGTGTCACACTGAGTTTCAGTGTTACAGTAAACCGTAATGTGTCACACTGAGTTTCAGGGTTACAGTAAACCCTAATGTGTCACACTGAGTTTCAATGTTACAGTAAACCCTAATGTGTCACACTGAGTTTCATTGTTACAGTAAAAACTAATGTGTCACACTGAGTTTCAGGGTTACAGTAAATCCTGATGTCTCACACTGAGATTCAGAGTTACAGTAAACCCTAATGTGTCACACTCAGTTTCAGGGTTACAGTAAAGCCTAATGTCTCACACTGAGCTTCAGTGTTACAGTAAACCCTAATGTCTCACACTGAGTTTCAGGGTTACAGTAAACCCTAAGGTCTCACACTGAGTTTCAGGGTTGCAGTAAAGCCTAATGTGTCACACTGAGTTTCAGGGTTACAGTAAACCCTAATGTGTCACACTGAGATTCAGGGTTACAGTAAACCCTAATGTGTCACACTGAGTTTCAGGGTTACAGTAAACCCTAATGTGTCACATTGAGTTTCAGGGTTACAGTAAACCCTAATGTCTCAGACTGATTTTCAGGGTTACAGTAACGCCTAATGTGTCACACTGAGTTTCAGGGTTACAGTAAAGCCTACTGTGTCTCACTGTGTTTCAGGGTTACAGTAAAGCCTACTGTGTCACACTGTGTTTCAGGGTTACGGTAAACCCTAATGTGCCACACTTATTTGCATGTCTGTAGTAAACCATAATGTCTCACACTGAGTTTGAGGGTTACAGTAAACCTTAATGTATCACACTGAGTTCAGGGTTACAGTAAAGTCCAATGTGTCACACTTAGTTACAAGCCTATAGTAAACCATAATGTCTCACACTGAGTTTGAAGGTTACAGTAAACCCTAATGTCTCACACTGAGTTTCAGGGTTACAGTAAACCCTAATGTCTCACACTGATTTTCAGGGTTAGAGTAAAGCCTAATTCCTCACACTGATTTTCAGGGTTACAGTAAAGCCTTATGTCTCACACTGAGTTTCAGGGTTACAGTAAACCCTAAAGTCTCACACTGAGTTTCAAGGCTATATTAAACCCTAATGTCTCGCACTGTGTTTCAGGGATACAGTAAACCCTAATTTGTCACACTGAATTTCAATGTTACAGTAAACCCTAATGTGTCACACTGAGTTTCATTGTTACAGTAAAAACTAATGTGTCACACTGAGTTTCAGGGTTACAGTAAATCCTGATGTCTCACACTGAGATTCAGAGATACAGTAAACCCTAATGTGTCACACTCAGTTTCAGGGTTACAGTAAAGCCTAATGTCTCACACTGAGTTTCAGGGGTACAGTAAAACCTAATGTGTCACACTTAATTGCAAGCCTATAGTAAACCATAATGTCTCAGACTGAGTTTCAGGGTTACAGTAAAGCCTGATGTGTGACACTGAGTTTCAGGGTTACAGTAAACCCTAATGTGTCACACTGAGTTTCATAGTTACAGGAAGCCCTAATGTGTCACACTAAGTTTCAGGGTTACAGGAAGCCCTAATGTGTCACACTGAGTTTCAGGGTTACAGGAAACCCTAATGTCTCACACTGAGTTTCAGGGTTACAGTAGAGCCTAATGTCTCACACTGAGTTTCAGGGTTACGGTAAACCCTAATGTGTCACACTGAGTTTCAGGGTTACAGTAAACCCTAATGTCTCACACTGATTTTCAGGGTTACAGTAAAGCCTAATGTGTCACACTGATTTTCAGGGTTACAGTAAACCCTAATGTCTCACACTGATTTTCAGGGTTACAGTAAAGCCTAATGTGTCACACTGAGTTTCAGGGTTACAGTAAACCCTAATGTCTCACACTGATTTTCACGGTTACAGTAAAGTCTAATGTCTCACACTGATTTTCAGGGTTACAGTAAAGCCTAATGTGTCACACTGAGTTTCAGGGTTACAGTAAATCCTACTGTGTCACACTGAGTTTCAGGGTTACAGTAAACCCTAATGTCTCACACTGAGTTTCGGGGTTACAGTAAACCCTAATGTGTCACACTGAGTTTCAGGGTTACAGTAAACCCTAATGTCTCACACTGAGTTTCAGGGTTACAGGAAACCCTAATGTCTCACACTGATTTTCAGGGTTACAGTAAAGCCTAATTTCTCACACTGATTTTCAGGGTTACAGTAAAGCCTAATGTCTCACACTGAGTTTCAGGGTTACAGTAAATTCTAATGTCTCACACTGAGTTTCAGGGTTACAGTAAACACTAATGTCTCACACTGAGTTTCAAGGCTATATTAAACCCTAATATCTCGCACTGTGTTTCAGGGTTACAGTAAACCCTAATGTGTCACACTGAGTTTCAATGTTACATTAAACCGTAATGTCTCACACTGAGTTTCAATGTTACAGTAGACCCTAATGTGTCACACAGGGTTTCAATGGTACAGTAAAAACAAATGTGTCACACTGAGTTTCAATGTTACATTAAACCATAATGTGTCACACAGAGTTTCAATGTTACAGTAAAAACAAATGTGTCACACTGAGTTTCAATGTTACATTAAACCCTAATGTGTCACACTGAGTTTCAATGTTACAGTAAAAACTAATGTGTCACACTGAGTTTCAATGTTACATTAAACCGTAATGTGTCACACTGAGTTTCAATGTTACATTAAACCGTAATGTGTCACACTGAGTTTCAATGTTACATTAAACCGTAATGTGTCACACTGAGTTTCAATGTTACATTAAACCGTAATGTGTCACACTGAGTTTCAATGTTACATTAAACCGTAATGTGTCACACTGGGTTTCAATGTTACATTAAACCGTAATGTGTCACACTGACTTTCAATGTTACATTAAACCGTAATGTGTCACAATGAATTTCAATGTTACAGTAGACCCTAATGTGTCACACAGATTTTCAATGTTACATTAAACCGTAATGTCTCACACTGAGTTTCAATGTTACAGTAAACCCTAATGTGTCACACTGAGTTTCAGGGTTACAGTATACCCTAATGTCTCATACTGGGTTTCAGGGTTACAGTAAACCCTAATGTCTCACACTGAGGTTCAGGGTTACAGTAAACCCTAATGTTTCACACTGAGTTTCAGGGTTACGGTAAAGCCTAATGTCTCACACTGAGTTTCAGGGTTACAGTAAGCCCTTATGTGTCACACTGAGTTTCAGGGTTACAGTAAACCCTAATGTGTCACACTGAGTTTCAATGTTACAGAAAACCCTAATGTGTCACACTGAGGTTCAGGGTTACAGTAAACCGTAATGTGTCACACTGAGCTTCAGGGTTACAGTAAAGACTAATGTGCCACACTGAGTTTCAGGGTTACAGTAAAGCCTAATGTGCCACACTTATTTGCAAGTCTGTAGCAAACCATAATATCTCACACTGAGTTTCAGGGTTACAATAAACCCTAATGTGTCACACTGAGTTTCAATGTTACAGTAAACCGTAATGTGTCACACTGAGTATCAATGTTACAGTAAACCCTAATGCCTCACAATGAGATTCAGAGTTACAGTAAACCCTAATGTGTCACACAGAGTTTTAGGGTTACAGTAAACCCTAATGTCTCACACTGGGTTTCAGGGTTACAGTAAACCCTAATGTCTTTCACTGAGTTTCAGGGTTACAGTAGAGCCTAATGTGTCACACTGAGTTTCAGGGTTACGGTAAAGCCTAATGTCTCACACTGAGTTTCACTTTTACAGTAAACCCTAATGTGTCACACTGAGTTTAAGGGTTACATTAAACCCTAATGTGCCACACTGAGTTTCAGTGTTACAGTAAAGCCTAATGTGCCACACTGAGTTTCAGTGTTACAGTAAAACCTAATGTGCCACACTGAGTTTCAGTGTTACAGTGAAGCCTAATGTGCCACACTTATTTACAAGTCTGTAGTAAACCATAATGTCTCGCACTGAGTTTCAGGGTTACAGTAAACCCTAATGTATCACACTAAGTTTTAATGTTACAGTAAAGCCTAATGTGTCACACTTAGTTGCAAGCCTATAGTAAACCATAATGTCTCACACTGAGTTTGAAGGTTACAGTAAACCCTAATGTCTCACACTGATTTTCAGGGTTACAGTAAAGCCTAATGTCTCACGATGGGTTTCAGTTTACAGTAAACCCTAATGTCTCACACTTATTTTCAGGGTTACAGTAAAGCCTAATGTTTCACATTGATTTTCAGGGTTACATTAAAGCCTAATGTCTCACTGAGTTTCAGGGTTACAGTAAACTCTAATGTCTCACACTGAGTTTCAGGGTTACAGTAAACCCTAATGTCTCACGCTGAGGTTCAGGGTTACAGTAAACCCTAATGTGTCACACTGAGCTTCAGGGTTACAGTAAACCCTAATGTGTCACACTGAGCTTAAGGGTTACAGTAAACCCTAATGTCTCACACTGAGCTTCAGGGTTACAGTAAACCCTAATGTGTCACACTGAGCTTCAGGGTTACAGTAACGCCTAATGTGTCACACTGAGTTTCAGGGTTACAGTAAAGCCTACTGTGTTACACTGAGTTTCAGGGTTACAGTAAACCCTAATGTGTCACACTGAGTTTCAGGGTTACAGTAAACCCTAATGTGTCACACTAAGGTTCAGGGTTACAGTAAACCCTAATGTGTCACACTGAGCTTCAGGGTTACAGTAAACCCTAATGGGTCACACTGAGTTTCAGGGTTACAGTAAAGCCTAATGTCTCACACTGTGTTTCAGGGTTACAGTAAACTCTAATGTCTTCTCACACTGAGTTTCAGGGTTACAGTAAACGCTAATGTCTCACACTGAGTTTCAAGGTTATAGTAAACCCTTATGTCTCACACTGTGTTTCAGGGATACAGTAAACCCTAATGTCTCACACTGTGTTTCAGGGATACAGTAAACCGTAATGTGTCACACTGAGTTTCAGGGTTACAGTAAACCCTAAAGTGTCACACTTAATTGCAAGCCTATTGTAAATCATAATGTCTCACACTGAGTTTCAGGGTTACAGTAAAGCCTAATGTGTGACACTGAGTATCAATGTTACAGTAAACCCTAATGTGTCACACTGAGTTTCTTTGTTACAGTAAAGCCTAATGTGTGACATTGAGTTTCAGGGTTACGGTAAACCCTAATGTGTCACACTGAGTTTCAGGGTTACAGGAAGCCCTAATGTGTGACACTGAGTTTCAGGATTACAGTAAAGCCTAATGTGTCACACTGAGTTTCAGGGTTACAGGAAACCCTAATATCTCACACTGAGTTTCAGGGTTACAGTAAAGCCTAATGTGTCTCACTGTGTTTCAATGTTACAGTAAACCCTAATGTGTCACAATGAGTTTCAATGTTACAGGAAGCCCTAATGTGTCACACTGTGTTTCAATGTTACAGTAAACCCTAATGTGTCACAATGGGTTTCAGTGTTACAGTAAACCCTAATGTGTCACACTGTGTTTCAATGTTACAGTAAAGCCTAATGTGTCACAATGAGTTTCAATGTTACAGGAAGCCCTAATGTGTCACACTGAGTTTCAATATTTCAGTAAACCCTAATGTGTCACACTGAGTTTCAATGTTACAGGAAGCCCTAATGTGTCACACTGAGTTTCAATGCTACAGTAAACCCTCATGTGTCACACTGAGTTTCAATGTTACAGGAAGCCCTAATGTGTCACACTGAGTTTCAATTTTACAGTAAACCCTAATGTGTCACAATGAGTATCAATGTTACAGGAAGCCCTAATGTGTCACACTGAGTTTCAATGTTACAGTAAACCCTAATGTGTCACAATGAGTTTCAATGTTACAGGAAGCCCTAATGTGTCACACTGAGTTTCAATGTTACAGTAAACCCTAATGTGTCACAATGAGTTTCAATGTTACAGTAAACCCTAATGTGTCACACTGAGTTTCAATTTTACAGTAAACCCTAATGTGTCACAATGAGTTTCAATGTTACAGTAAACCCTAATGTGTCACACTGAGTTTCAATATTAAAGTAAACCCTAGTGTGTCACACTGAGTTTCAATGTTACAGTAAACCATAATGTGTCACACTGAGTTTAAGGGTTACAGTAAACCCTAATGTGTCACACTGAGTTTCAATGTTACAGTAAACCCTAATGTGTCACACTGAGTTTCAGGGTTACAGTAAACCGTAATGTGTCACACTGAGTTTCAATGTTACTCTAAACCGTAATGTGTCACACTGAGTTTTAATGTTACAGTAAAAACTAATGTGTCACACTGAGTTTCAGGGTTACAGAAAATGCTATTGTCTCACACTGAGTTTCAGGGTTACAGTAAACCCTAATGTGTCACACTGAGTTTTAATGTTACAGTAAAAACTAATGTGTCACACTGAGTTTCAGGGTTACAGTAAATCCTATTGTCTCACACTGAGTTTCAGGGTTACAGTAAACCCTAAAGTGTCACAGTGAGTTTCAGGGTTACAGTAAACCCTAATGTCTCACACTGGGTTTCAGGGTTACAGTAAAACCTAATGTCTCACACTGAGTTTCAGGGTTACGGTAAAGTCTAATGTCTCACACTGAGTTTCAGGGTTACAGTAAACCCTAATGTGTCACACTTAGTTTCAAGTTTACAGTAAACCATAATGTCTCACAGTGATTTTCAGGGTTACAGTAACGCCTAATGTGTCACACTGAGTTTCAGGGTTACAGTAAAGCCTACTATGTCACACTGAGTTTCAGCGTTACAGTAAACCCTAATGTGTCACACTGAGTTTCAGGGTTACAGTAAAAACCCTAATGTGTCACACTGAGTTTCAATGTTACAGTAAACCCTCTTGTGTCACACTGAGTTTCAGGGTTACACTAAAACCTAATGTGTCTCACTGAGTTTCAGGGTTACAGTAAAGCCTAATGTGCCACACTGAGTTTCAGGGTTACAGTAAAGCCTAATGTGCCACACTTATTTGCAAGTCTGTAGTAAACCATAATGTCTCACACTGAGTTTCAGGGTTACAGTAAACCCTAATGTATCACACTGAGTTGAGGGTTACAGTAAAGGCTAATGAGTCACACTTAGTTGCAAGCCTATAGTATACCATAATGTCTCACACTGAGTTTGAAGGTTACAGTAAACCCTAATGTCTCAAACTGAGTTTCAGGGTTACAGTAAATACTAATGCCTCAGACTGAGTTTCAAGGTTACAGTAAATCCTAATATATGAGACTGAGTTTCAAGGTTACAGTATACCCTATTATATCAGACTGAGTTTCAAGGTTACAGTAAACCCTAATATCTCAGACTGAGTTTCAAGGTTACAGTTAACTCTATTATATCAGACTGAGTTTCAAAGTTACATTAAACCCAAATATATCAAACTGAGTTTCAAGGTTTCAGTAAATCCTAATGTATGAGACTGAGTTTCAAGGTTACAAAAAACCCTGGTATATCAGACTGAGTTTCTAGGTTACAGTAAACCCTAATATATCAGACTGAGTTTCAAGGTTACAGTAAACCCTAATATCTCACACGGAGCTCTAAGGTTACAGTAAACCCAAATGTCTCACTTCTGATTTACAATGTTACAGATAACCCTAATATCTCAGACTGAGTTTTTAGTTCATACTAAACCCTTATATATCATACTGAGTTTCAGGATTATAGTAAACCGCAATATATCAGCCTGAGTTTCAAGGTTACATTAAACCTTAATATCTCAGACTGAGTTACAGTGTTACAGTAAACGTTAATATATCAGACTGAGTTTCCAGGTTACAATAAACCCTAATATATCAGACTGGGTTACAATCTTACAGTAAACCCTAATATATCAGACTGAGTTTCAAGGTTGCAGTAAACCCTAATATATCAGACTGAGTTTCAAGCTTACAGTAAACCCTAGATTTCCAGACTGAGTTTCAATGTTACAGTAAACATTAATATATCAGACTGAGTTTCAAGGTTACAGTAAAATCCAATGTATCAGACTCAGTTACAATGTTACAGTAAACCCTAGTATATCAGACTGAGTTTCATGGCTACTGTAAACCCTAGTATCTCAGACTGAGTTACAATGTTACACTAAACATTAATATATCAGATTGAGTTAAAATGTTACAGTAAAACCTAATATATCAGACTGAGTTTAAAGGTTACACTAAACCCTAGTATATCAGACTGAGTTTCAAGGCTACAGTAAACCCTAGTATATCAGACTGAGTTTCAAGGTTACAGTAAACTTTAGTATCTCAGACTGAGTTACAATGTTGCAGTAAACATTAATATATCAGAGTGAGTTTCATGGTTACAGTAAGCCCCAATGTATCAGACTGAGTTACAATGTTACAGTAAACCCTAATATCTGAGGCTGAGTTTCTAGGTTACAGTAGACCCTAGTATATGAGACTGAGTTTCAAGGTTACAGTAAATCCTAGTATATCAGGCTGAGTTTCAAGGTTACAGTAAACCCTAGTATATCAGACTGAGTTTCAAGGTTACAGTAAACCCTAGTATATCAGACTGAGTTTCAAGGTTACAGTAAACCCCAGTATATCAGGCTGAGTTTCAATGTTACAGTAAACCCTAATATCTCAGAGCGTGTTTCACTGTTACAGTAAACCCTAATATCTCAGAGTGTGTTTCAAGGTTACAGTAAACCCTAATATCTCAGAGTGTGTTTCAAGGTTACATTTAACCCCTAATATCTCAGACTGAGTTTCAATGTTACAGTAAACCGTAATATCTCAGACTGAGTTTCAATGTTACAGTAAACCCTAATATCATAGAGTGTGTTTCAAGGTTATAGTAAACCCTAATATCTCAGAGTGTGTTTCAATGTTACAGTAAAGCCTAATATCTCAGAGTGTGTTTCAATGTTACAGTAAACCCTAATATCTCAGAGTGTGTTTCAATGTTACAGTAAACCCTAATATCTCAGAGTGTGTTTCAAGGTTATAGTAAACCCTAATATCTCAGAGTGTGTTTCAAGGTTACAGTAAACCCTAATATCTCAGAGTGTGTTTCAATGTTACAGTAAACCCTAATATCTCAGAGTGTGTTTCAATGTTACAGTAAAGCCTAATATCTCAGAGTGTGTTTCAATGTTACAGTAAACCCTAATATCTCAGAGTGTGTTTCAATGTTACAGTAAAGCCTAATATCTCAGACTGAGTTTCAATGTTACAGTAAACCCTAATATATCAGTCTGAGTTACAAGGTTACAGTAAACCCTAATATATCAGTCTGAGTTTCAAGGTTACAGTAAACCCTAATATATCAGTCTGAGTTTCAAGGTTACAGTAAACCCTAATATATCAGTCTGAGTTTCAAGGTTACAGTAAACCCTAATATATGAGTCTGAGTTTCAAGGTTACAGTAAACCCTACTATATCAGTCTGAGTTTCAAGGTTACAGTAAACCCTAATATATCAGTCTGTGTTTCAAGGTTATAGTAAACCTTAATATATCAGTCTGAGTTTCAATGTTACAGTAAACCCTAATATATCAGTCTGAGTTTCAAGGTTACAGTAAACCCTAATATATCAGTCTGAGTTTCAAGGTTATAGTAAACCCTAATTTATCAAACTGAGTTTCAAGGTTTCAGTACACCCTAATGTATCAGAGTGAGTTTCAAGGTTACAAAAAACCCTGGTATATCAGACTGAGTTTAGGTTACAGTAAACCCTAATATATCAGACTGAGTTTCAAGATTACAATAAAACCTAATATCTCACACTGAGCTTTAAGGTTACAGTAAACCCTAATATCTCACAATGTGCTTTAAGGTTACAGTAAACCCAAATGTCTCACTTCTGAGTTACAATGTTACAGATAACCCTAATATCTCAGACTGAGTTTTTAGTTAATACTAAACCCTTATATATCATACTGAGTTTCAAGATTATAGTAAACCGCAATATATCAGACAGAGATTCAATGTTACAGTAAACCCCTAATATCTCAGACTGAGTTTTAAGGTTAGAGTAAACCTTAACATCTCAGACTGATTTACAGTGTTACAGTAAACGTTAATATATCAGACTGAGTTTCCAGGTTACAATAAACCCTAATATATCAGACTGGGTTATAATCTTACAGTAAACCCTAATATATCAGACTGAGTTTCAAGGTTGCAGTAAACCCTAATATATCACACAGAGTTTCAAGCTTACAGTAAAGCCTAGTATCTCAGACTGATTTTCAATGTTACAGTAAACGTTAATATATGAGACTGAGTTTCAAGGTTACAGTAAACCCCAGTATATCAGACTGAGTTACAATGTTACTGTAAACCCTAGTATATCAGACTGATTTTCAAGGCTACAGTAAACCCTAGTATCTCAGACTGAGTTTCAAGGTTACAGTAAACCCTAGTATCTCAGACTGAGTAACAATGTTACACTAAACGTTAATATATCAGATTGAGTTAAAATGTTACAGTAAACCCTAATATATCAGACTGAGTTTAAAGGTTACATAAACCCTAGTATATCAGACTGAGTTTCAAGGCTACAGTAAACCCTAGCATATCAGACTGAGTTTCAAGGTTACAGTAAACTTTAGTATCTCAGACTGAGTTACAATGTTGCAGTAAACATTAATATATCAGACTGAGTTTCATGGTTACAGTAAGCCCCAATGTATCAGACTGAGTTTCAATGTTACAGTAAACCCTAATGTGTCACACTGAGTTTCATAGTTACAGGAAGCCCTAATGTGTCACACTGAGTTTCAGGGTTACAGTAAAGCCTAATGTGTGACACTGAGTTTCAGGGTTACAGGAAGCCCTAATGTGTGACACTGAGTTTCAGGATTACAGTAAAGCCTAATGTGTCACACTGAGTTTCAGGGTTACAGGAAACCCTAATATCTCACACTGAGTTTCAGGGTTACAGTAAAGCCTAATGTGTCACACTGAGTTTCAAGTTTACAGGAAGCCCTAATGAGGCACACTGTGTTTCAATGTTACAGTAAACCCTAATGCGTCACACTGAGTTTCAATGTTACAGGAAGCCCTAATGTGTCACACTGAGTTTCAATGCTACAGTAAACCCTCATGTGTCACACTGAGGTTCAGGGTTACAGTAAACCCTAATGTGTCTCACTGAGTTTCAGGGTTACAGTAAAGCCTAATGTGCCACACTTATTTGCAAGTCTGTAGTAAACCATAATGTCTCACACTGAGTTTCAATGTTACAGTAAACCCTAATGTGTCACACTGAGTTTCAATGCTACAGTAAACCCTCATGTGTCACACTGAGTTTCAATGTTACAGGAAGCCCTAATGTGTCACACTGAGTTTCAATTTTACAGTAAACCCTAATGTGTCACAATGAGTTTCAATGTTACAGTAAACCCTAATGTGTCACACTGAGTTTCAATTTTACAGTAAACCCTAATGTGTCACAATGAGTTTCAATGTTACAGTAAACCCTAATGTGTCACACTGAGTTTCAATATTACAGTAAACCCTAATGTGGCACACTGAGTTTCAATGTTACAGTAAACCGTAATGTGTCACACTGAGTTTCAGGGTTACAGTAAACCCTAATGTGTCACACTGAGTCTCAATGTTACTATAAACCGTAATGTGTCACACTGAGTTTCAATGTTACAGTAAAAACTAATGTGTCACACCGAGTTTCAGGGTTACAGAAAATCCTATTGTCTCACACTGAGTTTCAGAGTTACAGTAAACCCTAATGTGTCACACTGAGTTTCAGGGTTACAGTAAACCCTAATGTCTCACACTGGGTTTCAGGGTTACAGTAAAACCTAATGTCGCACACTGAGTTTCAAAGTTACGGTAAAGTCTAATGTCTCATACTGAGTTTCAGGGTTACAGTAAACCCTAATGTGTCACACTTAATTTCAAGTTTACAGTAAACCCTAATGTCTCACACTGATTTTCAGGGTTACAGTAAACCCTAATGTGTCACACTGAGTTTCAGGGTTACAGTAAACCCTAATGTGTCACACTGAGTTTCAATGTTACAGTAAACCCTCTTATGTCACACTGAGGTTCAGGGTTACAGTAAACCCTAATGTGTCTCACTGAGTTTCAGGGTTACAGTAAAGCCTAATGTGCCACACTTATTTGCAAGTCTGTAGTAAACCATAATGTCTCACACTGAGTTTCAGGGTTACAGTAAACCCTAATGTATCACACTGAGTTGAGGGTTACAGTAAAGCCTAATGAGTCACACTTAGTTGCAAGCCTATAGTATACCATAATGTCTCACACTGAGTTTGAAGGTTACAGTAAACCCTAATGTCTCAAACTGAGTTTCAGGGTTACACTAAAACCTAATGTGTCTCATTGAGTTTCAGGGTTACAGTAAAGCCTAATGTGCCACACTGAGTTTCAGGGTTACAGTAAAGCCTAATGTGCCACACTTATTTGCAAGTCTGTAGTAAACCATAATGTCTCACACTGAGTTGAGGGTTACAGTAAAGCCTAATGAGTCACACTTAGTTGCAAGCCTATAGTATACCATAATGTCTCACACTGAGTTTGAAGGTTACAGTAAACCCTAATGTCTCAAACTGAGTTTCAGGGTTACAGTAAACCCTAATGTCTCAGACTGAGTTTCAAGGTTACAGTAAATCCTAATATATGAGACTGAGTTTCAAGGTTACAGTATACCCTATTATATCAGACTGAGTTTCAAGGTTACAGTAAACCCTAATATCTCAGACTGAGTTTCAAGGTTACAGTAAACTCTATTATATCAGACTGAGTTTCAAAGTTACATTAAACCCAAATATATCAAACTGAGTTTCAAGGTTTCAGTAAATCCTAATGTATCAGACTGAGTTTCAAGGTTACAAAAAACACTGGTATATCAGACTGAGTTTCTAGGTTACAGTAAACCCTAATATATCAGACTGAGTTTCAAGGTTACAGTAAAACCTAATATCTCACACTGAGCTTTAAGGTTACAGTAAACCCTAATATCTCTCACGGAGCTCTAAGGTTACAGTAAACCCAAATGTCTCACTTCTGATTTACAATGTTACAGATAACCCTAATATCTCAGACTGAGTTTTTAGTTTATACTAAACCCTTATATATCATACTGAGTTTCAGGATTATAATAAACCGCAATATATCAGACTGAGTTTCAAGGTTACAGTAAACCTTAATATCTCAGACTGAGTTACAGTGTTACAGTAAACGTTAATATATCAGACTGAGTTTCCAAGTTACAATAAACCCTAATATATCAGACTGGGTTACAATCTTACAGTAAACCCTAATATATCAGACTGGGTTACAATCTTACAGTAAACCCTAATATAACAGACTGAGTTTCAAGCTTACAGTAAACCCTAGATTTCCAGACTGAGTTTCAATGTTACAGTAAACGTTAATATATCAGACTGAGTTTCAAGGTTACAGTAAAACCCAAGGTATCAGACTCAGTTACAATGTTACAGTAAACCCTAGTATATCAGACTGAGTTTCATGGCTACAGTAAACCCTAGTATCTCAGACTGAGTTACAATGCTACATTAAACGTTAATATATCAGATTGAGTTAAAATGTTACAGTAAAACCTAATATATCAGACTGAGTTTAAAGGTTACATTAAACCCTAGTATATCAGACTGAGTTTCAAGGCTACAGTAAACCCTAGTATATCAGACTGAGTTTCAAGGTTACATTAAACCCTAGTATATCAGACTGAGTTTCAAGGTTACAGTAAACTTTAGTATCTCAGACTGAGTTACAATGTTGCAGTAAACATTAACATATCAGACTGAGTTTCATGGTTACAGTAAGCCCCTATGTATCAGACCGAGTTACAATGTTACAGTAAACCCTAATATCTGAGGCTGAGTTTCCAGGTTACAGTAAACACTAGTATATGAGACTGAGTTTCAAGGTTACAGTAAACCCTAATGTGTCACACTGAGTTTCAAGTTTACATTAAACCCTAGTATATCAGACTGAGTTTCAAGGTTACAGTAAACCCTAGTATATCAGGCTGAGTTTCAAGGTTTCAGTAAACCCTAGTATATCAGACTGAGTTTCAAGGTACAGTAAACCCTAGTATATCAGGCTGAGTTTCAAGGTTACAGTAAACCCCTAATATCTCAGACCGAGTTTCAATGTTACAGTAAACCCTAATATCTCAGAGTGTGTTTCAAGGTTATAGTAAACCCTAATACATCAGTTTGAGTTTCAAGGTTATAGTAAACCCTAATATATCAGTCTGAGTTTCAAGGTTACAGTAAACCCTAATATCTCAGAGTGAGATTCAAGGTTACAGTAAACCCTAATATATCAGTCTGAGTTTCAAGGTTATAGTAAACCCTAATATATCAGTCTGAGTTTCAAGGTTACAGTAAACCCTAATATATCAGTCTGAGTTTCAAGGTTATAGTAAACCCTAATATATCAGACTGAGTTTCAAGGTTTCATACACCCTAATGTATCAGAGTGAGTTTCAAGGTTACAAAAAACCCTGGTATATCAGACTGAGTTTAGGTTACAGTAAACCCTAATATATCAGACTGAGTTTCAAGATTACAGTAAAACCTAATATCTCACACTGAGCTTTAAGGTTACAGTTAACCCTAATATCTCACAATGAGCTTTAAGGTTACAGTAAACCCAAATGTCTCACTTCTGATTTACAATGTTACAGTAAACCCCAATATCTCAGACTGAGTTACAATGTTACAGATAACCCTAATATCTCAGACTGAGTTTTAAGTTTATAGTATACCCTTATATATCATACTGAGTTTCAAGGTTATAGTAAACCGCAATATCTCAGACTGCGTTTTAAGGTTACATCAAACCCTAATATCTCAGACTGGGTTACAATCTTACAGTAAATCCTAATATATCAGACTGAGTTTCAAGGTTACAGTAAACACTAGTATCTCAGACTGAGTTTCAATGTTACAATAAACGTTAATATATCAAACTGAGTTTCAAAGTTATAGTAAACCGCAATATATCTGACTGAGTTTCAAGGTTACAGTAAACCGCTAATATCTCAGACTGAGTTTCAAGGTTACACTAAACCCTAATATCTCAGACTTAGTTACAGTGTTACAGTAAACGTTAATATATCAGACTGAGTTTCAATGTTACAGTAAACATTAATATATCAGACTGAGTTTCAAGGTTACAGTAAACACTAGTATCTCAGACTGAGTTTCAAGGTTACAATAAACGTTAATATATCAAACTGAGTTTCAAGGTTACAGTAAACCCCAATGTATCCGACTGAGTTACAACCCTAGTATATCAGACTGAGTTTCAAGGTTACAGTAAACCCTAGTATCTCAGACTAAGTTACAATTTTACACTAAACGTTAATATACCAGACTGAGTTAAAATGTTACAGTAAACCCTAATATATCAGACTGAGTTTAAAGGTTACATTAAACCCTAGTATATCAGACTGATTTTCAAGGTTACAGTAAACCCTAGTATATCAGACTGAGTTTCAAGGCTACAGTAAACCCTAGTATATCAGACTGAGTTTCAAGTTTACAGTAAACCTTAGTATCTCAGACTGAGTTACAATGTTGCAGTAAACATTAATATATCAGACTGAGTTTCATAGTTACAGTAAGCCCCAATGTATCAGACTGAGTTACAATGTTACAGTAAACCCTAATATCTGAGGCTGAGTTTCCAGGTTACATTAAACCCTAGTATATCAGACTGAGTTTCAAGGTTAAAGTAAACCCTAGTATATCAGGCTGAGTTTCAAGATTACAGTAAACCCCTAATATCTCAGACTGAGTTTCAATGTTACAGTAAACCCTAATATCTCAGAGTGTGTTTCAAGGTTATAGTAAACCCCTAATATCTCAGACTGAGTTTCAATGTTACAGTAAGCCCTAATATCTCAAGCTGAGTTTCAAGGTTACAGTAAACTCTAATATCTCAGTCTGAGTTTCAAGGTTGGAGTAAACCCTAATATCTCAAGCTGCGTTTCAAGGTTGGTGTAAACCCTAATATCTCAAGCTGAGTTTGAAGGTTACAGTAAACCCTAATATCTCAGACTGAGTTTTCAAGTAAACCGAAATGTCTCACATCTGAGTTACAATGTTACAGGAAACCCCAATATCTCAGACTGAGTTTCAAGGTTGCAGTAAACCCTAACATATCAGGCTGAGTTTCAAGGTTACAGTAAACCCTAATATCTGAGACTGAGTTTCAAGTTTACAATTAACCCTAATATCTGAGGCTGAGTTTCAAGGTTGCGGTAAACCCTAATATCTGAGGCTGAGTTTCAAGGTTACAGTAAACCGTAATCTCTGCGGCAGAGTTCAAGGTTGCATAAACCCTAATATCTGAGGCTGAGTTTCAAGGTTACAGTAAACCCTAATATCTGAGGCTGAGTTTCAAGGTTACAGTAAACCCTAATATCTGAGGCTGAGTTTCAAGGTTACAGGTAACCCTAATATCTCAGACTGAGTTTCAATGTTACAGTAAATTCTAATATCTCAGACTGAGGTTTCAAGTAAACACTAATATCTCAGACTGAGTTACAATGTTACAGGAAACCCTAATATCTCAGAATGAGGTTTCAAGTAAACACTAATATCTCTGAGTGAGTTACAATGTTACAGGAAACCCTAATATCTCAGAATGAGTTTTCAAGTAAACCCAAATGTCTCACCTCTGAGTTACAATGTTACAGGAAACCCTAATATCTCAGACTGAGTTTTATTAATTTGCCGTGAGAAGTACAACACTGGCATAAGATAATATAATATAAAGCCCTCCTTCAAACTTACAGTCATATTTTATGGGAAGCTTGGCAGCTCATCCATTCAAATATTCTAGGGGCGGTTTATCAGAGTGTGAGAGCGTTGGGTTTATGAATGTTTTGTTTTTACAGTATTACATACTATCTAGATTAATGTCGTAAATCATAAGCAGTAGCTTAGCAACTTCATTGCATGAGTCTTAGTGTCATCATACCATTGACCGATTTGCTGTTTTAAAGTATCTATCTAATAAATCAACATATTATTTGGACCATGACATGTGTTTAAGGAGTGCAACCACTTTTAGCTTGGTAGAATGTGTATATGGTATTTTTATGGCATATTACAATGGGATGGAAGAGATAAAAACAGAAGACATGCTGAGATAGACTCCATTGCATTGTTAGAGAACTAATACAGTGTACAAATTCATGTGTCTGAGCACACACTGACACAGTTTTTTTAGTGCTGCAAGTAGTTAACTTAAGGGAGCACAAACTGAATGAGTGAGTGGATCCACTCCTTGGGCCATTCCTTAATGAATTAATGAGTTATCACAGCATAATTTTCATCATTCTACATTACTTGTCATTGGATCAAATTCCCGAAATTATCTGGAAAATATTTTAAATGGCTCATATTAAAGTAAAGCTTATGAAAATTCATGAGGATTACCTATCCTAATCAGAGTAGTTGTTGCTAATAGAATTTTGCATCCAACATTTTGTTCATAGACTTAATGAAAGTGGATCCCTATAAACTCTGTACTTTTCAGGCCATCAAAAAATCCTCATTCAGCCTTGGGAATTAATGTGATTCACAACAGAAAAACAAACTTTCTGCATATAATTTTTTGTGAAGGAGAGATTAACATGTAATGGTGGAATGATGATACTCTACCTCCCTCTCTGTCAAGCAATGTACCAAAGGTTTATTGATAATATTATTGTCTCCAACTACCATATTTTTTCTTATACAGAGCCCAACGCTTCACTTGAAACACATATAAGAAGAATATTTTTTTGAGCTAATTTCATGTCAAGGCAGACAGCTTATGATGTTTCTCTTTCCCAAGGCTAACGGATAATGGATATGCATTCTAATATATCCTTTACTGATCATTGATGTTTGTCTGTAGAATTCCTTTTTTTTGTTATGATAAAATGCAATTTTATTTCCAGAATGAAAATGTTCTTCTTCATTTACCTGTAAGTAAACAATTGAGAAAATTCTTAGTCAGGTGGAGATCTCAGATGAACTTATTCAGCTTATATTGATTAAGAGGTTCAAGGCCTGCTGAAATTGCTACAAAATCACTCCAACTCTAAGTGGCAGAAAGGCAGAATGAGTACCTCCTCTGAATGTGGCATAGATCATCTTGGGGAATTTAGTCAAGGATATGGCCATTGTTTTATTTATGACATTAAGATTAACATGATCACAGTAGGTGACATTCCATATTGCGAGAGTGCCATCTCCTTCAGTGGTTCTCATGTTCACTTTGGAGATTGGAATGCATAAACAAGGAAAAGTGGCACGACAGAAACAAGACTTTGGAACTCTGTTACACTTGAGATGCATCTAGAAGCTTCCAGTATATTTGACAAGTTTTCATAAAGTACCATGACATCATTTTCTAGCTATAAAAGGAGGAAGAATTGCAAGCTGGTATTGCCATAAGTGACTGCATCATTAGCAGACAATGGTGTGCAGCTGTAAACTGTCTATGTGTTGAAATGTCAGGTGACTTGTTTGTAGTAATGACTTCAAGACTTTATTTATGACCAAATGTTGAGTCAATAAAGACATTTTTATGCTGGTGTCATGAGTGGGATATTGCTTACTACATTAAGACACTCTCCAAAGCAGAAAAGAACTACTATATTACACAGTGAGAGCTCCTGGCAGTAGTAATGGTGCTGGAGTACTGCCACAAGTACCTGTAGGATCAGCTATTCCACCTGAGAAATAACCACTCTGCCCTCATTTGGCTGTTAGACTTCAAGACTCTGGAGGGCCCAACAGCCTGTTGGGTCCAGAGGCTGCAAGAGTACAACTTTACATCAGAACATTGGAAATGAAGGAGCCACCCAATGTGGATGCCATGTTCAGAAGTCCCTGTCAAGAGGAGTACATCCACTGCATTAAGGTTAAAATGAAGGAGTGTGCCACAGCAGTGGTGGCGTACAGCAGGATGGGCTAATGCAGGGCTAAGAAGGCCGCAGCTGGCAGAGGCCGACTTGAGGCCACTCCTGCAGGAAGCAGAGACAGGAAATAGACTGAGCTGGAAAGACATTGCACCATTGAGTACTGTGTATAAGTCTTACTAGGCCCAATGGAACTCTTTGAAGATCAAGGATGGGATGTGTTCAGAGCATAGGAGTCACCTAATGGGAAGACCCAGACAGAGCAGCTGATCCTCCCTCAGAGTAACATCTTGGAAGTCCTGGAGGAAGTACATGCGAGGACTTTGGGAGGATATTTGGGGTCCAACTGGACAACAGCACTACTGACTAAGAAATGGTGCTGCCAATGTAACGTGTGTGGAGCAAGTCACAGCCTATAGACCAGGAGCTGGTGTTGCATGTAGCAGTATAACATGGTAGCAGCTTTTGAATGCTTAGTGATTGATGTAGCTGTGCCATACCCTGTGTCTGACAGGAGCAACAGGTATCTGTTTATTGCCATGGATTACTTCAAGTAACCGGAAGGGTACACCATCACTATCCAAGAGGCCAAGACCATTGCAAACTGCATCATGGAAGGACTGTTTGGTCTCTATGGGGTACTGTTGGAGCTACACAGTAATCACGGCAGTAACTTTGACTCCAACCTCTTGAGGAAATCACTGTAGTGACTTGGCATGCACAAGATGAGCACAACACCTCTTTAACCATAATCAGATGGCATGGTTGAGTGGTGCATCAAGACCCTAGAAGAACATTTGAGGAAGTTTATGACCAATCACCAGAAACTGGTTTGTGAAGGTG
The DNA here is from genome assembly GCA_030762935.1 of Hymenopus coronatus. Lineage (NCBI taxonomy): Eukaryota > Metazoa > Arthropoda > Insecta > Mantodea > Hymenopodidae > Hymenopus > Hymenopus coronatus. Next base: position 3,005,373 of record CM060900.1, on the reverse strand, counting down.
CCACTTTTCTTACTGGTCTACCACTCTTCAACCTGCGACAGCACTGAGTTGACACTGGCAAGTTTGGTATTGGGCACAGAGCTGCATCTACCACCATGGGGCTGAATAGTCAGAGATTGAGAACATGGAGCATCTGGTAGACTGGCTTTATGACATGCATGGCATGGCCCATTAAATCATCCAAGTAGTGGGTAACTGGATGAAGACCTGTTACAACAGGCAGGCCATCAGCCAAGGTTTCCAGCAAGGTGATTCAGTGTGGTTGTATTGCCCTACCTGGACCAAAGGACACTTTCCACAGCTTCAACAACCATGGCAAGGGCCATGAAGAGGATACATGATGCCATCTACTGCATCCAGAGGCTACCCCAAGGGAAGCAACTGGTAGTACATTTGGGTCATATAGACCGCTATGATGGTGCTGGTCAGGACAACATTGAGGAGGGAGCAGTGTGACAGTGCCATCTCCTGCAGTGGTTCTCAGGTTTGCCTTGGTATGTGAGTCATCACAGTTGGAGACTTTGGAATGCATAAACAAGGAGTGCAGCAGGAAGGAAACAGGAGCCTCCAGAAAACTGGTATGCTTGAGTTTCGTCTAGAAGCTTCCTGAAAGTTTTGTGTCATCATTTTCTAGCTATAAAAGGCAGAATAGGAAACCAGTGTTTTTGTGTGTTGTGAATTATACTGAGTCATGAGTTACTGAGCTGTTAGTGCACAGTGGTGCATGAGCCATGGATGGCATGCAATGTTAAACTGCCTGTGCAGCAAAACGTAGAAGGAATTATTTGCAGCAGTAAGTTAAATACTTTATTTGTAACTAATTGCTGAGTCAATAAAGACATTTGTTACATGGTTGTTTGCTTTCCTCTAAAGCAGTTTTTATACCAGGTGTTCAGCAGCTTCTCTGCTCATTTGTCCACTGCTCCAAGCAAGTTGTCCATACATCATGGTGAGCCGGTGCTTGTCTTCATCTCCCAGTTTAGTGTCAAAATATCCATGATACAGTAATAGGCTTATCACTTCCTTTCATGGCTTATTCATCGTATATATATATATAGCAAAAATCATCTTGACGTTTCAAACATTTAGTGTTTGAGGAAGCCATAGAATCTGAAACAAAACATTGATCATATTAGCTTCTCAAATAAGGAAGCATTCTATTCATTAACAAGCACTGTATAAAACTTATAGTTGAGCCTTAATTTGTAACATTTGCATACCAGCATCAAGTGGCTTAGCTACAGCTGATGGCATTTTGGATTCAGCAAGACAAAAATATGCAAAAGTAGGTTCAAGTTCTAAGGAAAAAATAGCCTGTTAACTTCTTGTTCTTTTTGTTGTTGATTATGATCAGCATCACAGTTTCCAAGCAGTATTCTCGAGTAGCTGCCATCTTGCTTGTGATGTGGAACTGCAGCTTTGTAGAAATCTAAATTTCACAGAGGACCAGATATTTAAAATAATTTTATTAAATATTGACTTCTTGTCAATCTCCAAAGTGTGACAAGAAAGATAAAATCTCCATTCCTAGGATCCTTCCCAAAATGAATTGAAATCCAATTTATTGCCCAAAATTATTTCAATATGTTAGTTTTATATAAAACATGTGTGAATGAAATCATTTTTCTTTTTCATGGATAAGGCTTTTTGGAAATACCCAGAATATTAGAAAGTAATGCTAATCCATGTCTTCATTTAAGGGTGACTGTGGAATTGGTATTTTGTGCACTACAAGCTTCTCCCTGCAAATATAAAAGATGGTTACATGGAAACATCTGTTATTATGTTTGTAAATTATGTTATGAATTATTTATTCCCATTTATATCCTTTGGGATCTTCTGTATGTTATGCTTTGGTTGTTAGCACTAACGTTTAATGAGCCTTTTGACAGAGAGAAAGTTAATTTTCCTGCAGCTTTGAATTGGCAAGGCAATTTTTTGTTTGTTTGCAGAGTATACCATTATGGGCAGATATCCATTCTACAATAATTCTTTATTTCAGTCTTGTAAAGTGACATATGATACTACTAGACTTAACTGGTGTTCCTGCTGTGGTAAGGAACCGATGAGATGGTATAACTGCATTGATATATTTGGGAGAGAAGCCTGTTTAGGGAAGTTAACAAGGTTCCAGGCGATGCTGCAAGGAAAGGATGGTACAACTGCATTTAGAAAGTGATGTATTGGGAGAGAAGCCTATATAGTGAAACTAACTGGGTTCCAGGTGATAATGCAAGGTACTGCCTATATAACTGCACTTAGAAAGTGATGTATTTGGGAGAGCAGCCCGTATAGTAAAGCTAAGAGTGTTCCAGATGATGCTGCAAGGTACTGCATTTAGAAAGTGATGTATTTGGGAGAGCAGCACGTATAGTAAAGCTAAGAGTGTTCCAGATGATGCTGCAAGGTACTGCATTTAGAAAGTGATGTATTTGGGAGAGCAGCACCTATAGTAAAGCTAAGAGTGTTCAAGGTGATGCTGCACGGTACTGCATTTAGAAAGTAATGTATTTGGGAGAGTAGCACGTATAGTAAAGCTAAGAGTGTTCCAGGTGATGCTGCAAGGAACTGCATTTAGAAAGTGATGCATTTGGGAGAGCAGCACGTATAGTAAAGCTAAGAGTGTTCCAGGTGATGCTGCAAGGTACTGCATTTAGAAAGTGACGTATTTGGGAGAGCAGCACGTATAGTAAAGCTAAGAGTGTTCCAGGTGATGCTGCAAGGTACTGCATTTAGAGAGTGACGTATTTGGGAGAGCAGCACGTATAGTAAAGCTAAGAGTGTTCCAGGTGATGCTGCAAGGAACTGCATTTAGAAAGTAATATATTTGGGAGAGCAGCACGTATAGTAAAGCTAAGAGTGTTCCAGGTGATGCTGCAGGGTACTGCATTTAGAAAGTGATGCATTTGGGAGAGCAGCACGTATAGTAAATCTAAGAGGGTTCCAGGTGATGCTGCAGGGTACTGCATTTAGAAAGTGATGTATTTGGGAGAGCAGCACGTATAGTAAATCTAAGAGGGTTCCAGGTGATGCTGCAGGGTACTGCATTTAGAAAGTGACGTGTTTGGGATAGAAGCATGTATAGTAAAGCTAAGAGTGTTCCAGGTGATGCTGCAGGGTACTGCATTTAGAAAGTGATGTATTTGGGATAGAAGCACGTATAGTAACGCTAAGAGTGTTCCAGGTGATGCTGCAAGGTACTGCATTTAGAAAGTGACGTGTTTGGGATAGAAGCACGTATAGTAAAGCTAAGAGTGTTCCAGGTGATGCTGCAAGGAACTGCATTTAGAAAGTGATGTATTTGGGAGAGCAGCATGTATAGTAAAGCTAAGAGTGTTCCAGGTGATGCTGCAAGATACTGCATTTAGAAAGTGACGTTTTTGGGATAGAAGCATGTATAGTAAAGCTAAGTTCTAGATGATGCTGCAATGAACTGATGGTACAGCTGCATTTAGAAAGTGACGTATTTGGGATAGAAGCATGTATAGTAAAGCTAAGAGTGTTCCAGGTGATGCTGCAAGGTACTGCATTTAGAAAGTGATGTATTTGGGATAGAAGCATGTATAGTAAAGCTAAGTTCCAGGTGATGCTGCAATGAACTGATGGTACAGCTGCATTTAGAAAGTGATGTATTTGGGAGAGAAGCCTGTATAGTGAAACTATGAGGGGCATACTGAAAGTCATGAGCAACACTGTTTTACAATCTTAATATTTATTTTTAAGCCAAACCAAATACATCATCATCAGACTTTCTTTCACTTTTCGACATAGTCTCCATTGTTTTGCACACATTTTTCCCATCGTTCTACAAGTGGGTAAAATGCCCTTGTGATAGAACTCTGTTCCAGCTGCCTGCAAACCCTGACGCACTGGTTTCCGAATATCCTCCAGTGTCTCGTAGCATTGGCCACGCAACTGCTCCTTCACAGAACCGAAAATATGGTAGTCGGAGGGTTCCAAGTCGGGACTGTAGGGAGGATGTGGAAGAGTTTCCCACCCTAATGCTCTGATCTTCTCCATAGTGGCACGGGCGTAATGCGGACGTGCATTATCCTGTTGAAGGATGATCCTCTTACCAGGGCGTTTATCACGCAAAGCCTGACGGAGCTTCAGAAGTGTCTTGATGTAGCGGGCAGAATTTATGGTTTGTCCAGGTTCAAGAAAGTCAACCAGAATGCAACCTTGTGCATCCCAAAAGACACTTCCCATAACTTTTCCTACAGACTTGCACTGTCTTCGCTCTCTTCTTCGATGGTGAGTTCATGTGGTTCCATTCCATACTCTGACGTTTCGTTTCTGGCTCGTAGTGATGGAACCGGCTCTCATCTCCAGTCACAATACACATCAAAAGTTCATCACCTTCATTATGAAATTTCTGAAGAAGGTTTTGTGCAATGGTTCTTCTCTGAGTGTGTGGTTTTCAGTCAATAAATGGAGGACCCAACGGGCACAGACCTTTCGATAACCCAAGCTGTGGATCATTTCTTGCACTGCACTATGTCCTATTCCAAGTTGCGCAGCAATTTCATTCACAGTGAAACGCCTATCTCCTGTAATGAACTCATCAACTCTTTCCTTGTTGCATTCTGTAGAGGCAGTTCGAGGACGCCCGCTACGAGGCGCATTTGGCAGACTCGTGTTTCCATCTTAGAAATGTTTCACCCATCTTCTAACACTGCTGGCACCCATGCAGACACCTCCATACGCACGTTGAAGTCTGAGATGAATTTCAGGAGCAGATTTTCCTTCTTTCACAAGAAATTCAATGACAGCACGCTGTTGAAACAAAACATCAATGTCAGCCATTTTTCAAACACCGTCTGTGGTCACGTGATAGAAGCTAATGACATCACAATATGTCAACATGTCGCTTAAAAACTGTAGATTACGATCCTGCAATTCGTTTCGTTACATTGTTGAAATTTAAATTTTTACAATAGGTTGCTCGTAACTTTCAATATGCCCCTCATAACTGAGTTCCAGGTGATAATGCAAGGTACTGCTTCTATAACTGCATTTAGAAAGTGATGTATTTGGGAGAGCAGCATGTATAGTCAAGCTAAGAGGGTTCCAGGTGATGCTGCAACGAACTGATGGTACAACTGCATTTAGAAAGTGATGTATTTGGGAGAGAAGCCTGTATAGTGAAACTGAGTTCCAGCTTGTATAACTGCATTTAGAAAGTGATGTATTTGGGAGAGAAGCCTGTATAGTGAAACTAACTGAGTTCCTGCTGATAATGCAAGGTACTGCTTGTATAACTGCATTTAGAAAGTGATGTATTTTGGAGAGCAGCCCGTATAGTAAAGCTAAGAGTGTTCCAGGTGATGCTGCAAGGTACTGCATTTAGAAAGTGACGTATTTGGGATAGAAACACGTATAGTAACGCTAGGAGTGTTCCAGGTGATGCTGCAAGGAACTGCATTTAGAAAGTGACGTATTTGGGAGAGCAGCACGTATAGTAAAGCTAAGAGGGTTCCAGGTGATGCTGCGGGGTACTGCATTTAGAAAGTGACGTATTTGGGAGAGCAGCACGTATAGTAAAGCTAAGAGTGTTCCAGGTGATGCTGCAAGGTACTGCATTTAGAAAGTGATGTATTTGGGAGAGCAGCACGTATAGTAAAGCTAAGAGTGTTCCAGGTGATGCTGCAGGGTACTGCATTTAGAAAGTGACGTATTTGGGAGAGCAGCACGTATAGTAAAGCTAAGAGTGTTCCAGATGATGCTGCAAGGTACTGCATTTAGAAAGTGATGTATTTGGGAGAGCAGCACGTATAGTAAAGCTAAGAGTGTTCCAGGTGATGCTGCAAGGTACTTACTGCATTTAGAAAGTAATGTATTTGGGAGAGCAGCACGTATAGTAAAGCTAAGAGTGTTCCAGGTGATGCTGCAGGGTACTGCATTTAGAAAGTGATGTATTTGGGAGAGCAGCACGTATAGTAAATCTAAGAGGGTTCCAGGTGATGCTGCAAGGTACTGCATTTAGAAAGTGACGTATTTGGGATAGAAACACGTATAGTAAAGCTAAGAGGGTTCCAGGTGATGCTGCAGGGAACTGCACTTAAAAAGTGATGTATTTGGGAGAGCAGCACGTATAGTAAAGCTAAGAGTGTTCCAGGTGATGCTGCAAGGTACTGCATTTAGAAAGTGACGTATTTGGAATAGAAACACGTATAGTAAAGCTAAGCTCCAGGTGATGCTGCAAGGAACTGATGGTATAACTGCATTTAGAAAGTGATGTATTTGGGAGAGTATAGTAAAGCTAAGAGGGTTTCAGGTGATGCTGCAAGGAACTGATGGTATAACTGCATTCAGAAAGTGAAGTATTTGGCAGAGAAGCACATATAGTGAAGCTAACAGGGTTCCAAGTGATAATGCAAGGTACTACTTGTATAACTTCATTGTGAAAGGGATGTATTTGGGAGAGAAGCATATATAGTGAAGCTAACAGGGTTCCGAGTGATGCTGCAAGGAACTGCTTATATAACTGCATTTAGAAAATGAAGTATTTGGCAGAGAAGCCTGTTTAGAGAAATTAACTGGGTTCCAGATGATGCTGCAAGGTACTGATGGTATAGCTGCATTGTAAAAGCGATGTATTTAAGAGAGAAGCATGTATAGTGAAACTAACAGGATTATTGGTGATGCAGCAAGGTACTGATGGTATAACTGCATTCTAAAAGTGATGTTTTTGGGAGAGAAGACTGTATAGTGAAGCTAACAGGGTTCCAGATGATGCTGTAAAGAGTTTATGATATAACTGTATAAGAAGTTGATCTGTATGGGAGAGAAGGCTGTCTAGTGAAGCTAACTGGGTTCCAGATGCTGCAAGGAGTTTATAATAACTGTATTAGGAAACTGATCTATATGGGAGAGAAGGTTGTGTAGTGAAGCTAACTGGGTTCCAGAGAATGCTGCAAGGAGTTTATAATAACTGTATTAGGAAACTGATCTATATGGGAGAGAAGGTTGTGTAGTGAAGCTAACTGGGTTCCAGGTGATGCTGCAAGGAGTTTATAATAACTGTATAAGAAGTTGATCTGTATGTGAGAGAAGGCTGTCTAGCAAAGCTAACTGGGTTCCAGAGAATGCTGCAAGGAGTTTATAATAACCGTATTAGGAAACTGATCTATATGGGAGAGAAGGTTGTGTAGTGAAGCTAACTGGGTTCCAGGTGATGCTGCAAGGAGTTTATGATGTAACTGTATTAGGAAACTGATCTATATGGGAGAGAAGGTTGTGTAGTGAAGCTAACTGTGTTCCAGGTGATGCTGCAAGGAGTTTATGATGTAACTGTACTAGGAAACTGATCTATATGGGAGAGAAGGTTGTGTAGTGAAGCTAACTGTGTTCCAGGTGATGCTGCAAGGAGTTTATAATAACTGTATTAGGAAACTGATCTATATGGGTGAGAAGGCTGTGTAGTGAAGCTAACTGGGTTCCAGATGCTGCTGCAAGGAGTTTATGATGTAACTGTATTAGGAAACTGATCTATATGGGAGAGAAAGTTGTGTAGTGAAGCTAACTGTGTTCCAGATGCTGCTGCAAGGAGTTTATGATGTAACTGTATTAGGAAACTGATCTATATGGGAGAGAAGTTTGTGTAGTGAAGCTAACTGGGTTTCAGATGCTGCTGCAAGGAGTTTATGATATAACTGTATTAGGAAACTGATCTATATGGGAGAGAAGGTTGTGTAGTGAAGCTAACTGGGTTCCAGGTGATGCTGCAAGGAGTTTATGATATAACTGTATTAGGAAACTGATCTATATGGGAGAGAACGTTGTGTAGTGAAGCTAACTGGGTTCCAGGTGATGCTGCAAGGATATTATAATATAACTGTATTAGGAAACTGATCTATATGGGAGAGAAGTTTGTGTAGTGAAGCTAACTGTGTTGCAGGTGATGCTGCAAGGAGTTTATGATATAACTGTATTAGGAAACTGATCTATATGGGAGAGAAGGTTGTGTAGTGAAGCTAACTGTGTTGCAGGTGATGCTGCAAGGAGTTTATGATATAACTGCATTAGAAAACTGATCTATATGGGAGAGAAGACTGTATAGTGAAGCTAACTGGGTGCCAGATGCTGCTGCAAGGAGTTTATGATATAACTGTATTAGAAAACTGATCTATATGGGTGAAAATGCTATGTAATGAAGCCTATCAGGTACCAGGTGATACTGGCTGAGTTAATAATGTAACAGAATTAGCAAACTGACCTAATATGAGAGAAAATTGTATCATGAAGCTTACTGGGTTTCAGGTCATCCTGTAAGGTGTTTATGACAGAAGTGTATTAAGAAATCGATCTATATGAGACAGAAGGTTGTGCTAGGTTCCAGGTGATCCTGGTAAAATAACTGTATTCGGAAACAGATGTATATGAGAGAGAAAGTTGTATAATGAAGTTAACTGTGTTCCAGATTTGTAATGAAACAGATCTAAATGAGAGAGAAAATTTTGTAATGAAGCTAACTGGGTTCCAGGTGATGCTCCAAGGAGTTTATATATATGTGTATTAGGAAACTGATCTATAGGGCGAGAAGTTTGTGTTAGAGATTTAACTGGATTCTAGGGGATGCAGCAAGGAATATATCATATAACTTTATTATATAACTGATCTCAATCAGCAAACATCTTTTGCAATGAAACTCTTTTCCAGGTGATGTTTTGAGGATATATGTTATAACAGCATTGTGAAACTGATCTTTATAGAAGAGAAGGTTGTGTAACATAGTAAATTGTATTGCAGGTGATAATGCATTGAGTTTATGATATAACTGTATTAGGAAACTAATCTATATGGGAGAGAAAGTTTATATACACCTAACTGGGTTTCCAGTGATGCTGCAAGCAGCTTATGATATAACTGTATAAGTAAACTCATGTACATGTGAGAGAAGGTTGTGTACTGAAGCTAAGTGGGTTCCAAGTGATGCCGCAAGGAATTTATGATATGACCGTTTTAGAAAAATGATCTATACTGGAGGGAAGGTTTTATAGTGGAGCTAACTGGGTACCAGGTGATGCTGCAAGGAATTTAATACATAACTGTTTTAGAAAAGTGATCTATACTGGAAGGAAGGAGGGAAGGGTGTATAGTGGAGTTAACTGGGTTCCAGGTGATGCTGCAAGGAATTTATGATTTAACTGTTTTAGAAAAGTGATCTATACTGGAGGGAAGGTTGTATAGTGGAGCTAACTGGGTACCAGTTGATGCTACAAGGAATTTAATACATAACTGTTTTAGAAAAGTGATCTATACTGGAGGGAAGGATGTATAGTGGAGTCAACTGGGTTCCAGGTGATGCTGCAAGAAATTTATGGTACAAGTGCATTAGGAAACTGATCTATATGGGAGAGAAGATTGTGCAATGATGCTAACTGTATTCCAGGTTATGCTGCAAGGAGTTTACGATATAACTGTGTTAGGAAACGGATCTAAATGGGAGAGAAGATTGTGCAATGAAGCTAATTGTGTTCCAGAGTATGCTGAAGGAATTTATGACATTACTGTATTAGGAAACTTATTTATAGAGGAGAGAAGGTTTTCCATGAAACTAACTAGTTTCCAGTTCTTTTCAAGTTTGCTTTTGCATACCGTAACCATGCCATCTTCTTCAGCAGTGATTCTCACGCTTGTGTTGGTGTGTGAATCATCACAGTTAGATGCATAAACAAGAGCAGGAAGAGCAATGCCACTTATCAGGAACCGATGGGATGCGAGATGTCATAATTCTTCTCGATTTTGAAGAAGTTTCTCCAAGTTTTGACTTACAGAAGCTTCCAGGATGTTCAGTGTCATTATGTTTCAGCTTTAAAAGGAGTAAGGATTGCTGTGCAATTTTGTTGTGGTATGTTGTGAATTGTACTGAGTAACAGTGACTGGAGTGTTAGAGCACAGTGGAGCGAGAGTCATGGATTGTGTGCAGCTGCAACTGTACTTACTTTGAGTGAATTAATTACAGCAGCGAAAATAGGACTCGACGGAAAGTTGAAAGGCGGCGGAACGTGAAACAACATCCACGCGCGTCAAGTCACCCAAGTACAATGGGTCGTCCACCTTCGGAGTGCTTCGCCGCCAGTTAGCAGCCGTCGTCAGCTACAAGCAATGGTCATCAGAAGAGGAAACCACATACCTGATAGCAGGCCTCCAGGGACGAGTGACAGAAGCCCTGAATGTTATAACGACGTCGGCAAACTCCGGAGAGATCGGGAAGGCCCTCCAGAACTGGTTCGAGAACCATCGCTTGGATGCAGCCTGCCCCAGCCAGCCTAACGCGAGGCTGCAACAGCCAGGTGAGGCGATGCAGGAGTTCGCCCTAGCCATCGAACAGCTTGCGAATAACGCTCTGGTGAACTTACCACCTAAATACCAGGAATATGCCTATTCCTTCGTCGACGGGGTGCGTGACGCCGAGATACGACAACTTCTAATGCTCGGCGATTCTAAGACGATCCGGAAGACGTTAACGGCAGCACTTAGAATGAAGGCAGCCAAGGTTACAGCAGGCCTTGCCCGGAGGAGTTTTCGGCGCTATAGCGGGGACAGAGGCTCATCCCAGGGATGTCGGCAAAGATCTTTCAGTGGTTTGTGTTGGACGTGTAGCCAGTCGGAATATCTAGCATGGGACTGTCCACTTCAAGAGGTTGTACAAAGCGCTGGCCTAAAGAGGTAGCAGCCGGCGGCCAGGGTAACCCAGAAGATCTGGAATACTCGGTGTTGCGTCGAAAGGGACTCAACCTAAGGACGACGGTAACAGCCTTCCTGTGACGTGTGCTAGGGATGTGCCCGATTCGGGCACCTGGTGAAGGAATGTACGCAAACGTGACGACGAGCGTCAGCTAGTGTATGTTGGGGATGCGGTCGCCCAGGGCCCCTAGCGAAACGCTATCCGCAATCTAGTCGACTGGCGGGCGGGACACGAATAAGACCTGACATGGCGAGGGGAGCACTGAAGCATCTTCGCCGTCTTCCCACTCGACGCTGTATGTCTCAGACAAAGGGATGGAAGACAGCCTCATCGCGGACGGCTGGATATGAGGTAAGCTGTGCTGGAATACTATTTGACACCGGTTCGGCCGTGACCATAGTCCGAGATGACGTGGCAGAGGGCTTGCCGACAAGGGAACCGATTAAGCCGTAAGAAATACTGTCGGCATCGGGCGAAACCTTACCAGTGGAAAAGAAGGTCCTGCTGGGAAAGAGAGGCATAAGTCTATGGGTGTTCATCGCGAGGGTGGCTGAAGAAGTAATATTGGGACTGGATGCTCCCAGGAGCCATGATATAACAGTCGACATTGGCAAGAGGATCTTACGACTCAGCGAAGACGGGGTGGTGCTCCAGAGTTCCTGGGGTCCACAGGGTGACCCTGATGGAGGGTGTGGTGGCCGCTGGGATGCGTCAGGTAGACCGGCTCTCGAAGGCCTCGGGAATCGTCCGATTCATCAATACACCCAGGGTGCGAACAAGAGGGTGAAGACCTGTTGCGACCGACAACTCAACAGGGAAGGTTCCCGGTAGAAAGTTCAGGCGTGGTTGTAACGCTGAACTCAGACCAAGGGGCATAGGCTCAGATTCCAACATCCAAGGGCGCCACCGTGCCTTGGCGGAGAGCATCCCCGAAAAAGTCGACTGCACCTGACAGAAAGAAGCAAGAAGTACATTTAGATTGTCTAGCCTGCTACAATGGTGCTATGACATTTCCATCCTCCTCAGCAGTGATTTTCAAGTTCACCTTGGCATGTGACTCATCACAGTTAGATGCATAAATAACAGGTAGAACGGCGCTACATAACAGGAACCTCAGAATGCAAGAAGTCATGATTGTCCTCAGTTTTCACGATTTCTTCGAAGGATTGGCATTCAGAAGTTTCCAGGGAGCTGTGTAACTTTATTTTCTAGTTAAAAAGGAGGAAGAATTGCAATGTTGTGTTGTGCTGCATTGTGTGGTGACTTGTGCTGAGTCATGTATGACTAGTGTGTGTTAGAGCACAGTGCTGCTTGGGCCATGGATGTTGTGTTGTTAATTGTACTGAGTCATGATAGTGTGTGTTAGAACACAGTGATGCTTGAGCCTTGGATGTTGTGTTGTTAATTGTATTCAGTCATAAGTGACTAGTGTGTGTTAGAGCATAGTGGTGCTTGCACCATGGATGTTGTGTTGTTAAGTATAATGAGTCACGACTGACTAGTGTGTGTTACAGCACAGAAGTGCTTGGGCAATGGACGTTGTGTTGTTAATTGTACTGAGTTATTACTGACTTGTGTGTGTTAGGGGACATTGGTGCTTGTGCCATGGATGTTGAGTTGTGTTGTGAATTGAACTGAGTCATGAGTGATAACTATATGTTAGAGCACAGTGGTGCTTCGGACATCGATGCTGTGTTGTTAATTGACCAAAGGCATGACTGACTAGTGTGTGTTAGAGCACAGTGGTGCTTGGGACTTGGATGTTCTGTTGTTAATTGTACTTAGTCATGAGTGAATAGTGTGTGTTAGAGCACAGTGGTGCTTGGGCCATGGATGTTGTATTGTTAATTGTACAGAGTCATGACTGACTATTCTGTTTTAGAGCACAGTGGTGCTTGGGCCATGGATGTTGTGTTGTTAATTGTACTGAGTCATGAGTGATTCGTGTGTGTTACAGTACAGTGGTGCTTGGGCCATGGATGTTGTGTTGTTAATTGTACTGAGTCATGAGTGATTTGTGTGTGTTAGAGCACAGTGGTGCTTGTGCCGTGGATGTTGTGCTGTGTTGTGTGGTGAATTGTACTGAGTAATGACTGACTAGTGTGTGTTAGATCAAGGTGGTGCTTGGGCCATGGATGTTTTGCTGTGTTGTGTTGTTAATTGTACTGAGTCATTAGTGAATAGTGTGCGTTAGAGCACAGTGGAGCTTGTGCCATGAATGTTGTGTTGTGTTGTTAATTGTACTTAGTCATGATTTACTAGTATGTGTTAGAGCACAGTGGTGCTTGGGCCATAGATGTTGTGCTGCTAATTGTACTCAGTCATGACTGACTAGTGTGTGTTAGAGCACAGTGCTGCTTGGGCCATAGATGTTATGTTGCTAATTGTACTGAGCCATGACAGACTAGGGTGTGTTAGAGCACAGTGGTACTTGGGCCATAGATGTTATGTTGCTAATTGTACTGAGCCATGACAGACTAGGGTGTGTTAGAGCACAGTGGTACTTGGGCCATAGACGTTGTGTTGCTAATTGTACTGAGCCATGACTGACTAGTGTGTGTTAGAGCACAGTGGTGCTTGGGCCATAGATGTTGTGTTGCTAATTGTACTGAGTTATGACTGACTAGTGTTTGTTAGGGCACAATGGTGCTTGGCCCATGCAAGTTGTGATGTTAATTTAACTGAGTGAAGACTGACAAGTGTGTGCAAGAGAACAGTGATGCTTGGGCCATGGATGATGTTTTTTTAATTGTACTGAGTCATGACAGACTAGTGCGTGTTAAGGTACAGTGGTGCTTGGGCCATGGATGTTGTATTGTTCATTTTACTGAGTGATTACTGACTAGTGTGTGTTAGAGCACAGTGGTGCTCGGTACATGGATGTTGGGTTGTTAATTGTACTGAGTCATGACTGACTAGTATGTGTTAAAGAACAGTGGTGCTTGGGCCATGCATATTGTGTTGCTAATTGTACCGAATCATGGCCAACTAGAGTGCGTTAGAGCACTGTGGTGCTTGGGCCATGCATGATGTGTTGCTAATTATAGAGAGTCATGACTGACTACACGAGTTAGAACAAAGTGAGGCTCGGGCCATGAATGTTGGGTTGTTAATTGCACTGAGTCATGACTGAATAGTGTGTGTTAGTGAACAGGGGTGCTTGGGCCATGCATGTTGTGTTGTTAATTGTATTGAGTCATGAGTGACTAATGTGTTTTAGAGCCGAGTGGTGCTTGAGCCATGGATGTTGTGTTATGTTGTGAATGATATCGAGTCATAAAGTACTAGTGTGTGTTAGAGCACAGTGGTGTTGGGGACATGGATGTTGTGTTGTGTTACGAATTGTGCTTAGACGAGATTACTAGTATGTGTTAGAGCACAGTGGTGCTTGGGCCATAGATCTTGTGGTGTGTTGTGTTGTGAATTGTATTTAGTCATGAGTGGCTTCTGAGTGTGTTAGAACAAAGTGGTGCTTGGGCCATGGATTTTGCCTTATGTTGTAAATTGTACTGAGTCAGGAATTACTAGTGTACGTTAAAGCAAAATGATGCTTGGGCCTTGGATGTTGTGCTAAGTTTGTTAATTGTACTGAGATATGATGACTAGTGTTATTTAGAGCACAGTGATGCTTGGGCCATGGATGAATTGTTATGTTGTGTTAATTGTACGAGTCTAGAGTGACTAGTGTGTGTTAGAGCACTGTGGTGCTTAAGCAGTGGATTTTGTGTTGTGCTGTTAATTGTAGAGTCATGAGTGACTAGTGTGTGTTAGAGCACAGTGGTGCTTGGGCCATGGATGAATTGTTATGTTGTGTTAATTGTACGGGTCTAGAGTGACTAGTGTGTGTTAGAGCACTGTGGTGCTTAAGCAGTGGATTTTGTGTTGTGCTGTTAATTGTAGAGTCATGAGTGACTAGTGTGTGTTAGAGCACAGTGGTGCTTGTGCTGTGGGTGTTATCTTGTTAATTGTACTGAGCCATGAGTGACTAATATGTGCTGGAGCACAGTGGTGCTTGATCCGTGAATGTTGTGTTGTGTTGTGTTGTTAATTGTACTGAGTCATGAGTGACTACTGTGTGTTAAAGCACAGTGGTGCTTGATCCGTGGATGTTGTGTTGTGTCCTAAATTGTACTGAGTCATGACTGACTAGTGTGAATTAGAGCACAGTGGTGCCTGGGCCATGGATGTTGTGTATTAAGCGTACTGAGTGACAACTGACTAGTGTTTGTTGGAGCACAATGGTGCTTGGGCCATGGATGTTGTGCTGTTAATTGTACTGAGTCATGAGTGACTAGTGTGTGTTACAGCACAGTGGTGCTCGGGCTATGGATCTTGCGATGTGAATTTTACTCTGTGACTGATTAGTGTGTGTTAGAGCACAGTGGTGCTTGAGCCATGCATGTTGTGTTGTGTTATTAATTTTACTGAGACATGAATTACTAGTAAGTGTTAGAGCACAGTGGTGCTTGGGCCATGGATGTAGTGTTGATAATTATGCTGAGTCATGACTGAATAGTGTGTGTTAGAGAACAGTGGTGCTTGGGCCATGCATGTTGTGTTGTTAATTGTACTGTGTCATGAGTGACTAGTGTGTTTTAGAGCGGAGTGGTGCTTGAGCCTTGGATGTTGTGTTATGTTGTGAATTGTACTCAGTCATGAATTACTAATTTGTGTTAGAGCACAGTGGTGCTTGGGCCATGGATGTTATGTTTTGTTGTGAGTTGTACTTAGACATGATGACTAGTGTGTCTTAGATCACAGTTGTGCTTGGGCCATAAATCTTATGGTGTGTTGTGTTGTGAATTGTACTGAGTCATGAGTGGCTTGTGAGTGTATTAGAACACAGTGGTGCTTGGGCCATGGGTGTTGTGTTAACTGTACTGAGTCATGAGTGTCTAGTGTGTGTTGGAGCAGAGTGGTACTTGGTCCATGGATGTTGTGTTGTGTTGTGAATTGTACTGACTCATGACTGACTAGTGTGTGTTAGAGCACAGTGGTGCTAGGGCAAGGAATATATGTTGTTAATTGTACTGAGTCATGAGTGACTAGTGTGTGTTACAGCACAGTGGTGCTTGGGCTATGGTTGTTGTGTTGTTAATTGTAATTAGTCATGACTGACTAGTGTGTGTTATAGCCAGTGGTTGCTCGTGGATTAAAAACTTAGATGTTCACAAAATCAGCAATTTACCACCGCCACAGCCACTGCCGCTACTGCTACCTTCGTCACCGCAACATCAAATCTAGTAATATTAGAAACAATGTTACTGCCTAATAACAAGAATTATAAATTTGTTACACAAATCGTCACCCACCCTCTATTGTAAAGATGTTGAATTTCTTAGACTCCAAGAGTTAACAACAACATGAGGTGATGAAGGGGTGAACTCTTTTGATGCAGTTCATGTGAAGAATGGTATTTACAGTGAATAATATTTACATTGTTTA
The DNA here is from genome assembly GCA_030762935.1 of Hymenopus coronatus. Lineage (NCBI taxonomy): Eukaryota > Metazoa > Arthropoda > Insecta > Mantodea > Hymenopodidae > Hymenopus > Hymenopus coronatus. The sequence continues at coordinate 2,989,235 of CM060900.1, read as the reverse complement.
AATTATGCAATTAACACCAAATTTATTTGTACAGAAATTCCACGTGCTAAGGAGTGAACTCCTTTGATGCAGTTCATGTGAAGGATGGTATTTACAGTGAATAATATTTACATTGTTTAAATTACGCACTTAACATCAAATTTACCTGTACAGAAATTCCACGTGCCAGTTTTTCAAATGTGCAAACTTTTCTATCACTCGGTAATTAAAGCATTTTATGTTGTTGACCAGTTTCTTCTCAATAGCAAGCATTGCCAGTGCTGAAAGTCGGTCTTTACCCATCATACTCCTAGTAACGGTTTTAATTCTTTTTAATGTGGGAAAGCATATTTCTGGTTCTGATGTAGTCATGGTCGTATTGATAACAATCTACAGTAGCTCGGTTAGTTGCAGAAAAGTTCCTTCGTTGAAGTTGTTTTCTGTTTTCAACTGCTTAACTTTCTCTTAAGCTTAACTCTCGCATAAAATGCGAATTACTAAGAAAAATAACGCCTCTCACAAAGACTGCAGTTGCACTTCCAGATAGTTTCAACTAAATCTCAAAGATAGCAGCACCTGCCGCTGATAAACAGAACCCTGGAGGTGTTAATGTGCACGGTTGTACTGTGCTCATTTCTGGCTGTAAAATTCCGAGCTGCTTTGTTACCCGCGCAAATTGTGCTAATTGTACTTAGTAATGAGTGACTAGTGTGTTAGAGCACAGTGGTGCTTGGCCATAGATGTTGTGTTGCTAATTGTATTTAGTAATGAGTGACTAGTGTGTTAGAGCTCAGTGGTGCTTGGGCCATAGATGTTGTGTTGCTAATTGTACTGAGCCATGACTGACTAGTGTGTTAGAGCACAGTGGTGCTTGGGCCATGGATGTTGTGTTGTTAATTGTACTTAGTAATGTCTTGCGTAAGCTTCGGCGGCTAGTGTCCATGGTATCTTGGACTTCCGGGAAGGCCGCGTCCTGGCTTGAAATGTTGCCGACGTTTCGCCTCACTATGTGGGGCTTCCTCAGGGCGTGTGCTCTCATAACGACAGTGCCAGGTGAACTGTGTTCTGACATTTTTTTTTTTTTTGGGGGGGGGGGGATAACAGGAATAAAGGTTATAAGGATAACAGGTATATAGGGTATTTGGGAAGGAATTAAGGAAAGGGGAGAGAAAGGATTTTGTACTGTGGTGTCACTATTTATTGGGGCATCAATGGTGTTATGGGGCCCGGTACCGCCGAAGCAAACCGAGTGATTGCGGGTAACTGTATTGAGAAGCGTGGGGTGTAGGGGCAAACGACTTGGCGCAATGCCCTGATGTCGACCTACAAAAATTGAGGTGCATAATTTTACCAAGAAGGCATGTTATTGGGGTGATGGAGCTCTTCCCAGGTGAGTTCTGGGTGACGTAGCTCCAAAACTTAGCGCGTTCGGTCGATGATGTATTGCTGAGGTTAGTTGCTGTGTCATATCTTGCAGTCTTATTGTCAGTCCTCGAGTCTGTTGCTGACCTGCGCTGTTGCAAGTAGCACAGTACACGGGCCGGCGTCTCAAGTCAACCGGTCCCTATGGCCGCGCTCACCAAGGCTTTGGTGCTTCGTAGCGCTGGGGATCGTGGGTTCGAGTCCCGCCTTGGGCATGGGTGTTATATGTTTGTGTTTATGTGTGTGTTGTAACAGTAAGAAAGCAGCAATCCAGTAATAATACAAAAAAACAAGGTAAATAAAAGTAGGGTATACAGTGCCGGTGTCCTGGTCAGACTCCGGTACCATATTTATTAAAAAAAAAAAAGTCATGGAAGGTGCAGGCGGAGGTGAGACATCCGGCGCCACAGTAGTGGCAAGGGGCGGAGGCTGTGCAGGTGTCTGAGGAGTGCCCGTACTGGCAGCACCGGTGACACGGGAAGACACGGACGCTTCGTCCGGGCTCAACTGCGAGCACCTGCACGAGAGCAGGCAACCCATCAGCTAAGGTAGTCCGCCTCGTTCCAGAATTTCAGCCTGACAAGTGGTGACGGGCCTCTTTCAGTGTGAATTCTCGTGGCTTTCATGAGTGAAGGCCAACGAAGACGGCCAGCGTTGAGTACTAGTCCGTCCGGTAATTGCCGGTGAACTCCACGCACCACTGCGCAGAAGCGCGGCAGCGAGGAGATGTCTAGTACTGGTGACGATGTAGGTGGTGTAGGCGGTGTGTTGTCGGTTGTGATGTTCAGCGGGGATTGCATGGCTTCGACGGCGGGTGATGCGGCGTGAGTTACTGTGGTGGCTGGTTCAGGCTCGGCGGAGGTTGTAGGCTGGGAGATTGGGTCGGCGTTGGCGGTGACGGTCACCGGCGGCTCCTCGATTGGCTCTTGGGTGGCTGCGGCAGGCTTGCGGCGTTTCCATCCCATGCTTACCCTGTGAAGGCAGAGAGCGAAGTCGGCCGGGCGCTCTTTATACTGTGGTGGGAGGGGGAAAAGGGCGGCCCCTCTCGCGCCTATTGGCTGGTGGTCTGCCAAGCCCCGCATTCCTAATTAGGGTCTGCCAGATTGAGCTGAGATGTTTGCCGCTGTCTCGGTTTAAGGTGTGTTGTTCTGGAGACAGGGGTGAGCCCATGGCTGCGCCTTGGCCAGAGTTAGTTCACCATTGCCTTGCAAGCAACTACTTCAGTTTCAAGGACAAGTTATACCAACAAACAGAAGGCGCAGCCATGGGCTCACCCCTGTCTCCAGTAGTAGCAAACCTTTTTCTGGAAGCATTCGAAACCAACGCAATAGACACGGCAGACAAGAAACCAGCTCTCTGGTTAAGGTATGTCGACGACACATTAGTAATATGGCCACATGGAAAAAACACAATTCCAGATTTCCTAAATCATCTCAACAACATGCACACTAATATCCAATTTACGATGGAAATAGAAGAAGAAGGGAAACTCCCCTTTCTCGATGTTTTAGTGGAACGGAGCGGCGGAAGACTTAAGTGCTCAGTATACCGCAAACCCACACACACAAACAGGTATTTAGACGCAACATCCCATCACCCACCAGCTATTAAACGAGCAGTAGCCAACACACTCACACATAGAGCTACCCGCCTATGTGATCCTGAGTACCTAACGGAAGTATTAGATCATTCACAACAAGTGCTAGCTGCAGATGGATACTCTAATACACTAATCAGACACCTACAAACAAGGAAAAATAACAATATGAGAAAAGAAACACACAAAACCAAATCCATTGCTTGGCTGCCCTACATAGCAGACACCACCGACAAGATAGCCAGAATTTTATGCAATTACAATATTGATACCAGATACAAGACCTCCAAAAACTGAAATCTCTTCAACGTCCAATTAAAGCCACTCGTGACCTCCTGTCCAACCCGGCAGTTTACAAGATAGACTGTGAATATGCAGCATTATATGTTGGACAAACAGGCAGATCTGTGACAACCAGGCGACAGGAGCACATTAGAAGCTTAAAACTGCAACAACCAGAGAAATCAGCACTTGCAGAGCATGCCATAGCCACAGGACACCACACAGACTTCGACCAGATACAGCTACTGGCACATTCTGAACATTTCCCACACAGGATGGTACGGGAAAGCATAGAAATTTACAGACAACAACACTCCTTAAACCAAGACAGCGGCAAACATCTCAGCTCAATCTGGCAGACCCTAATTAGGAATGCGGGGATTGGCAGACCACCAGCCAATAGGCGCGAGAGGGCCGCCCTTTGCCCCCTACCACCTGAGTATAAAGAGCGACCGGCTGCGCTGTCAGAACACAGTTCAACTGGCACTGTCGTGATGAGAGCACACGCCCTGAGGAAACCCCACATAGTAAAGAGAAACGCAGCCTTACCGGAAGACCAAGATACCATGTACTTAGTAATGACTGACTAGTGTGTTAGAGCACAGTGCTGCTTGGGCCATGGATGTTGTGTTGCTAATTGTACTGAGGCATGACTAACTGGTGTGTGTTACAGCACAGTGCTGCTTGGGCCATGATTGTTGTGTTGTTAATTGTGCTGAGTCATGATTTACTAGTGTGTGTTAGAGCACAGTGCTGCCTGGGCCATGGATGTTGTGTTGCTAATTGTACTTAGTAATGACTGACTAGTGTGTTAGAGCACAGTGCTGCTTGGGCCATGGATGATGTGTTGTTAATTGTACTTAGTAATGCGTGACTAGTGTGTCACAGCACAGTGCTGCTTGGGCCATGGATGATGTGTTGTTAATTGTACTTAGTAATGAGTGACTAGTGTGTTAGAGCACAGTGCTACTTGGGCCATGGATGTTGTGTTGTTATTTGTACTTAGTAATGACTGACTAGTGTGTGTTAGAGCACAGTGCTGCCTGGGCCATGGTTGTTGTGTTACTAATTGTACTTGGTAATGAGTGACTAGTCTGATAGAGCACAGTGGTGCTTGGGCCATGGATGTTGTGTTGTTAATTGTACTTAGTAATGACTGACTAGTGTGTGTTAGAGCACAGTGCTGCCTGGGCCATGGATCTTGTGTTGCTATTTGTACTTGGTAATGACTGACTAGTGTGTTAGAGCACAGTACTGCTTGGGCCATGGATCTTGTGTTGCTATTTGTACTTAGTAATGACTGACTAGTGTGTGTTAGAGCACAGTGCTGCTTTGGCCATGGATATTGTGTTGTTAATTGTACTGAGTCATGATTTACTAGTGTGTGTTAGAGCACAGTGGTGCTTGGGCCATTGATGTTGTGTTGTTAATTGTACTTAGTAATGACTGACTAGTGTGTTAGAGCACAGTGCTGCTTGGGCCATGGATGTTGTGTTACTAATTGTACTTAGTAATGAGTGACTAGTCTGTTAGAGCACAGTGCTGCTTGGGCCATTCATGTTGTGTTGTTAATTGTACTTAGTAATGACTGACTAGTGTGTGTTAGAGCACAGTGCTGCTTGGGCCATGGATCTTGTGTTGCTATTTGTACTTAGTAATGTCTGACTAGTGTGTTAGAGCACAGTGCTGCTTGGGCCATGGATCTTGTGTTGCTATTTGTACTTAGTAATGACTGACTAGTGTGTGTTAGAGCACAGTGCTGCTTTGGCCATGGATGTTGTGTTGTTAATTGTACTGAGTCATGATTTACTAGTGTGTGTTAGAGCACAGTGGTGCTTGGGCCATTGATGTTGTGTTGTTAATTGTACTTAGTAATGACTGCCTAGTGTGTTAGAGCACAGTGCTGCTTGGGCCATGGATGTTGTGTTACTAATTGTACTTAGTAATGAGTGACTAGTCTGTTAGAGCACAGTGCTGCTTGGGCCATTCATGTTGTGTTGTTAATTGTACTTAGTAATGACTGACTAGTGTGTGTTAGAGCACAGTGCTGCTTGGGCCATGTATCTTGTGTTGCTATTTGTACTTAGTAATGTCTGACTAGTGTGTTAGAGCACAGTGCTGCTTGGGCCATGGATCTTGTGTTGCTATTTGTACTTAGTAATGACTGACTAGTGTGTGTTAGAGCACAGTGCTGCTTGGGCCATGGATGTTGTGTTGCTATTTGTACTTAGTAATGACTGACTGGTGTGTGTTAGAGCACAGTGCTGCTTGGGCCATGGATCTTGTGTTGCTATTTGTACTTAGTAATGACAGACTACTGTGTGTTAAAGCACAGTGCTGCTTGGGCCATGGATGTTGTGTTGTTAATTGTACTGAGTCATGATTTACTAGTGTGTGTTAGAGCACAGTGGTGCTTGGGCCATGGATGTTGTGTTGTTAATGGTACTTAGTAATGACTGACTAGTGTGTTAGAGCACAGTGCTGGGCCATGGATGTTGTGTTACTAATTGTACTTAGTAACGAGTGACTAGTCTGTTAGAGCACAGTGCTGCTTGAGCCATGGATCTTGTGTTGCTATTTGTACTTAGTAATGACTGACTGGTGTGTGTTTGAGCACAGTGCTGCATGGGCCATGGATCTTGTGTTGCTAATTGTACTTAGTAATGAGTGACTAGTGTGTGTTAGAACACAGCGGTACTTGGGCCATGGATGTGGTGTTGTTAATTGTACTTACTCATGAGTGACAAGTGTGTGTTTGAGCACAGTGCTGTTTGGACCATGGATGTTGTGTTGCTATTTGTACATAATAATAACTGACTAGTCTGTTAGAGCACAGTGCTGCTTGGGCCATGTATCTTGTGTTGCCTTTTGTACTTAGTAATGACTGACTTGTTTGTGTTTGAGCACAGTGATACTTGGGCCATGGATCTTGTGTTGCTAATTGTACTTAGTAATGACTGACTAGTGTGTTAGAGCACAGTGCTGCTTGGGCCATGGATCTTGTGTTGCTATTTGTACTTAGTAATGACTGACTAGTGTGTGTTAGAGCACAGTGCTGCTTGGGCCATGGATGTTGTGTTGTTAATTGTACTGAGTCATGATTTACTAGTGTGTGTTAGAGCACAGTGGTGCATGGGCAATGGATGTTGTGTTGTTAATTGTACTTAGTAATGACTGACTAGTGTGTTAGAGCACAGTGCTGCTTGGGCCATGGATGTTGTGTTACTAATTGTACTTGGTAATGAGTGACTAGTCTGTTAGAGCACAGTGCTGCCTGGGCCATGGTTCTTGTGTTGCTATTTGTACTTAGTAATGACCGACTAGTGTGTGTTAGAGCACAGTGCTGCCTGGGCCATGGTTCTTGTGTTGCTATTTGTACTTAGTAATGACTGACTAGTGTGTGTTAGAGCACAGTGCTGCCTGGGCCATGGATCTTGTGTTGCTATTTGTACTTAGTAACAACTGACTAGTGTGTGTTAGAGCACAGTGCTGCTTGGGCCATGGATGTTGTGTTGTTAATTGTACTGAGTCATGATCGAATAGTGTGTGTTAGAGCACAGTGCTGGGCCATGGATGTTGTGTTACTAATTGTACTTAGTAATGAGTGACTAGTCTGTTAGAGCACAGTGCTGCTTGAGCCATGGATATTGTGTTGCCATTTGTACTTAGTAATGACTGACTGGTGTGTGTTTGAGCACAGTGCGGCTTGGGCCATGGATCTTGTGTTGCTAATTGTACTTAGTAATGAGTGACTAATGTGTGTTAGAACACAGCGGTACTTGGGCCATGGATGTGGTGTTGTTAATTGTACTTACACATGAGTGACAAGTGTGTGTTTGAGCACAGTGCTGTTTGGACCATGGATGTTGTGTTGCTAATTGTACTTAGTAATGACTGACCAGTGTGTTAGAGCACAGTGCTGCTTGGGCCATGGATCTGGTGTTGCTATTTGTACATAATAATAACTGACTAGTCTGTTAGAGCACAGTGCTGCTTGGGCCATGTATCTTGTGTTGCCTTTTGTACTTAGTAATGACTGACTTGTATGTGGTTGAGCACAGTGATGCTTGGGCCATGGATCTTGTAATGCTAATTGTACTTAGTAATGACTGACTAGTGTGTGTTAGAGCACAGTGGTGCTTGGGCCATTGATGTTGTGTTGTTAATTGTAATAGTCATGAGTAACAAGTGTGTGATTCAGCACAGTGGTGCTTGGGCCATGGATGTTGTGTTGCTAATTTTACTTAGTAATGACTGACTAGCGTGTGTTAGAGCACAGTGCTGCTTGAGCCATGGATGTTGTGTTGTTAATTGTACTGAGTCATGATTTACTAGTGTGTGTTAGAGCACAGTGCTTCTTGGGCCTTGGATCTTGTGTTGCTAATTGTACTTAGTAATGACTGACTAGTGTGTTAGAGCACAGTGCTGCTTGGGCCATGGATGTTGTGTTGCCAATTGTACTTTGTAATGACTGACTGGTGTGTTAGAGCATAGTGGTGCTTGGGCCATGTATGTTATGTTTTTATGCATACTTAGTAAAGAGTGACTGGTGTGTTAGAGTACAGTGGTGCTTGGGCAATGGATGTTGTGTTGCTTATTGTACTTAGTAATGAGTGACTAGTGTGTGTTAGAGCACAGTGCTGCTTGTGCCATGGATGTTGTGTTGTTAATTGTACTTAGTAATGACTGAATAGTTTGTGTTAGAACACAGTGCTGCTTGGGCCATGGATGTTGTGTTGTTAATTGTACTGAGTCATGATTGACTAGTGTGTGTTAGAGCACAGTGGTGCTTGGGCCATGGATGTTGTGTTGTTAATTTTACTTAGTAATAACTGACAAGTGTGTTAGAGCACAATGCTGCTTGGGCCATGGATGTTGTTTTGCTAATTGTACTTAGTAATGAATGACTAGTGTGTTAGAGCACAGTGGTGCTTGGGCCAGGGATGTTGTTTTGTGATTTGTACTGAGTCATGATTTACTAGTGTGTGTTAGAGCACAGGTTTGCTTGGGCAATGGATGTTTTGTTAATTGTACTTAGTAATGAGTGACTAGTGTGTTAGAGCACAGTGCTACTTGGGCCATGGATGTTGTGTTGCTAATTGTACAGAGCCATGACTGACTAGTGTGTTAGAGCACAGTGCTGCTTGGGCCATGGGTCTTGTGTTGCTAATTGTACTTAGTAATGACTGTCTAGTGTTGTGTTAGAGCACAGTGCTTCTTGGGCCATGGATGTTGTGTTGTTAATTGTACTAAGTAATGACTGATTAGTGTGTTAGAGTACAGTGGTGCTTGGGCCATGGATGTTGTGTTGTTAATTGTACTGAGCCATGACTAACTAGTGTGTTACGGCACAGTGCTGCTTGGGCCATGGATGTTGTGTTGTTAATTGTACTGAGCCATGACTAACTAGTGTGTTACGGCACAGTGCTGCTTGGGCCATGGATGTTGTGTTGTTAATTGTACTTAGTAATGACTGACTAGTGTGTGTTAGAGCACAGTGGTGTTTGGGCCATGGATGTTGTGTTGTTAATTGTACTTAGTCATGAGTAACAAGTGTGTCTTTGAGCACAGTGGTGCTTGGGCCATGGATGTTGTGTTGTTAATTGTACTTAGTCATGAGTAACAAGTGTGTGTTTGAGCACAGTGGTGCTTGGGCCATGGATGTTCTGTGGCCCTAAACTGTTTAAATGTGTAGGAATTATATACAGTAGTGAAAATAAAAGTTTAATTTAGATGATTCTTCTGTTAATAAAGACATTGGTGACTATATACTAATGGTTTCTAAAAGAATTTGCATTCATTTTGTTGAACCTTGGTGCAGTTAATATAGCATTCCTGTTTGAATACAGGTAATAAGTGTTTATTTAGAATCCTTTAGTGATCTTTGTTATTTCTCTGACCTCAATTAATCATCATCTGTTACTGATTTTTGATCATTTCTGTTTATTCTAGAAGGAGTAGCTTATTGGGTAGATGAAGTTTTGTGTTTGCTTTTTAGTTTTCTGTCTCTTTTCATTTAGGTGATTTACAGGTTGTTATGTGTCTCATTTCTGATGTGGTGCTGGGATGATAATCTCATACAGCCACACTGTGGCCAAATGATTACACCACACGCAGCCTGAGTTGATTCCCTGGTGACTGCATGTGGGATTAGAGGTCGACAAAGTGGTGCTTGGACCCATTTTCTCCGGGTTCTCTGGTGTCTTCCACCTTCATTTCATGTACCATCAGTGTTGTTGCCTGCTGTGCCATATTTAGTGTAAGCGGGAATTAAACAGTATTTTACAGCTTGCTCTTCTATTTGTTTCAGATACTGTACACATTTTCCATTGCTTTGGTTGGTTTGTACTGTTTGCTCTAATGATTTGTCTTAGGCAGTGTTTAACTTATGTTTGTGTAGTTTTTTATTTTCCTAAAATTAAGCCTTTGCACATACCTGTAGTATTAAACAAAGATGGTGTTTAATGTTTTACATGAAGAACTGCAGATATTCTCCCTTAATATCAAAATTGTTTTTGGATTAAAACTGAGTGAAGAAATCATAAAAATCTTTAATAGAAAAGTGGAGCATGCCCAGATTGCATGTTCTGAAGTATAAATCGGCGAACAAAGCTAGACTTTTAAGTTAACTCTACTTTTCTATTAAGTGGTTTTGTTCTCCATTAAGTTATTCAGCAAGTCAGTTGTTTGTTTTTAGGGAAGCTTATGGTGTGTTTGTTCCAAGTCAAACTTTTGTCAAAGCTCAGCCCAGAAAGTTAGCCTTATAGGTCCTGCATAGGGGTATGATAAATTACTTCATTTAAATATTAATTATACAGTGGAATCCCTGATAGTTAGCTGTATGGATATTTACTGTAATCACATTTGTAGTGTGCTGAAATTTTTTCATGCCAGCACTCCCAGTTGACTATTACTCGTTTTGTTTGCGTAAGTCACCATCTTCATTCCCTAGAATCATCCAACCACCATTCCAATATAAACATTTCACCTACAGACTTAATGGTATCATTTGATGTTACTGTCCTGTTCCCTAGCATACCAACAGAAGATTTATCACATCTTCTAGAAACTGGAGGACTGTTTAAATCTAACAAAACTACTTTTCATTTCAAAACAAATTCCTCAGACAAACCACCATATTAATAATGGCTAACTCTTTGTCACCACTCTAAGCAGAATTATACATGAACCATTTTGAGTGCCAAATCATAGAAGCCTTTCCACTCTGTTCAACACCTAGTATAGATATTTTAACATTTAAAACTACTAAATTCCCTCTAAGAAGAAAATGGACAGTTAATTAACCTAAATATAGAAATTATTAGGAGCCTCAACAAACTATCACCATATACAGAAACCAACTCAGACAAAAATTATATTAAGAACAACACCTACAATACTATTGCACTCACATACTTCCTTAAATAGTACAATACATAGATTAGTGCATGTAAATGAAATGGCATTTTATTTATGGACACTCTTTAACTGCAGTGGTTCTCAGCGTCCTATTCTATGCTGGGTATGAAAGATCGCTTAATTTTGCTCAGAGGCCTATCAGGCTTGAGGTTCTTTTATGTACTGTAAATCTATGACACAGGACCCACAGCTTTACTTCCCTTCCGAAGGAAGCCATGCTATGGATTTTTATGCCCAAAAAAATCCATCGTCCTCTGCCGGGTTTAAACCCATGACCTTGGGTATATAAAGTTAGCATGGTAGCCATTACACCATGGAGGGCGACTATTAGTGCAAGTGCCATTAGAGAGAGACAAATGCCAAACAGAATACCAGTACATTATCCAAAAGCCATCAAGAACAAATACAAAAGAGCATAATAGATAATAAGATCAAGAAATTTGAAAGACAGAGATTCATCCAGGAAATAACATCCATACAAAAGCTACAAAAACCACAAAAATTCAGGAAATCAATTTATCACCCCTGGACCTACCGCAAATTTCAAAAGATCTTCAGGAAATAAAACATTAACTTTGCTCCACAAAATCACCACAGTGTACAAAAAGTAATTTACAGTAAAAGACCCTTTCCTAACACTGGGCTGTAATTGCTCAATGTGTGTATACAGCTTGCTTCGTAAGTCATAACTTATTGTTGGCATCCTTTGTTACATGTGCATTAGTGGACACCTGTGCTGGCAGCAAGATGTAATTGTTACATCTGTGCGAGTGGAGACATGTACTGTCAGAAGGTTCTTTGATGTCAAAGCTCGCATATTTACACCTGAGTAAGTTTTTTAACACCTGCAGTGTTTTGCATGTGCAGAGGCTTCTGGAAAATTCCAGTCACGTGACCAGCAGCTATAAAATGGGCAACAAAGCCCAGTCCAGTATTCAGGGAATGCACAGTAAGCAACAGTTGAATGGGTTTTAAGGGGAATTTCGTAGTGTATATCTGCCGCTGCTAGCAGCAGTATAAAAGCAGCAGCAGCTATAGTAGTAGCAGCAGTAATAGTAGTAGCGGCAGTAAAAGTAGTAGCAGCAGTAAAAGTAGTAGCAGCAGTAATAGTAGGAGCAGCAGTAGTAGTAGTACCATCAGTAATATTAGTAACAGCAGTAATAGTAGTAGCAGCTCTAATAGTAGTAGTAGTAGTAGTAGTAGCAGCTCTAATAGTAGTAGTAGTAGTAGTAGTAGTAGTAGTAGTAGTAGTAGTAGCAGGATTAGTAGTACATGGATTCGGAGCTTGAACTTCGAGCTGTACACATGGCAAAGAAGAAACTCCGCAAAGCCGCATCTGCTAAGGCAGCAACCGTTGCCTCTTCCCCGGCAGCCGCCGAGGAGGCAGCATCTCCGAAGCCATTGGTCGCGGCAAGCACTGTTTCGCCGCCGGCCGCCACCGCAGTCTCGCCGCCGCCCTCACCGCTGCCACCGGCGTCTCCACCCAGCTCCACGACGCCGCCACCCCGGTTCAGTGCTGTGGTACGGGGGCTCCCTAGGGACCTTTCCACCCGGCATCTGCTCACCGCCGTGCAGTCGCGGTGGTCTTATTGCTTGAGGGCCACCCGCATATTTTGCGACCGGGGGCAACGCCGCTCGTTCGTCTGGAGTTACAGGACCAGGCTGACCTGGAAGCTGCCTTTGCATCAGGGTTGCCCTTATTAGGGCGACTTCTGGTCGTCGAGGCTAGCCGACAGGAACGCCATCGGCCCTGCCGACGCTGCTGTGCTTACGGTCACACAGCTGAAGTCTGCTCTTCGCCACCGAGATGCCACTACTGTGGTACCAACACCACCACCGCCGAGTGCACTGGGCACGATCTCCGCCGTCGCCGCCGGTTCTGTGCCACCTGTCGTGGCACAGGACACTTCACCGGGCAAGCCCAGTGCCCTCTCTACCCCAGGAGCAGACCACTACCACCACCCGCCCTGACTACACCACCGCCGACCATTATCGACAACACACCACCTGCACCCTCGATAGACGCAGCGACACGGGACGCCATTCAGGATCTCCACGCGGAGATCTTGAACGTCGGCGCCCGTTTAGCTGCCCTTGAAGAGCTGTGCAGTGTCATCACTGAAAAGGTACAGGACCTTCAAGCTGCCACCACCGCCGCCATCGCCACACTATAGTCCAGCCGGATAGCTAGTGTTCAGCCGCAGCCTCAGCAGGACCTCCAGCCGCAGCAGCTCCACTCCGCCTAACGGCCCCACTCCAGGGGCCAATCACACATCGGGGCTGTTACAAGACCCGGACCTGAGTCTTGGATTCTTCGGATTCTTCGTTCACGGCAGCTACGACTGGAGAAGAACCAACACTAGCTCCAACTCAATCCTTCACCCTCTAATTCCTCTACTCCTCTCCCTGAATATTCCGCGGTGACAGTCTGGGCCTCGGTCAAGTCTGTCTCCCGGTCCTCATTTCACCCCTCTGACAGCACCCTGCAGTCAGTTAAATTATCACATTAAATCCGCGGGTGCAATCATGCGGTACTGCCTCTCCTTACTTCCTTCTAATACCGGTGGAGGGGTTTTTTAGTCGGTATGCCCACATGGGAGACCTGGACACTCCGGGCTTGCCCGGGTCAGTCCTTAAGGTGGATTTTTCCCCTCCACTCGAAATTTAAAAAAAAAAAAAAAAAAAAAAAAAAAAGTAGTAGCAGCAGTAATAGTAGTAGCAGCTGTAATAGTAGTAACAGCAGTAATAGTAGTAGCAGCATTAATAATAGTAGCAGTAAAAGTAGGAGCAGCAGTAATAGTAGTAGCTGCAGTATAACTAGTAGCAGCAGTAATAGTGGTAGCAGCAGTAATAGTGGTAGCAGCAGTAATAGTAGTAGCAGTAGTAGTAGCAACAGTAGTAAGAGTAGCAGCAGCAGTAGTAGTAGTAATAGCAGCAGTAATAGTAGTAGCAGAAGTAATAGCAGATTCAGCTGTAATAGTAGTAGCAGTAGTACTAGTAGTAGCAGCAATAATAGTAGTAGAAGCGGTAATAGTAGTAGCAGCATTAAAGCAGTAGCAGCAGTAATAGTAGTAGCAATAGCAATAGCAGTAGCAGCAGTAATAGTAGTAGCAGCAGTAATATTAGAAGAAGCAGCAGTAAGAGTAGTAGCAACACTAATAGTAGTAGCAGCAGTAACAGTAGTAATAGTAGTAGCAGCAATAATAGTAGCAGTTGCAGTATAGTAGTAGCAGCAGTATTGTAGTAGCAGTCTTAAGTAGTAGTAGCAGCAGTAATAGTAGTAGCAGCAGAAATAGTAGCAGCAGCCGTAATAGTAGTAACAGCAGTAATAGCAGTAGCAATAGTAGTAGTAGCAGCAGTAATAGTAGTAGCAGCAGTAATAGTAGTAGCAGCAGTAATAGTAGTAGCAGCAGTAATAGTAGCAGCAGCAGTAATAGTAGTAGCAGCAGTAATAGTAGTAGCAGCAATAATAGTAGCAGCAGCAGTAATAGTAGTAGCAGCAGTAATAGTAGCAGCAGCAGTAATAGTAGTAGCAGCAGTAATAGTAGTAGCAGCAGTAATAGTAGTAGCAGTAGTTATGGTAATAGCAGCACCAAAAAGTAGTGGCACCAGTAATAGTAGTAGCAATAATAGTGGTAGCAGCAGTAATAGTAGTAGCACCAGTAAAAATAGTAACAGCAGTAATAGTAGTAGCAGCAGCAGTAATAGTAGTAGCAGCAGTAATTGTAGTAGCAGCAGTAGTAGCAGCAGCAGTAATAGTAGTAGCAGTAATAATAATAGCAGCAATAATAGCAGTAGCAGCAGCAATAGTAGCAGCAACAGTAATAGTAGTAACACCAGTAATAGTAGTAACAGCAGAAATAGTAGTAGCTGCGGTAATAGCAGTAGCAGTAAAAGTAGCAGCAGTAATTGCATTAGCAGCAGTAATAGTAGTAGCAGCAGTAATAGTAGTAGCAGTAGTAATTGTAGTAGCAGCAGTATTAGCAGTAGCAGCAGTAATATTAGCTGCAGCAATAATAGCACCTACAGCAGTAATAGTAGTAGAAGTAATAGCAGTAGCAGCAGTTGTAGTAGCAGCAGTAGTAGCAGCAGTAGCTTTAATAATGGTAGCAGCAGTAATAGTAGATGCAACAGTAATAGTAGATGCAGCAGTAATATAAATATCAGCAGTAATATTAGTAGGCAGCAGTAATAGTAGTAGCGGCAATAATAGTAGTAGCAGCAGTAATAGTATTAGCAGTAATAATAGTAGCAATAGTAATAGTAGTAGCAGCAGTAATAGCAGATTCAGCTGTAATAATAGTAGCAGTAGTAACAGTAGTAGCAGCAATAATAGTAGTAGAAGCAGTAACAGTAGTAGCAGCATTAAAGGCAGTAAGTAGCAGCAGTAATAGTAGTAGCAATAGTAATAGCAGTGGCAGCATTAATAGTAGTAGCAGCAGTAATATTACTAGCAGAAGCAGTAAGAGTAGTAGCAGCACTAACAGTAGTAATAGCAGTAATAGTAGTAGCAGCAGCAATAATAGTAGCAGCAGTATAGTAGTAGCAGTTTTAAGTAGTAGTAGCAGTCTTAAGTAGTAGCAGCAGCAATAGTAGTAGCAGCAGAAATAGTAGTAGCAGCCTTAATAGTAGTTGCAGCAGACATAGTAGTAGCAGCTGTAATAGTAGTAGTAGCGGTATAGTAGCAGCGGTATAGTAGCAGCAGCAATAGCAGTAGCAGCAGTAATAGTAGTAGCAGCAGTAATAGTAGTAGCAGTAGTTATAGTAATAGCAGCAGCAAAAAGTAGTAGCACCAGTAATAGTAGCAGCAGCAATAGTAGTAGCAGCAGAAATAGTAGTAGCAGCCTTGATAGTAGTTGCAGCAGACATAGTAGTAGCAGCTGTAATAGTAGTAGCAGCGGTATAGTAGCAGCGGTATAGTAGCAGCAGCAATAGTAGTAGCAGCAGTAATAGTAGTAGCAGCAGTAATAGTAGTAGCAGCAGTTATAGTAATAGCAGCAGCAAAAAGTAGTAGCACCAGTAATAGTAGCAGCAGTAATAGTAGTAGCAATAATAGTGGTAGCAGCAGTAATAGTAGTAGCACCAGTAAAAATAGTATCAGCAGTAATAGTAGTAGCAGCAGCAGTAATAGTAGTAGCAGCAGTATTGTAGGAGCAGCAGCAATAGTAGTAGCAGCAGTAATAGTAGTAGCAGCAGTAATAGTAGTGGCAGCAGCAGTAATAGTAGTAGCAGTAATAGTAATAGCAGCAATAATGGCAGTAGCAGCAGTACTAGTAGCAGCAACAGTAATAGTAGTAACAGCAGTAATAGTAGCAACAGCAGTAATAGTACAAGCTGCGGTAATAGTAGTAGCAGTAATAGTAGTAGCAGTAGTAATTGTAGTAGCAGCGGTAATAGCAGCAGCAGCAGTAATAGTATTAGCAGTAATAGTAGTAGCAGCAGTAATAGTAGCAGCAGCAGTAATAGTATTAGCAGTAATAGTAGTAGCAGCAGTAATAGTAGTAGCAGCAGTATTAGTAGTAGCAGTAATAATATTAGCAGCAGTATAGTAGGAGCTGCCGTAATAGTAGTAGCAGCAGTATTAGTATTAGCAGCTGTAATAGTAGTAGCATCAGTAGTAGTAGCAGCAGTAATAGGATTGGTAGCAGTATTAGTAGTAGCAGCAGTAATATTAGTAGCAGCAGTAATAGTAGTAGCAGCAGCAATAATAGCATTAGCAGTAATTTTAGTAACAGCAGTAATAGTAGTAGCAGCAGGAATAGTAGTGGCAGCAGTAATAGTAGTAGCAGCAGTATTAGTAGCTGCACTAATAGTATTAGCAGCAGTAATAGTAGTAGCAGCAGTAATAGTGGTAGCTGCAGTAATAGTAGTAGTAGCAGTAGTAATAAAAGTAGCAGTAGTAATAATAGTAGCAGCTGTAGGAGTAGTAGCAACAGTAATAGTGGTAGCAGCAGTAATAATATTAGCAGCTGTAAGAGTAGTAGCACCAGTAATAGCAGCAGCAGCAGTAATAATATTAGCAGCAGTAATAATAGTAGCAGCAGTAAGAGTAGTAGCAGCAGTAATAATAGTAGCAGCAGTAATAGTAGTAGTAGCAGTATAGTAGGAGCAGCAGTAATAGTAGCTGTACTAATAGTATTAGCAGCAGTAATAGTAGTAGCAGCAGTAATAGAGGTAGCTGCAGTAATAGTAGTAGTAGCAGCAGTAATTATAGTAGCAGCAGTAAGAGTGGTAGCAGTAATAGTAGTTGCAGCAGTAATAATAGTAGCAGCTGTAAGAGTGGTAGCAGTAATTGTAGTAGCAGCAGTAAGAGTGGTAGCAGTAATAGTAGTAGCAGCAGTAATAATAGTAGCAGCTGTAAGAGTAGTACCACCAGTAATAGTGGTAACAGCCGTAGTAATAGTAGCAGCTGTAAGAGTAGTAGTACCAGTAATAGTGGTAGCAGCCGTAGTAATATTAGCAGCTGTAAGAGTAGTAGCACCAGTAATAGTGGTAGCAGCCATAGTAATATTAGCAGCTGTAAGAGTAGTAGCACCTGTAATAGTATTAGCAGCAGTAGTAATAATAGTAGCAGCAGTAATAATAGTAGCAGCAATAAGAGTAGTAGCAGCAGTAATAATAGTAGCAGCAGTAAGAGTAGTAGCAGTAATAGTAGTAGCAGCGGCAATAATAGTAGCAGCAGTAAGAGTAGTATCAGTAATAGGTTTTTTGCTTTCTTTTTTTTTTTTTTTGTAAAGAGGGGGAAAAACCCTCATGGGCATCATGGGAGATAGCCCTGATGTGCCGGACTCATACCGACTAAAAAAACCCCTGTTTTATTCCCTTGCTCGCATTTTGGAAACTGCTTCTCAGCATTACTTCACAATGAAGCAATCATGTTTATCTCTGATTTTCATCCAATTCTTTAGCTTTTACTATTTTGATTATCATGTGTTGAATAATTTTCCATTTATTTTCGGTTTCCGGCATTAATGTTACAATATTGTTAGCAGTTATTTCTTGACCAATTTTTTTGTTAGTTGTTTGTCTTATATTATTCCAATTTTTACATTTTAATATACCAGGTTCAAGAGCATCCTTTGTCTGACAATACAGACAGTTTTCACTATTAGTGATAGCCATTTTAAACAAATAGGTTTTGAAGCGTCTGTGCCCCAATAAAAATTGGGTTAAATAGCACTCCTCTTGTCCCTGTTTGCGGTTTATCCAGGGCTCTATATCTGGTATGAGTTTCTCGGTCCATTTTGCTGTCTTGGTTACCTGTGTCCATTCTTCTTGCCAATGACTGTATCATTTTTTCTCTTGTCTTACACTTTTGTTCAGTTCCATGTTTTTCAGCTGCGTGTGTATGCTCCCGAGCCACTAGATGTTTTGGTTGAGTCCCATAGGCACTAGCTATTCTAATCGCAATCTTGCGCTGTACACTTTCCGTAATTCTCCGGAAGGTCTCTATTTCCACCCATGTTTTCCAGGCAGGCACACAGTACAGCATTATAGAGTTTATTACACTACTCAGTACTCTCCTTTTTGCTGGTTTGGGTCCTCTCATATTTGGCATTAATCTTCCTAGAGTAGCAATACTTCTTTCTGCTTTAGCAGCTACACACTTAATGTGTGGCCACATACTCAAATGATGTCCCATTTGAACACCCAAATATTTTATGTTCTTACTGGATTTTATTTCTTGTTTACCGCAATTAACCTTTATTTCCTTTAAAGATCTTCGTCCTTCCAGTATTATCATTTCCGCTTTTTCTGGTGCCAGACATAATCCTTTTTTGATCATCCATATTTCTATTTTATTCATGGACCACATGACTTTTTCTTCCACTTCATCTTTAGTATTGCCACATACTATTAACGCTAGATCATCAGCATATCCTATGATTTCTACTCCAGTTGGTAATTCCTCCTTTAATATTGAATCATAATATTAGTTCCATAGGGTGGGACCTAAAACGGAGCCTTGCGCGACCCCGCAACTCTATTCATTTTTATGTTATCAAAAATCAGTATATATCTATCTTCTAAGTAACTACAAATAATCTTAATTAAGAATGGAGCTGCTTCTCTTCTTACAAGTTCATTTATTATACCTCTCCAAGTTGTTGTATTAAAGGCATTTTTGACGTCCAGAGTAACCATAACAGCATACATGTGTTTTTCCTTTGTGTCCTTCTGTACAATTTGTTTTACTGTCTCTATTGCATCCAGGGTGGATTTGCTTTTTCTAAAACCGAATTGCATTTATGCAAGTCCTCCTTTTCTTTCAATCTCTTTAATCAGTCTTTTGTTTATAATTTGTTCATAAAGTTTTCCTATTACATTTAATAGGCATAGAGGTCGGTACTATACACTGCCACAAGCTCTTTTGGGCTTTTCAATTAATAGTAGCTTTGCTACCTTCCATTTTTTAGGAGAAACTCCTTTAACTAACAGTGTATTTATAACTTTTTCAAGAACTTCCGGGTTTTGCGCTACAATAGCCTTTATAGCTTCTGGAGGGATACCATCGGGTCCCGCAGCTTTTCCTAATTTAATTCTTTTACCTGCTTCTTTTATTTCGTCTTGCTGACATAAGGGTATTTCTTCTTTATTATTGGTAATCTCTAGCCATACATTTGTTTTATGTGCCGGGAACAGTGTTTTAGCAATATTTAATTGCTCTAAATCAGTAAGTTTTATTGATTTATTAGACCCTAACTTACACGTTACTATTTTGTATCCTTTACCCCATGGATCGGTATCCACTTCATTCATTAGGTTTTCCCATGAATCTTTTTTTCTTTTATAGCTCTTTTAAGAGCATTTCCGCTATCTCGATATTGATTTTGGATCTCCATCTTTTCACATTCTGCGATGTTACTTCTTCTATTTATCCAAGTAACCTTTCTGTGAGCTGCAGTACACTGCTTCCTTAATTGGGCAATTGTTTTATTCCACCAATATGCCGGTTTATGTTAGCGGAAACCGCACACTTTTCTTTTAAACGCATAATTATATGCTCTTTCTAACATTAAGGCTAATTGTACTGATTGATTATTATATTCTTTACATCCAACTTCCTGCTGTATCTTTTCAAGCATTAATTCTTTATTTTCTTCTTTGAATATCCATCTTTTTTTTGGCTATTTATTTTTGGTAACACCACCGGAGTTTGACTATGTAATTCTACATAAATGTTTTTATGGTAACTTAAGTTTCCTTCATCATCTAAGTACCATTTATTTATTAACTTGCCTATTTCATCTGAACAAATTGTAATATCTATATATGAGGATCCGTCAAGCAGCAGTAATATAAGAAGCAGTAATAGTAGTAGCAGCAGTAATAGTAATAGCAGTAATAGTAGCAGCAGCAGGAATAGTAGTGCCAGTAATAGTAGTAGCAGCAGTAATAATAGCAGCAGCAGTAATAGCAGTAGCAGCAGTAATAGTAACAGCAGTAATAGTAGTAGCAGTAATAGAAGTAGCAGTAATAGTAGTAGCAGTATTACTAGTAAGAGTAATATTAGTAGCAGTAATAGTAGCAGCAGCAGTAATAGAAACAGCAGTAATAGTAGTAGCAGCAGTAACAGTAATAGCAGCAGTAATAGTAGTAACAGCAGTAATAGTAGCAGCAGCATTAATAATAGTAGCAGCATTAATAGTAGTAGCAGTAATAGTAGTAGCAGTAATAATAGCAGCAATAATAGTAATAGCAGTAATAGTAGTAGCAGCAGTAACAGTAGTAGCAGTAATAGTAGCAGTAGCAGTAATAGTAGTAGCAGCAGTAATAATAGTAGTAGCAGTAATAGTAGTAGCAGCAGTAATAGTAGCAGCAGCAGTAACAGTAGCAGCAGCAGTAATAGTAGCAGCAACAGTAATAATAGCAGCAGCACAAACAGTAGCAGCAACATTATAGTAGGAGCAGCAATAATAGTAGCATTAACAGTAGCAGCAGCAGTAATAGTAGTAGCAGCAGTAATAGTAGTAGCAGCAGTAATAGTAGTAGCAGCAGTAATTAGTAATAGTAGCAGCAGCAGTAATAGTAGCAGCAGTAATAAGTAGCAGCAGTAATAGTAGTAGCAGCAGTAAGAAGTAGCAGCTGAAATAGTAGCAGCAGCAGTAATAGTAGAGCCACCAGTAATAGTAGCAGCAGCAGTAATAGTAGTAGCAGTAATAGTAGTAGCAGTAGTAATAGTAGTAGCATTAGTAATTGTAGTAGTAGCAGCAATTGTAGTAGCAGTAGTATTTGTAGTAGCAGCAGTAATTGTAGTAGCTGCAGTAATAGTAATAGCAACAGTAATATTAGTAGATTTAATAATAGTAACAGTAGCAATTGTAGGAGCAGCAGTAATAGAAGTAGCTGCAGTAATAGTAGTAGCGTTAATAATAGTAGCCGTAGTAATTGGAGTAGCAGCAGTAATAGTAGAGGATGCAGTAATAGTAGTAGCTGCAGTAATAATGGTAGCATTAATAGTAGTAGCAGTAGTAATGGTAGTAGCAGCAGTAATGGTAGCAGTAGCAGTAGCAGTAGTTTTTGTAGTGGCTGCAGATATAGTAGTAGCTGCAGTAATAGTACTGGCAGTAGTAATTGTAGTAGCAGCAGAATAGTAGTAGCAGCAGTAATAGTAGTGGCAGTAGTAAAAGTAGTAGCTGCAATAATAGTTGTAGCAGCTCTAATAGTAGTGGCAGTAGTAATTGTAGTAGCAGCAGGAATATTAGTACCTGCAGTAATACTACTAGCAGTAGTAATAGTAGTAGCAGCAGTAATAGTAGCAGCAGCAGTAATTGTGGTAGCAGCAGTAATAGTAGTAGCAGCAGTAATGGTAGTAGCAGCAGTAATTGTGGTAGGAGCAGTAATAGTAGCAGCAGCAGTAATTGTGGTAGCAGCAGTAATAGTAGTAGCAGTAATAGTAGTAGCAGCAGTAATAGTAGCAGCAGTAATAGTAGTATCTGCAGCAATAGTAGTAGCAGCAGTAATAGTAGTAGCAGTAACAGTAGTAGCAGTAATAGTAGTAGCAGCAGTAATAGTAGTAGCAGCAGTAATAGCAGTAGCTGTAATAGTATCAGCAGCAATAATAGTAGCAGCAGTCATAGTAGTAGCAGCAGTAATAGTAGCAGCAGCAGTAATAGCAGTAGCAGTAATTTTAGTAGCAGCGGCAGTAATAGTAGTAGCAGCAGTAATCATAGTAGCAGTAGTAATTGTAGCAGCAGCAGAATAGTAGTACCAGCAGTAATAGTAGTAGCTGCAGTAGTAGTAGTAGCGGCAGTAATAGTTGTAGAAGTAGTAATAGCAGATTCAGCTGTAAAAGTAGTGGCAGTAGTAATAGTAGTAGCAGCAATAATAGCAGTAGAAGCAGTAAGAGTAGTAGCAGCATTAATGGCAGTAGTAGCAGTAATAGTAGTAGCAGCAGTAATAGTAGTAGCAGCAATAATATTAGTAGCAGCAGCAGTAATAGTAGTAGCAGCACTAATAGTAATAGCAGCAATAATATTAGTAGCAGCAGTAATAGTTGTAGCAGCAATATTATTAGTAGCAGCAGCAGTAATAGTAGTAGCAGCAGCAACAGTAGTAATAGCAGTAATGGTGGTAGATGCAGTAATAGTAGCAGCAGCAGTATAGTAGTAGCAGCAGTATAGTAGTAGCAGTCTAAATAGTAGTGGATGTCTTAAGTAGTAGTAGCAGTCTTAAGTAGTAGCGGCAGCAGAAATAGTAGTAGCAGCCGTAATAGTAGCAGCAGAAATAATGGTAACAGCCATAATAGTAATAGCAGCGATATAGTAGCAGCAGCAATAGTAGTAGCAGCAGTAATAGTAGCAGCAGCAGTAATAGTAGTAGCAGCAGTAATGGTAGTAGTAGTAATACTGGTAGCAGCAGTAATAGTAGTAGCACCAGTAAAAATAGTAACAGCAATAATGGTAGCAGCATCAGTAATAGTAGCAGCAGCAGAAATAGTATTAGCAGCAGCAATAATAGTAGTAGCAGCAGTATAGTAGGAGCAGCAGCAATAGTAGTACCAGCAGTAATAGTAGTAGCAGTAGTAGTAGCAGCAGCAGTAATAGTAGTAGCAGCAATAATAGCAGTAGCAGCAGTGGCAGTAGCAGCAACACTAATAGTAGTAACAGCAGTAATAGTAGTAGCAGCAGTAATAGTAGCAGCAACAGTAATAGTAGTAACAGCAGTAATAATAGTAACAGCAGTAATAGTTTTAGCGGTAATAGTGGTAGTAGCAGTAATAGTAGTAGCACCAGTTAAAATAGTAACAGCAGAAATAGTAGTAGCAGCAGTAATAATAGTAGCTGCGGTAATAGTAGTAACAGCAGTAATAGCATTAGCAGCAGTAATAGTAGTAGCAGCAATAATAGTAGTAGCAGCAGTAATAGTAGTAGCAGCAGCAGTAATAGTAGAAGCAGCAGCAGTAATAGTAGTAGCAGCAGCAGTAATAGTAGTAGCAGCAGTAATACTAGTAGCAGCAGCAGTAATAGTAGTAGCAGCAGTAATAGTAGTAGTAGCAGCAGTAATAGTAGTAGCAGCAGCAGTAATAGTAGTAGCAGCAGTAATAGTAGTAGCAGCAGCAGTAATAGTAGTAGCAGCAGTATAGTAGGAGCAGCAGTAATAATAGTAGCAGCAGTATTAGTAGTAGCAGCAGTAATAGAAGTAGCAGCAGTAGTAGAAGCAGCAGTAATAGGAGTGGCAGCAGTATTAGTAGTAGCAGCAGTAAAATTAAAAGCAATAGTAATAGCAGTAACAGCAGCAATAGTTGCAGTAGCGGTAATTGTAGTAACAGCAGTAATGTTACTAGCAGCAGTAATAGTAGTGGCAGCAGTAGTAGAGGTAGCAGCAGTAATAGTAGCTGCACTATTAGTATTAGCAGCAGTAATAGTAGTTGCAGCAGTAATAGTAGTAGCAGCAGTAAGAGTGGTAGCAGCAGTAATAGTAGTAGTAGTAGCAGCAGTAAGAGTGGTAGCAGTAATAGTAGCAGCAGCTGTAATAATATTAGCAGCTGTAAGAGTAGTAGCACCAGTAATAGTGGTAGCAGCAGTAGTAATATTAGCTGCTGTAAGAGTAGTAGCACCAGTAATAGTAGTAGCAGCAGTAGTAATATTAGCAGCTGTAAGAGTAGTAGCACCAGTAATAGTAGTAGCAGCAGTAATAATAGTAGCAGCAGTAAGAGTAGTAGCAGCAGTAATAATAGTAGCAGCAGTAATAATAGTAGCAGCAGTAATAATAGTAGCACCAGTAATAATATTAGCACCAGTAATAATAGTAGCAGCAGTAAGAGTAGTAGTAGCGGTAATAATAGTAGCAGCAGTAATAATAGTAGCAGAAGTAATAATAGTAGCAGCAGTAATAATAGTAGCAGCAGTAATAATAGTAGCAGCAGTAAGAGTAGTAGCAGTAATAGTTTTTTACTTTCTTTTTTTTTTTTTTTTGTAAAGAGGGGGAAAAACCCTCATGGGCATCAGGGGAGATAGCCCTGATGTGCAGTGCTCATACCGACTAAAAAAACCCCTCTTTTATTCCCTTGCTCGCATTTTGGAAACTGCTTCTCAGCATTACTTCCCAATGAAGCAATCATGTTTATCTCTGCTTTTCATCCAATTCTTTAGCTTTTACTATTTTGATTATGATGTGTTGAATAATTTTTCATTTATTTTCGGTTTCCGATATTAATGTTAAAATATTGTTAGCAGTTATTTCTTGACCAATTTTTTTGATAATTGTTTGTCTTATATTAATCCAATTTTTACATTTTAATATAACATGTTCAAGAGTATACTTTGTCTGACAATACAGACAGTTTTCACTATTAGTGATAGCCATTTTAAACAAATAGGTTTTGAAGCGTCTGTGCCCCGATAAAAATTGGGTTAAATAGTACTCCTCTTATCCGTGTTTGCGGTTTATCCAGGGCTCTATATCTGGTATGAGTTTCTTGGTCCATTGTGCTGTCTTGGTTTCCTGTGTCCATTCTTCTTGCCAATGACTGTATCATTTTTTCTCTTGTCTTACACTTTTGTTCAGTTCCATGTTTTTCAGCTGCGTGTGTACTCTCCCGAGCCACTAGATGTATTGGTAGAGTCCTATAGGCACTAGCAATTCTAATCGCAATCTTGCGCTGTACACTTTCCGTAATTCTCCGGAAGGTCTCTTTTTCCACCCATGTTTTTTCCAGGCAGGCACACAGTACAGCATTATACAGCTTATTACACTACTCAGTACTCTTCTTTTTTCTGGTTTGGGTCCTCACATATTTGGCATTAATCTTCCTAGAGTAGCAATACTTCTTTCTGCTTTAGCAGCTACACACTTAATGTGTGGCCACATACTCAAATGATGTCCCATTTGAACACCCAAATATTTTATGTTCTTACTGGATTTTATTTCTTGTTTACCGCAATTAACCTTTATTTCCTTTAAAGATCTTCGTCCTTCCAGTATTATCATTTCCGCTTTTTCTGGTGCCAGACATAATCCTTTTTTGATCATCCATATTTCTATTTTATTCATGGACCACATGACTTTTTCTTCCACTTCATCTTTAGTATTGCCACATACTATTAACGCTAGATCATCAGCATATCCTATGATTTCTACTCCAGTTGGTAATTCCTCCTTTAATATTGAATCATAATATTAGTTCCATAGGGTGGGACCTAAAACGGAGCCTTGCGCGACCCCGCAACTCTATTCATTTTTATGTTATCAAAAATCAGTATATATCTATCTTCTAAGTAACTACAAATAATCTTAATTAAGAATGGAGCTGCTTCTCTTCTTACAAGTTCATTTATTATACCTCTCCAAGGTGTTGAATTAAAGGCATTTTTGATGTCCAGAGTAACCATAACAGCATACATGTGTTTTTTCGTGTCCTTCTGTACAATTTGTTTTACTGTCTCTATTGCATCCAGGGTTGATTTGCCTTTTCTAAAACCAAATTGCATTTATGCAAGTCCTTCTTTTCTTTCAATCTCTTTAATCAGTCTTTTGTTTATAATTTGTTCATAAAGTTTTCCTATTACATTTAATAGGCATAGAGGTCGGTACTATACACTGCCACAAGCTCTTTTGGGCTTTTCAATTAATAGTAGCTTTGCTACCTTCCATTTTTTAGGAAAAACTCCTTTAACTAACAGTGTATTTATAACTTTTTCAAGAACTTCCGGGTTTTGCGCTACAATAGCCTTTATAGCTTCTGGAGGGATACCATCGGGTCCCGCAGCTTTTCCTAATTTAATTCTTTTACCTGCTTCTTTTATTTCGTCTTGCTGACATAAGGGTATTTCTTCTTTATTATTGGTAATCTCTAGCCATACATTTGTTTTATGAGCCGGGAACAGTGTTTTAGCAATGTTTAATTGCTCTAAATCAGTAAGTTTTATTGATGTATTAGACCCTATCTTACCCGTTACTATTTTGTATCCTTTACCCCATGGATCGGTATCCACTTCATTACATAGCTTTTCCCATGAATCTTTTTTTGCTGTTTTTATAGCTCTTTTAAGGGCATTTCCGCTATCTCGATATTGATTTTGGATCTCTATCTTTTGACATTCTGCGATGTTACTTCTTCTGTTTATCCTTGTAGCCTTGCTGCGCGCTGCAGTACACTGCATTTTTAATTAACAATTGTTTTATTCCACCAATATGCCGGTTTATGTTAGCGGAAACCACACACTTTTCTTTGAAATGCATAATTACATGCTCTTTCTAACATTAAGTCTAATTGTACTGATTGATTATTATATTCTTTACACCCAACTTCCTGCTGTATCTTTTCAAGCATTAATTCTTTATTTTCTTCTTTATATATCCATCATTTTCTTTGGTTATTTATTTTTGGCAACACCACAGGAGTTTCACTATGTAATTCTATATAAATGTTTTTATCGTAACTTAAGTTTCCTTCATCATCTATGTACCATTTATTTATTAACTTGCCTATTTCTTGTGAACAAAATGTAATATCTATATATGAGGATCCATCAAGCAGCAGTAATAGTAGTAGCAGTAATAGTAGTAGCAGCAGGAATAGTAGCAGCAGCAGCAATAGTAGTAGCAGCAGTAATAACAGCAGCAGCAGTAATAGTAGCAGCAGTAATAGTAGTAGCAGTAATAGTAGTAGCAGTATTAGTAGTAGCAGTAATAGTAGTAGCAGGAGTAATAGTAGTAGCAGCAGTAATAGTAACAGCAGCCGTAATAGTAGCAGCAACATTAATAGTAGTAGCAGCAGTAATAGTAGTAGCAGTAATAGTAGTTGCAGTAACAGTAGCAGCAGTAATAGTTGTAGAAGCAGTAATAGTAGCAGCAGCAGTAATAGGAGCAGCAGCACAAACAGTAGCAGCAGTAATAGTAGCAGCAATAGTTATAGTAGGAGCAGCACTTATAGTAGCAGCAGCAGTAACAGTAGCAGCAGCAATAACAGTAGTAGCAGTAATAATAGTAGCAGTAATAGTAGCAGCAGTAATAGTAGTAGAACAAGCAATAATAGTAGTATCAGCAGTAACAGTACTAGCAGCAGTAATAGTAGTAGCAGCAGTAAAAGTATTAGCAGTAGTAATAGTAGTGGCAGTAGTAATTGTAGTAGCAGTAGTAATTGTAGCAGTAGCAGAAATTGTAGTAGCAGTAGTATTTGAAGTAGCTGCAGTAATGGTAGTAGCTGCAGTAAAAGTAGTAGCAGCAGTAATAATAGTAGCATTAATAATAGTAGCAGTAGCAATTGTAGTAGCAGCAGTAATAGTAGTAGCTGCAGTAATAGTAGTAGCGTAAATATTAGTAGCAGTAGTAATTGCAGTAGCTGTGGTAATAGTAGTAGCAGTAATTGTAGTAGCAGCAGTAATAGTAGTAGCAGCAGTAATAGTAGTAGCAGCAGTAATAGTAGTAGCTGCAGTAATAGTAGTAGCTGCAGTAATAGTAGTAGCATAAATAGTAGTAGCAGCAGTAATTCTAGTAGCTGTGGTAATAGTAGTAGCAGTAATAGTAGTAGCATAAATAGTAGTAGCAGCAGTAATTGTAGTAGCTGTGGTAATAGTAGTAGCAGTAATTGTAGTAGCAGCAGTAATAGTAGTAGCAGCAGTAATAGTAGTAGCAGCAGTAATAGTAGTAGCTGCAGTAATAGTAGTAGCTGCAGTAATAGTAGTAGCTGCAGTAATAGTAGTAGCAGCAGTAATAGTAGTAGCATAAATAGTAGTAGCAGCAGTAATAGTAGTAGCAGCAGTAATGGTAGTAGCAGCAGTAATAGTAGTAGCAGCAGTAATAGTAGTAGCAGCAGTAATAGTAGTAGCAGCAGTAATAGTAGTAGCTGCAGTAATAGTAGTAGCTGCAGTAATAGTAGTAGCATAAATAGTAGTAGCAGCAGTAATTGTAGTAGCAGCAGTAATGGTAGTAACAGTAATTGTAGTAGCAGCAGTAATAGTAGTAGCAGCAGTAATAGTAGTAGCTGCAGTAATAGTAGTAGCTGCAGTAATAGTAGTAGCTGCAGTAATAGCAGTAGTAGCATAAATAGTAGTAGCAGCAGTAATTGTAGTAGCAGCAGTAATAGTAGCAGCTGCAGTAATAGTAGTAGCAGCAGTAATAGCAGTAGCTGCAGTAATAATAGTAGTAGCATAAATAGTAGTAGCAGCAGTAATTGTAGTAGTAGCATAAATAGTAGTAGCAGCAGTAATTGTAGTAGCAGCAGTAATAGCAGTAGCTGCAGTAATAATAGTAGTAGCAGTAGTAATTGTAGTAGTAGCAGTAATAGTAGTAGCTGCAGTAATAGTAGTAGCTGCAGTAATAATTGTAGCATTAATAGTAGTAGCAGTAGTAATTGTAGTAGCAGCAGTAATAGTAGTAGCAACAGTAATAGTATTAGCAACAGTAATAATATTGACAGTAATAATTGTAGCAGCTGCAGTAATGGTAGTAGTAGTAGTAGTAGTAGTAATTGTAGTGGCTGCAGATATAGTAGTAGCTGCAGTAATAGTAGTGGCAGTAGTAATTGTAGTAGCAGCAGAATAGTAGTAGCAGCAGTAATAGTAGTAGCTGCAGTAAAAGTAGTACCTGCAGTAAAAGTAGTACCTGCAGTAATAGTAGTAGCAGCAGTAATAGTAGTTGCAGTAGTAAAAGTAGTAGCTGCAGTAATAGTAGTAGCAGCACTAATAGTAGTGGCAGTAGTAATTGTAGTAGCAGGAGGAATAGTAGTAGCTGCAGTAATACTACCAGCAGTAGTAATAGTAGTAGTAGCAGCAGCAGTAATAGTAGTAGCAGTAATTGTACCAGCATTTAGCAGGAATAGTGAGAGCAGCAGTAATAACAGTAGCTGTAACAATAGTAGCAGTAATAATAGTTGCAGCAATAATAGTAGTAGCAGTAATAGTAGTATCAGCAGTAATAGTAGTATCAGTAATAATAGTAGCAGCAGCAATAGTAGTAGCATCAGTAATAGTAGTAGCAGCAACAGTAATAGTAGTAGCAGCAGTAATTGTAGCAGAAGTAATAGTAGTAGCTGCAGTAATAGTAGTAGCAGCAGCAGTAATAGTAGTAGCAGCAGCATTAGTAGTAGCTGCAGTAATAGTAGTAGCAGCAGCATTAGTAGTAGCAGCAGTAATAACAGCAGCAGTAATAGTAGTAGCAGCAGCATTAGTAGTAGCAGCAGTAATAGTAGTGGCAGCAGCATTAGTAGTAGCAGCAGTAATAGTAGTAGCAGCAGCATTAGTAGTAGCAGCAGTAATAGTAGTAGCAGCAGTAATAGTAGCAGCAGCAGTAATAATAGTAGCAGCAGTAATTGTAGTAGAGTTAATAGTAGTAACAGCAGCTGTTTTAATAGTAGTAACGTTGATGGTAGTAGTAGCTGTAGTAGGAGTAGTAGAGTTAATAGTAGTAGCAGCCGTCATATTAGGAGCAGCAGCATAAGCATCAGTAGTAGTTTTGTTGTGCTTCTCCTTCTTCTTCTTCTTTTGCTATTATTATTATTATTATTATTATTATTATTATTATTATTATTATTATTATTATTATTATTGATATTGTAATTGTGTAGTTATTGTTATGATTGTTATGATTATTATTATTATTATTATTATTATTATTATTATTATAATTATTATTATTATTATTATTATTATTATCGTTACTGATATTGTAATTGTGTAGTTATTGTCGTTGTTGTTATTATTATTCTTATTCTTCTTATTATACTCAAATTGTGTTCCATTTGAATAACCAAATATTATATGTTCTTACTGGATTTTATTTCTTGTTTACCAAGCTAACCATTATTTCCTTTAGAGATTTTCGTCCTCATAGTATTATAATTTCCGTTTTTTCTGGGGCCAGGCATTGTCCCTTATTGATCATCAATATTTATATTTTATTCATGGACCTCTCAATTTTTTCTTGCGCTTCATCTTTTGTTTCATGACATGCTATTAACGCTAGATCATCAGCATATCCTAAGGTTTTTACTCCAGTTGGTAATTCCTCCTTTAACACTGGACCATAGTAAATGTTCCATAGAGTGGGACCTAAACGGAACCTTGCGGAACACAACTCATTCTGTTTTTTATGTTATTACCAAATCATAATATGTCTATCTTCTAAGTAACTACAAATAACTTTATATAAGTATAAAGATACTTCCCTTCTTATAAATTAATTTATTATACCTCTCCAAGTTGTTGACTTAAAGGCATTTTTGCGGTCCAGTGTAACCAAAACAGCATAGATGGGTTTTTCCTTTGTGTGCATCTGTACAATTAGTAATAGTAGCAGCAGTAATAGTAATAGCAGTAGTAATAGTAGCAGCAGTAATAGTAGTAGCAGCAGTAATTATAGCAGCAGTAATAGTAGTAGCGGCAGCAATAGTAGTAGCAGCATTAATAGTAGTAGCAATAATAGTAGTAGCAGTTATAGTAATAGCAGCTGTAATAGTAGCAGCAGTAATAGTAGTAGCAGCAGTAATAGTAATAGCAGCAGTAATAGTAGTAGCAGCAGTAATAGTAGCAGCAGTAATAGTAGTAGCGGCAGCAATAGTAGTAGCAGCAGTAATAGTAGTAGCAGTAATACTAGTAGCAGTAATAGTAGTAGCAGCAGTAATAATAGTAGCAGCAGTAATAGTAGTAGCAGTAGCAGTAGTAGCAGCAATAATAGTAGTAGCAGTAATAGTAGTAGCAGCAGCAGTAATAGTAGTAGCAGCAGTAATCGTAGTAGCAGTAGTAATTGTAGTAGCAGCAGTAATAGTATTAGCAGTAATAGTAGTAGCAGTAGCAGTAATAGCAGCAATATTAGTAGTAGCAGTAATAGTAGTAGCAGCAGTAATTGTAGTAGCAGTAGTAACTGTAGTAGCATCAGTAATAGTAGTAGCAGCAGCAGAAATAGTAGTAGCAGTAGTAATTGTAGTAGCAGCAGTAATAGTAGTAGCAGCAGTAATAGTAGCAGCAGTAATAATAGTAGCAGCAGTAATAGTAGTAGCAGCAGCAGTTTTAATAGTAGTAGCAGTAGTAATTGTAGTAGCAGCAGTAATAGTAGTAGCAGCAGCAGTTTTAATAGTAGTAGCAGTAGTAATTGTAGTAGCAGCAGTAATAGTAGTAGCAGCAGTAATAGTAGTAGCAGCAGTAATAGTAATAGCAGCAGTAATAGTAGCAGCAGTAATAGTAGTAGCAGCAGTAATAGTAATAGCAGCAGTAATAGTAGTAGCAGCAGTAATAGTAGTAGCAGCAGCAGTTTTAATAGTAGTAGCAGTAGTAATTGTAGTAGCAGCAGTAATAGTAGTAGCAGCAGTAATAGTAATAGCAGCAGTAATAGTAGCAGCAGTAACAGTAGTAGCAGCAGTAATAGTAGTAGCAGCAGCAGTTTTAATAGTAGTAGCGTTGATGGTAGTAGTAGCTGTAGTAGGAGTAGTAGAGTTAATAGTAGTAGCAGCAGTTATATTAGGAGCAGCAGCATCAGCATCAGTAGTGGTGTTATTGTGCTTCTCCGTCTTCTTCTTCTTTTGTTATTATTATTAATATTATTATTATTATTATATTATTATTGATATTGTAATTGTGTAGTTATTGTTTTTGTTGTTGTTGTTGTTCTTCTTCTTCTTCTTCTTATTATTATTATTATTATTGTTATTGTTATTATTATTATTATTATTATTATTGTGATGGTTATTATTATTATTTTTTTATTATCATAATTATTTTAATCATTATTGTT
Organism: Hymenopus coronatus; assembly: GCA_030762935.1. Classification (NCBI taxonomy): domain Eukaryota; kingdom Metazoa; phylum Arthropoda; class Insecta; order Mantodea; family Hymenopodidae; genus Hymenopus; species Hymenopus coronatus. The sequence continues at coordinate 2,957,365 of CM060900.1, read as the reverse complement.
TTCATTATAATTATCATTATCTTCATTATTATGAAATGTGAAGAAGTACAATTTACTCGTTTCTCCAAAATAAATTGCAATTTGCAACTTCTAGGTTTTAGCTCATGACAAATTAGCATTGGAAAGACACATTAAACACAGTGTTACCAACAGTGTTTAGCAATTCAAGGAACTGTTCGTAGAGATGGTGCTGCATTTTTTCTTTTAATATTAAGAAAACTCTGGTATCATGAGGATTTCAATGTAATTCAACTTGAATATTGTACAATTATCTCTATCTCTGATAAATAGCTATACGTAAGTAGCTATGTTGAACAGATACAGGCGCATTGCCCAGTTAAGATCAAATCCATTCCCAACACTAAAAAGTATACATTACTTTTATATGAGTTGGGTGGTATTCCACTAAAACAAATTTTTGTAGGAGTAACTTTTTCACGAATATAATTTAAAAAAAGCTATCCTTTAAAATGCACTCAAACAGTTTAGCTATATCAAACAAAAGAGTATGCCTTTTATATAAGGAAACATCCACTATAAAATTCAAAATTGTTTGATTGTTTTAGACTTTCTGCTGGAAAAACTGCAAGTGCAAAGAATAAACTGGTTACATTTGGTTGAGTACTCACCAATGAATCACGTTGGTGGCAAATTCAGGAATATTCTGTGCTTCAACTGCCTTCACAGCACTGTAATTGAGGAGTGTTTTAACAAAACTCAACAAATGCTTTTTACAAATTTTTAAAGCATAGGTTGTTTTTTAGTTTTACTCAGAATCATTGACTCAAAATGATCATTGAAAGTATAGTACTGGTATTCCTTGTAGATAGGAATTGATGAAAAAATAACTGAAATCCATCACTAACTTTATTGAAAAGGCTTAAATTGTAAATTGCAAATTTTTACAAAACTCAACATATCCACCTTTCATTCTTGTTTCTTTTTTTTGTTTAAGCCAATATTCCAAATGCCTTCTAAGCATTAAATTCAGCAGGATCTTAAATGTATTACATATTTTTATTAACGTCAGAATAAGAAGCTAACAATGTATTCCAAAGTTTAAATTTTTCTTATAATTTAGAAATGAGCACAAGTTTGTGTAGCGATAAAACCTGTATCTTACATCTTCAACCATTTATTAAACTTACAGTCTCATGTTTTAATGAAGACTAAAGCAGGAATATATTTTTATATTTAATACCGTATGAAATCCAGAACAACACTAAAACACAGACTTCTTTAATTTAGAGACTCTTCATTAGCATGCCATTGTACAACTTCTGAGTAGAATTCTTGACTTTCCTTTGAATCAGTTTCAAAATAATACATTAACTTCTTCACATCATTAGATTAGTTTTAGCTTATATGATTCACTGATAGAAGTTGAGGTGCACTTCTTTTTCCAGGTTTCAGCACCTCAACTTCTATTGGTGAAGCAAATGAAGTATTTTGCCTTGGTATTAGGTCTTCTTACATCATGCAGTACTCTTGCCTTAGATATCTTAAATGGCAATTTGGCTCTCATTACACTTTTGGAGATTGATTTCATATCATAACTATACCAGTCTTTACCCCAAACCTTAACTTGTCCAAACTTTACCAAAATATAATATTTTGTAGGTAGAGTGCTTGTTTTGTGTTTTCTTAGTTCATTTTCAAAAATGCCAAAAACCTTGTCACTAGGCAAATAGTTAAGCCCCCATATTGGGAAATAATGTTGAGTTTCTTTAAATACTTTTAAGCTTTCAGTGTAACTCATAAGCATTGCCATCATTGTAGAGTTAGGGAGTTTTGGGAGCTTCAAGAATCAGAGAACAATCCAAGACTAAGATTTCCTGCACCTACTCTCATTAGATCTTGTTCTAAAGAACTTAAATAGTCTTTCATAGCAGATTAAATTTCATTTCTAAGTCAGTTGCAAGCCATGTGTAGTTAACTACTTTGTCTGCTTTCTTTTCTGAATATTTTAAGACTGTAGAGTTATAAAATTAGACTTGTCCAATAGACAGTTTGGCTAAGGTTTGGTTCTGATGGCAGTCAAAGCAAACTGGCACAGTGTTAATTTTGTTTTCCTTTAAAGTGTTGAAAAATGTTTTTGCTCTTATTTTGAGCAAAATAATTCTGTTCTTATATTATTTTTTAATTCCAAATTTTCAGCTGACTTTAACTGAACAAGAAAGCATGCACAAGCTGAGCAACTGTCCTTATGAGGATTCCAAAAATCCATGTTAAAATATGTGCAGAATACCTTTTCATACTTTAAAAAGAGCAGCCCAACAACCCTTATCAAACTCTAGAAGCATATCATGCATTTTTTAAGATGAAGTTCTGGTGGGAGATATGACTGCTTGGATATCACCTGGAAGTTATTGGTGGAAATAAAGGCATAATTGGAGGTATGATTAAATTTTCAATTTTTGAATACAGAGCTAAATGAAATCAGGAATGAAATCAAAAGATGCCAAAAACTTGAAGAGAAAAGGAAAAACACATGTGCAGATATCCACTTCTTAAACATACGCACGGGTCACAAAGTCACTCCAAAATTTATTAGAAGAATGATAAAAAGCAAATACCAGATATTTGGGACACCAATAATGGTAATAGAGAGAGATAAACACTATGCAAAATTACCAAGTTTGGAATTGGAATAATGCATGCTCCAAATGAAATTATCATTCACCCTTGGTTTACCAATGTGTCAAAATATATAAGAATTATTACTGATAATCAGTACACAAATAAGTGCAAAGACTTTGAATTGAAAGAAAAACTTGAAAATTTGCACAGGAAACAAAATTACCGAAATCCTAGCCTCAAAAAACCAAAATCCAATAACCAAGAAATAGTCAACTTATCAAAAAAGACTTTCAACAAAATAGAGCTTAATATATTAATTAAGGTCTAAAAACGTGTATAGGTGTTTCAAATGCATTAGACAATTTAATTGCTGATATAGAGATTGCCACAAATCACTTAGGTGAAAATACCAAATCAACTACCTATCGAAAAAGAGTGCACAAATATCTGAGAAGAAATACAATCCACTCAACAGAACAATTTCCCAGATAAACAAATCATCAAATCACCAGGATCTAAACCAGTAATATACACAAAGGAAGACAAAGGTGGCAAGTTAGTTATTTTCAATAAAGAAGATTACATTTCCAGAGTGGAAAACTCATTACAAGAAGAAATATATTCGGATATTAAAACAGATCCACTAAACTCCCAGTTAAAAGCTGTCAATGTTACCTTGAATGAAGTCAAAACATTAACTCCAAAAAATATTCAAAAATCAAACTGAACCATCGCACCTTATCAAGAATGTATCAATTACAAAAATCCATAAACCAGGCAACAAAATGAGATCTATAATAAATAATATTGATACACCCACTTACAACTTGGCAAAATTTTTAACACAGAAATTCACATCACCCAAAATGCAATAGTTTGAGCATCTGGAAGTCCCAGGGCCTAATCAAAAAATTACAACAGATTGAACTAAAACTGGATGAAAGATTGATACCTTTGATGTCACATCGCTGTTCCCAAGTATTGTTTGCAAATTGTGCATAGTAATTTACCACAGGAAGGATGAAATGGAAGACTTGACACCTCTGCATCTCAAAGAATTCAGTCTTAGCCGTGGGCAACCCACTTTCTCCATTCTTGCTGGATTTGTTCATGAGCAACATAGAAATGCATTTAACCACCTCCTTCCCACACATCTTCAAAGTTTGGCATAGGTATGTAGATGACATATTTGCAATAGTACCAAAAAAGTTCATCCAAGACTCTCTCAAGCTACTCAATTTACAGAACAGAGCAATACGGTTTATGATGGAAATAAAAAATGAAGGCACATTACCATTTCTAGATGTAAAGTTATTAGATCCCAAAACAACATCTACTTTGGGATCTACAGGAAACCTACACATTCTGAAAATGACATGAAAAACAATAGCTTCAACTTGCTCTGACACAAACATGCTGTCCTAAACAGTTTAACCCATGCACTCCATTAACAGATGATGAATACAAACAGCAATATCAGAATATAGTGAACACAGCTATATATAATGGCTTCACTAAACCAATCTCGACAAAAAAATAACAAAATACAAAAAACAAAAGCGCATTAAAGATACTACTAAACTCACTCAACAAAAAACCAACATGATGTGCAGAAACTTTACTTTCCACCCAAATACACACTAGGGATTCTACAACATCTTCAAAAAACACAACAATTGCTTGACTCCACAAAATAAATACTTACAGGATAGAAAAATTATTTTGCAACAATTTAAAGGACCCAATAACATAGAACAGAAAGTCAGGAATTTATCAAATCAATTGCACAGAATGTGACAAAATCTATATAGGAAAGACAAAAAGAAACTGGAAATCAGATTGAAAGAACACTACAGACACATCAAGTAAAAACAGATGGATAAATCTACAGTTTCATACCACTTTTGCAGTATCACACCAAACATTACATTACTTAAATCTACAAAACACAGCAGAATTGGATACTTGGGAAAAGATATTCATTATGAAACATAAACATTGATTGATGAATTTAGAATTGCTGCCACCAAGCCAGCTTTGGAGGTACATCACTCCACCACTGTGATGTGAACACAAACATGCAGTTGGACTCCTCTCCAGATAAGAGCAACAGCTCTTGAAACCAGTCAGGTACAAATAGTGTGTCTTAACTTTATTTCTAGAGTAATGAGAGAATCTGCATTTGTACTTAAGTATATCTTTCTTAATGAACTGCGTCTCTCTTTGTGAGCTCACCCTCCAGCAATGCGCCAACTCTGTCTCCGTACATACGTAGCAAATAAATATAACCTGACCAGACACTTATTTTCATTCTATAAGCTTTTAGTTTAGGCTATAAATAAAATCAAACTTACCTGTCACTTTTCTGAATGTTGGAGCACATACCAGAATTTCTTGGTCTTCTTCTATTATATAGTACGACATTGACACAGATCTTCATTTGTTTTTATTGTCTTCCTTCCCTCTGTAGCTTTTGGGTGAGTTCACTCTCTTGTATCTTAGTAAGAAATTATCCGGCTCAACTTTTGTCTTATTCATAAACAGGCTATCTCTAAAATGAATAAGATCATTGAAACACAAACATCCTCTTACTCTTTTGACATTGATGGCTCCTGCTTTGTCTTCCACTTTTCCCCTCCTAAAGGGTTTCAAAATATTCTGAATCTTCTAATGTGTTTAGTAACAATGTTCCACACAAGAGTTTTCCACGACAACTGTTAATCTTATAATGAAACAGTGGCAGAGCATGAAAGAGAATTATGCTGAAAAACACATTGTTGTCCAACAATCACTTAGCAAACAGTTGGTTTTTCTTATCGAAGTTGTGACATTGACCAATAACACACACGTGCAAATTTAAGGGCTATTGTTTTTAACCTTTAAATAATGTTATGTTCTTAGTTTCAACATGCAGAATAAAACAATGATTAGTTGAGTTTTGTGAAATCTTGAAAAATGGAGATGTGGACTGGAAGCGTTCTCTAGCTTCTAGCCAGGTTTGTGTTATCTTGGATGTCCTGAGAGTTAAGATGTTATCAGGAAAGCTTCAGCTCTTACTTGGAGATGTTGAGTTTTATGAAAATTTGCTATATTCAGGTGCCTTTTATAATGACAAATATTCAATTTTGTAATATTTACTGTTGAGCATTAGATGATGCTCCTGTTAAACACCAGAGTCCATTAAAAACAAATTTAGAAAAAAAATGGCAATTGTTGAGTTTTGTTATAATGGTCCTTTATTATTATTTGCCATCATACTGTCACCTTTCAAATATAAAAATGATATAAATATTGTGCCACTATGTACGGCTGTACAGTTGGTATATTACAGAGCTTCAGGAGAGTCTGGTGCCATTTACATGTGTAGCTTGGACACAGCTAACACTGCAGCACTGAAAGGGTTAAATAATAGTCATATGACAATCTTTTGCTCTTTTTCCCAATTTCCCTTCAGCATTTCCTGTTACTCTCTGAAAATCTGTATCCCTCCCTTTCTATACCATGAAGATAAGATGAGTGAAGCCTTCCTATTGGCTTTGGTGAAGTGCTTCTAAACAATCATTGATGAGTATGTTTTGGAGCTTTAATTCTTGGATAAAGTTACCAGAATCAAAATTTATGGCGCTAATTAAATGTTATATAGTTATAAAAAAGGTGGAGAGGAACAAGCAAAAGTCTGTTATATTGTTAAATATGTTAAAAGTTTGCACAGTTATAAAATTGAGAGTGTGACAGGAAAACCTAGACTTATGCTGTCCCTAATGTGTTTTTAAATCACACAACATTTCTAACAGCAATGAAATGTGTCCACCTCACTTTCTGGAGGTCTGATCCTTGCTCTCTTATGACTTATTCATTTACTCAACATAACAATCAATTAAAGTGAAATGGTATACTAGCTTGAATTCTCAAATGTTTCTTAGGTACTAATAATGTGCTCAATTTAAAGCAAATATTATCTCATAAATCTATTAATGGCCAAATTATTTTTCTTCTGAAAAAAAAATTGAAATTTGAATATTATATCCTATATTGGTTTAACAATACAGTACCTAGTACTCTTTATTTTATTTGACAAAACTGGGGGGTTAAAACCTTGTCCTGAAATGAGGACACTGGCTATTAGTGATATATAAAATTACGCAAATACAATAACATAGTTTTAAGAGTAACAAATAATATAAATATAATTTTACAACAATTTAATGTAAATGTAAATTGTATTTTACTTTGTATGAATATGGTCCAATATAGGTAATACACAGTTACATTTTTATACAAAATGAACATGGTTTTTCTCTGCAGTTTTCCACATGGCATCTTCTTTGTTCATTTTGTTTACTTATGATATGATTTTTAGTATCATAAAGAACATCTGCCTACTGGTTTTGTTATCTTCCTTCCTAGCACTAGTCTTGGATATCCTTCCTTGAGGTGATAAATGCAGGTTTGTCTTCTATAATACAAGACTGGCATTGATATTCTATCCTGAGAATTATCCAGGGATTCACAATGCTCATGTTGACCATTCTTGTAAGTAATAACCAAGGCACTTCTTTCCTCATTTAGACACTAACCAGTCAGGCCCTGTTACTGTTGTAGTTGTTTATTACATTTGCTTGTGCAACTAGAATTCTCTTACCTTCTATCCTACTGTAGCAACTTACAGTATAAATGGGAACAGCACCGTCATAATTTCTGGCCACACTTAAAGCACTCTTACCATTCCATTTCAAAACAGAAATTGTATATTCATCTCTCTTGCTTAGTTTCTTTGTTACCTACTTGGTGTACAGTTTTCTCAGATCCTATATTCAACTCAACTAAGAGTTGAAAATAAACAACATGACTGAATGGATCAGTAACTATGGACAGGAGGCTTCAAACTATACTTGTTCTTAAACTGATTTTATTCTCAGAAGAATCATATTGTGCTTTACCAGTATACTGCTACAAATTCTAACAAAGCTCATAATTTGAACCAGAACCTTATTGATAAATTGCGTAAGTGCACAGTATCCATGATATTGTACAATCACCTCATTCAAAAACAAATCCTGCTCAAGGTATCCAACACCCATTATCATTTCCATTACCGAAACCATTTTGAAACACTTGTAAGTCTTCAAATCTGTATTATCACATCAACATTTATTCTTCACAAGCAATTTCTAACCATAGCATCTTGGATCAACTTTACTAAAACATCCTTAAATATGACCCACTGTTGAAAATCAACACCACCCCAATGCCGCCGCTACCACATCCACCACTGACATAACCAACACCATCACCACCAACACCACCAACAACACCACCACTACCAACACCACCAACACTGTCACCACCACCACATCCACCACCAACACCACCACCCCACTGCCGCTGCTACCACATCCACCACCACCACTGTCACCAACACCACTGTCACCACCACCACCACCACCACCACTACCACTACTGTCACCACCGCCACCACCACTAAAACCACCACCCCACTGCCGCCACTACCAAATCCACCACCAATACTACAACCACCACATCCACCACCAACACCACCACCACATCCACCACCAAAACCACCACCAACACCACCAACCCACTGCCGCCGCTATAACATCCACCACCAGCACCACCACCATAAAATCCACCACCAACACCACCACCTCACTGCCGCCATTACCACATCCACCACCACCAACACCACCACTGTCACCACCACCACCAACACCACTACTAAAACCACCAACACCACCACATCCTCCACCAACACCATCACCCCACTGCCACCGCTAATACATCCACCACCAACACCAACGTCACCACCACCACCAACACTATACCACCATCACCACCACCAACACTACACGTCACAACCATCAACACTACACACCACCACTGTCACCACCATCACCACCACCACCATCAGCAACATCTCAACCACCAACACCACCACCAACACCGCCACCACCAACACCTCCACCACCAACTCCACCACCACTGTAAGCACCACCACCAACACCACCACTGACACGACGAACACCACCACCACCACAAACACCACCACCAACACCACCATCATCACCACCAACACCACCACCACAGCTACCATCACCACCAACACCACCATCAACACCAATACTGTCATCACCACAACCAACACCACCACTTTCACCAACACTACCACTTTCACCACCACCAACACCACCACAAATGTCGTGACCAACAACACTAACACTGTCACCTCCACCACCAACACCAACACCACCACTGTCACCACTACCACCAACACCACCACTGTCACCAACACCAACACCACCACCACTGACACCACCACCACCACTGTCACCACCTCCACTACTGTCACCACCACCAACGCCACCACCACATCACCACCACCACCATCACGACCAACACCACCACCGCCGCTGTCACCACCACTGTCACCACCCCCACCACCACAGTCACCACCACCACCAACGCCACCACCACTGTCACCACCACCATCACCAATAACTCCACCACTGTCACCACCAACACCAACACCGTCACCGCCACCACCACTACCAACACCAACACCACCATTATCACCACCTACAACAATACCACCACCATTATCACCACCACCACCATCACTAACAACAGCACCACCACCGCCACCAATACTGTCACCACCACCACCACCAACACCGATATCACCACCACCAATGTCACCACCACCACCACCAATGTCACCACCAACAACACCACCATCAACACCACCACTGTCACCACCACCAACACCACTACACCACCACCACTGTCAGCATCACCACCAACACCACCATCACAACCACTGACACCACCAACACCACCACTGACATCACTACTAACTCCACCACCACAACCACCAACACCACCACTGTCACCATCATCACCAACACCAATACACTACTGTCACCTCCACAACCAACACCAACACCACCACAACCAACACCAACACCACCACCACCCACACCAACACCACCACCATGCACACCAACACCACCACAACCAACTACTACACCACCACCACCGTCACCACCATCACCACCGTCAACACCACCACCACCCACACCAACACCACCCCCACCACCACCCACACAAACACCACCACAAACAACACCACTACCACAACCAACACCAACACCACCACAACCCCCACCAACACCACCACAACCAACACGTACACCACCACCGTCACCACCACCACCAACACCACCACAACCAACACCAACACAACCAACACTACCACCACCCACACCAACACCTCCACAACCAACACCAACACGACCACCACCATTGTCACTAACACCACCAACACTACCAACACCACCAACACTACCAACATCACCAACACCAACTGCACCACCACTATCACAGCCACCACCATCAACACCACAACCACTGCCATCACCTCCACCAACACAACCACTGTCACCACCACCATCACTGTCACTAACACCACCAACACCACCAGTGTCACCACTACCAATACTATCACTGTCACCACCACCACCAACACCACCACCACTGTCACCACCACCACTGTCAGCAGCACCACCACTGTCAGCAGCACCACCAACACCACCCCCACTGTCATCACCACCAACACCACCACACACACCGCCACCACCACTGTCACCACCAACATCACCACCACCACTGTCACAACTACCACCAACATCACTGTCACCACCACCACAGCGAAACCACCACTACAACTGTCACCATTAACACCACCACCACCATTGTCACCACCAACTCCACCGCCACCACTGTTACCCCCACCACCACCATCACCACCATCACCACCACCACCACTGTCACCACCACCAACACAACCACCACCAACACCACCACCACTGTCATGACCACCACTAACACCAACACCACTACTGTCACCACCACCACCGTCAAGACCACCATCACTGTCACCACCACCACTATCACTACCTCTATCCACCACCAATACCACCACCACTACTTTCACCACCAACACCACCCACACCAACACCTCTGCAACCACCACCACAACCAACACCATCACCACCACCACCCACACCAACACCTCCACAACCAACACCAACACCACCACCACCCACACCAACATCTCCACAACCATCACCAACACCAACACCACCCACACCAACACCACCACAACCAACAGCAACACCAACACCTCCACAACCAACACCAACACCACCATCCACACTAAAACCACCACGGACACCAACACCACAACCATCGTCACCAGCACCACCACTACCAACACCACCACTACCGTCACTAACACCACCAACACGAACACCACCACCACTAACACCAACACAACCACTACCATCACCAACACCAGCACCACCAACACCAAGGCTATCAACACCAATACCACCACCACCACCACCACTAACAACACCACCAACACCACTACCATCACCACCACTACCAACACCACCACCACCCACACTAACACCACCACAACCAACACCAACATCACTACCACCCACACCAACACCACCACCACGCACACCAACACCACCACAACCAACATCACCACCACCGTCACCAACACCACCACTACCAACACCACCACTACCAACACCACCACTACCAACACCACCACCACCGTCACTAACACCACCACGAACACCACCACCACTAACACCAGCACAACCACTTCCATCACCAACAGCACCACCACCAACACCACTGCTACCAACACCAACACCACCACAACCAGCAACACCACCACCACTACCAATATCACCACTACCAACACCACCACTACCAACACCACCACTACCAACACCAACACACCACCACCCACACCAACACCACCACAACCAACACCAACACACCACCACCCACACCAACACCTCCACAACCAACACCAACACCTCCACAACCATCACCAACACCACCACCCACACCAACACCACCACCCACACCAACACCACCACAACCAACAGCAACACCAACATCACCAATACCTCCACAACCAACACCAACACCCACACTAACACCACCACGGATACCAACACCTACACCACCACCATTGTCACCAGCACCACCACTACCAACACCAACACCACCGTCACTAACACCACCAACACGAACACCACCACCACTAACACCAACACAACCACTACTATCACCAACAGCAGCACCACCAACACCAACACCAAGGCTACCAACACCAACAGCACCACCACCACTACCAACACCACCAACACCACTCCCATCACCACCACTACCAACACCACCACCACCCACACTAACACCACCACAACCAACACCAACACCACTACCACCCACACCAACACCACCACCATGCACACCAACACCACCACAACCAACATCACCACCACTGTCACCAACACCACCACCACCACCGTCACTAACACCACCACGAACACCACCACCACTAACACCAACACAACCACTACCATCACCAACAGCACCACCACCAACACCAACACCACTGCTACCAACACCACCACAACCAGCAACACCACCACCACTACCAGCATCACCACTACCAACACCACCACTACCAACACCACCACCACCCACACCAACACCACCACAACCAACACCAACACACCACCACCCACACCAACACCTCCACAACCAACACCAACACCACCACCACCCACACCAACACCACCCACACCAACACCACCACAACCAACACCACCACAACCAACACCAACACCACCAAAACCAACACCAACACCACCACCACCCACACCAACACCTCCACAACCAACACAACACCACCACAACCAACACCAACACCACCACCACCCGCACCAACATCACCACCATGCACACCAACACCACCACAACCAACACCAACACCACCACCATCACCATCACTAACTCCACCAACAACACCAACACCACCACCACTAACACCAACACAGCCACTACCATCACCAACAGCACTACCACCAACACCACAAAACCAACACCACCAACACCACCACTACCAACACCAACACCTACAGCACAACCACCACCACTACCAACACCAGCACCACTACCAACACCAACACCACCACTACCAACACCAACACCACCACTACCAACACCAACACCACCATCACCAACACCACCACCGTCACCGTCACCGCCACCACCACCACTAACAACACCAACACCACTGCCACCACTACCAACACCATCACCACCACAACCAACACTACCAACACCACCACTACCGTCACCAACACCACCAACACCACTACCATCTCCAACACCTTCACTACCAACACTAACACCACCACCACTACCGTCACCAACACCATCACCACCAACACTACCGTCACCAACACCAACACCACCACCACTATGGTCACCAACACCATAACCACCACCAACACCAGTACCACCACCGCCACAGCCGCCACCACCACTACCATCACCACCACCACCACCTCCACCACTACCACCACTGCTGCTGCCACCACTGCCACCAGTTCCACCACTGCTGCCGCCACCACCAATACCACCTTTAGTATTATTATTATTAATTATTATTATTATTATTGTTGTTGTTGTTGTTGTTGTTATTATTAATATTATTATTATTATTAATATTGTTATTATTAAAATTATTACTGTCTTTATTATTGTTATTACTATTGTTATTATAGTAATTATTATTGTTATTGTTATTATTATTATTTATATTGTTATTATTATTATTATTGCTGTTGTTGTTGTACTGCTGCATCTGAGTATGAATACCAATTTTCTTTGTTAAGTGCAGGATATATTTGTTAACATTATGTTGAAAGAAAAGTTTTATAGAATTATGGAAGGACAGAAAAGCTGATACTATTGTGTTTTAATGAAAAAGTGTTTAATATTATTTATAATTAATTTTTTGTTACGCTGTCGTCAGATGAGAATAATGGCGGTTAATGGGTTAAAATTGTTAATTTGAAGATACATGTATTACCTTTTAATTCTATTTATTTTCAGTTATTTTCTCAATATAAGACATTTTTCTATGAAATAATATTCATTTAACTTATTGCTGAAACATAAAACAGGAATCTGGTTAAGTAGCAGCAAAGTGTAACAAGAGACTTTCACTAATACCCAAATATAACATAACTAGGATTTCAAATGATGGAAATGAGAATTTAAAAAGCATCAGTCTTAGCATCTAAAGGAATACTCATTTCATTTCAGTGAAACTGAACTATACAAATTAAGGAATGGCAATTTTATACACAATATGGATTAAAGATAGTGTAAAATTTCCATTAGTTGTTATTGTTTCCTATAATACCAATTAGTTTTGTGCTTACCTTGGGAAAGTCTTGTGGTCTAATCAAGCTCCACATTAATGGAATTCGCCACACTAAATTTGCCTTCTTAGCAAATCCCTAAAATGTATTAGATTTAATAATATTGATGCGAGGGTCACTAGATATGCATTGAGATATGGAAGATTGGCCAACCCAGGGGAAAGCATTGTTACTTTATCAAAATAGCTGACTCATTGGTAATGCAATGGTAGCAGGCAGACAATTGTTGCACATTTCATTTTTGCTCAGTTTATGTTTGAAGTCTGGAAAGGTGAACATTATTTCAAGTGCAATGGAGATTTAGAGAGAGCATTTTTGTGCAATGATTTTGTACAACTTCAAATGTGAGTTAAATGAAATGCAGCCTCTTGAGCATTTGAAGGGGGCTTTTGGGGACATCACATGCCACTGTCTTCTGCTAGTTTGCAATTTCTTAAAGATGAAGAGAAGAGTGGCACACTAACATCAGCACTGTGGAAACAATGATTAGGGAATATCCAAGACTAACCTAAAGGGACATTAGTGTTTACACCTTCGTGTAAAAAAATGTTCTTCAAACTGGATGCCTCATAGTTAACTGAAGCACAGAAGCTCCATAGAGTGCAATGGTGCAAAGAAATGCTTATTAGATTTTACTGTGGAGAGTCTTGCCATGTTTCAGATATTACTATGGGTGATGAAACATGGATCTATCAGTTTGGCCCTGAAACATTTGGGTTTTCTGAACCACTCTGACGAAACAATTTCTGCATTCAAAGAGCAGTTATCTGCAGAAGCAGAAACTGAGTGGCATGAATGCTTCCAGAACTGGTTCTGGAACATGGAATGGTGTGAGAAACTGGGATAAACAAAATGTTTCTGCGAGTATTCATATTTTGCTGTCTAAATACATATCTAGTGGCCCTCGTATCATGCCCAAGATAATATTGGCCTTTGCACACATTAGCTAAAAATGCATCAGAATAGTAGAAACTAAATACATCACTTTATTCCTCTTTGAACAGTGCATTTTTGGTATCTGCTGTTTACAGCTACAGTGATGTCCTTAATTTCTGTGTTTTAGCAATGAATGATAATAATGAAATCAACTTAGCAGTTGCAACATAAAATTTAATTTTCTGGCTTCATTTCTCAAAGTGCAGGTGAGAATATGTTACAGTTACACAGTAGGTGGATGTTTGCCTGATTTTGTGACTATTCGCTGTCTGTTACTTGATCGTGGCTGGAGGTGTATGCCATCCCTAAATAGGAGGCCTTGCAGAACAACCATGGGTGCCAGCTTCAAGTGTACCTGGAGCCAGAGGACATGCTTCACCAGTACATCAACATTTGAGGGAGAGAGAGATTGGAATATGAGGCTTCCACTTTTCTTGCTGGCCTCCTGCTTTTCAACCCACACCACTGGGTTGATGACAGTTGGTATATGGCAGGGAGCTGTATCTACCATTTGACCTTATGTTTGGAAGTCCCTCTGGGGCAGAACAGCCAACAGTGGACTACTTGGAAAAGGTTGTAGACCAGCTTCATGACATGCATGAGATTGTGCATGACATAGCAAGCGATCATTACATCCAGCAGGGTGATCTGGTGTGGCTACAAGAGTAAGAGGCTAGTAGTACACCTGGATTGTCTAGTCTGTTATGATGTTGAGAGGCTTGCTTTGTAAGTTCGCATCCATTGTTACACACGTGTATTAGTGAACACCTGTGATTGTTACCCTGTGCGAGTGGACACAAGTTCTTTCGGAAGGTTCTTTGGCATCAAAGTCATTGTTAAGACTGAGCGACTTTGTGCCACTGCATTGGTTTTACACTTACAGCTGTTTCTAGAAGTTTCCAGTGATGGGACTTACAGTTGCAATGAAGCTTTGCTGAGTGTACAGTTTTCTCTGGGAATACATTGCACGAGTTCTTGGGAATTTCGTAGCAAACTATACTGTCACCATGATACGGCAAAATTGGCACGAAGAACAGTTATTTCTGTTTGTGGAAAACTAAGAGTTGTTACACATTTTTGTTACAATATGTCTAGCAGTGCAGCATTACAGCCTCTACCTTACAATATTTACAAGTCTACTGGTTTTCTTCTATAATTACTTTCAATTCTGTTTCTCATAACTGTTACATATATACATATGGTTATCATTTTATTGCAAACCACTATTAAAGAAGTTAAAGCACATATCTATGTTTATTATATATTTCAATATACATGCTAGAATAACTGAATGTTAAGCAATTTTCTTGAACAGTATTTCTTTACATTTATGGAAGAAAGAGAGAAATGGATTACCTGAAGTATAACATGAATCAGTGATGCAGGATCACCTCCACCAAAAGAAGAATATCGCAAACCACACAAAATAGCACGCATCACAAAAGGCAGAAGAAAACACAGCCGACGTTCCCATGGTGACCAGGCAGTGAGAGCCTGAAACATTGAGAGCATTTGTCCTCTGCAATAATGATGATAACAACAACAACAACAACAATAATAATAATGATAATGCTTATGATGATGATGATAATAATAATAATAATAATAATAATAATAATAATAATAATAATAATAATAATAATAATAATAATAATAATAATAATAATAATAACAATAATAATAATGTTTATTGTCCATAGACTTCATATAGAAGTTTTGGACACTCTCAAAGATTCTACATTTACAAGTGTCAATTATGCCACTATTTGCGAAATACAGTCTATTTACAATTTTTACAGTATACATACATCATAGTTCAATAAATATATATAAAGAAAGAAAATAATGTGTTAAGTAATAGTATTATACCAGATGTAAAGATGATTACCACAGAATACAGCTTAACCTTAAATCAACATGTAAGGATCCACTAATCTAAGGACTAACACTATACAATATATTACCAGTTACTGTTAAGTTACATAAAGGTAGGCAATTTAAAAACAAACTTAAAACATACTTAACTCAAAAATGTAAAAGTATGTGCAAATTATAGTATATAAAGTTTGTGTATATGTGCATGTGTGTGTGCGTATATTTTTACATTTTTAGGTGAGGTATGTTTTAAGTTCTTTTTTAAACTGCTTACCTTTATGTAATTTGCAGTAACTGGTAATTTATTGTACAGTATGTAAAATGTGTGTGTATATATATATCTATACATATGTATTTAAATACATAAATTTCATATACTATAATTTACATATATTTTTACATTTTTGAGTTAAGTATGTTTTAAGTTTGTTTTTAAATTGCCTACCTTTATGTAACTTAACAGTAACTGGTAATATATTGTATAGTGTTAGTCCTTAGATTAGTGGATCCTTACATGTTGATTTAAGGTTAAGCTGTATTCTGTGGTAATCATCTTTACATCTGATATAATACTGTTACTTAACACATTATTTTCTTTCTCAGTTGTATTTATCACAATGTACGACTGTAAGAAGTTTATGTCACTTAATACGCTTCTACATGACTCAGTGTTAGCTAACCCATATATACCTTGTAAACCTTTCTTCTGTAATAAAACCCTGTTCATATTAGCAATATTGCTACTTCCCCATAATTCTATACCATTGGTAATATAGGGGAAAATAATGCTAAAGTATAAAGCTTGCAGCATATTTTAATAAAGGTCTTAATGCATATGTATTTGAGCTAATCTTTTTACATATCGCAGTCAGTATGAGATTACCAAGTTAACTTACAATCTATATGTATGCCTACGAAACTGTGGTTGTTCACTTTTTCAATTCTAATATTATTTATAAACACAACAATATCATTGTCTTTATTCCCTTGACGATGTTCAAATAAGATCAATTTACTTTTAAATTTAAGTTATTACGATAATTTGCCAATTGCTTTATGGAATGGCAAATTATTATCTGTAATTGTCTGTTGGATTTTTCGATGCAAATCACTGAAGGATCATCTGCTTAGGATATAACAGTACTGGTCGTGATATTTGGCAAGCTAATATTAAGTATAGGAGTGGTCCCAAAACTGACTCTTGTGATACACCAATTGTTACAACTTTGTGATACATGTTTTTAATGCCTATTTTATGGTTTGTTTATGTTTAAAATGTTTTTTTATTTAGATAAGAACTATATTTGGCATTTTGCCTCTTATGCCATAAATTTCTAATGGACATGCCAGTGTTTGACGTGAGACTCAGTCAAATACTTTTGACAGATCAATAAATATTTGTGTAGTGTCCTTACCCTTGTCAGCAGCTTGCGCTGGGCTTGTCAGAGTTTGAATGCAATTTACTGTGACGTTAACAGGTTTATAGACTACAAGTCCTAGGAAGAGATGGGTTACATCTGAATTTCAAGGGTTCATTTTTGCTTAGCCAAGCCATAAGTAGACTAGTTGAAATTTGTAAACATCAGCAGGGAAACTAACTGGTAGTTCAGATGGTGATATAGCCAGACCATTACACAATAGTTCAGAGGTGGTAAGTAGCAGACACATTCCTCAAAGTGTGAAAAGTAAAATGGCCAAGCCTAAGACAGTGGAAAATACAATCAGGATTTCCCATCAAAATGTACAGAGCTTTAGAAATAAGAAACTATCATTTGAAGTCTTGCTTGATTCAGGTGAAATTGATCTTGATATAATTTGCCTCACAGAACACTGGCTGGATAGTACTGAAATCCAATCCCTAAGTCTTGATAATTATAAACTTGCATCACACTACTGTAGACCTAGAAAAAAACATGTTGGTTCGTGCATAACAACTAAAGTAAATTTAGAAGCTAGGGAGATACCAAAAACAAGAGATGAAAGCATAGAATCGCACTTTGAGGCCAGTGTAGTAGAAGTAGCCAAACATAACATGGTTATTATTTGTCTTTATAGAGCACCAGATAGTAACATCACCGTATTAATAACAAGTCTAGGTGCCATTCTAGATAATTTGCAACCAGCTAAAGATATTGTAATAATAGGGGACTGGAACACTGACTTCTCCCCTGGTAAATTATGTAAAATAATGAAAGAATTTATGTTACTCTATAACCTAATGCCCATTATAAATATACCCACTAGGGTGACAACTCACTCGGCAACCATCATTGATCAAGCGTTAATAAAGCAAGGCTGCCTTAAGGTAGAAAACATTAGAGTAGTAGAAACAGGGCATTCCGATCACAGAGCACAGATATTTTTAATTTTTTTGAACACTTGCAAATATGATTCGAGAGATGGGTATAGAATAGGATGTATTTATAGTAGTAATAATACAAATATATTCAAAGATCTGCTAAAAAATGAAACATGGGAAAAAGTATATGAGGCGGTAGATATAAATGAGGGTTCAAAACATTTGCTAATATAATAAAGTATCACCTAGGCATTGTGATGCCAAAAAAGCCAATAAAAATAGGGGGAAAGTCCAAGCCAAGGCTAACAAAAGGAATCGTAAAATCTTCTAGAAGGTTAAAAATTTTCAGTGCACTTAACAAAACTACAAATTCAGAGGTTTCAAGCTATATTTTAATAAGTACAAAAAGGTGTATAAGCAGGTTCTAATAACTGCAAAACAATACCATACAGAAATGACCATATAAAGCTCTTATATGAACAGTGAATAAAGAATTAGGAATTAGTTCAGAAAAACTCATGCCCACCATTAGAAATAAAGAAGGTAAGCTTATTCTGACTCAAAAGAAGTGGCAAGATCATTTAATGATTACTTTGTAAACATAATCAATGATCTTACACATAAACCTAAAATACCATGGACAAGTGAACAAATCCCCAGAAATAAAAATACAATATACCTTTATCCGGTCAAAGCTAACGAAGTGAGTAAAATATTAAGAAGCATGAAAAATAAAATTTCCCATGGAATAGACAAAATTCCCAATTGTATTTTTAAAAACTGTTATCAGCTTTTTGTAGCACCTCTTTGCTATTTAATTAATGCTTCCTTTTCAACAGGCGTGTTTCCCGAGTGTATGAAAACTGCAAAAATAATACCTATATTTAAAAAGGGTGACAAGAGTAAAACTGAAAACTATAGACCAGTAGCAATACTATCTTCCATCTCAAAAATACTAGAAAAGGATATGTGTAATAGATGTCAAAACTGCATACAAAAACATAATATGTTAACTGCGGCACAAAATGGGTTCATTAAAGGTAAATCAATTGAAACAGCCATATTCAATTTCTTAGATGCAGTATACAGTTCACTAGATAAAAAGAAAACAATATTGGAATATTTCTAGACCTTTCCAAGGCCTTTAACCTAGTCCATTATAATATTTTGCTGAAAAATTGGAATTCTTTGGGGTAAGAGGTCTAGCAAATGTCTGGTTTAAGTCATATCTAAATCAATGTGAGCAACTAGTTGAAATAGTATAAGCAAATTTGCATAATAATACATCTGGAGTGTATAGATCTAATAAAAAATATGTAAGTTGTGGAGTTCCCCAAGGTTCAGTATTAGGGCTTTTTTTATTTTTATTATACATCAATGACTTAGTAAACTATCTACATCCAAATGACATTGTTTCGTTTGCTGATGACACATCCATATACATAATGGGTAGTAGTAAAGATGTTGAATCAGATATATCAATTTTAGTAAAAAAATGCAGGAATGGTTCGTTCAAAATAAGTTGATAATAAATAAGAATAAATCTGTAGCCAGTTTATTCAGTCACGTTCAAAATACCACTGTCCATAAGCTACAAATAAAACTAGAAAATGAACTAATGCATTATAGACCCACTACCAAATTTCTGGATGTATGGATAGTTGAGCATTTGAAATGGAGCACGCAGAGAAACTGGCATCTAAGTTGAGTAAGCTTTGTTTTATGTTTGTATTCATAAAACATATTGCAAACTTAAAAACTCTGAGGAATCTATACTTTGCACATTTCAACAGTTTATTAAAATTTGGCATGATATTTTGGGGTAACTATGATAAAGAAAATATGATCTTCAAAATTCAAAAACGAGCAATTAGAATAATAATGGGGAAGAAACAAAGGGACTCCTGCAACAATTTATTTCGAACACTCCACATATTGACACTTCCTTGCCTGTATGTACTAGAAGTTGTCACTTTTGTTAGGAAAAATCTGGTATACTTTCGGGCAAACTGTGAAAATCATAGCTATCACACAAGAAATAGGCATAAATTGAGCATAATTACACATTACATGTCATTATTTGGCAAAAGCATAAGATATTCTGGGATTACACTATATAACAAGCTACCAGATTATATAAAACTTAGCACCTCAGAGGCTACATTTAAATGCAAAGTAACAGAATTGTTATTGCACCACTGTTTTTATTCAATTGAAGAATATGCAAATACTTTTAAATAACTATGATACTTTTAGGGTGTGTAGTTAAGTGTATATATTTATTCTTATCTTGTTCATTTACTGTATTTTTCTTGATGATACCAGGAATTCTTGTGATTCCTATGGTTGACAATAAACCAAATCAAATTAAGATTTTTGAATATTTTATGCACAAGGCTAGTTACAGCTTTAATTGTCGACAGTCCTTTTCTAAAACCATGATGATAGCAATTTATTATCTTATACCTATTCAGAAAGTCAACTATTCTAACTAATACATTTTTTTTTAATACGTTTCCAAAGATTGAGGTTAAGGTTGTTGGCCTGTAATTGTTGACATCACTTTTATCTCCCTTTTTTGAACACAGGTTTTATAATTCCCAGTTTAAGACAGTTTGGAAATATTTCTTCACTTATGGAACAGTTTATTGAATGATGTAAGATAATTTCAAGAGAGTTCTTACAGTTTGTACATATTTTGTTTATTAATTTTTCATATTTTAGATATTTTGCATTAGTTCATGTGCTATGCAGCAGAAGGCTGCGATTTACTGCATTGTATCATAGTTATACATAATACAATAGTGTACTTAGTCATGATTGCAGCAACACTGGTGTTTTTGTGTTGTAGTTTCACAGAGGTAAAGAAAGCCAACAGAAAATGCATTTCTTTGCGTGAGAAATCTGAAATTCTGCATTATGTTGGTTCCAGTTTTGAACACATGTTCACCTGGTGAAAGAGCTTGGATTATCTAGCTTAACTGTTTATGCACCTGTGAAAAATAAATCAACAAGAACTTCACTCTCAACAAATTGGTGCAACATCCAAAATATGCAAATATATGCACATTTCAACATATGATAGGATGGACACACTTGTGGTTTGTTTCTACAAGAGCGGCAGGAATTTCAGTTGATGGTAGCTTACTTAAATTTGCTGCAAAGTTGGGAGTTACACATTTTACTTCCTCAAACAGTTGGATAGATGAGTTCAAGAACTGTCACAACAATGTGTACAATGAACTTTGTGGCGAAACAAAAGTGTCCATCTGCCAGATTTTATTCATGGTTAAGAACAAAAGGATATTTTTAATGTTGATGAAACTGGTTTGTTTTACATTTTGCCAAGCAAAAATTTGTTGTGTTTTAAGGGGGGAAAAGTGACATGGTGGAAAACTGAGCATGCAAAGGGTAACTGATTTGCTAATGGTCAACCTTTTCTGGTAGCCCCCCACCCCAAGCCAGGTGTTTCAATAATTTGAAAAATTTGCCCAAAAAGTACGATGCTAATGCCACAGCATCCACTCTGCATGCTTTGGATGCAGAGCAAATCATTGGAAAATGTTGTTCTTGGACAGATGTGCTGCAACTAAGAAACATCAAACTTTAATATTTGCTAGCAAACTGCCCCTGGATCTGGGCATCATTCACAGCCTTACATTTACGTATAAGTAGAGCAAGCTATCTTTATGACCATAACAGTTCTTGATGCCATGTATTATGTGTCCTATCACCATATCTGCTTCCGGAAGGGAGGCATCAAATTTGTGCCCAATTTCTTTTAACCTAGTTGGTCAGATTGAACGATGAATGAAATTGCTGAAATGATGTGGGCTTCGTGGAACTTTAAGGGTAAACTCAACAACCTGTTGAATGTGAGGCAGACACCTTGTACAAGTATTAACTGTTTTGAGTTTCTCAGGAGAGAATGGGGCATAGCTGTGGAGAGGCAGGTCAAAGTAATGTAAATGGATAAGAAGCAAATATAATTTTCAGTTTCACATTTTTTAAATAGATGTTATTACGGTATATAGGTACCTATTTATTTTTATGTCATATATGGTATAATATGTAGCATTACAGCCAAATAGTAAATAAATTCAAGTTTTAAAATTTAGTTCTTTGTTTTACCATTTCCTGCCATTTAAACTCTTTTGCCATTTACACTTTTCTGCACCATCCCCTTGAAAACTGTAAAAATAGGGTTTTATTGTATAATGATATCATTTCACTAGCTTAACTACAAATTTAAAAGATAAGTGTGAAGGGAATATTTCTGATTTGGATTTGTAACACTGAAGTATCACTTACGTATTGTTTTGCCAGACTGATTTCGAAGCCATGTGGGCTTCATTGGATACTACAGGCCTCACAATGTGTAACCCAATTTCACCACTTCTGGCAGACCTTCATATCAGCTACCAGGAAACACGCACATCTTCAAGACTTGATGATATCTTTGCCATAGTCCCCAAACGTTTCATACAAGACTCCCTCAAATTGCTTAACATACAGCAGAAAACAATACAGTTCACAAAGAAAACTACCTTCCATTTCTAGATATGAAAATAATCAGAGAACGTAACAAACTGTCCTTTGGTATCTACCACAAACCCATACACTCTGACAACTATACAAAGAATTATGGCCACAATCCTATAGCTCACAAACATGCAGTATTCAATAGCCTTACCCATAGACTGGTCTACACACCATTAAAAGATGAAGAATACAAAGGGAATACATACAAAATATCTACAGCAAAAAACAATGGCTATAGACAAAAATTAATACATAAAAAAATAAAAAATTTAAACAACGGAAACTAATCACAGACATCACAAAATTGAGCTCACCAATAGATTAACCTTGCTTCAAAAAGTTCATTTATCATCCAAGACTACACTACAATTTTAAAAAAAATATTAAAAAAAACCATAAAATCACACTTACCTCCAAAATAAGTTCAACCTACAAAAATGCTCTGTAACAACTTAAAAAGCCAAATCCCAGAACACAAAAAATCAGGAATCTACAGAATAAATTGTGCAGATTGCAACAAGTTTTACATTGATAAAACGAAAAGACACCTTGAAACAAGACTTAAAGAGCACATGAGACCAACTGACAAATCAGCTATTGCACACCACTTTTGGTCTACTAACCATGAAATAGTACCTAACATATGCCTTATAAAACCCACCAGATATACAGCAGTGCTTGACATCTGGGAGAAATTCCACATCGTTAAAAACCAATACCATTTATTCAACTTTGTATTGTCGCCTCAAAATATACTGTGGAGGTTCGTCACTCAGTCACCAGTGACTGTCACACCTCAACATAAAACATCCTGTCGAAATTCAGTTGGAAACCATTGACAATGAAGCCCACATGGCCCACTGGTCTGGAAAAACTATACATAAGTGATACTAAGTGATACTAACTATTCTGTATCATGGTTCCAAAACAACCTTTCATAAAAATTGTTGATTAGTGGCAAGTTTAGTGATAATAAATAGAAGCTGCATTAACATTTATGGATATCTACATAAGCCAAATTACCAAGTAGTAGTGGAATTTACCTTGTAGAGACCCCATATGGACAACAGACAGTAGGACGAGAGTATGAGCCATCTGCATGCCCATGGCAGACAGAACACAGAAGCGTACACCATGGGCAGCGCACCTGTAACATGTAATATATTCTCACAAATGGAAACTTAGGGGAAAAAACAAATTGAGCATTTGAAATAAAAGATTTCAAAGCTAAAGACATAAGCCAAATTTTGCTCAGAAAACATTAAATTTCATTTACGTATCTGTGTGGATTTGAATAAAAAATTCCAGCACTCTAGAACATTTCAGATAAAGAGCCCTGCAGAAGTGTGTGTGTGAGCGCATCATTTTGTGTGTTGTGTGTGTGTGTGTGTGGTGTGGGTGGGTATGTGTGGATGTATGTGTGCATATGTGATTGTGTGTGGAGGGATGGGAGGATATGAGTAGGTGCGCATGGGTATGTGGGGGGTGTGTGGGTATGGATATGTGGGTATAGGTATGTGCAGGTGTGTGGGTGGGTGTGTGGGTGGGTGTGGGCAGGTGTGTGGGTAAATGTCTGTGTGTGTGTGGGTGTGTTGGTAAGAGTCAGTGTGAGTGGGTGGGTGTGGGTGGCAGTGATTATGTGTGGGTTTGTGTGTGTGTGGATTTGTGTTGATGCGTGGGTTGGTGTGCATGTGGGTACGTGTGCGTGTATTGGATGTGGCTGTGTGTGTTTTTTTTAATTTATTTAACTGCATGCTCCATTACAATAAATAGTAATACCTCATGTATTGGTTACTTATATATGCAATTAGAACGTTATAAATTAGATAATATAACTAAATGAAGCTGACTATTGCATTTCTTTTGATGTTGCATTTGAGATATTTTCCTTAAGCGTTAATATCACTAATTATTTGTTTCTTCCATGTATTGTATTTTTCATAATTTTGTGATTATTCTAGCTTTACTGTTTGTGCAAATTTGATAATTTTTTTTTGTGCTTCTGTAGCAGTTCTCTTTTAAAATTCGACCATGCCTCCCTATTTTTATTATGTTATTATTAATTCAGTTCTTTCTTTTTTATAGTTTTTCCACTCCTAAATGAAATGATGTACTGTTTTGCTTCTATCCCCGCAAAGGCAATTGGGATGTCTGTTATTTAAAATGGTAGAAATAAGATCTGAATGTACCATGAGCTGTCAGAATAGTTGTTTGGCTTCAAACCACTTTGCTGAATTCTCCATCTCTATTAAAATGGGAGTAGTCTTTGTGAGGACACAGTGCTTCATGAGATACAATGCCTTTGCCATTTTTATTTCAATTAATCTTTGTACTCTCTTGATTACTGCTTTATTGTAAGGCCATATCAATGCTTCTACCCATATAGGTGCTTTGTACAATATAAAGGGTAGTACAACTCTTTTATATATGACTTTCAGTACATCATGGTTCAGACCCCAGTTGATCTTAGACGATCGATTAATTTGGGGCATTTTTAGTAACATGTTCTATATGTTCATTGAAGTTGAATTTTTTATCTATCGCAATGCCAAGATATTTCATGCTGTCTGTTTGTACCAGGGTCTTGTTGTTAATATAAATGTTAATTCCTTGCTCTACTTCCCACTCTTTTCTGGATATTACTAGTAATTTGGAATTCTGGTTGTTGAATGTAATTTTGTTTAGTTTAATCCAGTTTCTACATATCCAGGTTATCATAGTTTTCTAATTCAGCTATGTTCTTTCCTTTAATTATCATCATGAAGTCATCCACATAGTCTATTACTTCCGTGTGCTTAGTATATTTTATGTGATATCGCTTCCCTGTGTGGCTTAGAGTACTGTAATTCAATGTACTATTTCGATGTTGAAGAATATTATTTTATGGTCAGATAGGCTTTCCAGTTCTCCACATGTCCATTTAACCACTCAGTGTGGTATTATGGGATTGCACAGTGTTAAATCAATCCAGCTGTGTCCTCGTAGAGTTTCGAAATTTGGCTCACAGTTTTCGTTTATCAGAATTAATCCACTAGTTTAGAACAAATTCTTCAACAGTTTTACCCCTTCAGTTGGCCATTACACCATTGCATAGTTTGTTTCCTGCATTAGTGTCGATGGAGAGAATTAAGCCTTTTCTTTGAGCGAGTTTTATGATTTTTTCCATTTTAATTAAATTATATCCCTTACAGACCAAGCACTCATGTTTGTGAGAGTTTTTTCAAACACATCGTATATGCTATGAATCTAGTTTTGTAACGTTGGGGACCGTGTCGCACGATTGTGAGGATCTTACAATTCCAGCAAGAGTGCATTCCTAGAAAAATATTCGATTGTTAATGTGGTAGTGCCTGTTTTGTTGTTGGCAGCGAGCGCTTGTTGACTGTTTCGTGCCACAACATAATCATTCTGATTTTGTTTGAAACACAGAAGCTTGTTTATCAGGTATGTTGTAGAATTATCTTCTGAAATGTTACTCATAATAATCTGTATTTTCAAAAAGAACAAATTCACTAAATTTATGAGTAAATCTGATCCAAAACTCTCACCATCACAAACGTGAGTGTACGTTCCTAATTCCAACTGCGTATTTTTTAGGTTAAGGCCGCCATCAAATTATCGAAAGAATGGCAGGATATAATTATGCTCTTGAGACGGAAGAAATGTTGAGGATATTTGAGGAAGATGTGTCGGAACTTTAATTTAGTGACAGTGAAGACAAATGGAATGATACAAATACCAACAACCATGCCAATGAGCTCTGAATCAGAGGAGGAAGATGAAAATGATACTGGAGAAACTGCATCTGGAGTATTCTGGACAAACACTCTGTTTAATTCCAAGGACTTAGCAGATGTTAGAGCAAGTAATGCAAAGGTTAGTACTGTATTATATATGTTCCAATAATTAACAAAACTTTTATTTAGCCATTCTTAAATTCTAATGATGCTGAATTACTTTCAGGAGCCTGGAACCCCTGCTATGTATTTTGAGAAACACTTTACACAAGACTTCTATGAAAATGCAGCTATATGCACTAGTCAATAATATCCACAGAAAACCAATGAAGTAATGCGGCCATTTCCTACGCCTGCAGAAATAAAGAGTTTTGTCGGAATTCATTGTGTGCTTGGATGTATCACATTTCCTCGCCTGAAGATGATTTGGAGTTCTAGGTTTAAGTTTGATCCTATCACAAATGCTATGCCCAGAAATAGAATTTTCATCCTACGAGTAAATCTTCATGTGGTAGACCAGTATGCTGTAACTGATGAAGTCAAGAAGTTGAATAGACTTTGCAAAGTTCAGCCAGTAATAGATGCTGTTAGGAATAGATGTTTAGCAATTGAGAGGAATGTTGGTTGCTACAGTTTTGATGAGCAGATGATTCCCTTTTCTGGAAAATGCAAAATGAAACAGTTTGTACCAGGAAAACCAAGGCCAGTTGGTTTAAAAAACTTTGTCTGCACCACATCCTCTGGACTCATGGTTAACTTTGATGTTTATCAAGGTCCCACTACAAACCTCCCCGAAAAATCCAGCTTAGGACTAGGTCCCTCAGTTGTTATGAGTTGATAACAACACTTCCTAAGGGAAGCTTTGTGTACTTTGATAGGTATTTTGCAACACTTCCTTTGATGGGCAGACTGCTTGAAGAGAAGATGGAAGGCACAGGAGCTCTTCAAACCAACCGATTTAAAGGATACACATTTGTAAAAGATAAACAAATGAAGAGGGGAGAATATGAGGAAATCACATGATCAGACAAATCTGTCAATATCGTGAAATGGAAAGACTCTAAATCAGTGCTTATGGTTTCCACTTGTACAGAAGTAGAACCAATAACGGAAGTAAAACACTGGGACAAGAAAGAAACATGTTATACCAATGTTCCTTGTCTAGCTGTGGTAAGGGAATATAATCAACAGACACATTTGATCAGATGAGGAATTATATAAGAATCAAATTCAATATCTAAAAAATCTAAATATTCATAACTTCAATATCATGGAAAGTTACAGAACTTGGTTTAATGGCCCCTGAAGGTGATCATACGTTTTCTTGAAATGCCTGGTAAGAGTATTGCCGTAACTGCTCTCAACTGAGAATGAAACAAAAGGAGATAATGGATCTTCTTGAATTTAGATTATCTATTGCTGAATATCTGATTTGTGGTCCAAACAGGAAAAGATCAGCCAAGTATTTTGAGCCTGAAAATACCAAAGCACCAAAAAGAGCGAATCGACCAGCAGCAATACCCAGTGTGGATAATCGAATGGATGGATACAACCACTGGCCTGCAGTTGACAACTTGAAGGCCCCACTGTGCTGCCAGCTGAAGGGTTGTTCAAGCCGCTCTAGAGTGAGGTGTCAGAAGTGTAATGTATATCTGTGCTTAAATGAAGACTCTAACTGCTTCACTAAATTCCATACACAGCAGTAGAAAATATATTAATGTATCAAATTTAAGTTCACTTTGCACCCCCATAAAAGTGAGTATTTTTTTCACCAGGAGAAGGGCCCTAGCACTCACAATTGTGAGGGTATATGTTTTGTAAAACTGTGTAAAAATGTTTTCATGGAAACCATATATTATGTCAATTACATGAGTTAGTAATATAAAATTCCGAAAATTACTACAAAATTTTAATTAGTTTTGTTTTACGTATGTAAGGGATATGTAGTTCAACTTCCAATTCGATGGCAAATTCCATGACAGTGGAATCTTGGTCTGAGACTTGGTTCACTCAGTTATTGTTATTTTTGCCATTGCTACAGCTGGAGATCTTAAAGTACTTTGGGAGTCCTTCTACATTATTTAAAACATTGCAAGGCTATATCAATGTACAAATGCTATATCAATGCTGTTGTTGCCCATTATTTGCGCGAGATTATGTGTTATAGTTTGTTTATGCTGTAGCTTAAGTTACAGGCATTATATTTTTGCTTCACTGTTTGCAGTAATTATTTTTTGAGCCTTATGTTTTTGAGTTGCCATTTTCAGTAGTATATGTTTTGTTTACAACTAATTGTCAATGCTTACAAACTGGGTCAGAGCGACAAGTGGTTTACACATACCCTGTGTTGACTGTATCAGTTACATGACATTGTATTGGCCCTCTTGTGTGCCATCCTTTAATCTGTGACTATCTGTGCACAGAGGACAGGCAGTCGCGATGATTAAACTTGCTTCACTTGACGCACCTCTTTGCTATGAGATAGTCTTCAACATTGCATTTCCAGTCTTCTATTTCCTTTGAAGCAGCTTCTTCCATGTCTGGGAGCTTACTTCTATGGTCTTGATGATTTGTCCTCTTTCTGTTTTCCAAGTGAATTTTGAGGTAATGTCGTCGGGATTCAAGTTCACTTCTCGATTTTGACTTTGAATCATTTCCTCAGCCCTTTCCACTGCCAGGTCTTGAAGAGCATTAGAAATCACGATACTTGGTTTTCTCAGTGTTGCAACATAAACGTCAACATCATCTCCATACCGATTATGTCTATTTCTTCCCTGCTTCTGGCTTTGATAAGTATGTGTTCATCCTTTAAACAGTTGAACGTGTTATTTTTGTTTTTTTATAGTGTTTAATGCCTGCTTTTACTACAATGGCAATGCAGGCGATGACACTGGTGATACATGAAGTGAAGAGGGAGCACCGGTGGAATGTGATGGTGGGGGAAACCAGAAAATGTCCCTGCATCACTTTGTCCACCAAAAGTCTCACAGCTGTCTAGGTGAGAAGTGAGGCATCTAACCACTCAGCCACGGTGCAGCCTAATTGAACATGTTCATGTCCCCTTTTATATCTGTTGGAGTGATTTGTTATTTGAGGATATCCTTGATTGTGTCTGTCGATTTATTGCTCTTAGACTTGATGGTCAGTTTGTGCCTCTTCTTGGTGATTCCTCAGATGATTTGAGAGTATGACTTTTTCCTTGCATCACCAGGAGGCACAAAATTTGCTGCAGTCGAAGTTCCACAAAGAAATGGTGCCACAGATATTGCTAGGTATTGAAGTCATAGCTTCGTGTCATCTTCGTTTACTTTGCATTGCACTCTCTTTTATGCTGTTCCTCAAATTCACAAATATGCTCCTCGGACTACTTACCGATTCTAATATGACGTCCTCCCTCAGATTACCACTCTTTTCAGTTACACTTATCAATTTATTCAGAGCACTTTCTATCATAAGCTGCACTTCATCAGCCATGTTTGTCACTATCGGGTGTGAGTGTGTGGGGGTGAGGGTGGGGTATGTGGGTGTGTGAGTGGGGGTGGGAGTGTGTTTTTGTGTGTTGTGTGTGGCTGTATGTGTGTTTGCGTGTGTCTCCAATTTTACCTTAGGAACTCTTACAATTCATGGCTTCATCATATTGGGATTACAGTACTTCAAAAGCAATAATATATACAAAGGTCAGTAATGATAAAAATAATACATCATACCAATAGTGTTAAGTTATATAATTTCTATGCTTACAGTGTTCAAAAATTCCTGTACACTGTAGAAGGACAGCTGAATTAACAACTTCTATACATGTTTTCTAAACTTACCATTATTACAGCTGTTTATTTTATGAATAATTAAGTTATAGATTTGTAGGTATTTATGGAGTATTGGGTTAATCTTTTTTGTTGTTTTAGTTCCCTGTATATGGTAGAGTGCGAGTGCTGTTCTATCTAAAATACTGATCACATGGCATGTTCCTCTTTGAATTTAGCATGTGTCTAATGATATTTTCTTCTGTTTTAAACAGATTACCTAATTCACTACCAGATCCCCAAATTAATATACCAAGTGCAAGTATAGACTGTACATAGGATAAACTCACAATTTTTAAAGTATGTAGATTGCAGATATAGTTTACAATTGATATCACATACTGTGCTTTATTAATGTTTATAGAAATGTTCTTCATATGGGACTTCCAGGTCAATGACTTATCAATTGAGATTCCCAAAAACTTTGTTTCAGAGATATACTGTAGCAGTTCATTATTGTACATAATTTTTGGCAATAAGTTCATATTACTTCTATTAGTGTTGCAATGGTCAGAATGTGGGATTTCTTTACATTTAACACCAGTTTATTTACTGACAGCTACTGCATCAGGCTTCTCATGATTTTGCAGGTCTGCATAAGTTTTACCCTTCAGTATAAAGTTAGGGTATAGTTTCAGTGACTGGAATATTATTAGGTAGATGAGAAATAGTAAGGGTCTCCATTGAAATCCCGCATTTAACTATCTTTATATTAGAATTCATATAGCTGTTGTTTACAACCAAAGGCTTATTTCTTGCGGAGGTTATAGGAAGGGCGACAAACAAAGTATGAAAGGTTTAATGTGGCTTAGTTATCACGAAATTAAAAGAAAAAAACATGCTCATTAAGCACGGGGGTAATGGGAAGTAAGTAAGACTGCCCGAATTTCCATATCTGAAAGTTGATGGCTTTTGCGAAGAAACGGGAGAGGTATTTGAATTTTTAGGCTGTTATTACCACGGTCACGAATACTAACATAATAGAGATATTCCAG
Source organism: Hymenopus coronatus (assembly GCA_030762935.1). Classification (NCBI taxonomy): domain Eukaryota; kingdom Metazoa; phylum Arthropoda; class Insecta; order Mantodea; family Hymenopodidae; genus Hymenopus; species Hymenopus coronatus. Next base: position 2,925,259 of record CM060900.1, on the reverse strand, counting down.
AAGGAGACGCCCAAGGAGAAACTCTTGCAGATAGACCCGAGTATACGATGAGCCGCTTAGATAAAACTGTATCCGCAGGTTACGTGATTCATGTTTTGTGGGAATGCCAATTTGAGGAAATTAAAACAGCATCCAGCTTTAAAAAACTACTCTGTTGTGAAAATAAATGCTCCCCTTATTCTTAGAGATCCAATCTATGGACGTAAGACGGAAGCAATTAAAACGTATTTGAAAACAAATGAACATTTACGCATTAAATATTACGATGTGCTTGTCTTTATATCCTGATATGTGCAAATATTTCGAATTTCCCGTAGGCCATCCTAAAGTTTATGTTGGCCAAGTCTGTACTAATATTTTGGAAATGCTTAAAAAAGAAGGTACGATAAAATGTGGTATTTTGGAAAAAAAAGAAGCCTTTATCAACCTGTCCTACCTTTTAGATGTCGTCAAAGTTAATATTGGTTGTTTATTTCACCTGTGCGGAGCAAGAAAATGGTGGCGAATGTAATCATAACGAAAGCGAACAAGAACTAACTGGTATTTGGATAGTAGACGAGGTCCGAAATGCTGATGGATTATGAAGTGAAATAAATTTTTGAATTTTACGAATATAAAATGGAACCGTATGACAAAAATGAAAATAAGGGGATTTATTTGTAGAATATTTGTTTTTTGAATTTAAAGGCCGAGGCAATCGGATATCCTTTTTGGTTAAGGGTGAAGACGATAAAGAAAAATACGTTCGAATTTTTTTTTCACAGTGGAGGAGTTCTTTTAGATAAGACGGTCATTAGAAAAAATCCTGGTGCAAGATCGTTATAGAAATTATGCCTTAATTCCTTCTGGGAGGAAACTTACAGAACAGAGCAATAGATTGCGTACGAAAATGATTAAGGAACCTCGAGAATTATTTCAATTTCTGTGCGCGCCCGGAATTGAGGTGCAAAATTTGATGTTTGCGAGCGACCAAGTGGTGTGCCTATCGTGGAAGTACGAAAAAGACGTCGAAGGTCCTTCTTTGAGAAATAGTAGTTAAGTATTAGGCGCCGCTTATGTCAATGCAGGTGCAAGACTCAAGCTATATACATATCTGAAGGCACTGAATAGGGATATTTTGTGCATAGACTCTAAGGGAAGGAGAGCAGTGCTCAAACGAATGTGGCGACAACTAGGGGGACATAACGGATGAGCTCCCTGATTACGGGTCGGAAGCTTACATTTCAGAATTCGTATCCGGAGGGTCAAAAAATTACGCGTAGAATATTCGTTTGCCGAATGGAGATTTCAAAACTGTTTGCAAAGTCAGAGGAATAACATAAATTATACCTATTTACAGATGGTTAATTTTGACTCTATAAACATTTTAATTCTCGTTAAAAATGAAGAACAAAGCATCGTAGTTAGAACGGAAAAGAAAATAAAACGTAAAAACGTAAAAGATCAAATGGCATGTATTTTGATTCCGAACCAGAAGATAAACCATATAGAATATACTTTCACAAGAGACGTCGATTTGAGGATTTATTTGACTCCTTGTCCTTCAGCTATGGGTGAGTATAAATAGGGGTGTCTAGGACGAATCTGCGCTCAGCATGGAACCTGAACCGTGGAAAATTAGTGTTAAAATAACACAAACATCATAGACAGCTTCGCGTTCTAACGGATCAAGAGCAGTCACTGCTTCCCGCCCAAGTTTAGACAGTTATCCTCCCATAGATATAGATGAAGTGTAGAAAAAATTACTACAACAGCTCAAATTGATTACATTTCGAATACGCACCGATCATGGGAATAAAGGTAGAACACATATTGACGGGCCACCACTTAGGTTCTGGCTAACTGTATTTTGCCTAAAATGTAATTAAAAACCTGAAGCACTTGTGCCTTGTCAGCAAATTTAAAGAACTATTGTGTGTTATAGTGAAGAATCCGCTATGCCTGAGTTAAATAATGTCACATTTCACGCTGGGGTTCCCCAACTTGAAAATCAAAAAAGAAAACCTAAACTGATAATACTTGACGATTTGTTAAACTATGTTTATTTGGAAGAGGTGTGCGACTTGTTTACAAAGGGCAGACACCACAAAAATTTAAGCGGCAAATTAATTGCTCAGAATCTATTTCATCAAGGTAAATATTGTAGAGACCCTTCACTAAACGCTGAATATATAGTGGCTTCCAAAAGCGTTAGGGATAAGAAACAAGTGGCGCATCTACTCAGACAAATATACCCCGAAAATTGGACATCGCTGTTTGAGGCATATTTGTATGCTACGGAAAAGCCACAGGGATATATGCTATTTGATCTATGTCAGGAGACCGACAACCGCCTGGGTTTTAGAACCAACAGTTTTCCATTGGAGCTTCCCTCGGTAGTATACCAACATGAGCAGGAGGATCGAACTATCACATGCTGCACGTGCTTAAAGGCGCCAAACCAAAGCCGAGGAAAGTCATTTGGGAGAAGGCCGACAAAAAGTTAGCTTTGGCTATTGCTGAATGCGTTCTAAATGTTCTAAACGGAAATTGTAATCTAAGCAAATGTACCATATGTAATTTAAGAAGGTATAAAAACAATCTGAGGAAAGTGGTGGATAAATCTCAATACATCAACAACAGAAGAAGGTTTATAATACAAAGTGAGGATTTTTAATTCCTTTGTTATCTGCAGTATTTACGGGACATTCAGCCCTAATAAATTGCTAAATGCTGCAGAAATCATTTTTGGTATTTCAGCAGTATATTGATACCTAATGTTTAAAAAAGAAGACGAAAAATCTAAAGAGAAGAAAAAGAGACGCGTACGAGGAACTGGTTAGGTTAAAATCGAGCGACCGCCGTCGTATGTATCTACCGCAGCTAAGGCAACAGTCGGATCAATTTTCACCCCGCATCTCTATGGTCAAAAAGAGGCTCGTCTTCTCCTCTCCGGAAATGAACTACGAGAAAGAAGAAGAAGAAGAAGAAGAAGAAGAAGAAGAAGAAGAAGAAAGAAGAGGAAGAGCTTGACGAAGAACAAGCAAGGGCTCTACCTTTACCGGCCCACGAGATGAAAGAAATAGAGGAGTTTACAATAGAAACTTTGGGTATTTAGCAGGCCCTTACTTGGCTCCTTACTTACACACCCTCAGGGCAACAGATACCATATTCGGCATTTACAAGGATAGAGATGGTAATTTTAAGATTAGCGATCCCGTTATTGGTATACAGGACAACGATTTCTACGTATAGAATAGATATTTTAAGGGATCTCACGGGCTCTGGGAATTCTTAACCAGGAAAAAGGTAGATCTTCCAAAAGTCACGCCTTCCGACAAGAATAAATATCGACAAGTTCTTCTTTTAAGCAACGGACACTTGCAGAATAACGAAGCCTTTAATCAAACAAAATCAAATAGAGGTAGCCAGTATAAAGAAATAATTGCCGAAATGTTTCCATCTAAGGCTGTCGAAACTTGGACATCTTATTAATAACGAATAACAAGTATTTCTACGATCCCGAAAAACCTTCCGCTTTTTTCACCTTACAGAAGCTTGCATCTGCTGCGGGAAAGAATTAACGAAAAACAGAGGATTTAATTCTTCTACAAGATGCGTATACTTTGTACAAGCCTGCGCGGAAAAAAAAAAAAAAATCAGAGGAGCAAGTACACGTTAAATAACATTAACGATGTCTGGGAGATCCACTTGACTGATTTTAAACGTCTTAAACATTATAACGACGGGGTTCAGTGTCTGCTAACCTGTGTAGATTGTTTTTCCAGATTGGCACGTGTAAAACCCTTAAGATCCAAAATTAGTACAGAAGCTGCCAAAGCCTTTGAAGGTACCTTAGATTCCTCCTCCCCCCTCGCAGTGAGATCTGATAGGGGAAAAGAATTTTTAGGATCTGCATTTCAAAAGCTTTTAAAAAAGAAGAGTAGAGAGCATCAAGTTTGCAGAAACCCCGATATAAAGTGTTCTATGGCTGAGAGATTTATCGTACCATCAAGTCTAAATTTTATAAGTATTTCACTTACAGGAATTCATATAGATGTATAGATGATCTTGATAAACTTGTTAGCGCATTTAACCGCACCGTCCACTCGTCAATAGATTTGCTCCAATCAAAGTAAATGAGAAAAATGTATTAAACATATGTAAAATCTCTGAGAGAAGACGTACTAATATTAAACCTAGACCCGTCAGGTTTAGTAAAGGACAAACAGTAAGAATAAGTAAATAAAAGATGAAATTTGCCAAAGGCTACGAAAACAATTTCTCAACGGAGATTTTCAAAATAGCAAAGGTAATAAAACATTCTCCTCAACCCGTAAACGAACTAAAAGATCTTAACGGAACGTCTATTGAGGGACAGGTTTACAGGTACGAACTTATTCCTGTAAAAATTAACAAATCTTTTCCGTATAAAATAGATAAAATATTAAAAACAACGGTGAGGAACGGCAGAACACAACATCTCGTCCGTTGGAAAGGATACGGCCCTCACTTTGACAGCTGGTTCGATGCATCATGGATCAGCTTTACATAACCGTGTTGAGCGATTCTAGCACGGATTTGTACCCCGAAAATTCACACCCTAGTTTTCGCAACAACTTACCACAACCCGTTAATCTTCAGAGAGATAAATGGATGGTAGGTCTCCCACGGTTACGAAACCAAAGGTGAAAATATACTTAATGAAGCCGGAGAATGGATCAAAAATGTCATTGTATCCAGAGCTGCTAGAACTGTGTTTCATAAAACTGATTTTAAGGATTTTAAAGACCTGTATAACTCTCTAAAGAATCAGGTAAAAGACGAAGAACATCAGGAATTGCTTCAGTCGGAGCTTCAGGGCTATCCCCTTTCTTATCAGAGAGAGATAAAAGAATTAGAAAATGCGAAGAAAGATTGGGTTCCATCACATTCCATTCCAGAATATTTACAAGAAAACGCTAATATCAACTATTTAAAAATAGTTAGAAAGGTAGGAGGTAAGTCGGAAACGATCTTTAATGGAAAAAATCTTCTTTCTCACTGGAATATATTATAGTATAGGGGATCTCGTAGACACAATAAAAATTCACTTCCTAACCTCGATGCCTTCAAAGTTGCGAAACAAAGCATGCTTTCAGATGTAACTAACGATATGAAATCTCTGTTTCTTAGATCACACAGGAAAAGCTCTTTTCAGTTCATTTGTGGAACAGAGCCCGTGTTTGTTTACTGCAATTTCATCGAACCACAACTGCTCGGCAACTCTTACGTTCGCTGTTTAAGAATAATTCAATTTCCCTCTTACACTAGTCATCACAAGTTCGAAAAAATATTTTACGTTCCGGTAGAACTTAATCATTTTCAAACCGTAGCAATTGAATTAGTGCACAAGTTTGGCAATTTAGCTTGGCTTAGTAGTAGCGTTACACCTACCATTTTTTTTTGTTACAGATGGCACCTGAGTTTGCAGCTGCATTTCAAGGTGTTTATAACCCTCAAGGGGAAATAATTATTAAAGAGTTAGCCGTAGCGGAGAACGAAAGCGAGCAGATAGCGATGCACCATCTGATTCGCGAACCCGATGTTCCTCGCAACTTTTGGGCTATAAACTATTGGCAAACAAATGCATGGTTGACAAATAATTTCCATGGAATTCCAAGGTGTTCGGGCTATATAGACTATGAGCCAAACACCTTCAGAATTCTCCCTGGAATATTATTTGTCAAGGGAAATACACTTGTAAGAATGTGGTAGCCCGACAGCAATGATGATTATTCCGTTTGGAATATTGAAAACCTGGGTTCCAATGTGAACATTGAATTTCTAATCACTGTTCTTTCTTGCCGGTAGCATAATTCTAATACTGTTCGCTGTGCCAAGTCACATTTTTCATCCTCCACCGCGGTCTAGGAGTAACATCCTAGTCTGTGCTTCAAACCCGAGACAGCATTAGCGGGTGCAAAAATCTTGGCATGGCTTCTTTTAGAAGGGAAATAATGCCGTGTCATAAAAGAGCCTAATGAGACATATTATGCATCCAATATACAATGGAACGCTAAGAATTAATAAATTTTCACTTCTTTTTTTGCGCAAGTCGTACTATAAATTCGAATCCCAAATTGAAAAAAACATGCATTTGGCAATGGACCCGCTTACAGCATAATATGTAAATCAGAGTGGAGGGCGTCTGAGTGATTACCTCGAACTACTGTATGTAGGAAGTCCATTCGTTCAACTTTTTGGGGAGTCTAATCAGAATTGTTAAGCCCGTCCTCCTATCCGGTGCAAAATCGTTGAGCAGGGAAGCCCTCACCACGGTACAAATATCATGACCGATATTGCTGCAAAACAGGGAGGTATCAAAATCAAAGCTATCGCTGAGAAACGAGTCACAGAAGGCGCAAAAATTTGGCGAGTAAGTTGCAGCAAGGGAAGAGCAAGAGAAGGAGATCAGTTTCAAAAAGAACTTCTAAAATTAAAAAAGCAAGACATTTTCGGTTAAATACCTCCTGCGCGGCGTTGTTACCAGCACATGTACTCAGGGTGATTGAGAGATAACTCCAATGATCGCCGGTACAAAATCCGAATTTGACATCTTTGCTTAAGAAACCAATTCAATCGGCAGTATTAGGAAATACCTGCGCGGCATTGTTACCAGCACATGTACTCAGGGTGATTGAGAGATAACTCCAATGATCGCCGGTACAAAATCCGAATTTGACATCTTTGCTTAAGAAACCAATTCAATCGGCAGTATTAGGAAATATTACTACACTAATCAAACCCATATTGGAATTTGTTATTCCTGGAGATAAGGAACATTACGAAGATTTAAATGTCCTTCCGTGGACTTTTAGCACTATCGTAGTTGTTTAGAAACCCTATTAGCTTACTGTCAAGATGCAGCAAACAGTCATCTAACTACATAGACACGACTTTCCGTTGTCTCTCCGGGGACAATGTTTCGAAAAAACGGAACTTTGGAAGCCGGGGATTCTAATCCTGGATGGAAGCAACGATTTTGTAAAAGCAATACGTCTAAAGAAGTAATCAAGTTCGGTAGATTACATGGAAATATTTGCAGTGTAACCACTTTACTACTATCGGAACTTACTCTTCAAATCAAATTAACTAAAGCGAAAGACTCGTTTTATATGATGAGTGAAAGCGCAGATCTACATGCAAGATTTCAATTTCTAGATGCCACTTTGTACGTGAAAAAGTAGGACCTGCTCCTGATCTCTTGATGTATCATATGAAAGTTTTAGAAAGGGTAAATGCAAGATACGATATAACGCAAGTCGATCTCAGATCCTTCACCTTCGCAGCAGGACAAAGTACAATCTCTATGGATAACGCTGTGCTAGGACCACTGCCAAAAAGAATACTCATAGATATGACTAACAATACAAACTTTTCGGGAACTCGTACCACCAACCCTTTCAATTTTAAGCAATTTAGCTTGGAATACTTCGCAATATATTTTAACGGACAACAAATTCCGGCAGATGGTCTTTCTATTTACTCTTCTCATGAAAAAGATACAACAATTGCATACCAAACACTCTTTTCTGGTTTTGGCATTCATCATAACAACAGTGGAATCCAAATCACATACGACATGTATGTAACGGGTTATTTTTATAGTGCTAAACGATTTAACGCCTGACAGTGCCACTTCAGAAGGTCACGCTTCTCTATTTAATAATGGAAATATAAGAATAGAGCTGAGATTTAAAGAGAAGAAAAAAAAAAAAAAAACAAGCCATCACGTGTCTGATGTATTGCGAATACGAACATACTATTCAGATAGATAAAGATCTAAGAGTGCACAAAGATTATTAAATATGAACACCTTACAGATAAAGCAAACTTTGCACGGCATTCCAAATTTTGCAGGCGTTTTTCCTTCAGACATGATGCCTAAAAAATGTAATAAACCATCTATATTCATAATACATTTAGATCCTCATAGCCTACCTGGTTCACCCTGGATAGCTGAAACTCAAAATTCTAATTCTTTTGCATGGTATTTCTATTCCTATGGCCTGCCCCCTTTTATAAAACTCTTGAAAGACCTTATGTCATTTAATTTCACCTTTAACAACCGCCAGCTGCAAAGCCTCTACTCCGACATCTGTGGCCAATACGCATGCCTCTATGCTCTCTTACATATGCACCAGAGGATACACCATGAAAGAGTTTGTAGCTGTCTTCAACTCTGCCAATCCAGACCTCAGGCGAGAGAGATGTTCCGATGTGAGTTTCCATTCTTGAGATGCAACGGTGGACAAGGATATCTGTCAGGTATAAAAGTAAGTACTATTCACATATTCTCGTCAGTCTTTGTTCAAGAGGTCTTGTCGTCTATTATACAACGCTTAAAGAAAATGGAAGAAAATTAACAATAAAGGAATTGGCCATCGCAGGCAAAGGATTTGTTCAATCATTTCATTTTTCAAGCCCCTACCCCTGGAATAAAAAATTGGATGCTTTTAATATAGCAAATTAAACTGCAATGCATTTTAGCGATGGCTACATTACTTATCATATGCTAATAACTGTACTAGAAAAAGTAGTGGCTGGGCATGTCTCTCTCTTTGGTTTTGATGAGAATAAACGTGAAGTTCTTTCCGCACTATGCGACAGAACGTTAATTAATATAAACAAAGAATTTAATTGTCCAAATCCAGAAAACCTCTATCTTCAGATGCATTGTGGATTTCCTTGCCACAAATTCAGTAACACCCACCGTGCTTGCAAACACGCTCACGCCATGTTTAATTGGTTAAAGTATCATCACCTTCAAAAACTTAACAGATGTCCTTCTGATAGCTCTAATCAACACGATGTTTAATTTGTTTCAGCTATATAAAAGCAGAGGTATCCAGACATTCGATTACAGGTCGCTATGACTTCCAGAGGTAAACCAATCACGATGTTGCACCAAACGCCATCTGCGACTTCGGAACCCGTGCTGCATTGCAGAACGTACTTCCTCAGCAAGCATTACTCCAATATATCAGCTTGGGTTTCTACAAGAGAAGAAATTACGAGGCTCACGTGGAAATTGGTGGAGTAAGGCAGGGTAGAGTGATCCTCTCATCTTACTACTTCACAACCCTGCTCAATCATCTAACTAAACTTGCCGAACATCTCTGTCAAGACCAGTCGTACAGGTGCATCGAGAACCAGTTCCGCAGTCAAAGCATCAGTCGTCATCAAGCAAGAATACAAAATGAAAACTCACGTGTCATACTATGTCTAGAAGACATAAATGTTAATATGCATTCCCCTTAGCTATTTATGTAACGAATCACTAAAAAGTGGAATATTTCCTGACAGAATGAAGTACTCTATTGTCAAACCGCTTTTTAAAAAAGGAAAACAAGATAATATATCAAATTATAGACCTATATTTCTCTTGTCTGTTTTCTCAAAAGTATTTGAGAAAGTAATGTTCAATAGGCTCTATAACTACTTGGAAAAGAACAACTTATTTGCCAAAGAACAGTTTGGCTTTAGAAAAGGAGTAGCGACAGATAATCCAACCGACAAACTCATCCACACATAAAGTGTTAACAGCGTTAAATGACAAGAGAACATGTCGGTGGAATATTTTGTGACCTAGCGAAGGCTTTTGACTGTGTGAATCATGAGATTCTAATAGCTAAACTAAATTTCTATGGAATAAAGAATAACATATTAGATTGGTTCATTTCATACCTAGAGAAGAGAAAACAAAGGGTCGAAATTAATAACTCCAATGGGTATCAAAATAGTGCCTCAGAATGGAAATCAGTAAAACATGGTGTTCCCCAGGGATCAATCTTAGGGCCTATTTTGTTCTTGGTTTACATAAATGACATCCCATTATACATTAACAGTTTTGCAAGTATTTATTTATTCGCAGATGACACTAGTGTTCTAGTAACAAGAAAGATTTCAATGAATGTGTAGTTAAATTAAACTATGTTCTAAATTGTATGTCAAACTGGTTCAAAGCAAACAAACTCTCAGTAAACCTTGAAAAAACAAAAACAATTAAATGTATAACTACTCGCTCACCACAAACGCACATAGAAATAGGAATTAATGATACATTGTTAGAACAGCTAAATGAAGTAAAATTTCTTGGCCTTCAGGCAGATAAGCATTTGGACTGGAAGTCACATATTAGCTACATCACACCTAAACTTAGCTCAGCATGTAATGCTCTCCATGCACTGGTTAAATTTCACTCAATCGATACACTTAAGTTGATGTATTTTGCCTACTTTAACTCCATCATCGAGTATGGAATAATATTCTGGGGTAATTCAGTAGATAGTAAATGCATATTCCGGATGCAGAAGAAAGCTATATGAATAATCTGTAATGCTTATAGCAGAAAGTCATGCAAAGAACTATTTAAAAAATTGGGCATCCTCACTTTACCTTGTGTTTATATATTATCCATTTTAAAATGCTATGCAGTTAATAGACATAGTTTTATAACAAACATGGAAATTCATAACGTTAATACTAGACAAAAGGGATTGATTCATCGTCCCAATGCCAATCTTCGTTGCTTTCAGAAAGGTGTATATTATGAAACAATCAAGATATTTAATGCTCTCCCCAGTAATCTCAAAGAAAATGTTGGGAATTTCAGGGCTTTTAAGGCCTCTCTTAAGGAGTACCTTTGCAATAAATTACTCTGTAGATGAATATTTAAGTGACAAATCTGTCTGGCAATACCGTTATTAATCATTGTATTTATAAATATTACAATGTATTGCATTTTGTGTATATTAGTGTGTGTGTTTTATATTAAAATTAAACTGATTTATACTATGACTTGCACGAATGTGTCAAATGAGTTTCTTTTTGTTGAGTATTCAGCAATGACACAAGGTCTGTAAAGCCTGATGTTTTGATATTTTACACTCTAGTACATAATTGTAAATCTTTGCATTGGAAATTCTATAACATATTTGTAAATATGTATTGTAATCTGTTGACATTTATGAAGAGTACATAATACAATAATCATGTTTTAGTTTATATAATTACTTCTAGTAACTATTATATCGATCATTTGAAAACTATCATCTGACATAACATTAGTTTTACATATAATGACATTATATTTATTTATTTATTTATTTTAACACTATATTTTGATACTCTTTGTTTTTATGTGCATGGGAAAAAAAAGAAGTATTCTGTTGTTTTTGTAACCTATGATTTTAGCACTAGAGCTTTATACATTTTTTTTTCATAGTATATAGTATATAAACATATGTATACATGTATATGCCTTGACAAGTTCTATGTTCAGTGGTTTTCTGGCCTAAACGAACCTACAGAATGCTTTCTAATCTAATCTAATATAATCTAATCTAATTTATTATGCAATGCAAATCTATTGCAACATCAACTTGCAAAACTAGTGTTAACCACAAAGGATGTAAAAGACTATGTTAACAGCACTTCAGACAGGAATGTTTTTGTAATGCCACTGCTTCACCTTTTGTTCTCTAGATGTTATTTGTGATGAAATAAACTCTAATCTTGTATCCAATAAAGGTGAATAAATATTGATATCAGATTATTTTGTTCTTTTATTTTAACTACTCATACATCCTTATCCTATTCCATGAGACATCATAGGTTATATCCAAAATTTTGTCCGGGGTGTGGCCACCTAACAACAACAACAACAATAATACCAACAATAGTAATAATAATGATCATAATCATCTTTCTCTACCCTATGAGCAGATGAAGGTGCGGCGGAACCGATTCCGTGTCCCCTTGAAATACTGGCCACCACTGCAGGTTGTAAAAATCTCGGCACTACAGGGACTGCCAGCTGAGGTTTAGGTTGAGCCCAGGGTTACGTATAAAGCTGGACCCCAGCCCGTCCCGCAGGTAGGTTATTTCTTTCTTTTTGATAGTATTTAGCACCCGTTTTTACTACAGACGGCAGCGCAAACAATACAGGTAGGATGATGTCAGAAGGTGCGTTGGGGTAGGTCGCCCTAGAACGTGCGTCACCATAACCTCCGCTGCAAGATGTGCGTCATTCTACGCTCGCAATGACTTTCCATCATCGTCGACATGCTTACTTCTCGCGTCCTCTCCTGCATCTTGGGAATCGTAGGAAGACCGGTTTGCTTCTTCCTCCATTACGTGAGAGCTAAGCGACACAGAAGACGCTGCCAGCTGCTGTACGCTCAAAGACGTTGAGGCCACTGTTGGAAAAAATGTTGCATTGTTGTTCTGACTCAATATTCTGCCGTTTTCTCCCTCGTTTCTTGCTCCGTTACCTGCTGAGTGTTCCATGACGATCCTTCGTCACTCGTTTCACGCATTTTTGCCCGTTTAACACGCTGTTTCTCGACAACCGAAGCTGAAACAACTACTATGAATCAAGGCCGGTTTATCCATTCCTATCGAAAGTCTAGTATGCGGAAACACTCGTTTCCCCGCGGAATCGCGGAGCACAATGACACAAGCCCTCACTCATCCTGCTGCTGTTCACGGACTAGTGAATTTAGTACGGTGCCATCCAGAGATGGAAAACCATCACTCGGCGGGTCAAATACCGTCGGAGCGGGTGTTATGATATTCCCATATGCAACACCCACCGGGCACACAATGGTGGATCGGCGGGGTCACACTTCCTTCGGATACTTCGTGCTACTGCAGACGTAAGAGGAGCGAAGTTGTCCAGCATGGGACACAGATAACCGATTACGAGAAGCTGGTAGCTTTTGTCTTCAACCGCATTTTAACTGCACCTATATCGTTGAACACCAGAGCTCGATATTCACGGCCCCATTGTTCCTTCTGAATACCATACACAGTCACGTGTCGTTGCATTGTTTGTTTTAAAATTGTTCGGGAATTCTGGTGGTACCTCAAAAACACGCACAGTTAAAGCCTTGTCGGTCACGTCTTCGATGATTACATTCATTATTTTATCATTAATATACAGGAAAGTCGCTTCTCCCGAGAAAGTATTTATGTAATATCTCCTCCAATAAGGATGGCGATATAAGTTGGACTTAAATACGCATTTCACCGGCATCCTGTCAGCTTGTTCTGCACTTAACCTAAAGTATTAGCAATAAATCAATGAACATCATAGGCCGTTGGCCTTTTGGATTCAACATAAATTTAACCCAAATGGTATTTCTCCTAGCGTACATTTCCATTTCCCACAGAGAAAATACTCTGTAACACTCACTATTAGACGCAAAAGTAGAATCAACGTTTTGTAGACAAGGCTCTCACTGTTACTGCAACACTTCCTTTCTGAGTTAAACCGAATCCCCCATTGGCGAATATCCAGAAAATGTATCGCCCACAAGATTATACCGCAACCGCATAAAATTATCCATGGCAAAAGGAATGGGGAAAAAATATGCCAGTGTGAATGTTTAAAATACAACATATCATGTGAAAAATAAATTTTTTTGATATTAAAAATAATAATAAAAAAATAACAAATGGGAACGCTCTTTATGAAGTAACCAACCTCCAACCAATTATGTAATACGGCAGAAGAAATTACGCTACTTATATTAAGTAGGACACCTACAACCTAATTACCTAGCATAACATTAAACCCTATCAACAAATTTGTCTTTAGCATGCGCATAGATTGCACCCAGTATGTGGCTTCTTGTCCTAAAGGGAACATCCCCTTTCTTTAATTTTGAACCATAAATAACCATAAAAATATAATAAACATTTACGGGGCGTATTCCATAACAAAGGTCCTTTTGGTGATAGTAAAAATTTTGCTCATTAGACAAGGATTTTATTGAAAGTAATATGTAACTGCATATATGTTTCACTTTTCCACATAGCCGTCGTTCATATCTATGCACTTTCCCTAACGCCGCAACAGCTTCTTTAACCCCTTGGCATAGAAGTCTGCCGCCTGGGACATGAAACGCTCGTCTTGGGTTCATCGTCGGTTTGAAATCGTTGTCCACCAACCCACCGTTTTAAATGCAGGAAGAGGAAATAGACCCCTGGTGCAAGATCGGAACTGTGCGGAGGGTGATCAAGGAGTTCCTAACGAACTTCTTGAATCTTCTCTTTGGTTTTGGCGGCGGTATGCGAGAGTGGGTTGTCGTATTGGAGGATGATGCCAGACGACAGTTTCCAGCGGCGTCGATTTTGGATCGCACGTCTCAGTTTGGTGCGCGTTGCACAGTACACGTCAGCTGTAATGGTTGTCCCACGGTTCATGAAATCGATCAACAGAACGCCCTTTTCATCCCAAACAATATAGTCATCATTTTGCTTTTCATGTACGACGATTGCTTACACTTTTTGGTTTGGGTGAACCTGCATTGACTGTTTTGATTCTGCGTTGGTGTACGCTATCTAGTCTCATTTCCTGCAACAATGTGGGAAAACAAACCATCTCCCTTTTGTCTATATCGCTCCAAAAATGCCGGTCCCCATGGCCGCGCTCGCAGCGCAGGGGATCGTGGGTTCGAATCCCGCCTTGGGCATGGGTGTTATATGTTTGTGTATGTGTGTGTAAAAAGTAAAACAGAAATTCAGTAATCATACAGTAATCAAAGTAAACAATTTAGGTAAATAAAAAGTAGAGTATACAGCGCCGGAGTCCTGATCAGACTCCGGAACTATTAAAAAAAAAAAAAAAAAAAAAAAACAACAGTCGTGCACATTGCATTCGTTGTTCTTTGTACTGACCGGTGAGCAATTTTGGCACCCCCCTCGCATAAAGTTTCCGATATCCAAGCTCTTCAGTGAAAACACTGTAAAGTGTCGTTCGAGCAACATTTGGGAATACCAGCAAAAATCTAATCACACCGCGCACTTCACAACTGGCGGGAGCTACGATTGTCGCGGCCATTTCGATCTGTTCTCATCGACAGGCAAGCACCTACTGCGGCACACCAACAATGCTGTATGTTCCCCATGAGTTGGCAGACAGCACTGTAGGCGTGAAAAGTCATTCAAGCCTATCTTCTGTGACATATTGTTTACCGGACCTTAGTTTTGGAATTCGCTTCGTAGAAACGTGCCATGAATGTTGTAGCACTATGCGGTACCAATACAACAGAAACGCGAGTGTAGAGAGTACTGACCAGGTATCCAGGTTTAGCAAGAGAATTACAGGGTTGCCGCAGTCAGGACACGCAGAATCGTACTCGTTCCTTTCAAAGTGCACTGTATTTTCCTCCCTACCGGAACTTCTGCTGCTCTAAGCGATTTACGTGACGTAAAAATCAGCTTTAGCTCTTCCGCGCTAATGGCTTGTGAAGAATTTAACTTTAAGAACATTCTGCACTAACAAGGCAACTCAATTAAATTATCCTTACACAACGTTATACTTAAAATGAGTCAGCATTGTGGTAAGAGTAAACTTGAATGATTAGCTAGCTAAGGAATGTAAGAATTAAGATAATTTCTGTTACTTGCTATAGCATTACACTTTGCCATCGTTTTAATACACCTTAAAATCCCCCCCCCCAAAAAAAAAGTGAAGTCGTTGGCATTAGCGTTGTGATTCATCAAAAGTGTTTATTTTAGTGCTGACAATTGTTTCATGACTTTTCTGTGAAAGAAAACGTAGCCAAAACATTAACAGCCATCTGAAGCTGAAAGTGAATTATGTCTTTGAGTAAACGTTAAGTGTGTAATCTATATCTTAGGTCAAATAAACAATGAATACCGGTTTATACCAATTTTGACTATATTTTGGAAATAAGTGAATATTATTGTATTTGCTATCTGACACATTTTGTTCATGCAGCGTGATAAATCCCTGCTCCTGGATTCTGCGCACTATTGAGCCATAAGTCGGTTATCAATACCGGACAGCATGCCACCTACTTTTCATGGTGAGGGACCAAGGTTGGCGGCGGAATGGACCACCCAACAGAAACATGCCTACTACAGGGTCGATACGATGGCCAGGCTATATGAATGCCGCTAACCGCAACGTCTCAACCACGACTGAACGCAACTCCAAAACCGCCATCCGTCTAAGTACGACTGATGCCATTCCTACACGAACGGCTTAACTCACGCTCGATACTGTTAGAATATCAGCTGTTAATTTTAACCTGTGATTAGTGCTCGTTTTATATGACTAAGTAAAGTTCATTTTACTTATATGGCATTTCCGACTAGAAATCGGATGTGCGTATTTCTACGTCCTGTTCTTGTAATCACGAGGCAACACTGATATAAATATGCGTTATGTTTATATAAGTTTTTCCATTTAAGTGACACCCATCTGCTCTCATAATCCATCAGGTTATGGGTACAGTGTACTATAGTATTGTTTAAGAAGAGAAGTGAACTAATAACTGTGCATAGAATCTCGATTTGTGAAATATTTAAAAGAGAGGTTAAGCGTCCCCTGAACCACATGTGTTTGAATTACATAGTGGTTGCATCACCTCATTTTATGGTAAACTACTCTCTATTTTTATATATGATAAGTAAAAAGTGCAGGAAGCTGGTTCGAGTTCCACAACTACATTGGTGTCCATGTCTGTGTGCCAGGCATAATCAAGCTGGAGGGCAGATTAAACTATCCAACGTGGAAGTTTCAAGTGAAGTGTTTTCTGATAGATTGTGAGCTTTGGAAAGCTGTTGAAGGAAGCAATACCGATGAAGGAGATATTCAACGAGCGCTTGCCAAGATTGGGATGGCTCTGGCGACATCTTGTCATTCGTTTCTCCTGAAAAAGCTGCATGGGACAAACTTGCTAAGGACTTTGCAGAACAAGGCGTGGGTGGTTAACTTACGCTGGAGAGGAAATTCTTCAGAGCAAGATTGGAAAATTTCAAATCTATTGTCAATTATGTCAGTCACATTTTGAAAGTTCATGGTGAACTAGAAGATTGTGGTGTTATGTACTCCGATGAGAAGATTGGCTCAATGATGCTTCATGGTCTGCCTGATTTGTGTACTTTGCTGATTTTAGCGTATGGTGCTGCTCACAAGAAAGTTACTTTACATTTAGTGTTGGATTTTCTTCCTAACTACGATGAAGGAATGGCTACAAGGCAAAGTGAGATTGCTCTATCTGCTAGTGTTTCAAATAAAAATACTCAGCCAACTTGCTATCATTGTCGTAAAGTAGGTCTCAAGAAACCAGATTCTCGATTTGAAGAAAATCAAGAAAATAGCTCAAACATACAACACGAAAGAAAAGTATGAGCAATTCACATTAAGGACAAAAAGTGTTACAATGTTAACAGTTGCTTTAGCTAGTGGAAGTTTAGGTAGAGAGTATTGGTATTTTGATAGTTGTTGTAGTGGACCTATATCTCATAGAGCAGACTTAGCAAACTTTATTGATGATAGTCAATCTCGGGAGATATTAATAGCTGACAACTCAATTATGAAACGTAAAGGTATTGGTGATGTTACTTTGAATATTAACAATAAAGGTGAAACAAAAGCTACCATTTCAAATGTAATGTTTTGTCCAAATAGTGCAGCCAATTGGATGTCAGTACATCAAATAGCTAGCAAAGGTATAGCACTTTTATTTGACGATAAAGGAGTCAATGTGTTTCCCAAGGATAGTATAGAAATTCAAGGTGAAAGTATGCTAACTGGAAGTGTTGTAAATGGAATTTACAAGTTAGATAGAGATGGTAATTCTTCTGCTACAGTGTATGGTGATGTTTGTAAATCTGTAAGAGTTGAGAATACTGCTCTGCTGTCCTCTATTATTCTGAAGAACTTTGACGTCAAAGAATGGCACATTTCAATTTTCAAGACTTGTCAAAATCGCCATCCTTTATACACTTGAAAACAAACTCTGCATCCCTTGTGTGAAAGCGAAGCATAGTAAATTGCCATTTCCGTAAGCAGCAACTAGGGCAAACAGTGTACTGGAATTAATTCATAGAAATTTATGTGTTCCTGAGAGAAATAATGTGTCTAATGGTGGAGCAACGTGCTTTGTTACACTCACAGATGATCACTCTAGGATTAGTTTTGTTTATTTTCTAAAAAGAAAAAGTTACTGTATATCTAAGTTAAAAGAGATAAAGTGTATGGTAGAAAATCAGATGGATTGTAAAACCAAAAGATTTAGATCTGATAATGGAGGGGAATATGATTGTGATGAGATGAAGCAGTTGTGTAAAGAAAACGGCATTTTTATGGAATTTACTATCCCATATACACCAGAACAATGTGAAGTCACTGAAAGGCATAGTAGAACACATGTTGAACTTGCTAGAGCCATGCTTTTTCAGGCAAAGTCGGACAAGAAGTACTGGGTAAGGGCTGCAAATACTGCAATATTTCTCAAAAATAGGAGTCTCACCATAGCTCTTGATAAGTTACCTCTAGAAATATGGACTGGTAAAAGGACAGAATTGTCAAATATCTGTGTATTTGGATGTAAAGTAATGTCTATGATACCCAAAGTGAAGCGTAAAAAATTTGATCCGAAGTCTGAAGAGAAAATAATGACAGTATAGTGTGAGGAATCAAAAGGGTATATAGGCTTGCAGATTCAAAGCAACCAGGTCAATTGAATGTATATAGAAATGTAATCGTTTGTAAAAAAATGCTGGGTTGTATCCTGAGTTTGTAGAACTAATTCCACAATGAGAAGTCACTGCTGACACTGAAAATGTAGATACATTGAGAATAATAATCACAATTAAGATGAGTTTGATAGCGAGAATAAGGTAGAAATATTAGAGAGGCCTCGGAGGGAAAGGCGAGCCCCCACTAGGCTTGATGATTATGAAACAAATTTTTGTGTAGCCTTAAGTGCAGTTGATACAGTTATCTCTTCTGCTTCAGAAGCAATGAAGGATCCTGATTGGAGAAGCGCAATGGAAGATGAATACAATACGTTGATAAAAACTGATGTGTGCGAACTAGTAAAGGGTCTAAGGAACAAAATATTGTTAAGGGTAAGTGGGTGTTTAAAGTAAAAAAGATGCATCTGTTAATTATGAGCGTCATAGAGCCAGACTGGTAACTCGAGGTTTTTCTCAAAAGAAAGGTATTGCTAACCAGGAAACTTACTCTTCAGTTATTCGTTCAAAAACGTTAAGACTGATTATGGCTGTGTCTAACTTAACGAGTTGAGATTTGACAGGAAAATGTAGACACTAACACTGCTTTTTAAATGGTGATCTGTGTGAAACTTGTTCTTCTACACCTGGCTGTAGGTCTTCCGCCTCAGTACTTTTCTGCTCAACCCACGCCCCGTTTGATACTTGATGCATTTGAATCTGCACCAGCTGTTCTTACACCCCCGTTTGATCTTACACCTCAGTCCTTTTCTGTTCTTCTCCTGCCGCGTTTGATATTAGATATTTGTGTATTTTCTTCTTCTTAATCCAAATATCTAGTGTTCTTTGCGTGTATCTTGCTGTTTTTTATTCAACTTTCCGGGAGTCTGCCTTCTTTTCTACGCACTGTTGCAGAAAGGGCAGCTTCTTTCCAGTATTTTCCTTTATGAACTCTATCCGTTTATTGGCCAGTTTCAAATTGCCAATCAGATTTAGGTGCAAACCTTGTGCAGTATAATGTTGTGTCTGAAAATTTTCTATATCAAAGTTTATTCTCAAATCCCTTGCACTTTTTCTTCGAATTCATATACGAGTTTGTGTAGATACTTTCTAGCAGTGGCAATTTCCCTGTTTACTTTTCCCTCTAAATCATATCTGCACGGTATGGGATTAATTATTACTTGACATCTATCTGCTAATGGTAAAATCTTATTCACTGCTTCTTTCATTTCTTCCTTGATCTTTGCATTCCGAATGTTGCTTTTTCCTGCCATTGTGAATATTGTATGATTCGGCCGAAAATTTGAAGTTAGTTTGCTTACGTTTTTCACTACTTCACCGATAGGAGCACCCGGTTTTATAATGTTTTCAACCTTGTGACTTTCATGTTTAACTGCTTCTAGCTTGGTACTCATTATTTCATTCAGGTTCCTTCCATGACTATCCATTTACAGAAGGATCCTCTTTGCAGTTGTCTTATCCTGTTTACTAGTCCCTAGCCTTATTTTAGCAACGTACCTTATTTTCTCCTTTTGAACAAAGATTTTGTTGCTTCGTTTTGTCTGTGGGTCTGAAACTATTTTCATCCTGTAATACTTCAAATCTATTAGAACTATTTAAGGACTCATACTCGCACTTCTCCGGCGCCCGTTATTTCTTTGTCTTACTCGCCGCCACTTCTGTTTCTCTTCTTTGCTTCCGTCGCCACATTTCTTGAGATCTTAATTTTCCTTTCTTAATTCTATTACACCATTTACTGTTTGTAAGTCCCTATTATAACATCATTTTATCATTTGCAGTGATGAGACTGTTTCCTTCTGGTTATTCTCCACGCTTGCATCGCCCGCCAGATTCCCTTGCACAAAATCTTCACTTATTTTCTCTTGCCTTGCTATCTTCATTTCACCTTAATTTTTACTGATACAGACATTATTTGTGACCTTTTTATACGAACATTACTGCTTATGAATCCTTTATTATTTCTTTGGAATTCAACTTCTTTCACATAGCTATACTCTTGTCGCTATCTTGTAGAAAGGATATATACTCAATCTGTTTGTGGTCCTTGTGTGTTTGTAAAGAAAGAAAGTGTTTCTACTATTTACATCTGTGTGTATCTATATGGCATTTGTTTTCAGTAACTGGCTTTGCGAAAAAGAGAAACTTTATACTTTCTCAGCAAAGAAGTGTGGAGTTAAGTTTCTAGGTAAACTAAAAATTGTCTGGGAATGAGACTGAATAACAATAAAAAGATAGGTATTTTGAAACTAGACCAAGGTGAATTTATGTCAGACTTATTGAAGAAATTCAATATGGTAGACTGTTATCCAAAGAATACACATATGTCTGGGGGTGGTGACTTACCAAAGTTAGAAACCAAAATTGAGCAAATTCCGTATCAAGAGTTGATAGGATCCTTAATGTATTTATCTATTTCCACCAGACCTAATTTAATGTATACTGTTTGTAAATGTCATGGTAATGAACACTGGTTAGCTGGTTAACGAGGGCTAAGGTATATTAGTGGAGCCAAGAATTATGACCTTGTATTCACTAGAAGTGGACATTTGAATGTTGAGTGTTTTGCTGATGCTTCTAATGCACGTGGTGAGAAAAAGTGATGAAGCTAGGTGGTTCTGTTTTTGCATGTCAATCTAAGCAACTGGAGCCCGTAACATTTCAAGCACCGAGTCACAATATTTAGGATTAACTGAAGGTATCAAAGAATCACTGTATGTCAGAAATGCGTTTGAGATACTAGATTTAGGAAAGATCTGTGTAAAAATGTTCAATGATAATACTAGTGCATTGTATATTACTAAAGATAAGGGGTCTTATTGGCGCACCAAGCACTTTAATATAAGAAGGTTGTCAGTAAAGGGTATGTGGAATTGGATCGAGTTAACACTAAGAATTAGTGGCTGATATTATGACAAAAGCATTACCCATTGTTAAACATAGAACATTTGTGAACGATTTGTGTGTGAAGCAGGTTTAAATTAGGTTGCTGTGTTAGAATGTCAGCTGGTTAACCTGTATTTTGCTTTTTGTTTTATATGACCAAGTAAAATTCATTTTACTTATGTTGGCACTTTCGACTAGAAACCGGATGTGCGTATTTCTACGTCCTCTTCTTGTAGTCATGAGGCAACACTGAAATAAATATGCGTTATGTTTATCTAAATTATTTCATTTAAACAATACCCATCTGCTCTCATAATACATAAGATGCGCATGAGTGGCGTCATTTATGCAGTTTTCCACTTGCTCAGGAAAGAAGGCCACCAAACTCTTCTGGCCTTCTCTAGTGAAAGTGTACAGTGATAGATCGAAGGCCAGATGCACCATGCCTACCTGACCACTCGTCTACTTGTGATGCAATTACAGGTTTCATGCTCCTGAGCATTCATCAACACATTCAGACTAAATAAATAAATAAATAAATAAAATCTGCAATACTCCATCCCGGCACCTAGTTACCTATACCGAAACATATATTCACATTTTAACTTTATTAAACCTTCACCATATACAAACATTATAATTTTACACATGTATATATTTAAAATTAATAAAACAAAAAAATCATGTATATTATAATATAAAAATGTATAAACATTTTAATACTAAATAACTATTAACTAAAAAATAAAAACAACTGTATACTGGAAACCAGTAAAATGGGTAACTGGAAATCAGCTTCCCTTAATTAACCTTTTATCCCTAACTATGTTTAAAAATGAAAAATTAAACTAAGGGAAATGAGAAAAAAAATAAACTTTGAAATTAAATAACTGAATTAAACTAAATTACCGGTAGTTGGTAATACTACTGAATAGCCGGCGGTAACTATTAAAATTAACTATTAAGTATATATTACCAAAATGTACTTATAAATAATAGTTAATTAACATAACTATAGTAAAACAAAACATATTTAACTTCTACAATTTAATCATTTCTTTTCTGAATTTAAAATCCTCAACATTTCCTAAATTAAAGAAGAAAAAAATTAATTCAGATTAGTAAATTAAAACTAATTATAACTCTATTTCAACATAAGTACTGATTAAACTACTTCAAAGTAAATTTAGTGACAAATTAAACATTTCTAAAGCATATATATTGTAGATTTTAGTATATTTAGTGATATATTTATGCTTCTCTTCTTTCTTCATCATATCTGTAGGTTATAGATAACATTTAAGCACTAATGTAAATGTTAATTAATGTCACAATAATTATGTAAAATTCAGTCATATCGTCTATTTTCTTTTCATCACTCTCCTCTCACTGCAAATCTTCATCTTCTAACTTCATCCCTGCACACCATCTTCCCTCTTCTTCTCCTCTCCCATAACCGTCTCTTCCAGCACATTTTCTCTTCTTCTGTTTGGTCTCTTCCCTTTCTCCCTATTACTTCCTAATTTTTAGTCTTCTATCTTTTTCTTTCCGCGCTTTATTCTTTCCTCTCTTCTTCTATAATTTCGGTATTATCCATTCTGTTATTTATAAATGATAAAATTGATTTAATTTATGGTTGTTGTTATTGCATTTGTCTTATTCTCGTAGACCTCCTATATTATCGTTATTTATTGCTTCTGCAGGTAATATTTCTTCCCAGGCTAATTTACTAACTTTGTCTGCTAAAATATGTAAGTGTTTATATAAAATGTCGTCCCTCAAAATGTGACATATATAATTTCCAGCTAAAATTCCCCTGTGCTCATTTACTTGACTCTCGTGTTCCGGGGTGTCTTGTATGCCACATTGCTCACATATATCATTTGTTATTTTTTGTATTTTCATCCAATAGGTTTTAGAGGGTCCGTGTCCTAATAAGTAATGAAGCATTCCCTTGGTTGGTTGAATGTGCCTGTGTTGTAACCTTTCCGAGATAATTTTGAACATTTGAAAAGTCCTTCTTCCCGCCTCAATATTTTCCCATGCATTTTGCCACTGTCTTCTTAATCTAATTTTTATATCCTTTATCGTGTAGCAGTGTGTGCCTATTATATCCCGTATTTTGTCAAAATTACGTTTCTAAGCCTCTTCTCGCACCTCTTAGCTTAATAACATAATCTATTGGCCATATGCCCATATCAACTAATAATACCATAGTGGGTGAAGTGCTAGTTGCTCTTGTGAATCTTAATAAAACCTTTCTCTGTGTTCTTCGTAGTAGAGTTTTTATCATAACATCATTCATACGAGTAGCACCGTAAGTAATTATCGATGCAAAGATACTGGTATGGTATGATGCTATTGCATTAAACGGAATTCTAATCTGAGTTTGAACTATTCTCGCTAATTTCATCATAATAGATCCTGATGTTGCTCTCACGTAGTCAGTATGATGTCTAAAATGTAATTCATCGTCAATGAGTATACCCAAATATCTTACCGTTCTTTGTCGTCGAATATTTTGGTGTTGTATTTAATTGTAGAATCCCGTTTAAGCATACATTTAAATATCATGTAGGCTGATTTCGCAGGAGCTATTTGAAGTTTAGTTATGTTGCACCAGTTATGCAAGGTTGTCATTAAATTAGCCGCCTTTGATTCTACTTGGTTCCCTGCTCTCGCCCTCTATAAGAAATAATATGTCATCCGCATAGGCAATGGTTTATTTTACATAAATGTTATCAATTAGCTCATCTAATAAAGTTTCTAGTACTAAGTCCCAAAATATTGGGCCTAGTATCAACCCTTGGGGGCATCCTTTGGTAATATTCCGTAGAATTTTATTTTTGGCACATTTAATATTTACTCTTCTATCTGTACAATAATCATTAGCATATTATAGAGACATTTAGGAAAACCTTTTACTCTGAATCTTTCAAATAAAACGGGCCACCATAAGTTGTCAAAAGCCCCAGATATGTCAATAAAAATGCCGATTACATATTTTGATTGAGATGATTTTACTAAATCAATAAGTTTGTTTACGGTTCATCGGTTGAACATCCTTTTCTAAAGCCCTATTGTTTATTATTAAGACCGACCATTACTCTATATTCTTTCAATCGTTTGCATATTAGTTCCTCACAAAGCTTACCTAGGGTGTTTAGTAAACAAATGGGTCTATAAGATTTAGGTTCCTTAGGATCTCTTTCTGAACTCTTATTTAAAATAATTACTTGGCTTCTTTCCAGCAATATGGAAATCGGCCTTGCCATATACAGTTATTAAATAATTTAAAGAGATAAGGAGCGATTTTGTCTTCAAAATTTATAAGTACCGCATTTCTTATACCATCTGGTCCTGCTGCTTTTTTCTTTTTTAATTTTCTAATAAGTAGTTTAATTTCCGATATATCAAAAGGAAGAATTATATGATCGTTGTTATAATGATTTGACAATTCTAGTCTCTTTTCAAAATGCAAATTGCTAAATTTTTCTCTATCATCCTGGGGCAGCAATTTCTCTAACAGGGTGTTAACTGAACTTATCCAGTCCGTGGTCATATTGCCATCGTCTTTTTTGAGCGTGGTCAGTATTTCAGGTTTTTTAATCTTGTCCATGATACTTTTGTAGGGGACCCCCCTATATTTGTTTCTAATTCTGTCTCTACTAAATGTTTCCAGGAATTTTGCCTTGTTTCGTTTAATAGTTTTTTTTTGTATCTATTTTTAGCTTCTCTATAATTTTCTAAATTCCTCTCTCTTATTATTGCTACCGTTGATTTCTGATATACTCTTCGTAGCTTTCTCATTCTACTTCTGGCTTTTTGTAATGCATCTGTCCATATCTTGTCATAGTATTTCTTTGGTCTTATTACTGGTACTGTTTTTCTTATTGTATACTGAATTGCTTTCACTAGACTTAAGGCGTCTCTATCTACTGATGTTCCTTCATAACTAAAGTGTAATTTGTCAAATTCATATCTCAATAAATCCCAATTTGCAAGTTTAAAGTTGTATTTTTTTTTTCCTATAGTCTCTTGATGTGTAGGTTGATTTAAGTTATATTTAAAATATATAAGGCGATGATCACTTGAAGATAAATCCTGACCTACAGTCCAATTATATATTTTGTTTACAGCTGACTAGTTGCATAAAGTTAAGTCCAAATTCGCTGTTGCGCCCGCTCGATTTTCAAATGCCGGAAGATTATTTGGTCGATTTAAAATTTCCGGATTTAGTTCAGATATTACCTCCTCCATTTTCTCAGCTTTCGCATCCTTAAAACTGTTATACCACCATTCTGATTTGGCATTTGCATCAGAAGTATAAATTTGTTCTAAGCTGTTAACATTTCTATATATTTGTTTAATTTGGTTTAAATATGGCTCGATTTCGTGACTATATTGAAAGTGTTGATTGGTAGGTATAAATTTACCAGAATCATAAGTCATTTCAACACAATTTGTATGAGAATCTGCAAATTGCGCAACATTAACTACTTGTAGATTTGGATTATATATAATTATTGCAGCCATTGGTATTTCACTAACACACACTACCCTTGCTCTAGCTGGAATATAACACAATTTACCTTGGTTTGTATAAGGTTTCTGTATACATAAGATATCTGTTCTTAACTCTTCCGCTGTTTTCTTTAATTCAGACAAAATATGTCTGCTGCGCTGTGCGTTTAATTGTCCGATATTTAGCCACTTATAAGACCCTTCGTAGTCTACCATTTTGTCCTCTTAATAATATGTAACCTGCGTTGGCAAAAGACTGATGCTTTGTTCCAGTCCTGATTTCTTGTTTGGTTATTTCTCTTCTTAGCTTATGTACCCTAATTAATCTTACATACCTTACTGTATTGTTATTAGCATTGTTACCGTTATTAATATTGTTATTATGTTGTCTGGGATTTGGAGTGGGTTTAGTTTTGGAGTGGTTCCATTGCTTAAAAAAAGTACTAAAAAGGCATCCTGAATTATGGTTAGTTTGGGATTTGTAAGTATTTGGCTTCTTTGCATAAGCTTTGTTTTTAAACGGGATATTTGCCGACTGTGTGGGTGTGCTAAGAAATATAGCTCTTATAGTTTCATTTTTCTGAACAGTTTTGGAGTGCGTAATTCCATCGCGTCTTATGTGTGCGTAACAATTAGGTCAATTCTGGCTACTATCAAAAACAATCCTACCATAGGAAAGTACGAAGTGTTTCCACACTTCGTTTAGGTGTAAATCATCTTTCCGTCTAGTGTATGTTGCTTTTAGTAGTTTCAGAAGTTCTTCTGGGTCAGTTTGTAAGTTTTGCGATCTTAGGTCTAGACGATCTATAGCATCAGGTACTGGAAAAATTACAGAGTGGCCATTTTCATGCAAATGTCTTATTACATGACGTAACGCTGCAATTAAAGTTGCTGTTTCTTCCAAGCGGCTCAGTTTTAAAGTAGCCTCAAAGTTCGTGTAAATCTGTCCCACGTTCATCGCCCCTGCTATGTCAGCAGCTTGTCGCAGTATCTCCTCTGCCGTTTCCTGTTGTGCTACAGCTGAAATTTCATTCTATATTCTCTTCGACAGCGTTTACTTCTTTTTTATCTTCCATATTCCATATGTCTTTATATTTTGTATTTTTTCTTCTCTTCCACCATAAGCCATTTAAAAAAATTCTTCATTTTCATTTTCTGCTTTTCCGTAATTAATCTGCTCATCCTCCTCGTTTTCTTTTCCTTCTCCGCAGGTTTTTATCCTCTTCAAGTAATGTAACTGATTGCATCATAATCCACTTTCAGTTTCTTTTTTACAGCTAGTTCTTGATCTGTTTTATGTATTCTTAATTTAGGTCGCGCTTGTGTTGCTTTTGTATTGGTTATTGCTGATTTATAATTCCAATTATTTATATCTAATTGAGTAAACTTGTTAGTTAAAGCATATATGTGGGTACACTGTTCTTTATAATTTATTGACCTTAATTTAATTTTGTGGGTTATTACTATGTTTAAGTTTCTTCTCATTCTACTTGGAGTGTTTTTTTACGGGTTTTCTTAGCACCTAACAGTTGTATATCCTTAACCCTTTCCCACATTAATTTATGTGTAGGACAATTTTGTTTTCCCCCACACCTCTTCTTTCTACGCTCGCACGTTGCTTGTCTTTCTTTATAATTACACTCTTTCCTCTCATGTCCACTTTCTCCACAGTGACCACATATAGCTTCCTGGTGGTTGCAAAATTTGGCCACATGCCCATAGTCAAAACATTTCAAACATTTGGCCACAGAAATAAAATCTTTAGTGATTACTGCTTGGAAACCAACAAACAGTTAATTTTTTGAAATTATTAATTTTCTCAGCCTTGAAGAAACTCCAACCACGTGGTGTACTATGGCTCTATTCCTTTTCAAAATCATCTCTGGAAATTTCCTGGTCTAAATTCTGTAGGTAACTATCATCTTTCAATTCTTCTTTTGCTTCTGTCAAAATATCATACATTATAGGGTTTCTTTTACGAGGTGTTTCAATTTGGAGGTTTTTATCCTGTAGGTTCTTGCAATTTAAGACCTTATTCAGATCTTGTTCCGATTCTGTTTCTATAATTACATTTTTTCCTGCGGTTCTTACATTTGAAATGGAAATTTTCTCTTCTTTCGGTTTCAAGTTGGTAGTTACAATTTTCTGAATCTCTTTCACGTCATTAATTTGAGTAGGTGAAATGAACACGGTATGCTTTATCTTTTGTATGATTTTCTTAATATTGGATGCACTTGTAGTTGGAGTTGATGCATCTACTTTCGCAAAAGTCATTCCTGGTTCATCTTTCTTTATTAAACAAAGCTCTTTGGCCAATTTGGCCTCCTGTTTAGCTCTCTCCATTTCAATTTTAAGATTATAATATATCTGCCGAATTTTCCCAAAAAGCTCAAAATATTTTTTTTTCTTATCTTCACTATTTTTTTTCTTTGGACATTAAATTATTTAAATCAACCATAATTTGTTCAAAATTAAGATCTTTCATTATTATCGTTGCCATGCTATTAGAACTCATATTACCGGGTTCATTTCTTACATTACTACCACTAGCCTGTCCTGGCGGAGAGCGAGCTAGTTGCTTGTTGGGTGTAAAACCGTACTTTCTGCCATTTTATTACGAGGGGAACATACTTAACCAATAATTGTTTGACAAGCGCAGTTGAAAATAGTGCATACAGCAGTGTCTGCAGGTGAAGGTGACGTCAGTAGGCCTTTCCGGCCGGCCGGCTGGCAAGTAACTAATGCAGCTAGTGTCACGCTTGTAACTTCGTTTACTTGAATTGCTGTTTTTGTATGTAATTTACAAGAGAAAAACCGTACATATAATTAATGTACTTACAGAGTTTTTCGCAATGCTACCACACACAGCTTATTGCACTATAAACTTACACTTTAGAGAGCGTAACATAACACGGCAACCAGAGCGAACCATTCAGACTCCAGGAACACACCATCTGCCGCACCACACCAACCTTTTTAACACGCATTTCGCGTAATTTTTTAATAGCAAACCACTGTTTTAAATGCCAAATGCTACTCAACTCTTTGACTCTAAATTCGGAAGTGATGTTTTTTTTTGGGCACCGGTTTTGTGGCACCGCAGGTGATGACACTGGTGATACATGGAGTGAACATGGAGTACCGGTGGAATGCAATGGTGGGGGGAAACCGGAGAACCCGGCGAAAACCGCCCCTGCGCCGCTTTGTCCACCACGAATCTCACATGCGGTCACTTGGGATTGAACCTAGACCATCTAGGTGAGAGGTGGTGCTCTAACCACTCGGCCACGGCATGATGATATATGCAATGCTGCCTAAACAAATGGAATAAAGAGTAATGTATATAGATTAACGTACCAAAACTTTGACTGATCCAAATTCCTAACATGTCTAGTTGTAATAGCTTGTAATAGACTATTTCGCCTTTGTTGAGGTTCATAAATAAATGATACACAAAGCTGCCAATCCATGGACAAACTGCTCCAACAATATGGCACCAAGGTAGAAATCTTGAGTCAATCTGGTCCCATGGCATTAAAGCTGGCACTGTCATAAGTATGTACACAATGGGTATACCTGCAATTAAACAAAAGTTCTAAATTAGATAAAAATCTTCAAAATTCTATATTAGTTATCTTACTACAGCAAAACTACAGAGCAAGAGTGTGAGCTACAGCAGAATTCAACAACTTCTGTGCAATTTGTTTTGCAGTTTGGATTAGCATGTACGGAAAATACAGCTCAATGTATATACTGTCTCTCGAAAGTATCTTTGTTATGCAAGTATAAGTCATTTGACATGTCGGTGTATGATGATAATGATTATTATTATTATTATTATTATTATTATTATTATTATTATTATTATTATTATTATTATTATTATTATTATTATTATTATTATTATTTTGATTATTGCTGTGATTATTATTTTTATTATTATGATTATTATTATTTATTATGAATTATGAAATCTTATTATTACTATTATTATTTATGATTACTATTATTGTTATTATTTATGATGAATTATTAATTGTTATTCTTATTATTATTATTATTAATATTATTATTATGATCATTATTATTTTGATTTATTATTATGATTAGTATTATTACTATTGTTACTACTACTATTATTAATATTATTATTACTTTTATTATTTATTTTTGTTATTAATTATAAATTATTATGAATTAATTTTTATTATTATTATTATTATTATTATTATTATTATTACTATCATCATCATCATGACAATTGTAAATTAAAGAACAATTACAACCTTCCTATTACTTTCGCTACCAATTAGTATGTTTTGTCTGTTCAGCGGTGTTCTGGCTTCTGGTTTGGGGTGGCTTATCTCTCAAGTAACGCTTAAAGTATGCTGGACTCGTGGCAAACATCCACTCTGTCACGCGCGCCTTTACCCCTCGCTTGCTTCAAGACTACCTCCTTCTAATTGTAATACCCCACCTGCTTGGAAGGGCGCCCCACTCCACTAGTCATAATACCGCTGAACAGAGTAAGTACATTAATTGCTTATATGATATTGTATTCCAACCAAAATTTTGACCCTGAGATTTCAAAAGAAACACAAGTTTTAAGGACCCCTGAAGTAAAAACAAATAACTGTTTAAGAAGGCCCGTGTGTGTAAGTGAGTGTGTGTGCGCATGCGCGCGCCCGTCTTAGGACAGTATAACTCATAAAGAAAAGTCGGTTAAATACCAAACTTGCTATTTAAGTTCAGTATCTTCTAAGGATGCGACACAAACCCTCAACTCAAACTACACTTTACCTAGATTTTCGATTTTCTCAAAAATGGCTCTAACGATTTGATGAAAATACCGTTTGTTAAAGATGTTTATATGGTAAATTAAATGCATATCTTGAATGTCTTGGCAATAGCCCCTGAAGTGCTCCTCACTCTGATTGACTTTTGCATAACTGGTAAACCATAAGTGATAGAAAAAAAGTACTACTCGAACACTAGTAGGTCGCGCTGAAACAAATAATTTGCCTTAAACTTTATTGTAGAAAACTGTTTCCGAGATACCTCATTATTGGTTTCAATTTTAACGTACATGTATTTTTCTCAAAAATGAGGTCGTCATTCCTATCATATCTCTTCTGTTTTATTCCTGGTCATGTAAAGAGAAGCGATTTTAAAATTTTCGCACAGCAACAGCTTTTAAAAGACTTGTCTATCGTTTTAGCCAATGCATTCCTTCATTTCCTTCTAATTATAAGAAGCTAAGTAATAAGACCAATTTTGGTAATGTTTATCTCCATTGGCATTAAATAGATGGAATAATAATTTTTGTAAAATTAAATCCTTTGCAGTGCAGATAGAGAAAGTCATGCGAATGGAACGCATCAGAATTACGCCTATACGTAAACTTAACGGGCAAACAAAGCTCGTATTTCCCTTTCACATTTCCACTACCGAAAAACACTTTCTATCCAACGTTCGCTTCTATTCGTTTCCTCAGATGCAATATTGCATCAAAGTGGGGCAATGCTCAAGAATAGGACACGTGTTCAACTCAATCCTCTGGACAACACTCTCCTTGAAAACAAGGCAAACACCGACTCTGTGGAGCAAATATTACATCAAAGTGGGGCAATGCTCAAGAATAGGACAAGTGTGCAGCTCAGTCCTCTGGACGACACTCTCCTTGAAAACAAGGCAAACACCGACTCTGTGGAGCAAATATTATATCAAAGTGGGGCAATGCTCAAGAATAGGACACGTGTTCAACTCAATCCTCTGGACAACACTCTCCTTGAAAACAAGGCAAACACCGACTCTGTGGAGCAAATATTACATCAAAGTGGGGCAATGCTCAAGAATAGGACAAGTGTGCAACTCAATCCTCTGGATCCCCCTCCAGGGTCCTACTACAGTAATTACAGTTTTGTCGCACCCAGGGTCCCGAGCCATCCTTGACTCTATCTGTGTGCAGCCTCTGAGTGGTAATGGAGTCAGCCCACGTGTAGGCCGTGCGTAGAGACCCGTGTCGGTGGAAAGGAATATCCTGGTTGGTTGAGGGATATGTACCTGAGCCTGGGCTTCTGACTTTCAGTAACTGGGGAGGGTGCACAGCCTAATACATCACTTTAGTTTCTGCTTCGCCTAAACGGGAGGCTAGGGACTAACCCACCCCCAGTCAATCGGCCAGGACTAGGTATTATACTGAACTTTAGGGTGAGTTCGACGGTGAGCCTGCTATGTACACATTTAGTCAGTGGAGTGACCCCTTGTTGGGCTCCGCGGTGGGGGGGCATTGGGGAATGAACTAAGCCCATGTATTATGACAACCAAAAATAAGCGAAAAAACACCTTAATGTGCAGAAAAGAAGTAGTCGAGTCTAGTGGTCCTCGCTACTTGGTAATACATAGGATAGAGGACGGCAAGAAATTTACATCGGTTAGCCCATTCACGATCCAAAAAGGCCTTGATGAGATAGCTGCTCCAGTGAAGTCCTGTATGCGCTCCCGTAATGGGACGCTCCTGGTTTAGGCCGTATCAGCATCCCAGGCAGCGAAATTATTGCGCATAAGTAAGTTCAGCAGTTACCTGTAAAGGTCGCTGTTCACAAGACTTGGAATTCTTCGCATGGGGTTGTCAGCAACCGCGAATTGGACGGTTTGTCCAATGAGGTGATTCAGGAGGAGTTTGCAACATAAGGCGTTACCTCTTTGTATAGGGTTCAGCGGAGAGTTAATGGTGAATTTGTACCTACCTGTATCCTGTTCCTTACCTTTGATCGGGTAGATCTCCCTCAAGGTATTAAGGCAGAGTACGAAGTCATCGAGGTAAGGCCATACATCCCGAACGCGTTGCGCTGCTACAAGTATTAACGCTTTGGACACTCTAGTGGATTTTGCAGTAGTCGGTCTACATGTGCCAACTGTGGAGATGACACGCACGCTGGAAGTTGCTCATCGACTCCATGCTGTGTTAACTGCGGCAGTGAGCATCCAACTAGTTCCCGCGACTGTCCCCATTTTGGAGAAGAGAGAGCGACTCAGGAGATCCGGGTGAGGGAGAAGGTGTCCTTCTCGGAAGCCCGGAAGCTCCTGCGTCCCGTGGTATCTACAGCTCGGTTGTAGCTAAGTCAGTACCAAAGCTGGAAATCGCAACATGGACCTGCGATGTAAAAAGTGAGACCGTTAGTTGGCCTCGCTACTACGATTATTGTTATTTCTATCAATTGTTAATTAGCTAATGTATTTAAGGGTGTTAATAACCAATTATTTCATATATTTAACAGTGTAAAGCTAGCTTCTAGTAAGCACAGCTCAGAGTTGTTTACCCAAACTTGGATATTGGAAAGGGGAGGACTCTTTGTGAGATTTCTCTATTGTTCGTCACATACTTGGAGCATGTGCGTGCAATAGAGAAATAAATGATGGTGAAGACCCAAATTGTAGTGAAATGAGTCTTTTCTGACCAATCAGAAAAATGCAGCCATGATAGTGAATCTACTATATAAGTAGGAGATTGTAGGATCTCAGGGCAGTCACACTCACTCAGTTACGTATATCGGGGCATTTAGTTATGGATATTTAGGCAGTCAGTTACGCAAGTCAAGACACTCGCAGAGATACTCATTAAGGCATTCAAATACACTCAGTTGCAATGTACGCGTAACCAATAAGTTCAAGCCCACATACTTGTTATAAGATTGTTAATACGGTTTTTGAGTAATATGGGGAACAAGTAATAAGTTTAATAAGAGGCGTTAGTGTACGTCGTTAAAGAAGGAAATCTCCTAGAAATAATTGCAGTTAGATTGTAAAGCAAAGTACTTGTCGACATGTCTTCTAGTCAGGAATAAACGAATAGGTGAAATAAAAGTGTGTGTTAACTATTTCGTAAGATCACTCCTAAGCTACCCTCATTGCTTCCACCCGAGTGAGTCAAAACCCATACAGACTGAGCTGAGCCAGAGGAAAACCACCGTAGTGGATCTTCTGAACAAGGTACGTGGTGATCTACTCTTTTGGTAGTAGAGTGAGTCTAGAGGCACCCGTCAACGCAAGAGCAACACCAGCTTCATACTTGGCTCTTCAACGGGGTGTTGAACGCGCTGTATCTTGGCATATACAATGTGGTGTGTTGTGTCAGCTTCTTACTTGGCAACCCTCACGTAGGACAATAAACACGCCACAAAAGGGCCTTAAATGCAGAAAAGACTCTCAGCCAGACCACTAAACTGGCCCACAGCATCCACGTCTCCGTCGGCGTCACCATCTGTCTCTTCCACTTTTGTAAGTCCTATTCGTACAGTAATTCAGGCGTAACCGTCAAGTATTCTGCACCAGCGAAGGCCTTTAAGACAAAATATATCCGGACTGACTTCCTAAAAGAGAAAGTAAAGTCCCCTTCAAAAACATCTAAGGGAAGGAAAAGTCCCCATTCTCTATTAGTAAGGGGACCTCCCCCGTGGAGGAGATGGACCAAGAGGATTTTGCTCTCACCCTCAGACGGAAAGTGCATAAGCGCCAGGATCGTGCCCCTGAAAAGAATGTTAGTCCGACGGCCAAGAAGAATAAACTAAACCGATCAACACCACCAAATATGCACAAACGCCTTTCCATTTAAATCTTATCCCATGTCATAGACCATGGCTATCGTACAAGGAGCATACGCGGAATTAGACGACCAGAGCTTGACTTGTTGCTCCACCAGCATCAGCCTTTGCTTATATGCTTGCAAGAGACCAAGCTCCGTCCCTAAGACAACCTTACCATCAGGCAGTACTTTTCTGTCCTGTGAGATATATCACCGTCGGATGGAGAATCTGCACATGGGGGTACTATAATACTTATCAGAGACGATATCTTCGCTGAATGTGTACCCATTCAATCTGAGATTCAGTCCATTGCTGTAAGGATTAAGCTACCTTCCATTAGCTTCACCATTTGCAGTATATAGGAACCTCCATATGATGGCCTCTCGCGCACTGATTTAGAAGACCTAGTCTCCCAGCTATCAAACCTGTTCTGTTGGTAGGGGACGTGAATGCCCATCACCCACTTTGGGGCTCCCCTCGGGCTTGTGCCTGAGGTCAATTGATCGCTAATTTCTTGGATAATATTCACCTATCTCTACTGAATACAGGAGAGCCTACCTTTCTCTCTGACGTCTTTAATAGCTTTTCATACATCGATATAGCAGTTTGTTCTCCATAGTTAGCAGTTTCCTTACGATGGAATGACATCTCTGATTTATACTCTAGTGACCACTTTCCTGTCGTTATAATTAACTTAGCACGCAATTTATGTTCCACACATTTACTTATATGGCGCTTAGTTCAGGCCAACTGGAACCTTTATCCCGTATGGCTGTTTTTCACTTCAGTGAGCCCGACCCAGCTGATTCCTTAGTTAAGCACCTCACAGCCACCATTCTCTGCGCTCCTAGGCAGTCTATTCCGCGGTCGACTGGCCACTCTCGTAGTTTTCCTGTCCTTTGGTGGACAGATGAATGCCCTATTGTCATTCGTGCTCGCAGACGTGTTCTCCGGGTTTTCCAGTGTCTGGATAATCTGATACAATATAAAAAACTGCGTGCAAAATCTAGACAAATTATAAAAGATAGCAAAAAACATCATGGAGCAACTTTGTAGCATCTTTTAGTCGACAGACACCTTCCTCTGTCGTATGGGATAAGTTCAGGCGTGTAGACGGCAAAGCGACCCATATGCCCATATCCGGTCTAAAAACAACCGCAAGCACTGTAGTTGATCCGTTTGGCGTGGCTAACACTCTTGGCGGTGTTTTCGCTCACGTGTCAAGCTCAGACAACTATTTACCCAAGTTTCTTCTTCGGAGCTTCTTCTTCGACTCGTAAGGATGGCCAAGAAGAGACAGCGCAGACTCGCCGCTGCTAAGGCAGCACCCGACGCCTCTTCCTCAGCAGCCGCCGAGGAGGCAGCACCTCCGACGCTACCGGTCCCAGTAAGCCTTGCTTCGCCGCCGGCCGCCACCGCAGTCTCGCCGCAACTGCAGTCGCAGTTGCCGCCATCGCTGACACCGTCTACGCCCAGCTCCACGCCGCGGTTCAGTGCCGTGGTACGGGGAGTCCCTAGGGACCTTTCCACCCGGCACCTCCTCGTCGCAGCGAAATTCCAGTGGCCTTCTTGTTTGAGGGCCACAAGGATTATTTGCAACCGGGGACCTACACCACTTGTGAGGCTGGAGCTTCAGGATCGGTCGGACCTCGACGCTGCCTTGGCGTCAGGATTGCCGTTGTTAGGGCAACTCCTGGTCGTCGAGGCCAGCAAGATGGAACGACACCGGTCCTGCCGTCGCTGTTGTGCCTTTGGGCATACCGCCGACTCCTGCTCTTCGACGCCGCGGTGCCCTCTACACCCGAGGAGCAGGACCTCACCACCAGCCCGGACTACAGCACCGCCGAATATCTCCATAGACGCCACACCACCTGCACCCTCGATAGACGCAGCGACGCGGGACGCCATTCAGGACCTCCACGTGGAGGTCCTGAACCTCGGCGCTCGCTTAGCTACCCCCGAAGAGGTGTGCAGCAGCGTCCTGGAGCTGAAGCTGCAAGAACTTCAAGCCACCACCACCACCGCCATCACCATGCATCAAACCACCACAGCGGATCTAGCATCCAGACTGGACAGCATCACGACGCAGCTCAAGCAGGTCATCAGCCAGCAAGCAGCGTACTCCGCAGAGCCGTTCCGATCCCGGAGCCAGCCACACAACACTGCCGCTCCTGCAAGGTCCACCACCTCAGACGGGATGTGGGTCCCTACGGAGAAGGACCTCGCCCTAGCGGCAAAGTGCCCGAGACTCCGGCAGGACATGGAAAGATTGAAACACAAGTAAGCTTCCACGATCATTCCAACATCCTCACCTACTATCTCCTTCAACTTCCTACACAATTTTACCTTCATTTCCCTAGGCTGCAGTCAGGTTTCATGGCTGTAGCCTAGCAGCAACCTTTACCTCGCTCCCGTCATTGTGCGGCAGCATTCCTATCTTTCGTTTACTAACGAGGGTGCATCAGCGGGACCGCGCTAAGCCACGCTATTCACAACACACTACTGTTATAACGTGGAGTGTTTTTAGTGGGTATGCCGCATGAGGAAGCGGAGAGTCCCACATATCCTCCCAGCCATTGCACTTCGGCTGGGGGTTGAATGCGTAATGCATTTTTCACCTCCACGGTAAAAAAAAAAAAAAATTATTCCAGTTAAGACTGATGTGAAATCTCAAGGACTCGCCTTCCGTTCTGTAAACCTTGAACATTATAATTGCCTTTTCAACATGGCGGAGCTAGAACACGCACTTTCATCTTCGTGAAACTCAGCGCCGGTCCAGATAAGCCACGTCCAAATGTTACAACATCTCAGTGGCGATTCGTGGTAAGCAATTCAGGTACACCGCTCCTTTTATCATCGTTTTTCTTAGTATATAAAATATAGTCATTCCTCGTTATACGCGATCTCATTTTACGCGTTTTTGCTTAAAGCAATTTAAAAAATGCTGATTTTAAACACTGTACAAATGACATAAATAGATGCATCTGTTTAAAACTCTTTTTATATGTTTACCTTGAAATAGCTCATACCATTATCACATTCACTTTACGCGTTTTTTGTATTACGAGACAATTCATGAGAACCAATTCCTTGCGTAATGCGAGGGACACCTGTAAACGTAAATTATTGTTTATTTCAGTAGTAGTAGTATTTGCCAGTTTACTGGGATACTAGCTCCAACCGACGAGATTTCTTCAGAAATAATTCCATAACAGCTTGCGTGAAATGTTCATGAACATCCTTACGAAGCGTACAAAGTAACTGTTTTTCTATGGATATCATTGACAGGAAGGATAATCGTACTTGGCCGATTGTAGAGCTACAGTGAGATTTCACTCTATTTAAAGTGGAAAATGACCGTTCAACAGAAGCTGTAGTTGCTGGTACAATTAGAATTAGACAAGCTAATCTGTAAACTTCAGGCATAGCCCACATAATTTCATAATTTTCGTTCATTATTTTCACTATTTCACCATGTGACTTTCCTTCAAAAAATTTATTTGCAGAAAAGTACAGTACAATAAGTTCATTTTTCAGATGTACCGAATAAAAATTTACCTAATAGGTGTCCAACAATTTTGAGCAATGGTGATCAGAAAAAGACACTTCGTAAGTTTTTAATTTTGAGGAATCAAGGAGAGCAAATAAATTAAAACTTTCGTAGTCGGAAAAGATATTTTGTATTTGATAAAGCACATTATCTAAAATATCATTGAATATCCTCCTGAACATAACTTCAGTAACTTCTCTTGGTTCATTGTTCTTCCTTTTATTTTCTGCATGTTCATTTATCGCTTCAGTAGAAATGCTTCGCCAAATATTTTGGAACCCTGCTCTTCTTCGCTCTTCTAAAGTGTTTGTAGTTTGGATTACTTTTGAATGGCAATATGGAATATCCATATACTTGTCTTTTAATATGTTGAAGAGCATGTTGGTATGAATAAATATTGCCGAAAATGTTTTGAGGAGAGAAACAGTATCCAACCGAGTCAAAAAAATAAAGAAAACTTTATGCTTTAACTAATGTATCAGGTTCCCAATCAACATTGCTTTCTGGTTCTGTCATAAATTCAAAGAGTAAGATCAAGTTATCTCGTTGCTCTTGTACACTGTTGACAAGGCGTGAATTGAAGTTCCAGCGCGTTGGAGCTGCTCTTGGTAACTTTTTTTTATTCATACAAGCATGCAAAGTTTCCGTTCTTTTGGTGGAATGAGAAAAGAAATTAGGGAGCCCTGATAAGCTTTGAAAAATTATGCAGTTATCAATACACATCGCTGCCTGTTGCAGAACCAAATTCAGAACATGACAGTAGCAGTGAACAAGTAATGCCTGTGGAAATGCCACTTTTACTTTAGACTGCCGACTACCTAATCGACCAGACATTATGGCCGCACTATCATATGTATGAACGACAAGTTTCTTACAAATATTAAATTCTTTAACTGTTATAAGTACATGGTTGTGAAGTGCATCAGCAGATCTGTCTGCACTGACGTCTGTAAAGCGCATGAACCTTTCTTGAACTTCCCCCGATTTGTCTACATAGCATAAAATGGTAGAGAGTTGGGATTTGTTCACTATGTCTGAACTCTCGTCTAGAAGAATAGCCACAAAATTAGCGGATGCAAGTTCTTTTGTTATACAGTTAACCAAAATACCCTTAACAGCTCCGGTTAAATCATTCAGAATGGATGACGAGGTGCCCTGGAAAACTGTATCGATTTTTAAATGGTCATTTAAAAGTTCATCAGACGTACTGAGTAAATCCAATGTTTCTACATAATTACCTGTATTAACGGAACGTTCTGACTCGTCATGTCCCTTAAAAGTTAATTTCTGCTTCCCTAAGTGACAAACAACATCGATGAGTATATTTAATATTTCTCTGTTCTTTTTAACATTTCATATGTTTTGAAATTTGTAATGATTTCTGAGCATTTAGCTGCTGTCTATTCGCTTATTACCAAAATTACAGAGAGTGAATGCACAAAATATGTGATTTTCTGTTTTTTCATGCTTAACTAATGAACGAGTTAGAAAAACTATATTGTCGAATCCTTCTTGAGACCATATGGTACTGCTTTTGTCGTTACTAAAAAGAAGACATGACCAACAATAGAGTTTGTTTAATTTGGGGCAACCAGTTAATCATCTGTACCTAAAATAATTGCTAATGAGAAATGTCTGTTATACTCTCGTTTTCCGTCTTGACATTTTGCAATCAGACCTGGTAGTTAGAAGTGGGCCTGCCGTTGTCTTTTATTTTAAGTGTTTCAAAAAATTCAAAATTCCGAAATCCGGTCCTTAACACATGTTCCACTGCACAGTCACAAGAGCCACTACCTTCAGTAACACTTACATCGGTTGCTTTCACAAAAACTTACAAGCAAAACAACACTAAGACGGACTAAAAACGATTGTCAATGCAAAATTTAGTGGTGCATTTCGATAGCTAACGGCTGACAACTAAGTTCCTTTCCCCTCGCCCTCTCTAGCGGAGAATTGGGATTGACATACAAAAATTCTGATTATTTTGCATGTTTATTGAGAGTCGTTTTGAGCCCTCTCAAGTTTAGTACACCGGTGTATAAGAGAATTCGCCATTGCAACATCTCTCTCCTGAAAGTAAGGCTTTCCTACCCGAGGTCTATAATCGTGTCTGGGTTGATGCCACTTTTCCAACTCAGTGGTGGGAAAGGACCGTCCTTCCAGTTACCGTCGTATTTCCCTCACCAGTTGCATATACAAAGTGATGGAACGCATGAGCAATGGACGGTTGGTTTGGTGGCTTGAAACCACAATCTTTTGACCAACATCCAGTGTGGTTTCCGACGACGTCGTTCAGCAACTGACCACCTTGTCTCGCTGTTAACTCAGATTTTGGACGTGTTTCTTAAGAACAGCCAAACAGTTAGGGTATTTTTTGACCTCGAGAAGGCCTATGAACCGTGTTGGCGAGCGGGGATATTGCGTTCTATCCACAATTGGAAGATACGGGGATGCCTTCCGTTATTCATTCTGGAGTTTATGCGAGAAAGTGCTTTCCGAGTACGGGTTGGCTCGGTTTTTTCTAACCTTTTTAGTCAAGAGAACGGAGTGCCGCAGGACTTGGTACTAACCGTCAAGCTGTTTGCTATAGCAATTAATTCCATATCGCAGTGTGTTCCCCCAAGTGTCTCTTCCCGTTTATTCGTGGGCGACCTTGCCATCTTCTGCACTTCTCAGCGTCCACCGTTTTTGGAACGCCGTCTCCAGCGGTGCTTGGAGAATTTCTATGATTGGAGCTGGAAAAACGGCTTTCGTTTCTCCCCTAAAAAGACAGTCTGTGTTAACTTCTCCACACTTCAACTCGTACCAGATTTACTTCTCTTCACAAATGAGGTGAGATTCCTGGGATTGGTCTTCGACGGGAACTATGTTGGTCACCACATATAGCACAGCTTAAGGCGCGGTGTAACCGATCTCTTAATAATTTACGGATACTAAATGGCAAATCGTTGTTAGCAGATCGGACAATACTGCTGCGTCTTTGTCGTGCACTGGTCCGATCCAAGTTAGACTATGGATGTATTGTTTATTCTTCGGCATGACAATTTGTGCAGAGAAAGTTAGAAACTGTCCACAATCAGGGCATCCGTGTGGCTGTTGGAGCTTTTCCAACTAGCCAAGTTGTGAGCCTCTACGCCGAATCGGCGGAACCGCCCCTTCGATTTCGGCGTGATGTCGTGCTAGCTAATCACGGTAGTGGACTTAAGTGCATGCCTACGCATCCAACGTTTCCCCTTTTTTCATCTACTGAGATAGACGACCGTTATCGCCACCTATCACTTAGTGCAAAGTCTGCAGGTTTTCGTTTTAAGAGAGCCTATTTATCGAGCCATTCAGTACGTTTGCCGTCGAAAATTGGGTAACTGCCTTATTTTGAGTGATGTGATTCCTTTAGCGCACTTCAGAGAGTTCGTGAGCTGTACAGCTATCACCCTTTAGTGCAGCACAATCAGGATGCCTTCCACATTTTGCACGTTTCTGGCGTTGACGTGTTTCTCGCATTGTTTCCTGGACACATTGGGTTGTCAGGTAATGAACTAGCCGATGAGGCGGCAAAGTTGGCAAATACGGAGCCCAGTGTCACAATTGGTTGTTCAACAGTGGAAGATTTTAGACTTCTTTTGCAGAGAGCGGTGTTTTCGTGCTGGCTTGCAGAGTGGTCTACTCTCCGCAACAACAAGCTACGGCCAGTAAAGGCTCTTACAGTATACTGGTCAGCTTCCTCACGCACTTCTCGTCGCGAGGACACGGTTTTGGCTCGTCTCCGTATCGGTCACTGTTTTTTTACACACAGCTACTTGTTCAAAAGGGATCCTGCTCCGATTTGTCGACAGTATGGACAAACAGTGACGGTCCGCCATGTTCTGGTAGTGTGCTCCTTTAGCCCGTTTACGAGCCACTCTACGACTGCCGGCCAGTACTAAAGGGATCTTATTGGACGATACCGTGGCGATCGATAGGGTTCTAAAGTTTTTATCTTCACTGCCTTTTAAGATCACAGTCTACTTTTATTTTAATTTTTGTTTTTCTGGTACGTTACTGGAATGACAGCTGCAGATGTTAACTATTTTAGCCTCTTAGGACTGAATCTTTTGTTCTAGTTATCCTTCAACTTACTTGTTTTTAATAGTTTTTAGCCTCTCTATGTTATCTGCCAGGGACATTTTTATTTGCTTTACGTCTTATTTGTCACTTTAGTTATTCTTATGGTTGCATTTTATTCTTTTTATGGCCCTTTTAGTTTGGTTTTAACACGGCGTGTTGTGATAGGGCGCTAATAACCCTAAAGTTGAGTGCCCCTAAACTTCACCCATCATCATCAATCCTCCGGACGACACTCTCCTTGAAAACAAGGCAAACACCGACTCTGTAGAGCAAATATATCGAAGTGGGGCACTGCTCAAGAATATGACACGTGTTCAACTCAATCCTCTGGACCACACTCTCCTTGGAAGCAGGTACAAAGACTATTTTCGATACAAAATGCTTTTTAAAATGTATTTTAGGTACAAAATAAAAGTGTATTAAAAAAACGTATTTTAAATACATACTTGTATATACCCAATTAATTCGGGTTAGTGAGTTTCTGTTGCATAACTAACAATTGCAGTAGTACTAGTAGCAGTAGCGGTAGCAGTAGCTGTAGCAGCAGCAGTAGCAGTAGCAGCAGTAGAAGCAGCAGCGGGAACAGTAGAAGAGCAGGAGTAGCAGCAATAACAGCAGCAGGAACAGCAGCAGTAGCAACAGCAGTAGCAGAAGCAGTACCAGCAGCAGCAATAGCAGTAGCAGCAGCAGCAGCAGTAGCAGCAGCAGCAGAAGCAGTAGCAGCAGCAACAGTAGCAGTAGCAGTAGCAATAGCAGCAGCAGCAGTAGCAGTAGCAGCAACAGTAGCATCAGTAGCAGCAACAACAGTAGCAGTAGTAGCAGCAGTAGCAGCAGTAGCAGTAGCAGCAGCAGTAGCAGCAGTAGCAGTAGCAGTAGTAGCAGCAGCAGTAGCAGTAGCAGCAGCAGTAGTAGCAGCAGCAGCAGCAGTAGCAGCAGTAATAGCAGCAGCAGCAGTAGCAGTCAGAAGTAGCAGCAGCAGAAGCAGCAGCAGTATCAGTAGCAGCAGCAGTAGTAGCAGCAGCAGGAGGAATAGTAGCAGCAGTAGGAGTAGCAGTAGCAGCAATAGGAGCAGCAGTAGGAGCAGCAGCAGTAGCAGCAGCAGTAGCAGTAGCAGCAGCAGTAGCAGCAGCAGTAGTAGTAGCAGCAGCAGTAGCAGCAGCAGCAGCAGTAGAAGTAGCAGCAGCAGTAGGAGTAGCAGTAGCATCAGTAGGAGCAGCAGTAGGAGCAGTAGCAGCAGCAGTAGCAGCAGTAGTAGGAGTAGTAGGAGTAGTAGGAGTAGCAGTAGCAGCAGTAGCAGTAGCGGCAGTAGCAGCAGCAGGCAGCAGTAGCAGCAACAGCAGCAGCAGTAGTAACAGCAGCAACAGCAGCAGTAGCAGCAGCATTAGCAGTAGCGGCAGTAGCAGGAGCA
The DNA here is from genome assembly GCA_030762935.1 of Hymenopus coronatus. Classification (NCBI taxonomy): domain Eukaryota; kingdom Metazoa; phylum Arthropoda; class Insecta; order Mantodea; family Hymenopodidae; genus Hymenopus; species Hymenopus coronatus. Next base: position 2,881,665 of record CM060900.1, on the reverse strand, counting down.
GTCAGCAGCAGCAGCAGTAGTAGCAGCAACAGCAGCATCAGTAGCAGCAGTAGTAACAGCAACAGCAGCAGCAGTAGCAGCAGCAGGAGCAATAGCAGCAGCAGCAGTAGGAGTAGCAATAGCAGCAATAGGAGTAGCAGCAGGAGCAATAGCAGCAGCATTAGGAGTAGCAGTAGCAGCAATAGGAGCAGCAGTAGGAGCAGCAGCAGTAGCAGCAGTAGCAGCAGCAGCAGCAGCAGCAGCAGGAGCAGTAGCAGTAGGAGCACAGACAGGTCCACGCTACAAAATGGGGCTTAACATTGTAGATAAGTTATCATCAGAAGAGGAGTGAGGCTTGTTGGGAGCACAGACACGTCCACGCTACAAAATGGGGTTCAACATTGGAGATAAGACATCCACAGAAGAGGACTGAGCCCTGTTGGGACCACTGACACGTTTACGCTACAAAATGGGGTACAACATTGCAGATATGTCATCAACAGTAGAAGAGCGAGACTTGTTGGGACCACAGACACGTCCACGCTACAAAATGTAGTTCAGTATTGGAGATAAGTCATCAACAGAGGAGGAGTGAGCCTTATTGGGACCGCGGACACGTCCACGCTATAAAATGGGGTTCAGTATTATAGATAAGTCATCAACAGAAGAGGTCGCCCTTGTTGGGACTACAGACATGTCCACGCTACAAAATGGGTTTCAGTATTGTAGATAAGTCATCAAAAGAAGAGGAGTGAGCCTTCTTCCGACCACAAAGACGTCCATGCTATAAAATGGGGTTCAATATTGCAGATAAGTCATCAACAGAGGAGGACTGAGCCTTATTCGGTTCACAGACACATCCATGCTATAAAATGCGGTTCAGTAATGCAGATAAGCCATAAACAGATGAGGAATTAGCGTTGTTAGGACCATAGACACCTCAGCTCTTTAAAATGGGGCTCAGCATTGTAGATAAGACATGAACAGAAGAGGAGTGAGCCTTGTTGGGACCACAGACACGTCAGCTCTTTAAAATGGGGCTCAGCATAGTAGATAAGACATGAACAGAAGAGGAATGAGCCTTGTTGGGAGCACAGACACATCCATGCTACAAAATGGTGCTCATCATTGCAAATAAGTCGTCAACAGAAGAGGAGTGAGCCTTGTTGGGACCACAGACAGGTCCAGGCTATAAAATGGCGTTGGACACCACAAATAAGTCAACAGAAAAGGTGTGAGCCTCGTTCGGACCAAAGACACGTCCATGCTATAAAATGGGGTTCAATATTGCAGATAAGTCATCAACAGCAGAGGAGTTAGGCTTGTTGGGACCACAGACACGTCAACATCATAAAATGGGGCTCAACATTGCAGGTAAGTCATCAACAGAACAGGAGTGAGCCTTGTTCGGTCCATAAACACGTTCACGCTATAAAATTTGGTTCAGTATTGCAAATAAGTCATCAACAGAAGGGGTGTGAGATTTGTTGGGACCACAGACACGACCACGCTTTAAAATGGGGCTCAACATTGCAAATAAGTCATCAACAGAAAAGGAGTGAGCCTTGTTTGGACCACAGACATGTCCACGCTACAAATTGGGGCGCAACATGGCAGATAAGTCATCAACAGAAGAGGAATGAGCCTTGTTAGGACTAAAGGCACGTCCAGGCTACAAAATGTGGTTCAGTATTGCAGATAAGTCTTGAACAGGAGAGGAGTGAGCTTTGTTAGGACTAAAGGCACGTCCAGGCTACAACATGTGGTTCAGTATTGCAGATAAGTCATCCACAAGAGAGGAGTGAGCCTTGTTGGGAGCCCAGACACATCCACGTTAAACAATGGGGTTCAACATTCCAGATAAGTCATCAATAGAAGAGGAGCTAGCGTTGCGGGACCACAGACACGTCCACGGTTTAAAAAGGGGCTCAGCATTGCAAATAAGTTATCAACAGAAGATGAGTAAGCTTTGTTGGGACCACAGACACATCCACGCTTTAAGATGGGGCTCAACATTGCAGATAAGTCATCAACAGAAGAGAGGTAAGTCTTGTTCGGACCACAGACACGTCCACGCTATAAAATGGAGTTCAGCATTGCAGATAAGTCATCAACAGAGGAAAAGGGTGCCTTGTTCGGACAACAGACACGACCACGCTATAAGATGGGGCTCAACATTGCAGAAAGTCATCAACAGAAGAGGAATGAGCCTTGTTCAGACATGTCCACGCTATAAAATGGGGCTCAACATTATAAATAAGTAATCAAAAGAAGATTGGTCAGCCTTGTTGGGACCGCAGACGATCCACGCTATAAAATGGGGTCAATTTGCAGATAAGTCATAAACAGAAGAGGTGTGAGCCTTGTTCGGACCACACACACGTCAACGCTTTAAATTGGGGCTCAGCATTTTAGATAACAGATGAACGGAGGAGGAATGAGCCTTGTTGGGACCACAGACACGTCCGCGCTATTAAATGGGGTTCAGTACTGCAGATAAGGTATCAACAGAGGAGCATTGAGCCTTGTGGGGACCTCAGACATCTACACGCTATAAAATGAGGCTCATTATTGCAGATAAGTCATCAATAGAAGAGAAGTGAACTTTGTTCGGACCACAGACACGTCCACGCTATAAATTGCGGTTCAACATTGCAGAAAAGTCATCAACAGAAGAGGAGTGAGTCTTGTTAGGACCACTGACAAGTCCATGCTATAAAATGGTGTTCAGTATTGCAGATAAGTCGTCAACAGCAGAGGAGTTAGGCTTGTTCGGGCCACAGACACGTCCACGCTGCAAAATGGGGCTCAACATGGTAGATAAGTGATCAACAGAAGAGGACTGAGCCTTGTTGGGACCACAGACACGTCCACGCTATCAAATGGTGCTCAACATAGAAGATAATACATCAACAGGAGAGGAGTGAGGCTTGTTCGGGCCACAGACACGTCCACGCTACCAAATGCGGCTCAACATGGTAGATAAGTCATCAACAGAAGAGGAGTGAGCCTTGTTGGGAGCGCAGACACATCCATGCTACAAAATTGTGCTCATCATTGCAAATAAGTCGTCAACAGAAGAGGAGTGAGCCTTGTTGGGACCACAGACAGGTCCAGGCTATAAAATGGCGTTCAACACCACAAATAAGTCAACAGAAAAGGTGTGAGCCTTGTTCGGACCAAAGACACGTCCATGCTATAAAATGGGGTTCAATATTGCAGATAAGTCATCAACAGCAGAGGAGTTAGGCTTGTTGGGACCACAGACACGCCAACACCATAAAATGGGGCTCAACATTGCAGGTAAGTCATCAACAGAACAGGAGTGAGCCTTGTTCGGTCCATAGACATGTTCACGCTATAAAATGTGGTTCAGTATTGCAGATAAGTAATCAACAGAAGAGGTGTGAGCCTTGTTGGGACCACATACACGTCCACGCTATTAAATGGGGCTCAACATTGCAAATAAGTCATCAATAGAAGAGGAGTTAGCGTTGTCGGGATCACAGACACTTCCACGCTTTGAAATGGGGCTCAACATTGCAAATAAGTCATCAGCAGAAGAGGAGTGAGACTTGTTCGGGCCACAGACACGTCCACGCTACAAAATGGGGCTCAACATGGTAGATAAGTGATCAACAGAAGAGGAGTGAGCCTTGTTGGGACCACAGACACGTCCACGCTATCAAATGGGGATCAACATAGAAGATAATACATCAACAGAAGAGCAGTGAGCCTTGTTCGGGGCACAGACACGTCCACGCTATCAAATGGAGCTCAACATAGAAGATAATACATCAACAGAAGAGCAGTGAGCCTTGTTCGGGCCACAGACACGTCCACGCTATCAAATGGGGCTCAACATAGAAGATAATACATCAACAGAAGAGCAGTGAGCCTTGTTCGGGCCACAGACACGTCCACGCTATCAAATGGAGCTCAACATAGAAGATAATACATCAACAGAAGAGCAGTGAGCCTTGTTCGGGCCACAGACACGACCACGCTATCAAATGGGGCTCAACATAGAAGATAATACATCAACAGAAGAGCAGTGAGCCTTGTTCGGGCCACAGACACGACCACGCTATCAAATGGGGCTCAACATAGAAGATAATACATCAACAGAAGAGTAGTGAGCCTTGTTCGGGCCACAGACACATCCACGCTATCAAATGGGGCTCAACATAGAAGATAGTACATCAACAGAAGAGCAGTGAGCCTTGTTGGGACCGCAGACACGTCCACGCTTCAAAATGGGGCTCAACATAGAAGATAATACATCAACAGAAGAGCAGTGAGCCTTGTTCGGGCCACAGACACGTCCACGCTATCAAATGGGGCTCAACATAGAAGATAATACATCAACAGAAGAGGAGTGAGCCTTGTTGGGACCACAGACACGTCCACGCTATCAAATGGGGCTCAACATAGAAGATAATACATCAACAGAAGAGCAGTGAGCCTTGTTCGGGCCACAGACACGACCACGCTATCAAATGGGGCTCAACATAGAAGATAATACATCAACAGAAGAGCAGTGAGACTTGTTGGGACCACAGACACGTCCACGCTATCAAATGGAGCTCAACATAGAAGATAAGTAATCAGTAGAAGATTGGCGAGTCTTGTTGGGACCGCAGACACGTCCACGCTTCAAAATGGGGCTCAACATAGAAGATAATACATCAACAGAAGAGCAGTGAGCCTTGTTCGGGCCACAGACACGTTCACGCTATCAAATGGGGCTCAACATAGAAGATAATACATCAACAGAAGAGGAGTGAGCCTTGTTGGGACCACAGACACGTCCACGCTATCAAATGGGGCTCAACATAGAAGATAATACATCAACAGAAGAGCAGTGAGCCTTGTTGGGACCACAGACACGTCCACGCTATCAAATGGTGCTCATCATAGAAGATAAGTAATCAGTAGAAGATTGGTGAGTCTTGTTGGGACCGCAGACACGTCCACGCTTCAAAATGGGGCTCAACATAGAAGATAATACATCAACAGAAGAGCAGTGAGCCTTGTTCGGGCCACAGACACGTTCACGCTATCAAATGGGGCTCAACATAGAAGATAATACATCAACAGAAGAGGAGTGAGCCTTGTTGGGACCACAGACACGTCCACGCTATCAAATGGGGCTCAACATAGAAGATAATACATCAACAGAAGAGCAGTGAGCCTTGTTGGGACCACAGACACGTCCACGCTATCAAATGGTGCTCATCATAGAAGATAAGTAATCAGTAGAAGATTGGTGAGTCTTGTTGGGACCGCAGACACGTCCACGCTTCAAAATGGGGCTCAACATTGTGAAACTTACACGGCATTTGCTTTGTGTAGACCTTTGCTACCCGATAGGAGGTTCAATTCAATGTGGTCAGTTTGGTTAGGTCTGTTGTATTACCTAAGACTATCCCTGGGTGTTTCTTTGAAGAGTTAGCTGGCAGCCCTACGTGTAGTTTTCGTTAAAAGGATCAAATTGAATCTAGTAACATTCCTTTTGTTGGTTTTAGATTCGATTAAAAGTGTTTGGTTGTGCATGTCTTGAATGCCTTAAATCAATGTGATTATGGAGTTGGGATTTCTAGTGAAAACTAGCAATGCATTTTGAATTTCAGCAAAATTAGTATGATTTAATTTTAGGTGCTGTGGTAGGTGCTTCTGAAAATGACCTAGGGATACCCATTTGTGAAAAACCTAAAATCTGCAATTTTGCTTGCATTGATTTGAAACTTTAGCACAGCAATTACAGCATTAAGAATTGTTTACATGCTAATTTACAGACTTTTTGCAAAATGGTTCCTGTGATAAGAACATATTTATAGTATTTTATTGTCATTTAATTAAATAATTCCACACGATCAATTTCAGTTAGAGAAATATAATACTTTGCAGTTATACTGATAAATACAACATTACTAAATTGGTGAGATGAAACTTTTATCTGACTATTGGTTTAGGAGAAAAAAATATTTAATTGTCATTTTATTAATTTTTTACTTTTGCCATGGAAGTATGAAGTTTATTATTTAATCACAAGAGCACTGCTGAGATTAGAAAGAAATCATGTTATCAATTTTCTTGTGTACTATTTTTATCTAAGCATAACAATTTTCAGGCTACTGTTTTGAAAACTGCATCGTGTGGAACAATTTGAAGTTTTGAAAGCACTGAAAAATAAAAACACGAGAAAATATATTTTAAAGTTTAACATACAATTTAACACTAAGTCTTAGAATTTCATATTCTGCTGCAGCAATTTTTAAACCATGAACATCTGTCAACTCTCACGCACTGCTTACACAAATTCTGAATAATATATATAAAGCAAAGAAAAACGGCAAGTCATTTGGTCCGAGTTAAGCTGCACTCTGTCGCCTAAACAGTCTATTTCACGGACGGAAATATACTGTTGGTGGGGTGTGCGGAGGTCCACCGGGTGCTCTATCTCGCCTGTGGTTTAGATGGGGAGGACCCAGTTTAAATAATCGGTGGTATGGTATGCCTAGATGATGCCGGGGCAGGTAGAAGCACCCGGTGTGAGACCTGTTTTGTAAATTTTGAAACATATTAATATACTCACTTTTTTTTAGTTATTATTGCATATTATTGTATATTCAACTTGAAGTAGACACATTTAAGGCTAAATGCTATTGGTCAAAATCAAATTTCGGATTTTTAGCAATTTTTCGCCATAGTGAAAAGGTTAAAACATCACACCCACTTACATTCATCCATTTACATCGTCACGTGGTACGGTTTAAAGCGCCGCATGGTAATAAAAACAGCAGGAAATTGAACTACAAGCATTATATTATTTAATTAGGTAAAAAAATCGTTTTTCGCACTTTTTGATCAATTTTCACTGATGGGTATCCTTAAGTGCAAAACATGAGTATACAGTTGAGATCTGCGTTGAAAATTATTAATACGTTTCGATTTGAGCAAAATTGGTGTCATTTTAATTTTAGATACCTAGAAGTTTATGTTGTGGTGGATGTTTCTGAAAATGACTTATGTGTAAAATATGAGTATGTATTTGTGATAGATGGCTCTAAAAAGTACTTAAGTGTAGAATATAAGTATGTACTTGGGGTCGAGTTTGAGTAAAATTTGTATGATTTTAATTTTTAGGTACCTATGGGATGATTATGTGCAATGTCATAGGAAATTAGGCTTTTCTGTTGACAGTTGTCGCTTTTATTTCGGTCTTGTGGGGTGGCGGTTTTCTGTCAGTAACAATAGGAGAAATGTCTTTTGGCCTGCAATAGAATGCTGGGGCGACCATGGCCTTACCTGAAGGGCGTCATTATACAATGTCCCTTTGCATTTCTGCTCAGAGTGGTTTTAGCGATGTTCAGGAGCAGATGTGTTTGTAGATAAGATTTCCTGTTTAGGTATATTGTACGCTCGTAGTAGGAGAAACTTGCTAATTCATTCCTGCTCATTTATTGTAGTGAAAAATGTTAGTATTGTATATTATTAATATTTTGACTAAATTGTGATAGCCGATCTCGTAGTTTTGTTAATATTAAGTGATAATATTTTTAAATCTCATGTTTGCGTGGTTGCACAAATGCAAGTATAGTCGCGTGTGCCAGATTATGTCTGTGTGTGCGTGCAAGTGTGTCTGTGTATGCGTGTAACTGTGTATGAGTGTTTGTGTGTGTGCGTGCAAGTGCGCATGTGTATGTATGTGTAAGACTGTGTCTATGTGTACAAGTGTATATGAGTGTTTGTGTGTGTGCGTGCATGTGTATATATGTGTGAGATTTTATTCGTGTTTTTTTTTTAGTGTGTGTATGCAAGAGTATATGCGTTTGTGTGTGGGATTGTGCGTGCATGTGTGTGTTTCTGTGTGTATGTATGTTCCCATGTCCAGGGTTTGATTCCCTCTGGGGCCATATTTGTTCGTCCAAAGGCTATTGCCTTGTATTTGAATTTGTGATTTTTATTGGGTATATGTATGTGTCTGTGTGCATATCGGTGTATGTATGTTCCGATGTCCAGAGTTTGATTCCCGCTGGGACCATGTTTGTTCATCCTAGCGCTCTTGTCATACATTTGAATTTGTTCATGATGATGATTCATCAACATTTTATACTCGAAGTATCGGAGGAATGCCCCCACCCCTCCAACAGGTCTATTTTCCATCCTCATATAATGCTCTACAATGAAATAAAAAAAAAAATTGATTCATGTTTTCCTGTTTCCCTGAATCATGTAATGCCTTCATTAGTTACAAGTTCCATTAATACAGTTAAGAGTTATATATTCGGGGATCTGTTCTGCTTATATTTCCGTCATTTTTGGATTTCGGTGAATTTTAAGCCGATTTCGCTAAATAAAACGCTGAACTTTGGTTTTTGGTATTTCTAAGTGTTGGTTTTAAATATTTCAAACTTTTCATGTCTAAACAGATAAAGTATGATGCCATGTTGTGATTGTATAACTTGAAATGACTATTCATTCAGCATTAAATTAATTATAGTAAATATTCAAATCGGGTAATGTTTAAAGTTTTTATTGTTCAATGATAACTGACATAGAATTGCATAGTTAGAATATTCATTTAATTTCAATTGAAAATGACCTTCCTAATTCCCACGTCTCCCAATAATTGGTGATATGCGGTTTTTCGCGGGGTTAGCGTGTTCCGCTGGCTCATTAATATGCATCAATGATTGACAGCAGTCATATATTCAAATAAATTGCTCTAATTATTATTCAAATTTCATATATATATATAAATTTATGGTAAGCAAAATAATTAATTATGCCAATTAATTTCTCTAATTATTATGCAAACATTGGCCAGTAGTAACATTTATAGGCTACTCATATCGTAAGCCCAGAAGTATATTGAACACGTGTAAAACTCGGAGCAATAATGTAAGTCCATTTAAATGGTATCCGGCATTCCTTCATATATGAAAACGGCTTTAAGAGCCAGAGAATAATGTACATTATCGAGCTTTACTGAAAGACGTGCACACGTCGAAGCCAGGCTGGATTGAAATAGGTCATGGCTCACAGGCAAGAGAATAGGCATAAAGTTCATCTATCGTTGTCAACGTCACCACCAGGAAAATGCAGTTCTCGAGAAAGAAGTGCATGACATTTCTCACATTCTTCGGAAGAATGGTCGTTTCCTTCTCTATACGTACATTCATAAAAATATGTACTACAGTTACCACCACTATTAAACTTCATAAACAAATATGCTGCACTAGTGAACAGCATTTATATTCATAATCATGTGTACTGCAGCATATACCTTCATAATCATATTATTGCAGCAGTGACCACCTTCACAACCAAGTGTCCTGCACAAGTGACCAGTATTGACCTTCATATTCATTAGTAGTGCGGTAGAGTCCAGTATTCACCTTCATAATTAAGTGTACTAAAGAAGTGACCAGTATTTACCTTCATAATCAAATTTACTGCAATGGTGTCCAGTATTTACCTTAATAATCATGTGTACTGCCGAGGTGACCAGTTTTTATCTTCAGAAACAAATGTACCTCAGTAGCGACAGTAGTTATCTTTATAATCATACGTACCGCAGTAGAAACCAGTATTTTCATTAATAATCAAACGTAGTGGCAAAGCGAGAAATATTTGTATCCATAATCAAACGTAATGCAGTCGCGACTAGTATTAACATTCGTAATCAAATGTACTGCAGTATAGACAAGTATTTACATTCATAATCAAGTGTACTGCAATATAGAACAGTATTGATATTCATAATCTAGTGTACTGCAATATATAGTACAGTATTTTATTCATAATCAAGTGTACTGCAATATACACCAGTATTTATATTCATAATCAAACGTACTGCAGTAGAGACTAGTATTAACATTCATAATCAAATGTACTGCAGTATAGACCAGTAATTACATTCATAATCAAGTGTACTGCAACAGAGATCAGTATTTACATCCATCATCACGCGTAGTGCAATATAAAGCAGTATTTACATTCATAATGAAGTGTACCGCAATATAAACCAGTATTAACATGCATATAAGAGTGTACTGCAAAACAGACGTGTATTTACATTCATAATCAAATATACTGCAATATAAACCAGTATTTACATTCATAATCAAGTGTACTGCAATATAAACCAGTATTTACATGCATAACCAAGTGTACTGCAATACCGACCTGTATTTATATTCATAATTTAAAGTACTGCAATATAGAGTCCAGTATTTTTATTCATGATTAAGTCTATTGCAATATAAACCAGTATTTACATTCATAACCAAGTGTACTGCAATAGAGACCAGTATTTATATTCAAAATCAAACGCACTGCAGTAGCAACTAGTATTAACATTCGTAATAAAATGTACTGCAGTATAGACCAGTATTTACATTCATAATCAAGTCTACTGCAATAGAGACCAGTACTTATATTCATAATCAAAGTGCTGCAGTAACGACTAGTATTAACATTCATAATCACATGAACTGCAGTATAGACCGGTATTTACATTCATAATCAAGTGTACTGCAATAGAAACCAGAATTTATATTCATAATCAAGTGTACTGCAACACAGAACAGTATTTATATTCATAATTTAGTGCACCGCAATATATAGTCCAGTATCTTTATTCATAATCAAGAGTACAGCATTAGAGACCATATTTATATTCATAATCAAATGTACTGCAATAGCGACCATATTTTTATTCATAAACAAGTGTACTGTGATAGAGACCAGTATTTATTTTCATAATCAAATGTACTGCAGTATACACCAGTATTTACATTCATAATAAAGTGTACTGCAGTAGCGACCAGTATTTAAATTCATAATCAAGTGTACTGCAATAGAGAGCAGTTTTACATTCATAATCAAGTGTACTGCAGTAGCGACAAGTATTATAATTGATAATCAAGTGTACTGCAATAGAGACCAGTATTTACATTCATAATCAAACGTACCGCAGTAGCGACCAGTCTTTATATGCATAATAAAGTGTAATGCAATAGAGATTAGTATTATATTCATAATCAAACGCACTGCAACAGAGACCAGTATTTATATTCATAATATATGTTGTGCAGTAGTGACCAGTGTTTATATTGATAATCAAGTGTACTCTAGTAGCGATCAGGGCTTATATTCATAATCAAGTGTACTGCAGTAGGGACCAGTGTTTTTATTCATAACTAAGCGTACTGCAGTAGTGACCAGTGTTTATATTCCTAATCAAGTGTACTGTAGCAGCGCCCAGTGTTTATATTCATAATCAAGTGTACTGCAGTAGCGACCAGTATTTATATTCATAATCAGCTGTACTGCAGTAGTGATCAGTATTGCTATACATAATCAAGTGTACTTCAGTAGTGACCAGTGTTTATATTCATAATCAAGTGTACTGCAGTAGTGACCAGTGTTTATATTCATAATCAAGTGTACTGCAGTAGTGACCAGTGTTTATATTCATAATCAAGTGTACTGCAGTAGCAACCAGTATTTATATTCATAAACAACTGTACTGCAGTGGCGACCAAAGTTTATGTTCATAACTAAGTGTACTGCAGTAGTGACAAGTGCTTATATTCATACTCAAGTGTACTGCAGTTGCGACCAGTATTTATATTCATAATATATGTTTTGCAGTAGTGACCAGTATTTATATTCATAACCAAGTGTACTGCAGTACTGACAGGTGTTTATATTCATAATCAGGTGTATTGCAGTAGTGATCACTATTTATATGCATAATCAAGTGTACTGCAGTAGCGGCCAGTGTTTATATTCATAATAAGGTGTACTGCATTAGTGACCACTATTTATATTCATAATCAAGTGTACTGCAGTATCGACCAGTGTTTATATTCATAATCCTCTCACTGTAATAGTCACCAGTATTTATATTCCTAATCAACTGTACTGCAGTAGTGACCAGGGTTTATACTCCTAATCAAGTGTACTGCAGTAGCGACCAGTGTTAATTTTCAGTATCAGTGCACTGCAGTAGCTACCAGTGTTTATATTTATAATCAGGTATACTCTAATAGGGACCAGTATTTATATTCATAATCAAATGTACTGCAGTACCACCAGTATTTATATGCATTATCAAGTGTATTGCAGTAGCGATCAGTACTTATATTCATAATCAGTTGTACTGTAGTACTGACCAGTACTTATATTCATAATCAAACAACTGCAGTAGCGACAAGTATTTATACTCATCAGATTGCTGCAGCAGCGATCATTATTTATAATCATAATCTAGTGTACTGCATTGCCGACCAGTATTTATATTCATAATCAAGTGTACCTCAATAGCGACCTGAGTTTATATTCATAATCAAACGTTCTGCAGTAGCGACCAGTATTTATATTCATAATCCAAATACTGCATCAGGGACCAGTGTTTAAATTCAAAATTAACTCTTGTGCAGTGGTGACCAGTATTTATATGCATAATCAAGGGTACTGCAGTAGCGACCATTGTTTATATTCATTATCAAGTGTGCTGCATTAGTGACCACTATTTATATTCATAATCAAGTGTACTGCAGTATCGACCAGTGTTTGTATTCATAATCCTCTCTACTGTAATAGTCACCAGTATTTATATTCATAATCAAGTGTACTGCAGTAGCGACCAGTATTTACGTACACAATCATGTGTACTGCGGTAGTGACCAGTATTTATATTCACAATCATATGTACTGCAGGAGTTACCAGTGTTTTTATACATAATCAAGTGCACTACAGGAGTGACCAGTATTTATATTCATCATTAAGTGTACTACAGTAGCGACCAGTATTTATATTCACAAGCAAGTGTACTGCAGTAGCGACCAGTGTTTTTATTCTAAATCAAGTGTACTGCAGTAGTGACCAGCGTTTATATTCATAATCAAGTGTACTGCAGGAGCGACCAGTATTTATATTCATAATCACTTTACTGCAGTAGCAAGCAGTGTTTATGTTCATAATTAAGTGTTCTGCAGTAGTGACCAGTGTTTATATTCATAATCAAGTGTACTGCAGTAGCGACCAGTATTTATATTCATAATCACTTTACTGCAGTAGCAAGCAGTGTTTATGTTCATAATTAAGTGTTCTGCAGTAGTGACCAGTGTTTATATTCATAATCAGGTGTACTGCAGTAGAAACCAGTATTTTCATTAATAATCAAACGTAGTGCCCAAGCGAAAAATATTTATATCCATAATCAAACGTAATGCAATAGCAACCAGTATTAACATTCTAAATGAAATGTACTGCAGTATAGATCAGTATTTACATTCATTATCAAGTGTACTGCAATATAGAACAGTATTGATATTCATAATCTAGTGTACTGCAATATATAGTTCAGTATATTTATTCATAATCACGTATACGACAATATACACCAGTATTTACATTCATAAGCAACCGTCAGCAATAGAGACCAGTATTTATATTTATAATCAAACGTATTGCAGTAGTGACTAGTATTAACATTCATAATCAAATGTACTGCAGTATAGAGCAGTAATTAGATTCATAATCAAGTGTACTGCAACACAGACCAGTATTTACATCCATCATCACGCTTAGTGCAATACAAAGCAGTATTGACATTCATAATGAAGTGTAGTGCAATATAAACCAGTATTAACATTCATATAAAAGTGTACTGCAAAAGAAAGATGTTTTACATTCATAAACAAGTGTACCGCATTATAAACCTGTCTTTACATTCATTATCTAGTGTACTGCTATATAAACCAGTATTTACATTCATAACCAAGTGAACTGCAATACGGACCAGTATTTATATTCACAATCTAAAGTACTGAAATGTAGAGTATAGTATCTTTATTCATAATCAAGTCTACTGCAATATAAACCAGTATTTATATTCACAATCTATTGTACTGCAATAGTGATCAGTATTTATATTCATAGCCAAACGTACTGCAGTAGCATTAATATTAACATTCATAATCAAATGAACTGCAGTATACAAAGGTATTTACATTCATAATAAGGTGTACTGCAGTAGCGACAAGTATTGAAATTGATAAACAGGTGTGCTGCAATAGAGAGAAGTATTTATAATCATAAGCAAACGTACTGCAGTAGCGACCAGTATTTATATTCATAATGAAGTGTACTGCTATAGAGATCAGTATTATATTCATAATCAAACGCACTGCAACAGAGACCAGTATTTAAATTCATAATATGTGTTCTGCAGTAGTGACCAGTGCTTATATTCATAATCAAGTGTACTGCAGTAGCGACCAGTGTTTATATTCATAAACAAGTGTACTGCAATAGCGACCAGTGCTTATATTCCTAATCAGGTGTACTGCATTAGCGTCCTGTGTTTATATTCATAATCAAGTGTACTACAGTAGCAATCAGTATTTATATTCATAATCAGGTGTACTGCAGTAGTGATCAATATTGCTATACTTAATCAAATGTACTGCAGTTGTGACCAGTGATTATATAAATAATCAAGTGAACTGCAGTAGTGACCAGTGTTTATATTCATAATCAAGTGTATACTGCAGTAGTGACCAGTCTTTTATATTCATAATTAATTTGTACTGCAGTAGTGACCAGTGTTTATATTCATAATCAAGTGTACTGCAGTAGCCACAAGTATTTATATTCATAACCAACTGTACTGCAGTGGCGACCAGTGTTTGTGTTCATAATTCAGTGTACTGCAGTAGTGACCAGAGTTTATATTCATAATGAACTGTACTTCAGAAGCGACCAGTGTTTATGTTCATAATTAAGTGTACTGCAGTAGTGCCCAGTGCTTATATTCATAACCACGTGTACTGCAGTAGTGATCAGCATTTATATTCTTAATCAACTTTACTGCAGTAGTCACCAGAATTTATATTCATAATCAAGTGTACTGAAGTACTCTCCAGTGTTTATATTCATAATCAAGTGTACTGCAGTAGTGACCAGTTGTTATATTCATAATCAAGTTTACTGCTGTAGTGACCACTGTTTATATTCATAATCAAGGGTACTGCAGTAGCGACCTGTGTTTATATTCATCATGCTCTGTACTGTAGCAGAGACCAGTATATATAATCCTGATTAAGAGTACTGCAGTAGCAACCAGTGTTTATGTTCATAATCAAGTGTACTGCAATAGTGACCAGCATTTATAATCGTAATGATGTGTACTGCAGTACCGACCAGTGTCTATATTCATAATCAAGTGTACTGCAGTAATGACCAGTATTTATATTCATAATCCAGCGTATTGTAGTAGCGACCAGTGTTTATATTCATAATCAGGCGTACTCCAGCAGTGACCAGTGTTTATATTCAGTATCAAGTGTACTGCAGAAGCGACCAGTCTTTATATTCAGTATCAAGTGTACTGCAGAAGTGACCAGTGTTTATATTCATAATGAACTGTCCTGCAGTAGTGACCAGTGTTTATATTCATAATCTAGAATACTGCAGTCGGGATCAGTGTTTATATTCATAATCAAGTGTACTGCAGTAGAGATCAGTATTATATTCATAATCAAACGCACTGCTACCGAGACCAGTATTTACATTCATAATATGTGTTCTGCAGTAGTGACCGGTATTTATATACATAATGAAGTGTACTGCATTAGCGACCAGTGTTTATATTCCTAATCAAGTGTACTGCAGTAGCGACCAGTGTTTATATTCATAATGAGCCGTACTGCTGTAGCGACCAGTATTTTTATTCATAATTAGGTGTTCTGCAGTAACGACCAGTATTTACATTCATAATCAAGTGTACTGCGGTAGTGACCAGTATTTATATCCATAACCAGGTGTGTTGCAGTAGCCCCCAATGTCTGCATTCATAATCAAGTATACTGCAGTAGGGACCAGTGTTTATATTCGTAATAAAGTTTACTGCAAAAGAGATCAGTATTATACTCATAATCAAACAAAGTGCCACAATGACCAGTATTTACATTCATAATATGTGTTCTGCAGTAGTGACCAGTATTTATATTCATAATCAAGTGTACTGCAGTAGAGACCAGTGTTTATATTCATAATCAAGTGTACTGCAGTATCGACCAGTGTTTATATTCATAATCAAGTGTACCTCAGTGTTGACCAATGTTAATATACCTAATCAATTGTACTGCAGTAGTGACAAGTGTTTATATTCATAATCAAGTGTACCGCAGTACCGACCAGTATTTATATTCATAATCAGATTTACTGCAGTAGTGATCAGTATTGATACACATAATCAAGTGTACTGTAGTAGTGACCAGTGATTATATTCATAATCAAGTGTACAGCAGTAGTCACCGGTGTTTATATTCATAATCAAGTGTACTGCAGTAGTGACCAGTGTTTATATTCATAACTAAGTGTACTGCAGTAGTGACCAGTGTTTATATTCATAATTAAGTGTACTGCAGTAGTGACCAGTGTTTATATTCATAATTAAGTGTACTGCAGTAGTGACCAGTGTTTATATTCATAATCAGATTTACTGCAGTTGTGATCAGTATTGATACACATAATCAAGTGTACTGTAGTAGTGACCAGTGATTATATTCATAATCAAGTGTACTGCAGTAGTGACCATTGTTTATATTCATAATCAAGAGTACTGTAGTAGTCACCGCTGATTATATTCATAATCAAGTGTACTGCAGTAGTGACCAGTGTTTATATTCATAATCAAGAGTACTGTAGTAGTCACCGGTGTTTATATTCATAATCAAGTGTACTGCAGTAGTGACCATTGTTTATATTCATAATCAAGAGTACTGTAGTAGTCACCGGTGTTTATATTCATAATCAAGAGTACTGTAGTAGTCACCGGTGTTTATATTCATAATCAAGTGTACTGCAGTAGTGACCAGTGTTTATATTCATAATCAAGTGTACTGCAGTAGTGACCATTGTTTATATTCATAATCAAGAGTACTGTAGTAGTCACCGGTGTTTATATTCATAATCAAGAGTACTGTAGTAGTCACCGGTGTTTATATTCATAATCAAGAGTACTGTAGTAGTCACCGGTGTTTATATTCATAATCAAGAGTACTGTAGTAGTCACCGGTGTTTATATTCATAATCAAGTGTACTGCAGTAGTGACCAGTGTTTATATTCATAATCAAGAGTACTGTAGTAGTCACCGGTGTTTATATTCATAATCAAGTGTACTGCAGTAGTGACCATTGTTTATATTCATATTCAAGAGTACTGTAGTAGTCACCGGTGTTTATATTCATAATCAAGAGTACTGTAGTAGTCACCGGTGTTTATATTCATAATCAAGTGTACTGCAGCAGTGACCAGTGTTTATATTCATAATTAAGTGTACTGCAGTAGTGACCAGTGTTTATATTCATAATTAAGTGTACTGAAGTAGTGACCAGTGTTTATATTCATAATCAGGTGTACTGCAGTAGTGACCAGTGTTTATATTCATAATGAAGTGTACTGTAGTAGTCACCGGTGTTTATATTCATAGTCAAGTGTACTGCAGTAGTGACCAGTGTTTATATTCATAATCCAGTTTTATGCAGTAGTGACCAGTGTATATATTCATAATCAAGTGTACTGCAGTAGCGAACAATATTTATATTCATAATCAACTGTACTGCAGTAGCGACCAGTGTTTATGTTCATAATTAAGTGTACTGCGGTAGAGACCAGTGTTTATATTCATAATCAAGTGTACAGCACTAGAGACAATATTTATATTCATAAACAAATGTACTGCGATAGAGACCATATTTTTATTCAAAAAAGGTGTACTGCAATAGAGACTAGTATTTATTTGCTTAATCAAATGTACTGCAGTACACACCAGTATTTACATTCATAATAAAGTGTACTGCAGTAGCGACCAATATTTACATTCATAATCAACTGCACTGCGGTAGTGACCAGTATTTATGTTCATAATCAAGTGTACTGCAGTAGCGGCCAGTGTTTATATTTATAATCAACTGTACTGCAGTAGTGACCAGTATTAAATTCCTAATCAAGTGTACTGCAGTAGAGACCAGTGTTTATATTCCTAATCAAGTGTACTGCAGTAGTGACCAGTATTTATATTCCTAATCAACTGTACTGCAGTAATGACCAGTGTTTATATTCCTAATCAAGTGTACTGCAGTAGTGAGCGGTATTTATATTCCTAATCAACTGTACTGCAGCAGTGACCAGTGTTTATATTCAATATCAACTGTACTGCAGTAGTGACCAGTATTTATATTCCTAATCAACTGTACTGCAGTAGTGGCCAGTGTTTATACTCCTAATCAAGTGTACTGCAGTAGCGACGAGTGTTAATTTTCAGTATCAGTGCACTGCAGTAGCTACCAGTGTTTATATTTATAATCAGGTGTACTCTAATAGGGACCTGTATTTATATTCATAATCAAATGTACTGCAGTACCACCAGTATTTATATTCATAATCAGTTGTACTGTAGTAGTGACCAGTACTTATATTCATAATCAAACAACTGCAGTAGCGACAAGTATTTATACTCATCAGATTGCTGCAGCAGCGATCATTATTTATAATCATAATCTAGTGTACTGCATTGCCGACCAGTTTTTATATTCATAATCAAGTGTACCGGAATAGCGACCTGAGTTTATATTCATAATCAAACGTTCTGCAGTAGCGACCAGTATTTATATTCATAATCCAAATACTGCATGAGCGACCAGTGTTTATATTCGTAATGAACTCTACTGCAGTAGTGACCAGTATTTATATTCATAATCAAACTGCTGCAGCAGCGACCAGCATTTATATACATAATCCAACTACTGGAGCAGCGACCAGTGTTTATATTCATAATCCAACTACTGCAGAAGTGACCAGTGTTTATATTCATAATCCAACTACTGCATCAGCGACGAGTGTTTATACACTTAATCAACTGTACTGCAGTAGGGATCAGAATTTATATTTATAATCAAGTTAACGGCAGTAGCGATCAGTATTTACATTCATAATCAAGTGTACTGCAGTAGCGACTAGTATCTGTACGTATAATCAAACTACTGCAACAGCGACCAGTATTTATATACATAATCAAGTGTATTGCAGTAGTGACCAGCGTTTATATTCATAATCAAGTGTACTGCACTGGCGACCAGTATTTACATTCATAATCAGGTGTACCTCAGTAACGACCAGTGTTTATACTCAGAATCAAACGTACTGCAGTAGCGACCAGTATTTATATACATAATCAAACTACTGCAGAGCGACCAGTATTTATTATAATATTCAAGTTTCTGCAGTACCAGCCAGTATTTATTTTCATAACAAATTTCCTGCAGTAGCGACCAGAGTTCATAATCATAAACATGGTTACTGCAGTAGCGCCCAGTGTTTATATCCATTATCAGATGTACTGCAGTAGCGACCAGTATTTATATTCATAATGAAGTGTACTGCAGTAGCGACCAATGTCTATATTCATAAACAAGTGTACTGCGGTAGTGACCAGCGTTTATATTCATAATCAAGTGTACTGAGGTAGTGGCCAGTTTTTATATTCATAATGATCTGTACTTCATTAACGACTAGTGTTTATATGCATACTCAAGTGTACTGCAGCAGCAACCAGTGTGTATATTCATGATTAGTTGTTCTGCGGTAGCGACCAGTATTTATATTCATAATCAAGTGTACTGCAGGAGCGACCAGTATTTATATTCATAATTAAGTGCACTACAATAGAGATCGGTATTAAATTCATAATCAAACGCACTGCAAGATAGATTAGTATTCAAATTCATAATATGTGTTCTGCAATAGTGACAATATTTACATTCATAATCAAGTGTACTGCAGTAGCCCCCAGTGTCTATATTCATAACAAGTATACTGCAGTAGTTACTAGTATTTATATTCAACATTAACTGTACTTCAGTAGTGACCAGTATTTATATTCATAATCAACTGCACTACAGTATTGAGCAGTATTGATATTCATTATCAAGTGTACTGCAGTAGTGACCAAAGTTTATATTCATAATTAGGTGTACTGCAGTAGCCACCAGTATTTATATTCATAATCAGGTTTCTGCAATAGCGACCAGTGTTTATACTCATAATCAAGTGTACTGCAGTAGCGAATAATGTTTATGTTGATAATCATGTGTACTGCAGTAGTGACCAGTGTTTATATTCATATTCAGGTGTACTGCAGTAGCGACCAGTGTCTATATTCATAACCAAGTGTACTGCAGTAGTGACCAGTGTTTATATTCATAATCAAGTGTACTGGAGTAGTGACCTGTGTTTATATTCATAACCAAGTGTACTGCAGTAGTGACCAGTGTTTATATTCATAATCAAGTGTACTGCAGTAGCGACCAGTATTTATATTCATAATTCAGTGTACTGCAGTAGTGACCAGTGTCTATATTCATAACCAAGTGTACTGCAGTAGTGACCAGTATTTATATTCATAATTCAGTGTACTGCAGTAGTGACCAGTGTTTATATTCATCCTCAAGTGTACTGCAGTAGTGACCGGAGTTTATATTCATAATCAAGTGCACTGCAGTAGCGATCAGTGTATGTATTCATAACGAACTGTACTGCATTAATGACCACAGTTTATTTATATTCGTATTCAAGAGTACTGCAGTAGTGACCAGTGTTTATAATCAAAATCAAGTGTACTGCAGTAGCGACCAATATTTATATTCATAATCAAGTGTACTGCAGTAGTGACCAGTATTTACATTCATAATCAAGTGTACTCCAGTAGCGCCCATTATTTACATTCATAATCAAATGTACTGCAGCAGTGACCAGTATTTATATTCATAATCAAGTGTACTGCTGTAGCGTTCAATGTCTATATTCATAATCAAGTATACTGCAGTAGGGACCAGTATTTATATTCATAAGCAAACACACTGCAGTAGCGACCATTATTTACATTCATTATCAAACGCACTGCAGTAGCGACGGGTATTTACATTCATAAATAAAGGTACTGCAGTAGCGACCAGTATTTATATTCATAATCAAACGTGCTGCAGTAGTGATCACTATTTACATTCATAAATAATCGTTTTGCAGTAGCGACCAGTATTCATATTCATCGTCAATCGTACTGCAGTAGCAACCAGTATTTATATTCATAATCAAGTGTATTGCAGCAGCGAGCAGTATTTATATTTATAATCAGGTGTACTTCAGTTGGGACTAGTATTTATATTCATAATCAGGTGAACTACAGTAGCTACCAGTGTTTATATTCACAAACAAACGTTCTGCTGTAGAGACCAGCATTTATGTTCATAATCAAACTACTCAAGCAGCGACCAGTATTTATATTCTTATCAAGTGTACTGCAGTAGCGACCAGTATTTATATTGATAATCAGGTTTGCTGCAGTAGCTACCAGTATTTAAATTCATAATAACACTACTGCAGTAGGGACCAGTATTTATATAAATAAACAAACGTACTGCAGTAGCGAACAGTATTTATATTAAAACTCAAACGTATTGCAGTAGCGACCAATATTCATATTCATAATCAATCGTACTGCAGTAGCTACCAGTCTTTATTTTCCTAATCAAGTGTACTGCAGTAGCGACCAGTATTTATATTCATATTTAGGTGTACTGCAGTAGCGATCATTATTTACATTCATAATCATGTGAACTGCAGTAGCGACCGATATTTATATTCATAATCAAACGTACTGCAGTAGCGACCAGTATTTATATTCATAATCAGGTGGACTGCAGTAGCGACCAGCATTTATATTCATAATCAAACGTAGTGCAGTGAAGACCAGTATTTATATACATAATAAAACGTATTGCAGTAGCGACCAGTATTTATATTCATAACCAAACGTACTGTAGTAGCTACCAGTATTTACATTCATAAATAAACGTACTGCAATAACGACCAGTATTTATATTCATCAAACGTACTGCAGTAGCGACCAGTTTCCATATTCATAATCAATCGTGCTGCAGTAGCTACCAGTATTTATATTCATAATTAAGTGTATTGCAGTAGCGACCAATATTTATATTTATAATCAGTTGTACTGAAATAGCGACCAGCATTTTTATTCATAATCAGGTGTACTGCAGTAGCGAACAGTGTTTATATTCATAAACAAACGTACAGCAGTAGCGACCAGTATTTATATTCATAATCAAGTGTACCACAGTAGCGACCAGTATTTATATTCATAAACAGGTGTACTGCTGTAGCGACCAGTATTCAAATTGATAATCAAACTACTGCAGGAAGGACCAGTATTTATATACATAAACAAACGTACTGCAGTAGCGACCAGTATTGATATTAATAATAAACGTACTGCAGTAGCGACCAGTATTCATATTCAAGTCAATCGTACTGCAATAGCTACCAGCATTTACATTCATAATCAGGTGTTCTGCAGTAGCGACCAGTTATTATATTCATAATCAAACTACTGCAGTAGCGACCAGTATTTATATTCATAATCAAGTGTACTGCAGTAGCGACCAGTATTTTATGGTCATAATCAGGTGTACTGCAGTAGCGAGCAGTATTTATATTTATAATCAAACTACTGCTGTAGCGAGCAGTGTTTATATTCATTATCAAGTATACTGCAGAAGCGACCAGTATTTATATTCATAATCAGGTGTACTGCAGTAGCGACCAGTATTTATATTCATAATCAAACTACTGCAATAGCGACCAGTAGTTATATTCATAAACGGGTGTACCGCAGTAGCGACCAGTATTTAAATTCATAATCAGGTGTACTGTAGTAGCCGCCAATGTTTATATTCATAATTAAACGCACTGCAGTGGCGACCATAATTTATATTCATAATCTGGTGAGTAGTATTACATACACCTAGCATGGTCAAGTAAGGATAATTCTCCCACCAGGGGGAGTTTAAGTGCTAGTGTCGCGTTAATCCGCCGCCATAAGAAAATGGCGGGAAATTTTAAAAATGAAAAGGTGTATCCCCTGATCCATACCTTTGCAAAATCCAAATTACTTTCCATTTTCTCTTAATGTGGTGGATTAACGCGACACTAGCGCTTAAACCCTGGTCGCAGGATTATGGATAACTCTACTTGCCAAGCCGTATGCAAAACCTAATAAACAAGTTCATATCGCAGATATACTTATTACATATTCTCATGCAATACAATATTGAATACATGCAAAAAACTGATTTTTATCTTTTTTTTAAGAAACCACATGAACAATTGTTTATATATATATTTGTCTTTAGCTTGTTTTGAATATCACACGCTCACTGGTCATAGCACAGGATAAAAAATAATTATGGAAGTTTAAGAGATAATCCGCCATTTTTTCTTAAGGCGGCGGATTAACGGGACACTAGCGCTTAACCCCATGATTGCAGGATTATGGGTACTCGACCTTGCTAATCCGAATGATAAAAGGAGAATTGATGGCGATGATTGGAAAATGGAAGGGGTATATCTGCGATGGTGGGCCCGGTGGACGCTTCATGATGTCCATTGCGCTGATGGGAAAAACGATCGAGCATTGACGTCTAAAGAGGAAAAAGGTAATGCAGATGTAGAGGAAGAAGAAGAAGAAGAAGAATCTGTGGATTGTACACTAGCCATGCTGAATACTGAATGCCAATGCAGGAATTATATGTAGCAGAGAAAGGCAAGAATGCGAGGGGTGGCGGGAGCTGGTCACACGGGACAGAAAGTGGAGTCAGCCGGAGATGGTGTAAGATTGCGCAAGCCAGAAAAACTCCACCGGATGTGAACCAGACACCCACTTGGTAGGTTGTGCAATAAGCCGAGATAATGACGTCCGGTTACAGCGGTGAAAACAGAAGAACGGGCCGGGAAGGTGGTGTGAGAGTAAATGAAAACGGGCCCGTGAAGGTAATGCGAACGTAACAGACGAACTGGCCGGGAAGGCTATGCGAGCGTAAAAGAAAACCGAAACGAGAGGGTGATGTGTGTGTAAAAGAAGAAGAACGTGCAGGGAAAGCTCTGTGAATGTTAAAGAAGAAGATGATGTGAGTGTAGAGACGAACTGATCGAGAAGGCGATATGAGTGTAAAAGAAGTACGGGACGTGAGGGTGATGTGAGTGTAAAGGAAGGAGGGGCCGAGAAGTCGATGTGAGCGTAAAAGAAGAGTGGGCCGAGAAGGTGATATGACCGTAAAAGAAGAACGGGGCTGGGAAGTTGGTGTGAGAGTAAATGAAAACGGGCCCGTGAAGGTAATGCGAGCGTAAAAGACGAACTGGCCGGAAAGGCCATGTGAGCGTAAAAAGTAAACCGGAACGAGAAGGTGATGTGAGTGTAAAAGAAGAACGTGCAGGGAAAGCGCCGTGAATGTTAAAGAAGAAGAACGGGCCGAGAAGATGGTGTGAGTGTAGAGACGAACCGGTCGAGAAGGCGATGTGAGTGTAAAAGAAGTACGTGCTGAGAGTGTGATGTGAGCGTAAAAGAAGAGGGGGCCGAGAAGGTGATATGAGCGTAAAAGATGAACGGGATGGGAAGGTGGTGTGAGAGTAAATGAAAACGGACCCATGAAGGTAATGTGAACGTAAAAGACGAACTGGCCGGGAATGCTATGTGAGCGTAAAAAGTAAACCGGAACGAGAATGTGATGTGAGTGTAAAAGAAGAAAAACGTGCAGGGAAAGCGCTGTGAATGGTAAAGAAGAAGAACGGGCCGAGAAGACGGTGTGAGTGTGGAGACGAACAGGTCGAAAAGGCGATGTGAGTGTAAAAGAAGTACGCGTCGAGAGTGTGATGTGAGCGTAAAAGAAGAGGGGGCCGAGAAGGTGAATGTTAAAGAAGAACTGGTCGAGAAGACGATGTGAACGTGCCGAGAGTGTGATGTGAGTGTAAAGGGAGGACGGGCCGAGAAGTCGTTGTTAGCGTAAAAGAAGAGTGGACCGTGAAGGTGATATGACGGTAAAAGAAGAACGGGCCTGGGAAGGTGGCGTGAGAGTAAATGAAAACGGGTCCGTGAAGGTAATGCGAGCGTAAAAGACGAACTGGCCGGAAAGGCCATGTGAGCGTAAAAGTAAACCGGCACGAGAAGGTGATGTGAGCGTAAAAGAAGAAGTACGTACAGGGAAAGCGATGTGAATGTTAAAGAAGAACGGGCATAGAAGACGCTGTGAACATGCCGAGAGTGTGATGTGAGTGTAAAGGGAGAACTGGCCGAGAAGGAGATGCGATATGTGTGTAAAAGAAGAACGGGATGAGAAAGTGTTGTGAGGGAAAGAGGAATGGGGAGAGAAAGACAGGAAGTGTCCAGACCAAGCAAAGAAGTGATTTAAAATGACAATCGCATAAAGACGGCAATTAAAACATTTGACAATGCATAGCCCATAGCTATCACTCCGTTCTATTTGAATAAGAAGATTCTGCTAATGTTTATCTCTATTAGCATGGTGTTGAAGAGTCAAGAAGAGTCAAGGAGAGCTGTTCACACGGGACTGAATGTGGAGTCAGCACTCCGACGTTGCAACATTGCGCAAGCCAGACAACCACTTGGTAGGTTGTGCAATAAGCTGAGCTAATGACGTCCGGTTACAGCGGTGAAAATGAACAAATCTCTGTGGGAAAGAAATATTTGCACAGTATAAGCATGGAATTCATTCTTTAGAGAATACATTGCTTGTACATCGAATGTAACATAACATATCGAGAGAAAACCACACAGTCTTTGCTAATAGTATTTGAGCCTGAAAAGTTAACATATACAAACACATATACACCATACACATTAGTGGGTTTTTAAAAACATACATTAAACATGGATAATATACCCAGTACTGGCACAATGGTGGCGCAGGAGGATAGCCAGGAGATAGATCCGACAGAGGCTAGATTCGAAATTACAGAGCATAGGCAGAGAAATCTTGCAAAGTATTATACAGGATTTTCTGACACAGAAATTAATGTTAGGCAAATACCACAAGATGCAGACCCACAGCTATGGATCCAAAGCATGTTTAATGACCTAATAGAATTTGTAAAAACAGAGCTATTGGAAAATGAACCTGGGTATGTAGGATTGACCATTCAGATACACATAATGCTTTTACTCCATTTAGTATGAGTGTGCGTAGGATCGATCAGGTGAATTCAAGTGTATTCTTTCAAAGCATTGAATAGGTTATGCATAGCAACAGGGAATTTATAATGGGAGCACCACTTAAATTAAATTGTGTATGGACAAAGGATATTTCTGGGCAGTGTTATAAACCATGCCAATTATGCTACAGCAATAAAGGCATTATAGAAATTAAAAATAGGGATGATATGTGCTTGCCTAGGGCACTATTAGTAGGAAAGGCCAAGGCAGACAAAGATATTAATTACAAAACACTAACTAATTCCGAATACTTGCAAAAAGAAAGGGCTCTAGCGCTCTTTAGAAGTGTAGGAGACAGAATAAATGATGTTAAAAAAGTATGATGAATATTTGCAGGCATACAACATTACTGTGTTTGGCGATCATACAAGAAAATCTGTTTTATTCAAATCAAAAAAATGCTCAGCAAAGCACATTGATGCTATATTGCATGATGGGCATTTCAATGTTATTGTTAACCTAAACATGGCGTTTAGGTGCAAGTATTATTGCCGAAATTGCAACTTCCCATTTTCCAATCTTAGGGAAATGCATAGATGTGACACGTTGTGTACAAAATGTCACATGCTGTGTAAACTTCCATTTTCACAGTATGTACGGTGTAACATGTGCAACCGCGACTTTAACGGGCCTCATTGTTTTGAGAACCATCTTAAGAAGGGAGGGTTTTATCCTAAAGGACAAACAGTATGCGAAGTGGAAAAGATTTGTCTAAGATGTAACAAGCTGTTTAACATTAGGAAGAGGAAGGTGACTCACACCTGTGGAGAAATATTCTGCTCAAATTGCAAAAGACACGTTGATGCCAATCACTTGTGCTATATGCAACCCCTTCAGCCTAGGAAGCTGAAAAAGGCCTTTATTTTTATGTTTATAGATTTTGAATGCACGCAGAATACGCCTTATAAAGGTAGAGCAAACGTGTTTGAGCACGTTCCAAATCTGTGCGTGCTCCACCAGGTATGTCCGCTCTGTATAGACGATGAACACCAAATGAGGTATTGTACACAGTGTGGCATCAAGGAGTGGGTGTTTGCGCAGAATCCGGTAAAACAGCTGTTTGATCACGTCACTAATTCTATATATGATAGATGCGACAAAATTGTCATTGCGCAAAATCTAAAAGCCTATGACGGACAGTTTCTGCTTAAGTATATGGTGGGGGATTTGAAATGGTCACCTGAGCTCATGATGAATGGAACTAAAATATTTCGAACGAAGTATAATAATGTCACATTCCTGGACTCTCACAACTTTCTTCCCATGGCACTTTCTAGGTTTCCAAAAACCTTTCAGCTAAGCGAGACCAAGGGGTATTTTCCCTACCTTTTTAACACTAAACACAATGAGCACTATGTTGGGTCTATTCCAGACAAAAAGTATTACTGTCCCGATGGAATGACCGAAGGCGGACGGAGAGACTTTGACCAGTGGCATGACAAAAAGAGAGAATCGAACTATGTTTTTGACATGCGATCAGAAATCGTTACATATTGTAGAATGGATGTTACATTGCTAAGTTGCGGTGTTCGAAAATGTAGAAAGGAATTTCTTGAGGAGAACGGCATAGACCCCTTTAGGGAATGTGTCACCATTGCACAGGCATGCATGAAGGTTTATAGACAACGGCTTATGCCAAAGGATAAAATAGCCATGATACCCAGGGGCGGGTAACAACAGGCTGACAGGCAGTCGCGCATAGCAGTTATTTGGTTGACCTGGCTTGAACGGGAGCAGAAGAAACCCATTCAGCATTCTATGAGGGGGAGGGAAGTTAAAGTTGTAGGGCATAGGATTGTCGGGTACAGACCCGACAAGACGGTTTTCTTCTTTCACGGTTGTTTCTACCATGGGTGCCCAAAATGTTTTCCTAATAGACACGCAGTGGTGCACTGTACGGGGAGTGAGACCATGACCTCTAGGTTCGAGAAGACCGTGAAGGTTTCTGAAAACGTTCGGAAAGCCGGGTATACTGTAGTCGAAATGTGGGAGTGCACCTTCAATGCCATGATGAAGGGAGACGAGGACCTCGCCCTCTATGCCAAACACTTTTCCACACCGGAGCCTCTAAACCCGAGAGATGTGTTCTATGGAGGTCGAACCAACTGCACGAAAACGTACTGCGAGGCAACAGAGAACTCTAAACTATATTACTAAGATGTGTGCAGCTTGTATCCGTATGTGAACAAGACAAAACCGTACCCTGTGGGCCATCCTAAAATCCATTTGGAAAACTATCCTCGGTTGGAAACTTTACAGGGTGGAATCATAAAGTGTAGGGTGCTTCCACCCCAAACCCTGTATCATCCCGTTCTGCCGGTGCGCGTCAATGCGAAGCTTATGTTCCCACTTTGTCGCGCATGTGCAGAGGCACAAAATCAGGAAGAGTGTCTTCATGGCGACGACGACAGGATCTTAACGGGTACATGGGTCTTGGACGAGATGATGGTCGCCATCGAGAAGGGGTACCGTGTTCTAGAGACTTATGAGATATGGGAGTATGACATGATGCAGAATAATCCCTCCACAGGATCCAAGGGACTGTTTCAGGACTATGTCAATCAATTCCTTAAGATGAAAACCGAGGCATCGGGATGGCCCCCAGAATGCGATTCCCCAGAGGCGAAGGAGCAATATGTTAGACAGTTTTACGAGCGTGAAAGTGTTACCCTGGACCCTGCAGCCATTTCTCACAATCCGGGTAGGCGTGAATTGGCCAAGCTAGCATTAAAAAGCTTCTGGGGAAAACGAGGTAACCTGCCAACATGCAAACTAGTGGACCAGTATGCCCGACTCATCGAGTTATTGAACGATCCGGGTGTGGAGGTGCAGACCTACATGCCGGCAACAGAAGACATAATGTATGTAGTTTGGAGGTACTGTGAACAGTGCCCTAAGCTAAGCGCCACGACCAACGTTTTCCTCGCTGCCTACACCACGGCACACGCGCGGCTTGAACTTTATTCGTACCTAAAACGACTTGGGGAACGGGTATGCTATTTTGATACCGACTCTGTAATTACCTCGGGAAAACCGGGGGATTGCTTGTCGTCTGTAGGAAGCTTCTTGGGTGACATGACGGATGAACTTGAGAAGTACGGGAAGGGTGCGTACATATCGCGATTTGCTTCCACAGGGCCAAAGAGCTACTGCCTCGAAGTGTACTGCACAACTTCAAGAAATACATTTTCAGTGTGCAAAATTAAAGGCATTACGCTTAACGCAGGGAACCTGAGGCTTGTGAATTCCAAAGTATTGCGAGAGGTCGCCCACCACGTGCCCGATAGAGTGATCATGTTGCGGGGAACGCAGATCTCTAGGAAGCCACTTTGGAATGTTTTGACCGAGCCAGCGGTAAAAACCTTTAAAATGGTTGTCACAAAGCGAGCTATGGTAGACGGGTACGATACTCTGCCCTACGGGTATAAGCAACGGCGATAGAGGACATGGCCACAAAATATAAAGCTCCCCAACCTCCAAACACCCGAACCCGAGACCCTAAGCAAACCATGACAAAATATCCGAACAGGCTTTCATTTCCATGCAGAATGCTTGTTGCAAGACCATCGAGGTGTGGGAAGTCCACCTTTGTTAAGAAGCTAATTAGCAATGCAAGAGAAATGTTCTTTAAACCGTTGAAAAAGGTACTTTGGTGTCACCCGGAGGGATACACACCAAACCCACAAGAATTCCCTTCGATATGCAAAACGCATGCAGGCATTCCCGATCTAAGAATGGTGATGGAAAACTACCTTGTAATCCTAGACGACCTAATGTTTGACGGTGCCTGTCTTAACGTTTCAAACTTCTTTACTAGACATTCCTATCATAAGCACTTTGGGGTTATATATATATATATATATATATATATATATATATATATATATATTCTGCAAAATGTTCTGCCGCAGGGAAGGAAATTTCGGACGATATCACTTAATGTAAACTATATTGTCGTGTTTAAAAACAATAGGGACAAGATGCAAATAGAAAAATTGTGCCAGCAGCTCGAACCCCGGCGGTCGAGGTTTCTATTGGAGGCATTCGAAAAGGCAACAGAACAACCACATGGATACCTCCTGCTCGAATGCACACAGTATACTACAAACGATTTTAGATATCGAACCGGGGTTCTTCCAGGGGAGCAGTTGTCTTATTTCATTGCTAACGAGGGGCTATAGAATTAGAACATGGCGCACATCGGGAGGTGGTATTAAATACAGGATGTTTTCAGCTATAGTGTTTATTGTAGTTGAAGAATAAGTAGGAAAAGGACAACCATCGCTAAAGTGAGCAGCCCGCTAACAGCGAGGCAACACGCAAACTTGGTGGTGTTAGCAAAGGCAAAACCTGCATTGCGCAAACCGCTGATTCAGAATGCCAGCCCCGAGTTGGTGAAGGCTGTTTCGGAATGCATGCTTAACGTTAGCAAGAGCAATGTAAGCTTACCACCAAGATGCCTTAAACGCTTAAAAAGGCACAAGACCTGCTGGAGAAAGTTAGTCGACAAGAAACTCTCGCTTAAGAAAAAGAAACACATCCTCGTTCAAAAAGGAGGATTTCTTCCCGCGTTTCTGTTGCCAGTTCTTGCCTCCCTGGGAAGTGCCCTTGTGACAAAGTTTGTGAAATGAAGTACGGGCGCCGGGTTATTGTAGCTCACCAGCCCAAGGCAGTTGACGATCTTCACGTCATAGACAAGAGCTTAACGAGTTTGGCGAAGGAAATCAATATAGTTAAACGTGCCAATATGGCCGCTCCCGAAAAGTGGCGATTGCTAAAAGATAAATTAGGAAACTACCTAGGGCTCATGGCACAAGTGAGGAAACCATTCATGCAACCGGATGACGACGACGATGCCTTTGAGGACGTTCCGGAAGCCCCTAAACCAAAGGCCCGGAGCAAAGAGGCGGCCCCCTTAATTAAGAAAGTAATAACTAAACGAGAGCCAATGTCAGAAAGGGGTCTTCGAAAGCATAAGGTAAAGCGGATAGATTCGGGAAACACATTTAAAAGAAGGCCCAGGGAAGAATCGGTGATTCGCTTCACGGCGCCAAACAAATCGGTCTATCCGTATTTCTTTAGGAGGCGCAAGCGGGAACCTCTGTACAAGGAGTAAATCATGAAAGAATGGGCAACGCTTAAGCGGTATTTTTACGATCCCGAACATTCCGCAGGGTTTTCCACTCCGGCAAAGCAGAACAAGGCCACGGGCATTTCTAAATCTAAGATTAAATCCTTTCTTGAAACTCAGGACAGTTACACCTATCACAAACCGGTGAGCAAGCGATACCCCACGAGGTACTATCACGTGACAGACATTGAAGATGTTTGGGAGGCCGATCTCAACGTGTTGCCCAGCATAAAGGAGCATAACAAACATTTTGTATATATCCTATCGGTTATCGATGTTTTTTAAAAGTATGCCTGGGTCGTTCCGCTAAAGACACAGCATGGGGTAGAGCTGGTGGCCGCGTTTAAGTCCATATTTTCAGAGCGCTCTCCCAGGGTTCTGCAAACGGACCAAGGGAACGAGTTTACCAACCAAACGTTTCGCACGGTTCTAAAGAGGCACGGTGAGCCACTACACTACCAACAGCAATGTCAAGGCCAGTGTGGTTGAACGCTTTAACCGTACTCTAAAGACCAAAATGTGGAAGTACTTCACGCACAACAATAGTTACAGGTTTGTAGAGGATCTTCCAGCTCTTGTGAAGAGCTATAATAGCTCCCATCATAGGTCCATAAAAATGGCCCCAAAGGATGTAAACGAATCTAACATATTGCAGGTGTATCACAATTTGTACGCCTCCAAGCGACTTCATCCTAAAAGAGGAGGCACAGCCTTTAAAAAGGGGGATCACGTGCGAATATCCAAACACAAGGTAAAGTTCGACAAGAGCTACGAACAGAGCTGGACCGACGAGATTTTCGAAATTTTTTACGTGGTGCTAGGCAGTCCTGTGGTATATAAGCTAAGAGATCTCGCTGGGGATGCCATAGACGGCAGATTCTACGCCGAGGAGCTGCAGAAGGTTGCGCTTCCAGAGACGTTTAAGATTGACGCCATTCTACAGGTCAAAGGCAAAGGTCGCAACAAACAGTATTTGGTGAAGTGGAGGGGATATCCTGCAAAGTTTAACTCGTGGGTCAAGGCCTCCTCCGTTCATTCGCCATGATCAGAACAAGACTATTTTCGATAACCCTCGTTAGCAATGCATCTATGGAGCACTTTACCGATAATACCACGGCCAAGTTCTCCAACATTCTGCCCGAGAGAATCGTATTGCAGGGCGAATGAGAGGTGGCATTGCAAAAGGTCCGGTACCCCGTTAAATTCTATAACGTTTCCAAGCAAGATGGGCAAATCGTAGGCACAAAGTACACCTTGCCCCACAATCCGACTCAATCGAAATTTAGCTTCCAATTGCCACAAGCCATCGTTTACAATCCAAACGAACTGGTGGCCAGTGTAAATTCCGTCATTAACGAGCATTTGCAAGTCGGCGATGTATTACAACACGATGTTACCAGACCCATTAAGCTAAATGCCGATGCCATCCACAGAGAACACTTCCCAAATCTCCCATTTGACGGTCACGTGGAAAACGCCTTGCCCTTTTCGGTTCTTCGCCCTATAGAGGACGATGCAGTCATGTCGGATGCTCCAAGGGCAACGCACAAGCCTAAGCCAGGCACCTCTTTGAACTCCCGACCTAAAAAGCCCGCGGATACGAGTGCGCTGCGAAACGCCGGGCGGTGCTGGCGCCGCAGCGCCCGCCGGGAGCTCCTCCGCGATGGCCGAAGGAACCAGTTCGATGGTGCCATCCCCAAAATTCGTGAAGGAGGTGTGCACCGCATTCACAGTTTAATGCTGTCTCCTGTGCTGGCAAGTATGCTCGGATTCGAACTCTTCACCAATATCGCTCTTCAGAAGCAGGGAAAGCATCCTGTAGACCCGCACATGGGGTTTCCATACGAAATGTTTATCTATTGCAATCTAGTCGTCCCTCAGCTAGTAGGCGACACCTTTGCACAGGTCATCGAAAGCGTTGCTGTGGAGTATGAGAAAAGCAACAACACGTACATGACAGATGAAAAGTCTTTCTTTCCCCTCATTTGGGTTCCCCTTGTCCAGCACTATTTCAAGACGGTGAACATAGATTTAAGAAACGGATACGGGGATCTTTTTCCCTTTGCAGACGGATTTTCCTCCACTATAGTGCTCACGTTTAGACCGAAACCTCGGTCATAAATATTGATGTGAACACGGTTACCCGGTATTATCTCAATCAAGCCGGCGGTGCGCTAGACGATCGCGATTTCATTTTCTTCAGAGGGAAACGATATCAAAAGGGTAGTGGGCTATTCTCCGCTCTTGGAGGCCTCTTTAGATCTGTTCTGCCCTTTCTAAAAAGTGGCACTAAAGCAATTGGAAAGGAGGCATTGAAGGTGGGAGCAAACGTACTCTCTGACGTTGCAGCCTCCGGCAGATCTCCAAAAGAGGCATTCAGGTCTAGGCTAAAAGAGGCGGGATCTAACCTTAAGAGAAAAGCAGACGAAAAGATTGATTGAATGCTCGGCTCCGGATTGCGGCGTCTATAAGGAATAAAACGTGCAAAAATCACAAGAAGAAAACAGTCTAAGCCCGTTCGCAAGAGGCGCAAGGTTCAGGACATCTTTTCATAATGGTCGAGACAGCCGTGAACATGAGCTCCGAAATGGATCTTTTTAAGGATCTTCCCGTTCAAATGAACGTAAAAGAGTCCCGATTCATAGCTCTAAGTCCTCAAAACACGCTCATGAAAAATGCTCCAATCACCTTTCACTACTCGGGCAATGCCGACGATTATCTGGATCTCACCTATGTGGTGCTCGAGCTGAAACTTCGCATTGTAGATGCCGATGGCGAACCGATCAAAGCCGATGTGAACGCTACCCTGGTCAACAATACCCGCAATGCGTTGTTCCAACAGGTAGAGGTTTCCCTCAACAACGTTATTGTTTCTGTCCCGCAACCTGGTTACCCCTACTGAACGTACATTGAAACTCTCTTAAATTACGCCGAGGATGCAATGAATACCAGACTTCAGGCAGGCCTATGGCGTAAGGACACAGCAGGTATCATGGATACGTGTGAGGCCAATGCAGGGTTTCAATGGCGAAACGGATTTACGAAGGAGGGGAGGGTGGTGCAAATCATGGGCTGTCTTTCCAACGCACTCTTTCGCCAAGATAACCCGCTGTTAAACAATGCCAGTGTGACCGTAAAACTCACCCCGTCATCACCCCAGTTTCACCTTTTCTCGACCGTTAAAGATTTCAAAGGATCCACCGATATCCAATCGGCAACGTTGCATTTGAAAACGGTGAGACCTTCTCCCACTATTAAGATTGTCCATCAGGCTGTTCTCGCAAAGATCAACGCAAAGTACCACCTCAAGGATGTTAGCTTTCACTCTCTCAGCATTCCAAAGGGGTCTAGTGGAATGTCCTTTAATGACGTGTTTATTGGGCAAGTTCCTCGAAGGGTTGTCGTCGCCATGGTCACCGACAAGTCCTGCAACGGGAGCTATTCCTACAAACCATTTAACCTTCAGCACTTTAAAATGAATTCGTTTCAAATGAATGTAAATGGCCAACCTATTCCCTCGCAACCACTACAACCCGATTTTGACGGCGGGCACTTCATGCAATGCTTTCAAACCCTTCAGGATGGGCTTGGCATTAACTTTAGAGACGAGGGTCATTCCGTCTCTAGACAGCAATACCCTCATGGTTACATCATTTTGGTGTTCGATCTCACTGCCGACATGAGCGCCAACGCCTCCTACATTTCTAGACAGCGCCATGGCACTGTATTTTTAAGCGTTGGATTTTCTAAACCCTTATCAGAACCCGTTGTGCTTCTTGTGCTAGCGGAGATCCACCGTACCATTGAAATAGACGCTAACAGATCCATTCTAGCGTCATGAACACGTCCCATCTTCAGCGATTTCTTTCTGCGTGCCCCGCTACGCGCCCGTTCTTTTTAGGTGTTTTTGCTAGGAATCAGTTGTCTCGTGCTGCCCCTCGCCTAGACTCTCCTTGTGCCATTGTCATTAATACCGACCTCGACACAAAACCGGGAAAGCATTGGGTCTGCATCTATGTCGGCCCCGGGGATAGGGGGGAGTATTGCGGGTAAGTATAGTTACAAATTGGTTCGACCTCTCTCTCTCCCTTCCTCTCCTTCTCTCTCTAATCATCAGCGCTATTGTGTTTCCAGAACTCACTTCGGCCCATATAAGCTCTGCGCTTTTGAGGACGCTGCCCAGTGTCACAGTGCATCATAGGCAGAGAGACCGACAGCTCCTCCGTTGAGTAAGCTCCTCTTCTAAGTTGTTGTTTTTTTTTTTTTTTAAATCATTTGCCATAACCATTCTCAATTTCTCCTATCTAATGTTTTGTGTTGTTCTGCTTATTGTTGCAGTGGAGAGGAAATGAAGCCGGCATCAGAGGTGGACTATTCCTGCAAGTCTTCATCTGTTATTGGACCGTTTTCCGATATCTTCTTTCTCAATGTTGCGCAATCCAAATTTGTATGCGTTGGGTTCTCGCCTCTGGCTCCTTTCCAATTACAGGTGGCCATTGCAAGATGTGGAGCCCACCCAGCCGTGGTCCTAGATGTGGAGGAGTGGCAGCAGCTCGTCGATGTCAAAGCCGCTATTCAATATTGCCTTGACAACCCACAAGAGAATCTGCAACAGCTCCAAATCTCGGACCGCATCTCCGCCATATTCAAGACCGTCTTCGGCCAGCTCATTGTCGATCTCAAAGACCGGGAGGGGCACTCCATTTCTCTACACCGAGAAGAATGGGGCGTATTGGACGGTCTACATAAGCTCATTTCAGACATCTTATTTCACAAGAAGAAAGAGGAGGCCGAAATTCATAACCAAATCTCGGCATTACAAAAGTATATTCTTCACGTCTTTAATTCCGGGGTACCCTACGACTCCATGAATTACACGGCCTTCACAAAGTACATCCGATCCGCAAACTTTAGAACCTTCCTAGAGGTGGATCATTATCTTAAGAACTCCCTCGGCCATTATATCCTACGTCATCACCATCCATAAAATATTCTCTCCTTTCCCCTCTCAGTCTTCCGTCAAGTATGGGATATAGAAACTTCGTGTCAGTGTACTGCGATGGGACAAAGGTGTTCAAGAATTATGTGCTAGAGGATCATCCAAAGAAGAATGCCCCGTATGCTCTAAGATTCATCGACGGCTCTTTCGAAGGAAAATCTATCTCCGTAAAATGCCATAGCTGTGAGGACGGCATCCACTTCGTCTTTTCCAACATGGACCTCATCGAAAGGCAGTTTAAAGCAGACATTTGGCGTCCTGAACAAGTGCAAGTCACGGATTTCACCGATCATCTTTTTCAATTTGTTCCTAAAAAAGGTCTTTACATCGTTTTTCTCAGCAGCAACATGTGTCACCGAAAGAAATGCTTAGCCTTAAAAGAAATGGACACCTCTGTTTTGGTCGATGCCTCACAGTACACCTCGGAAGAATAACACGGTACATTATTCCGGATCTCGTGCACGGGGATTGTATATACAGCGTAAGGGAAGCCATTTTTCTACAAGAAGAAGAAGAGGGCGTCACTTTCAAAGGCATCTCGTATGAAAAAAGCAACGTCTGGTGATAACCCTCCATTTTTCCCCTCCATTTCTCTATCCCTCCCTCCTCCCGTATCGGCATCGCGTCAGTTCCTGCTCTGCTCACGCCATGCCCGGTCCTCAGTGCACACCGCTTCTCTGTACATCCTGCTTTCGAAGCCAGTGTCGCTGTAGCATTCGATCGTACTGGTGCGAGAAGTGCAGCGGGGGAGTCTACACAGATCTCAGGAAGCTTCAGCTACAGATTGACGCGTTCCTAGAAAGGTATGCCCGGCGCCATGGCAGAGATCCCTGCATTGATGAAGTACCTCACGCATCTGCAATGCCTCTTTCCCCTATCCAACGATGAGCTCAGCATTAGTCTGTTTTACGGGGATTCGATCTTCAACAAGTACCCTCCTCGTGATTTGGATTTGGTTTGGGAGAGTCTAACCACGAATCAGCAAAACCAATTTGCTGATTCTAGAAGATGTAACATGCATTGGAACCAGCCTCGGAGCACAGTTCACATATACGGGCCTGCACCGATGATAGGAAATTGCCATTTCTGCCGTTTGAATGCTGTCGCCGGATGTGGACCAGTATCCCCATCTGGTGGATATTACACTTCCGCCGATCCAGCACTTATACCACAGCATGAGTCGATTTCACCTCAGTCTGCATCTCGTCATAGCAACCTCCAGTACCAGTTTTCGTGTTCTGAACCAAATGGCAGAAACCCTGCCATTCCTGTCCATGGGCGAGCTACAGAAAGGACGCCCTTACAGAATCCAGGGGGCTAGAGCACTCTCTACCAAGTATGGTCGCAAGGTCGCCGTTACCATCAACAACCGAGAAGTATTTCTTCCTTCAAATTTCGACTTATGTCGCAAGCCGTCATCGACGAAATTAATACCGTCCCGATGTGCCTGACTTACGTCGGGGAGGAGCTACAGCAATCAGGATTCGAGAGACGCATCGTCAAATTCTCTTCTCCTCTTGACTATTAACACCGTTTCAACCAGTACTCAGATTTTGAATAATATTTCCATTTCATTATCCTGTACAATGTCCTATAAATCTGACCCTGTCGACATCCATCCCTACCTAATGGCCAGGTTTTATTTGACGTCGATGAGACCGCTAATGCTGCCGGCATATACCCCAGGGAGTGCCGTATCATCTCACGAGAAGTCTCCGCCTTTGGTGACCATAAAATTGTTACCATTAAGTTATCCTCGTCCGATGCCCACATCGTCAACGTAAGATTCTCGGCATGGAAGGCTTCGCCGTCGGATCCTGATGTTCGATGCACCGTCTTCATGGGGCCAAACAAAGTTCCGGCCATTGACAATATCGTCACCTCTTCGGGCCTTCTACCTGCTGGTGATATTATTCGCAATTCAATTATTGCACCTGTATATGTTCCTGCCGACAACGCAGATGTCGACCCCAGTTTTCGTCACATTCATCTAGCCTGTGATGCCTATACAAATCGTCCTCCTTGTGCAACTATTTCCCCTACATCGAAAACTTTCATAAACATTATTATTTTTTATCGTATGCTGAAGACCAGTGAGCGTGTGATAGTTAATATATAT
Organism: Hymenopus coronatus; assembly: GCA_030762935.1. Taxonomy (NCBI): domain Eukaryota; kingdom Metazoa; phylum Arthropoda; class Insecta; order Mantodea; family Hymenopodidae; genus Hymenopus; species Hymenopus coronatus. The sequence continues at coordinate 2,843,268 of CM060900.1, read as the reverse complement.
AAACAATTGTGCATGTGGTTTCTTAAGCATATATATATATATATATATATATATATATATATATATATATATATGTGTGTGACATGAGCTTCTTGTTGTTTATTAGGTTTTGCATGTTGGATTATCCATAATCCTGCACCCTGGGGTTTAAGCGCTAGTGTCGCGTTAAGAAAATGGTGGGAAAACCCTGTATAATACTTTGCGAGATTTCTCTGCCTATGCTCTGTAATTTCGAATCTAGGCTCTGTCGGATCTATCCTCCTGCGCCACCATTGTGCTAGTACTGGTTATGTTATCCATGTGTAATGCATGTTCTTAACAACCCACTAATGTTAAATTTTCAGGCTCAAATACTATTAGGAAAGAATGTGTGGTTGTCTGGTTCACATCCGGTGGAGTTTTTCTGGCTTGCGCAATCTTACAGTACACAGTCTTGTTTTCACCGCTGTAACCGGACGACAATAGCTCAGCTTATTGCACAACCTACCAAGTGGGTGTCTGGTTCACACCCAGTGAAGTTTTTCTGGCTTGTGCAATCTTACCCCATCTCCGGTCGGAGTGCTGACTCCGCTTTCTGTCCAGTGTGAACAGCTCCCCCCACCTCTCGCCTTCTTGCCTTCCTCTGCTACATATAATTGCTGCATTTGCATTCAGTATTCAGCATGGCTAGTGTACAATCCAGAGATTCTTCTTCTTCTTCCTCTACATCTGCGTCACCTGTTTGCTCTTTAGGCAACAGTGCTCGATCGTTTTTCCAATCAGCGCAGTGGACATCATTTATGAAACGTCCACTGGGTCCACCGTCGCCGATGTACCCCTTCCATTTTCCAATAATCACCATCAATTCTCCCTTTATCATTCGGATTAGTAAGGTCGAGTACACATATTCCTGCAACCAGTGGTTTAAGCACTAGTTTCGCGTTAATACGCCGCATTAAGAGAATATGGCAGATTATGTCTTACACTTTCATAAACATTATTTTTTATCCTGTGCTATAACCAGTGAGCGTGTGATATTCAAAACAAGCTAAAGACAAATAAGTATATAAACAATTATGCATGTGGTTTCTTAAAAAAATAAATAAATAAATAAAAGTCAGCTGTTTTTTTTTTTGGCATGTATTCAATATTGTTTTGCATGAGAATATGTTATAAGTATATCAGCGATATGAACTTGTTGTATATTAGGTTTGCATACAGCTGGACAAGTAGAGTTATCCATAATCTTACAACCAGGGGTTTAAGCGCTAGTGTCGCGTTAATCCACCGCATTAAGAGAAAATGACGGGAAATTTGAATTTTGCAAAGGTTAGTACCAGCGGATACACCTATTCAATTTTTCGAATTTCCCGCCATTTTATTATGGCGGCGGATTAATGCGACACTAACGCTTAAACTCCCCCTGGTAGCAGAATTAACGTTACTTGACCTTGCTAGGTCGTATGTAACACTACTCAGGTGTACTGCAGTAGCGACGAGTGTTTATATTCATAATCCAACTACTGCAGCTGCAACCAATATTTATATCCTTAATCAACTGTACTGCAGTAGCGACCAGTGTTTATATTCATAATCAAGTGTACTGCAGTAGCGACCAGTGTTAATGTTCATAATCAAACGTACTGCAGTAGCGACCGATATTTATATTCATAATCAGGTGATCTGCAGTGGAGCAGAGTATTTACCTTAATAATCAAGTGAACTGTTGTAGTGACCCGTATTTTTATTTAAATCAAAAGTACTGCAGTATCCCCCAGAAACTATATTCATAACCAAGTATACTGCAGTAGGGATCCGTAGTTATGTTCATAATCAAGTGTACTGCAGTAGCGACCAGTATTTATAATTATAATCAAGTGTACTGCAGTAGCGATCAGTATTCATATTCATAATCAAACATACTGCAGTAGTGACCACTATTTACATTCATAATCAAACGTACTGCAGTAGCGAACAGTATTTACATTCATAATCAAACGTACTGAAGTAGCGACCAGTATTTATATGCATAATCAAACGTACTGCAGTAGCGGGCAGTATTCATATTCATAATCAATTGTACTGTAATAGCTAGCAGTATTTAAATTCATAATCAGGTGTACTGCAGTAGCGACCAGTATTTATATTTATAATCACGTTTACTGCAGTATCGACCAGTATTTATTTTTATAATCAAGTGTACTGCAGTAGCGACCAGTATTTATATTCATGATTAAACCACTGAACCAATGACCAGTATTTATATTCATAATCAAAAGTACTACAGTAGCGACTAGTATTTATATTCATAATCAAACGTACTGCAGTAGCGGCCAGTATTCTAATTCATAATCAATCGTATTTTAATAGCTAAGCAGTATTTGAATTCATAATCAGGTGTACTGCAGTAGCGACCAGTATTTATGTATATATATATATATAAATAAAATCAGGTGTACTGCAGTAGCGATCAGTCATTATATTCATAATCAGGTGTACTGCAGTAGCGACCAATATTTATATTTATAATCAGGTTTACTGCAGTAGCGACGAATATTTATTTTTATAATCAAGTGTACTGCATCAGCGACCAGTATGTATATTCATAATTAAACTACTGCACCACCGACCAGTATTTATATTCATAATCAAGTATACTGTAGTAGCGAACAGTATTTATATATACAATCAGGTGTAATGCAGTAGCGACTAGTATTTGTATTCATAATCAGGTGCACTGCAGTACCGAACAGTGCTTATATTCATAATTAAACGTACTGCAGTACTGACCAGTATTTACTTTCATAAACAAAAGTAGTGCAGTTGCGAACAGTTTTTCTAGTTATAATCAAATGTACTGCAGTAGCGACCGGTATTCATATTCATAATCAGTCGTACTTCAGTAGCTTCCAGTATTTGTATTCATAATCCGGTGTTCTGCACTAGCCACCAGTATTTATATTCATAATCAGGTTACTGCAGTAGCGACTAGTGTTTATGTTCATAATTAAACGTACTGCTCTAGCGACCACTATTTATATTCACAATCAAATTAGTGCTGCAGCGACCACTATTTATATTCATAAGCAAGTGTACTGTAGTAGCGACCAGTATTTATATTCATAATCAAGTGTACTGCAGTAGTGACCGGTATTTACACTCGTAATCAAGTGTACTGCAGTAGCGACCAATGTTTATATGCATAATCAAGTATACTGCAGTAGCGACCAATCCTTATAGTCATAATCAAGTGAACTGCAGTAGCAAACAGTAATTACGTTCATAATTAATCAAGTGTACTGCAGTAGCGACTAGTATTTACATTCATATTCAAGTGTACTGCAGTAGCCTCCAGTATCTATATTCATAATCAGGTATACTGCATTAGGGACCGGTATTTATATTCATAATCAAGTGTACTTGTACTGCAGTAGCGACCACTATTTATATTCATAATCAAACAAACTGCAATAGCGAAAAGTATTTAGCTTCATAATAAAACGAACTGCAGTAGCAACCAGTATTTACATTCATTATCAAATGTACTGCTGTAGCGACCAGTATTTATATTCATAATCAGAAGTACTGCAATATCAACCAGTATTCATAGTCATAATCAATCGTAATACAGTAGCTACCGGTATATATATATATATATATATATATATATATATATATATATATATATATTCTTAATCAGGTGTACTACAGTAGTGACCAGTATTTATATTCATATTCAGGTGTACTGCAGTAACGACCAGAATATATATTATTAACCAGGTGTACTGCAATAGCGACCACTGTTTATATTCATAATCAGGCGTACTGCGGTAGCGACCAGTAGTTATATTCATAACCCATCATTGCAGCAGCGACCAGTATTTATATTCATAATCAAGTGTACTGCAGTAGCGACCAGTATTTATATTCATTATCAGGTGTACTGCAGTAGCGACCAGTATTTATATTGATAATCCGGTGTAATGCAGTAGGGACCAGTATTTATATTTTCAATTAAACTACTACAGTAGCGACCAGTACTTATATTCATAATCAGGTTTACCGCAGTAGCGAGCATTATTTATATTCATAATCAGGTGTACAGCAGTGTTTATATTCATAATCAAACGTACTGCAGTAGAGCCCAATATTTATAACATTAATCAGGTGTACCGCATTAGACACCTGTGATTATATTCATAATCAAGTGTACTTCAGTAACGACTACTTTTTATATTCATAATCAAACTACTGCAGTAGCGTCCAGTACTAATCGTACTGTCGTAGCGGTCAGAATTCATATTCATAATCAATCGTACTGTAATAGCTAGTAGTATTTAAATTCATAATCAGGTGTACTGCAGTAGCGACAGTATTTATATTCATAATCAGGTTTACTGCAGTAGCGACAGTATTTATTTTTATTATCAGGTGTACTGCGGTAGCCATCAGTGTTTATATTCATCATCAAACTACTGGAGTAGCAAACAATACTTATATTAATAACTAAACTACTGCACCACCGACCAGTATTTATATTCATAATCAATTGTACTGCAGTAGCGTCCAGTATTTATATTCATAATCAGGTTTACTGCAGTAGCGGCCAGTATTTACACACATAATCAAATTACTGCAGTAGCGACCAGTGTTTATATTCATAATCAGGTGTACTGCAGTAGCGACCAGTATTTATATTGATAATCAGGTTAACTGCAGTAGTGATCAATTTTTATATTCATAATCAAACTTACTGCAGCAATGAGCAGTATTTACATTCATAATCAAACGTACTGCAGCAGCGACCAGTATGTACATTCATCATTAAACTACTGCATCACCGACCAGTATTTTTGTTCATAATCAAGGGTACTGTAGTAGCGACCAGTATTTATATTCATAATCGGGTGTACTGTAGTAGCGACCAGTATTTATATTCATAATCGGGTGTACTGCAGTAGCGACCAGTATTTATATTCATAATCAGGTGTAATGCTGTAGCGACCAGTATTTATATTCATAATCAAACATACTGCATTAGAGACCAGCATTCATATTCATAATCAATCGTACTGCAGTAGCTACCAGTATTTATATTGATAATCCGGTGTACTTCTTTGGCGACCAGTAGTTATATTCATAATCAGGTGTTCTGCGGTAGCGACCAGTTTTGATATTCATAATCAGGTTACTGCAGTAGCGGCCAGGGTTTATATTCATCATCAAACGTACTGCAGTAGCTAGCAGTATTTATATTCTTAATGAAATTACAGCAGCAGCGACCAGTATTTATATCCATAAGCAAGTGTACTGCAGTAGCTACCAGTATTTACATTCAAAATCAGGTGTACTGCAGTAGCGACAGTATTTATATTCATAATCAAGTGTACTGCTGTAGCGACTAATGTTTATAATCATAAGCAAGTATGCTACAGTAGCGTCCAGTGTTTATATTCATAATCAAGTGTACTGCAGTAGCGACCAGTGTTTATATCCATAGTCAAGTGTACTGCAGTAGCGAAGAAATGTTTATTTTCATTATCAAATGAACTCCAGTAGCGACCAGCATTTACGTTCATAATAAAGTGTACTGCTGTAGCGATCAGTATTTACATTCATATCAAGTGTACCGCAGTAGGGACCAGTATTTGTATCCATAATCAAGTGTACTGCAGTATCCCCCAGTGTCTATATTCATAATCAAGTATACCGCAGTAGGATCCAGTGTTTATATTCATAATCAAGTGTACTGCAGTAGCGACCAGTATTTTTATTCATAAGCAAACAAACTGCATTAGCGACAAGTATTTACATTCATAATCAAACAAACTGCAGTAGCAACCAGTATTTACATTCATAAACAAACGTGCTGCTCTAACGACCAGTATATATTCATAATCAAACGTACTGCAGTATCAACCAGTATTCATATTCATAATCAAACTACTTTAGTAGCTACCAGTATGTATATATATTCATAATCAGGTGTACTACAGTAGTGACCAGCATTTGTATTCATAATCAGGTGTACTGCAGCAGCGACCAATGTTTTATATTCACAATTAAGTGTACTGCAGTAGCGACCGGTATTTATATTCATAATAAAGTGTACTACAGTAGTCAGCAGTATTTATATTCATAATCGGGCGTACCGCAGTAGCAACCAGTACTTATATTCATGATCAAACTACTGCAGTAGCGACCAGTTTTATATTCATAATCGAGTGTACTGCAGTAGCGAGCAGTATTTTTATTCCTAATCAGGTGTACTGCAGTAGCGACCAGTGTTTATATTCATTATCAAACGTACTGCAGTAGCGACCAATATTTATATACATAATCAGGTGACATGCAGTGGCTCATAGTATTTATCTTAATAATCAAGTGTACTGCATTAGTGATCAGTATTTATATTTAAATCGAGAACACTGTAATATCCCCCAGTGTGTATATTCATAATCAATAATACTGCAGTAGGGACCAGTATTTATATTCATAGTCAAGTGTACTGCAGTAGCGACCACTATTTATATTCATAATAAAACTACTGCGGTTGCGACCATTTATTATATTAATAATCAAGTGTACTGCAGTAGCGACCAGTCTTTATACTCATATTCAGGTGTACTGCAGTAGCGATCAGTGTTTATATTCATAATGAAACTACTGCGGCAGCGACCAGTATTTATATTCATATTCAGGTGTACTGCAGTAGCGATCAGTGTTCATATTCATGATGAAACTACTGCAGTAGCGACCAGTCTTTATACTCATATTCAGGTGTACTGCAGTAGCGATCAGTGTTTATATTCATGATGAAACTACTGCAGTAGCGACCAGTGTTTATATTTATAATCAAGTGTACTGCAGTAGCGACCAGTGTTTATATTTATAATCAAGTGTACTGCAGTAGCGACCAGTGTTTATGCTCATAATCAAAGGTACTGCATTAGCGACGAATATTTATATTCATAATCAGGTGATCTGCAGTGGTGCATAGTATTTATCGTAATAATTAAGTGTACTGCAGTAATGACCAGTATTTATATTTAAATCAAAGGTACTGCAGTATCCCCCAGTGTCTATATTCATAATGATGTATACTGCAGTAGGGACCAGTATTTATATTCATAATCAAGTGTACCGCAGTAGCGACCAGTATTTATATACATAAACATAAATACTGCCGTAGGGATCAGTATTTATGTTCATAATCAAATATACTGCAGTAGCGAGCAGTATTTATATTCATAATCAAGTGTACAGCAGTTGGGGTCAGTATTTATATTCATAATCAAACGTATTGCTCTAGTAACCACTATTTACTTTCATAATCAAACGTACTGCAGTAGCAACCAGCATTTACATTGTAAATGAAACGTACCGCAGTAGCGAACAGTATATATATTCATAATCAAACTTACTGCAGTAGCGGCCAGTATTCATATTCATAATCAATCGTATTGTAATAGCTAGCAGTATTTAAATTCATAATCAGGTTTACTGCAGTAGCGACCAGTATTTATTTTTATAAACAGGTGTACTGCGGTAGCGACCAATGTTTATATTCATAATCATAGGTACCGCAGTAGAGACAGTATATATATTCATTATTAAACTACTGCACCACAGACCAGTATTTATATTCATCATCAAGTGTACTGCAGTATCGACCAGTTATTATATTCAAAATCAGGTGTACTGCAGTAGCGGCCATTATTTATATTCGTAATGAAACTACTGCAGTAGCGACCAGTATTTATATTCATAATCAGGTGTACTGCAGTAGCGGCCATTATTTATATTCGTAATGAAACTACTGAAGTAGCGACAGGTATTTATATTCATAATCAAGTGTACTGTAATAGTGACCGGTGTTTATTTTCATAATCAGTGTACTGCAGTGGCGACAATTATTTATAATCATAATCAGATGTACTGCAATAGCGACCAGCGTTTATATCCATAATCAACCGTACTGCAGTAGCGACCAATATTTATATTCATAAACAAACACTGCAGCAGCGACGAGTATTTATATTCATAATCAAGTGTACTGCAGTAGTGACCAGTATTTATATTCATAATCAAGTTTACTGCAGTAGCGAAAAGTATTTAAATTCATAATCAAGTGTACTGCAGTAGTGACCAGTATTTATATTCATAAGCAAGTGTACTGCAGTAGCCCCCAGTGTCTATATTCATAATCAAGTATACTGCATTTGGGACCAGTATTTATATTCATAATCAAGTGTACTACAGTAGCGACCAGTATTTATATTCATAATCAAGTGTACTACAGTAGCGACCAGTATTTATATTCATAATCAAACAAACTGCAGTAGCCACTGATAATCAAACGAACTGATATAGCGACAATATTTACATTCATAATCAAACTTACTACTGTAGCAACCAGTATTTATATTCATAATCAAACGTACTGCAGTATCAACCAGTATTCATATTCATAATCAATTGTACTGCAGCAGCTACCGGTATATACATTCATAATGAGGTGTACCACAGTAGCGACCAGTATTTATATTCATAATCGGGTGTACTACAGAATCGACCAATATTTATATTTATAATCAGGTGTACTGCAATAGCGACCAGCGTTTATATTCATAATCAAGTGTACTGGATTAGCGACCAGTGTTTATATTCATAATCAAACACTGCAGCAGCGACCAGTATTTATATTCATAATCAAACTACTGCAGTGGTGACCAGTACTTGAATTCAATCGGGTGAACTCCAGTAGCGAGCCGTATTTATATTCATAATCAGGTGTACTGCAGTAGCGACCAGTGTTTATATTCATAATCAAACGTACTGCAGTAGCGACCCAAATTTATAATCATAATCAGGTGTACTGCATTAGAGACCTGTGTTTATATTCATAATTAAGTGTACTTCAGTAGCGACTACTAATTATATTCACAATAAAACGTACTGTACTAGCGACCAGTATTCATATTCATAATCAATCGTACTGTATTAGCGGCCAGTATTCATATTCATAAGCAATCGTTCTGTAGTATCTAGCAGTATTTAAATTCATAATCAAGTGTACTGCAGTGGCGGCCAGTATTTACATTCATAATCAGGTTTACTGCAGTGGACCCCAGTATTTATTTTTATAACCAGGTGTACTGTGGTAGCGACCAGTGTTTATATTCATAATCATACGTACTGCAGTAGCGACCAGTACTTATATTCATAATTAAACTACTCCACCACCTACCACTATTTATGTTCATAATCAGGTGTACTGCAGTGGCGACCAGTATTTATAATCATAATCAAACTACTGCAGTAGCGACCAGTATTTATATTCATTATCATACGTACCGCTGTAGCGACCAGTATTTATATTCATAATCAACCGTACAGTAGTAGCGACCAGTATTAATATTCATAATCAATCGTACTGCAGTAGCTACCAGTATTTATATTAATAATCCGGTGTACTGCATTAGCGACCAGTATTTATATTCATAATCCGATGTACTGCGGTAGCGACCAGTATTTAATTCTTAATCATGTTACTGCAGTAGCGACCAGTGTTTATATTCATTGTCAAACGTACTGCAGTAGCGACCAGTATTTAGAAACATAATTAAATTACTGCAGTAGCAACCAGTATTTATATTTATAAGCAAGTGTACTGCAGTAGCGAACAGTATTTATTTTCATAATTAAGTGTACTGCTGTAGCGACCAGTTTTTATATTCATAATCAAGTGTACTGCAGTAGTGACCAATATTTATATTCATATCAAGTGAGCTGCAGTAGTAACTAGTATTTACGTCCATAGTCAAGTGTACTGCAGTAGCGACCAGCATTTACATTCATAATCAAGTGTACTGTAGTAGTGACCAGTGTTTATATTCATAATCAAGTGTACTGCATTAGCCCCCAATGTCTATATTCATAATCAAGTTTACTGCAGTAGCGACCAAAATTAATATACATAATCAGGTGTACTGGAGTGTTTGGTCCGTGTTTACTTTCATAATCAGGTGTACTGCAGTAACGACCAGTATTTATATTCATAATCAGGTGTACTGCAGCAGCGACCAGTATTTATATTAATAATCAAGCATACTGCAGTAGCGACCCATATTTATATTCATAATCAGGTGTACTGCAGTAACGACCAGTATTTATATTCATAATCAAAGGTATTGCAGTAGCGACCAGTGTTGATATTCGTAATCAAGTGTGCTGCAGTGGTGACCAGTATGGAGCTTCATATTCAAGTGTACTGCAGTGGTTGGTCGGTGTTTACTTTCATAATCAAGTGTACTGCAGTGGCGCAAAGTATTTATATTCATAATCAGGAGTACTGGAGTAGAGACCAGTATGTATATTCATAATCAGGTGTACTGCAGTAGAGACCAGTATTTATATTCATAATCAAGTGTACTGCAGTAGAGACCAGTATTTATATTCATAATCAGGAGTACTGGAGTAGAGACCAGTATGTATATTCATAATCAGGTGTACTGCAGTAGAGACCAGTATTTATATTCATAATCAAGTGTACTGCAGTAGAGACCAGTATTTATATTCATAATCAAGTGTACTGCAGTAGAGACCAGTATTTATATTCATAATCAAGTGTACTGCAGTGGTGCAAAGTATTTATATTCATAATCAGGAGTACTGGAGTAGAGAGCAGTATGTATATTCATAATCAGGTGTACTGCAGTAGAGACCAGTATTTATATTCATAATCAAGTGTACTGCAGTAGAGACCAGTATTTATATTCATAATCAGTTGTACTGTAGTGGCGCATAGTATTTATCTTAAAAATCATGTGTACTGCAGTAGTGACCAGTATTTTCCTTCATATTCAAGTCTACTGCAGTGGCGCATAGTATTTATATTCATAATCAGGCTACTGCAGTAGATACCAGTATTTATTTATATAATCAAGTGTACTTCAGTAGTGAACACCATTTACCTTCATAGTCAAATGCAATGCAGTGGTGACCATTATTTACTTTCGTAAGAAGTATACCATTGTATCGACCTTTATTTGCTTTCGTAATGAAGTATACCGTTGTATCGACCATTATGTACTTTCGTAATGAAGTATAGCATTGTATCGACCATTATTTAGTTTCGTAATGAAGTATACCGTTGTATCGACCATTATTTATTTTCGTAATGAGGTATACCATTAAATCGATCTTTATTTACTTTCGTAATGAAGTATACCGTTGTATCGACCATTATTTAGATTCGTAGTGAGGTATACCATTTTATCGACCATTATTTAGCTTCATAAGAATATGTACTACAGTAGTGATGAGTATTTAACTTCATAATTAAATGTACTGCAGTTTCGATCAGTATTTACCTTCATAAATAAATGTACTGCATTAATGTCTTGTATTTACGAACATAATCATATATACTGATTTAAGGACCACAATATACCTACATGATAAAATGTATGTCAGTATTGACAGGTATGTACTCTTCATGTACCCTATATTCAATTGTACATCAATACTGACCACTATTAGTTACCTTGTGATCAAATGTGCTGCGGCATTGACCTTTATGGAAATATGCTGCTGTAGTGACCAATATTTACCTAGATAATTAAATACTTTGTCTTGGTTAGCAGCGCTTACCTTCATAATCAAATACATCACAGTGACCAGCTTTTAGCTTTACAATAAAATGTATTGTTAGTGAAAGCTATCTATCTAATAATTGTTTCTACTTTATCAGTGTCCTAAATCATCCTTTGTAATAAAATATACTGCGGTAGTGACAAATATTTATCTACATCTTCAAATATTCTGATTTAATAACCAGTATTTAACTAAATGATAAATTTACAGCAGTAGTCACCAATATTTACCTACATAATGAAATACAATCCTTTAGTGACTTGTGATTACATTCATAATCAAATATAATGCAGTAGTGACCAGGAGAAATCCTCATGATCTAATATACGGCACCAATGACAAGTTGTTCAATAACTCCGCCTCCTATCTTGGATAGAGAACACCAACTACCTCATTAACTATTTCCCCTGTAGTGGTACTCTGTTGTTTAATAACTTCGCCTCGTTCCAGGATAGAGAACAGCGAGTACCTCATTACCTATTTCCCAAGTAGTGGTGTTCTGTTGTTTAATTAGCTTCGCCTCCTATCCAGGATAGAGAACAGCATCCTCCTCATTACCTATTTCTCATGTAGTGGTGCCCTGATATTTAATAACTTCGCCTCGTTCCAGGATAGAGAACAGCGAGTACCTCATTATCTATTTCCCATGTAGTGGTGCTCTGTTGTTTAATAACTTCGCCTAGTATCCAGGATAGAAAACAGCATCCTCCTCATTACCTATGTCACATTTAGTGGCACCTTGTTGTTTAATAACTTCGCCTAGTTCCGGGATAGAGAACAACAACTAGCTCATTACCTATTACCCATGTAGTGGTGCTCTGTTGTATAATAACTTCGCCTCGTATCCAGGATAGAGAACAGCAATTAGCTCATTACCTATTACCCATGTAGTGGTGCTCTGTTGTTTAATAACTTCGCCTCGTATCCAGGATAGAAAACAGCAACTAGCTCATTACCTTTTTCCCATGTAGTGGTGCTCTGTTGTTTAATAACTTCGCCTCGTATCCAGGATAGAGAACAGCAACTAGCTCATTACCTATTTACCAAGTAGTGGCCCTCTGTTGTTTAACAAATTCGCCTAGTTCCAGGATAGAGTACAGCAACTAGCTCATTACCTATTTCCCATGTAGTGGTGCTCCGTTGTTAAATAACTTACCTCGTATCCAGGATAAAGAACAGCACCCTCCTCATAATCTATGTCACACTTAGTGGCTATCTGTTGTTTAATAGCTTCGCCTCGTATCCGGGATAGAGAACAGCATCCTCCTCATTATCTATGTCACATTTAGTGGCACTCTGTTGTTTAATAACTTCGCCTCGTTCCAGGAAAGAGAAGAGCATCCTCCTCATTATCTATGTCCCATTTAGTGGCACTCTGCTGTTTAATAGCTTCGCCTCGTATCCAAGATAGAGAACAGCTTCCTCCTCATTATCCATGTGACATTAAGTAGCATTCTGTTGTTTAGTAACTTCGACTCGTTCCACGATAGAGATCAGACACTACCTCATTACCTATTTCCCACGTAGTGGCCCTCTGTTGTTTAATAACTTCGCCTCGTTCCAGGATAGAGAACAACAACCTCCTAATTATCTGTGTCACTTTAGTGGCACTCTGTTGTTTAATAACTTCGCTTCGTTCCACGATAGAGATCAGCAACTACTTCATTACCTATTTCCCATGTAGTGGTGCTCTGTTGATTAATGACTTCGCCTCGTTCCAGGATAGAGAACAGCAACCTCCTCATTATCTATGTCACTTTTAGTGGCACTCTGCTCTTTAATAATTTTGCCTCGTATCCAGGATAGAGACGAGCATCCTCCTCATTATCTATTTTCCATGTAGTGGTGCTCTGTTGTTTAATAACTTCGCCTCGTATCCAGGATAGAGAACAGCATCCTCATTATCTATGTCACATTTGGTGTCACTCTGTTGTTTAATAACTTCGCCTCGTATCCAGGTTAGAGATCAGCATCCTCATTATCTATGTCACATTTGGTGTCACTCAGTTGTTTAATAACTTCGCCTCCTATCCAGGATAGAGAACAGCATCCTCATTATCTATGTCACATTTGGTGTCACTCTGTTGTTTAATAACTTCGCCTCGTATCCAGGTTAGAGAACAGCATCCTCCTCATTATCTATGTCACATTTAGTGGCACTCTGTTGTTTAATAACTTCGCCTCGTATCCAGCATAGAGATCAGCAACTACCTTATTACCTATTTCCCATGTAGTGGTGCTCTATTGTTCAACAACTTCTCCTCCTATCCAGGATAAAGAACAGCATCACCATTACCTATGTCACATTTAGTGGCACTCTGTTGTTTGAGAACTTCGCTTCGTATCCAGGATAGCGACGAGCATCCTCCTCGTTATCTATTTTCCATGTAGTGGTGCTCTGTTGTTTAATAACTTCGCCTCGTATCCAGGATAGAGAACAGCATCCTCATTATCTATGTCACATTTGGTGTCACTCTGTTGTTTAATAACTTCGCCTCGTATCCAGGTTAGAGATCAGCATCCTCATTATCTATGTCACATTTGGTGTCACTCTGTTGTTTAATAACTTTTCGTCCTATCCAGGATAGAGAACAGCATCCTCATTATCTATGTCACATTTGGTGTCACTCTGTTGTGTAATAACTTCGCCTCGTATCCAGGTTAGAAACCAGCATCCTCCTCATTATCTATGTCACATTTAGTGGCACCCTGTTGTTTAATAACTTCGCCTCGTATCCAGGATAGAGATCAGCAACTACCTTATTACCTATTTCCCATGTAGTGGTGCTCTTTTGTTCAACAACTTCGTCTCCCATGCAGAATAAAGAACAGCATCCTCATTATCTATGTCACATTTAGTGGCACTCTGTTGTTTGAGAACTTCGCTTCGTATCCAGGATAGAGAACAGCATCCTACTCATTATCTATGACACATTTAGTGGCACTCTATTGTTTAATAACGTCGCCTCGTATCCAGGATAGAGATCAGCATCCTCTCGTTATCTATGGCACATTTAGTGGCACTCTGTTGTTTAATAAATTCTCCTCTTTCCAGGATAGAGATCAGTAACTACCCCATTACGTATTTCCCATGTAGTGGTGCACTGTTGTTTAACAACTTTGCCGCGTATCCAGGATAAAGAACAGCAATCTCCTCATTATCTATGTCACATTTAGTGGCACTCTGTTTTATCACATTTTCGCCTCGAATCCTGGATAGGGAACAGCATCGTCCTCATTATCTATGTCACAATCAGGGGCACTCTGTTGTTTAATAACTTCGCCTCGTTCCACGATAGAGATCAGCAACTACCTCATTACCTATTTCCCATGAAGTGGCGCTCTGTTGTTTAATAACTTCGCCTCGTTCCCGGATAGAGAACAGCAACCTCCTAATTATCTATGTAACTTAAGGTGGCACTCAGTTGCTTAATAGCTTTGCCTCGTAACCAGGATAGAGAACAGCATCCTCCTCATTAACTATTTCCCATGCAGTGATGCTCTGCTGTTTAATAACTTCGCCTCGTTCCACGATAGAGCTCAACCACTACCTCATTACCTATTTATCATTTAGTGGCACTCTGTTGTTTAATAACAATGCCTCGTATCCTGGATAGAGAACAGCATCCTCATTATGTATGTCACATTTGGTGTCACTCTGTTGTTTAATAACTTCGTCTCGTATCCAGGTTAGAGAACAGCATCATCCTCATTATCTATGTCACATTTAGTGGCAATCTGTTGTTTAATAACTTCGCCTCGTATCCAGGATAGACATCTGCAACTACCTCATTACCTATTTCTCATGCAGTGGTGCTCTGGTGTTCAAAAACTTCGCCTCCTACGGCTAGAAATCGAGAGACACGCGGTTCAAATCTTGGCTCACTGACCCTAACTATCCAACTCCTGTCCTACACACGGCTAGAGATCCAGACACACGCGGTTCAAATCTCGGCTCTCTGAATCTAACTATCCAACTCCTGTCCTACACACGGCTAGAGATCCGGAGAAACGCGGTTCAAATCTCGGCTTTCTGACTCCACATATCCAACTCCTGTCCTACACACGGCTAGAGATCCGGAGATACGCGTTTAAAATCTCGGCTCTTTGAGTATAGCTATCCAACTCCTGTCCTACACACGGCTAGAGATCCAGACACGCGCGGTTCAAATCTGGCCTACCTGACTCTACCTATCCAACTCCTGTCCTATAAACGGCTAGAGATCCAGAGATACGCGGTTCAAATCTCGGCTGTCTCACTCTACCTATCCAACTGCTGTCCAAAACATGGCTAGAGGTCCAGAGACACGTGATTCAAAGCTCGGCTCTCTGACTCTACCTATCCAACTCCTGTCCTACACACGGCTAGAGATCCAGAGAAACGCGGTTCAAATCTCGTCTCTCTGACTCTACCTATCCAACTCCTATCCTACACACGGCTAGAGATCCGGAGATACGCGGTTCAAATCTCGGCTCTCTGACTCTACCTATCCAACTGCTGTCCTACACATGGGTAGAGATCCAGGGACACGTGGTTCAAATCTCGGCTCTCTGACACTTACTATTCAACTCCTGTCCTACACACGGCTAGAGATCCAGAGACTTGCGGTTCAAATCTCGGCTCTCTGACTCTACCTATCCAACTTCTGTGTTACACACGACTAGAGATCCAGAGACACGCGGTTCAAATCTCGGCTCTCTGACTCTACCTATCCAACTCCTGTCCTACTCACGGCTAGAGATCCTGAGACACGCGGTTCAAATCTCGGCTCTCTGACTCCTTCTATCCAACTCTTGTCCTACACACGGCTAGAGATCCAGAGACACGCGGTTCAAATCTCAGCTGTCTGACTCTACCTATCCAACTCCTGTCCTAAACACTGCTAGAGATCCGGAGATACGCGGTTCAAATCTCGGCTCTTTGACTATAGCTATCCAACTCCTGTCCTACACACGGCTAGAGATCCAGACACGCGCGGTTCAAATCTGGCTTACCTGACTCTACCTATCCAACTCCTGTCCTATAAACGGCTAGAGATCCAGAGATACGCGGTTCAAATCTCGGCTGTCTCATTCTACCTAGCCAACTGCTGTCCAAAACATGGCTAGAGATCCAGAGACACGTGATTCAAAGCTCGGCTCTCTGACTCTACCTATCCAACTCCTGTCCTACACACGGCTAGAGATCCGGAGATACGCGGTTCAAATCTCGGCTCTCTGACTCTACCTATCCAACTGCTGTCCTACACATGGGTAGAGATCGAGGGACACGCGGTTCAAATCTCGGCACTCTGACTCTTACTATTCAACTCCTGTCCTATACGCGGCTAGAGATCCAGAGACACGCGCTTCCAATCTGGGCTCGCTGTTTCTACCTACGACCTCCTGTCCTATACACGGCTAGAGATACAGAGACACGCGGTTCAAATCTCGGCTCTCTGACTCTACTTATCCAACTCCTGTGCTACACACGTGTACAGATCCAGAGACACGCGGTTCTAATCTCGGCTCTCTGACTCTACCTGTCCAACCTGTCGGCCCTCTGACTCAAACTATCCGACTGCTGTCCTACACACGGCTAGAGATCCAGAGACACGCGGTTCAAATCTCGGCTCTCTGACTCCACCTATCCAACTCCTGTCCTACACACTGCTAGAAATCCGGAGATACGCGATTCAAATCTCGGCTCTCTGACTGTATCTATCCAACTCCTGTCCTACACACGGCTAGAGAGCAAGAGACACGCGGTTCAAATCTCGGCTCTATGACTCTTTCCAACTCCTGTCCTACACACTTCTAGAGATCCGGAGATACGAGGTTCAAATCTCGGCCCTCTGACTCTATCTATCAAACGCCTGTCCTACACACGGCTAGAGATCCAGCGACACGCGGTTCAAATCTCGGCTCTCTGACTCTACCTATCCAAATCTTGTCCTACACAAGGCTAGAGACTGGGAGACACGCGGTTCAAATCTCGGCTCTCTCATATTATCTACCACCTCCAGTCCTACACACGGGTAGAGATCCAGAGACACGCGGTCAAAGTCTCGGCTCTCTGACTCTACCTATCCAACTCCTGTCCTACACACGGCTAGAGATCCAGAGACACGTGATTCAAAGCTCGGCTCTCTGACTCTACCTATCCAACTCCTGTCCTACACACGGCTAGAGATCCAGAGACACGCGGTTCAAATCTCGGCTCTCTAACTCTACCAATCCAACTCCTGTCCTACAGACAACTAGAGATCCGGCGACACGCGGTTCAAATCTAGGCTCCCTGACTCTACCTATCCATGTCCTACACACGGTTAAAGATCCAGACACACGCGGTTCAAATCTCGGCTATCTAAATCTACCTATTCAACTCCTGTCCTACACACGGCTAGAGATCCATGGACACGTGGTTCAAATCTCGGCTCTCTGACTAACTATCCATCTTCTGTCCTACACACGGCTAGAGATCCAGAGACACGCGGTTCAAATCTCGGCTCTCTGACTCTACCGTTCCAACTCCTGTCTTACACACGGCTTGAGATCTGGAGACACGCGGTTCAAATCTCGGCTCTCTGAATATACCTATCCAACTCCTGTCCTACACAAATCAAGAGATCCAGAGACACGCGGTTCAAATCTCGGCTCTCTGACTCTACCTATGCAATTCCTGTGCTACAAACGGCTAAAGATCCGGAGATACACGGTTCAAATCTCGGCTCTCTTACTCTACCTATCCAACTCCTGTCCTACACACGGCTAGAGATCCAGCGACACGTGGTTCAAATCTCGGCTCTCTGACTCTACCTTTCCAACTCCTGTTCTCCACACGGCTAGAGATCCAGAGACACGCGGTTCAAATCTCGGCTCTCTGACTCTACCTATTCAACTCCTGTCCTACACTCGGCTAAAGATCCTGAGAAACGCGGTTCAAATTTGGGCTCGCTGTTTCTACCTACGACCTCCTGTCCTATACAGGGCTAGAGATACAGAGACACGCGGTTCAAATCTCGGCTCTCTGCCTCCACCTATCCAACTCCTCTGTTACACACGGGTAGAGATCCAGAGACACGCGGTTCAAATCTCGGCTCTCTGACTCTACCTATCACATCTCCTGTCCTACACACTGCTAGAGATACAGAGACACGCGGTTCAAATCTCGGCTCTCTGCCTCCACTTATCCAACTCCTCTGTTACACACGGGTAGAGATCCAGAGACACGCGGTTCAAATCTCGGCTCTCTGACTCTAACTATCCAACTCCTGTCCTACACACGGCTAGAGATCCAGAGACACGCGGTTCAAATCTCGGCTCTCTGATTCTACCTATCCAAATCTTGTCCTACACACGGCTACAGACTGGGAGACACGCGGTTCAAATCTCGGCTCTCTCATTTTAACTACGACCTCCTGTCCTACACACGGCTCTAGATCCAGAGACATGCGGTTCAAATCTCGGCTCTCAGACTCTACCTATCCAACACCTGTCCTACACACGGCTAGAGATCCAGAAACACCCGGTTCAAATCTCGGCTCTCTGTCTCTACCTATCCAACTCCTGTCCTACACACGGCTAGAGATCCAGAGACACGCGGTTCAAATCTCGGCTCTCTGACTCTACCTATCCAATTCCTGTGCTACACACGGCTTGAGATCCGGAGTTACATGGTTTATATCTCGTCTCTCTGACTCTAATTATACAACTCCTGTCCTACCACACGGCTAGTACTCCGGAGAAACGCGGTTCAAATCTCGGCTTTCTGACTCCACATATCCAACTCCGTCCAACACACGGCTAGAGATCCGGAGATACGCGGTTCAAATCTCGGTTCTCTGACTCTACCTATCCAACTCCTGTCCTACCACACGGCTAGTACTCCGGAGAAACGCGGCTCACATCTCGGCTTTCTGACTCCACATGTCCAAGTCCTGTCCTATACACGGCTAGAGATCCGGAGATACGCGGTTCAAATCTCGGCTCTTTGACTATAGCTATCCAACTCCTGTCCTACACACGGCGAGAGATCCAGACACGCGCGGTTCAAACCTGGCCTACCTGACTCTACCTATCCAACTCCTGTCCTACAAACGGATAGAGACCCAGAGGTACGCGGTTCAAATCTCGGCTGTCTGACTCTACCTATCCAACTCCTGACCTACACACGGCTAGAGATCCAGAGACACGTCATTCAAAGCTCGGCTCTCTGACTCTACCTATCCAACTCCTGTCCTACACACGGCTAGAGATCCAGAGACACGCGGTTCAAATCTCGGCTCTCTGACTCTACCTATCCAACTCCTGTCCTACACACTGCTAGAGATCCGGATATACGGGGTTCAAATCTCGGCTCTCTAACTCTACCAATCCAACTCCTGTCCTACAGACAACTAGAGATCCGGCGACACGCGGTTCAAATCTAGGCTCCCTGACTCTACCTATCCATGTCCTACACACGGTTAAAGATCCAGACACACGCGGTTCAAATCTCGGCTATCTAAATCTACCTATTCAACTCCTGTCCTACACACGGCTAGAGATCCAGGGACACGTGGTTCAAATCTCGGCTCTCTGACTAACTATCCATCTTCTGTCCTACACACGGCTAGAGATCCAGAGACACGCGGTTCAAATCTCGGCTCTCTGACTCTACCGTTCCAACTCCTGTCTTACACACGGCTTGAGTTCTGGAGACACGCGGTTCAAATCTCGGCTCTCTGAATATACCTATCCAACTCCTGTCCTACACAAATCAAGAGATCCAGAGACACGCGGTTCAAATCTCGGCTCTCTGACTCTACCTATGCAATTCCTGTGCTACAAACGGCTAAAGATCCGGAGATACGCGGTTCAAATCTCGGCTCTCTGACTCTACCTATCCAACTCCTGTCCTACACACGGCTAGAGATCCAGCGACACGTGGTTCAAATCTCGGCTCTCTGACTCTACCTATACAACTCCTGTCCTACACATGGCTAGAGATTCAGAGACACGCGGTTCCAATCTCGGCTCTCTGACTCTACCTATCCAACTCCTGTCCTACACACGGCTAGAGATCCAGAGACATGCGGTTCAAATCTCGGCTCTCTGACTCTACCTATCCAACTCCTGTCCTACACACGGCTAGAGATCCAGCGACACGTGGTTCAAAGCTCTGTGCTCTGACTCTACCTATCCAACTCCTGTCTTACACACGGCTAGAGACTCGGAGATACACGGTTCAAATCTCGGCTCTCTGACTCTACCTATACAACTCCTGTCCTACACATGGCTAGAGATTCAGAGACACGCGGTTCAAATCTCGGCTCTCTGACTCTACCTATCCAACTCCTGTCCTACACACGGCTAGAGATCCGGAGATGCGCGGTTTATATCTCCGCTCTCTGACCCTAATTATCCAAATCCTGTCCTGCACACGGCTAGATATCAAGAGACACGCGGTTCAAATCTCGGCTCTCTGACTCTACCTATCCAACTCCTGTGCTACACACGGCTAGAGATCCTGAGATACGCGGTTCAATCTCGGCTCTCTGACTCTACCTATCCAACGCCTGCCCTACACACGGCTAGACATCCAAAGACACGCGGTTCTAATCTCGGCTCTCTGACCCTACTTATCCAACTCCTGTGCTACACGCGGCTAGAGATCCAGAGACACGCGGTTCAAATCTCGGTTCTCTGACTCTACGTATCCAACTCCTGTCCTACCACACGGCTAGTACTCCGGAGAAACGCGGCTCACAACTCGGCTTTCTGACTCCACATATCCAAGTCCTGTCCTATACACGGCTAGAGATCCGGAGATACGCGGTTCAAATCTCGGCTCTTTGACTATAGCTATCCAACTCCTGTCCTACACACGGCGAGAGATCCAGACACGCGCGGTTCAAACCTGGCCTACCTGACTCTACCTATCCAACTCCTGTCCTACAAACGGATAGAGATCCAGAGGTACGCGGTTCAAATCTCGGCTGTCTGACTCTAGCTATCCAACTCCTGACCTACACACGGCTAGAGATCCAGAGACACGTGATTCAAAGCTCGGCTCTCTGACTCTACCTATCCAACTCCTGTCCTACACACGGCTAGAAATCCAGAGACACGCGGTTCAAATCTCGGCTCTCTGACTCTACCTATGCAACTCCTGTACTACACGCAGCTAGAGATCCAGAGACACGCGGTTCAAATCTCGGCTCTCTGACTCTACCTATTACACTCCTGTCCTACACACTGCTAGAGATCCGGAGAAACGCGGTTCAAATCTCGGCTCTTTGACTATAGCTATCCAGTTTCTGTCCTACACACGGCTACAGATCCAGACACGCCCGGTTCAAATCTGGCCTACCTGACTCTACCTATCCAACTCCTGTCCTATAAACGGCTAGAGATCCAGAGATACGCGGTTCAAATCTCGGCTGTCTGACTCTACCTTTCCAACTCTTGTTCTACACACGGCTAGAGATCCAGAGACACGCGGTTCAAATCTCGGCTCTCTGACTCTACCTATTCAACTCCTGTCCTACACTCGGCTAAAGATCCTGAGAAACGCGGTTCAAATTTGGGCTCGCTGTTTCTACCTACGACCTCCTGTCCTATACAGGGCTAGAGATACAGAGACACGCGGTTCAAATCTCGGCTCTCTGCCTCCACCTATCCAACTCCTCTGTTACACACGGCTAGAGATCCAGAGACACGCGGTTCAAATCTCGGCTCTCTGACTCTACCTATCCAACTCCTGTCCTACACAGGGCTAGAGATCCGGAGATACGCGGTTCAAATCTCGGCTCTCTGACTCTACCTATCACATCTCCTGTCCTACACACTGCTGGAGATACAGAGACACGCGGTTCAAATCTCGGCTATCTGCCTCCACTTATCCAACTCCTCTGTTACACACGGGTAGAGATCCAGAGACACGCGGTTCAAATCTCGGCTCTCTGACTCTACCTATCCAACTCCTGTACTACACACGGCTAGAGATCCAGAGACACGCGGTTCAAATCTCGGCTCTCTGATTCTACCTATCCAAATCTTGTCCTACACACGGCTACAGACTGGGAGACACGCGGTTCAAATCTCGGCTCTCTCATTTTAACTACGACCTCCTGTCTTACACACGGCTCTAGATCCAGAGACATGCGGTTCAAATCTCGGCTCTCAGACTCTACCTATCCAACACCTGTCCTACACACGGCTAGAGATCCAGAAACACCCGGTTCAAATCTCGGCTCTCTGTCTCTACCTATCCAACTCCTGACCTACACACGGCTAGAGATCCAGAGACACGCGGTTCAAATCTCGGCTCTCTGACTCTACCTATCCAATTCCTGTGCTACACACGGCTAGAGATCCGGAGTTACATGGTTTATATCTCGTCTCTCTGACTCTAATTATACAACTCCTGTCCTACCACACGGCTAGTACTCCGGAGAAACGCGGTTCAAATCTCGGCTTTCTGACTCCACATATCCAACTCCGTCCAACACACGGCTAGAGATCCGGAGATACGCGGTTCAAATCTCGGTTCTCTGACTCTACCTATCCAACTCCTGTCCTACCACACGGCTAGTACTCCGGAGAAACGCGGTTCACATCTCGGCTTTCTGACTCCACATATCCAAGTCCTGTCCTATACACGGCTAGAGATCCGGAGATACGCGGTTCAAATCTCGGCTCTTTGACTATAGCTATCCAACTCCTGTCCTACACACGGCGAGATATCCAGACACGCGCGGTTCAAACCTGGCCTACCTGACTCTACCTATCCAACTCCTGTCCTACAAACGGATAGAGATCCAGAGATACGCGGTTCAAATCTCGGCTGTCTGACTCTACCTATCCAACTCCTGACCTACACACGGCTAGAGATCCAGAGACACGTGATTCAAAGCTCGGCTCTCTGACTCTACCTATCCAACTCCTGTCCTACACACGGCTAGAGATCCAGAGACACGCGGTTCAAATCTCGGCTCTCTGACTCTACCTATCCAACTCCTGTCCTACACACTGCTAGAGATCCGGATATACGGGGTTCAAATCTCGGCTCTCTGACTCTACCAATCCAACTCCTGTCCTACAGACAACTAGAGATCCGGCGACACGCGGTTCAAATCTAGGCTCCCTGACTCTACCTATCCATGTCCTACACACGGTTAAAGATCCAGACACACGCGGTTCAAATCTCGGCTATCTAAATCTACCTATTCAACTCCTGTCCTACACACGGCTATAGATCCAGGGACACGTGGTTCAAATCTCGGCTCTCTGACTAACTATCCAACTTCTGTCCTACACACGGCTAGAGATCCAGAGACACGTGGTTCAAATCTCGGCTCTCTGACTCATCCTTTCCAACTCCTGTCTTACACACGGCTTGAGATCTGGAGACACGCGGTTCAAATCTCGGCTCTCTGAATATACCTATCCAACTCCTGTCCTACACAAATCAAGAGATCCAGAGACACGCGGTTCAAATCTCGGCTCTCTGACTCTACCTATCCAACTCCTGTCCTACACACGGCTAGAGATCCGGAGATACGCGGTTTATATCTCCGCTCTCTGACCCTAAATATCCAAATCCTGTCCTGCACACGGCTAGATATCAAGAGACACGCGGTTCAAATCTCGGCTCTCTGACTCTAACTATCCAACTCCTGTCCTACACACTGCTAGAGATACAGAGACACGCGGTTCAAATCTCGGCTCTCTGCCTCCACTTATCCAACTCCTCTGTTACACACGGGTAGAGATCCAGAGACACGCGGTTCAAATCTCGGCTCTCTGACTCTACCTATCCAACTCCTGTCCTACACACGGCTAGAGATCCAGAGACACGCGGTTCAAATCTCGGCTCTCTGATTCTACCTATCCAAATCTTGTCCTACACACGGCTACAGACTGGGAGACACGCGGTTCAAAACTCGGCTCTCTCATTTTAACTACGACCTCCTGTCCTACACACGGCTATAGATCCAGAGAGATGCGGTTCAAATCTCGGCTCTCAGACTCTACCTATCCAACACCTGTCCTACACACGGCTAGAGATACAGAAACACCCGGTTCAAATCTCGGCTCTCTGTCTCTACCTATCCAACTCCTGTCCTACAAACGGCTAGAGATCCAGAGACACGCGGTTCAAATCTCGGCTCTCTGACTCTACCTATCCAATTCCTGTGCTACACACGGCTAGAGATCCGGAGATACATGGTTTATATCTCGTCTCTCTGACTCTAATTATACAACTCCTGTCCTACCACACGGCTAGTACTCCGGAGAAACGCGGTTCAAATCTCGGCTTTCTGACTCCACATATCCAACTCCTGTCCAACACACGGCTAGCGATCCGGAGATACGCGGTTCAAATCTCGGTTCTCTGACTCTACCTATCCAACTCCTGTCCTACTACACGGCTAGTACTCCGGAGAAACGCGGCTCACATCTCGGCTTTCTGACTCCACATATCCTAGTCCTGTCCTATACACGGCTAGAGATCCGGAGATACGCGGTTCAAATCTCGGCTCTTTGACTATAGCTATCCAACTCCTGTCCTACACACGGCGAGAGATCCAGACACGCGCGGTTCAAACCTGGCCTACCTGACTCTACCTATCCAACTCCTGTCCTACAAACGGATAGAGATCCAGAGGTACGCGGTTCAAATCTCGGCTGTCTGACTCTACCTATCCAACTCCTGACCTACACACGGCTAGAGATCCAGAGACACGTGATTCAAAGCTCGGCTCTCTGACTCTACCTATCCAACTCCTGTCCTACACACGGCTAGAGATCCAGAGACACGCGGTTCAAATCTCGGCTCTCTGACTCTACCTATCCAACTCCTGTCCTACACACTGCTAAAGATCCGGATATACGGGGTTCAAATCTCGGCTCTCTGACTCTACCAATCCAACTCCTGTCCTACAGACAACTAGAGATCCGGCGACACGCGGTTCAAAATTTGGCTCCCTGACTCTACCTATCCATGTCCTACACACGGTTAAAGATCCAGACACACGCGGTACAAATCTCGGCTATCTAAATCTACCTATTCAACTCCTGTCCTACACACGGCTAGCGATCCAGGGACACGTGGTTCAAATCTCGGCTCTCTGACTAACTATCCAACTTCTGTCCTACACACGGCTAGAGATCCAGAGACACGCGGTTCAAATCTCGGCTCTATGACTCTACCTTTCCAACTCCTGTCTTACACACGGCTTGAGATCTGGAGACACGCGGTTCAAATCTCGGCTCTCTGAATATACCTATCCAACTCCTGTCCTACACAAATCAAGAGATCCAGAGACACGCGGTTCAAATCTCGGCTCTCTGACTCTACCTATGCAATTCCTGTGCTACAAACGGCTAAAGATCCGGAGATACGCGGTTTAATCTCGGCTCTCTGACTCTACCTATCCAACTCCTGTCCTACACACGGCTAGAGATCCAGCGACACGTGGTTCAAAGCTCTGTGCTCTGACTCTACCTATCCAACTCCTGTCTTACACACGGCTAGAGACTCGGAGATACACGGTTCAAATCTCGGCTCTCTGACTCTACCTATACAACTCCTGTCCTACACATGGCTAGAGATTCAGAGACACGCGGTTCAAATCTCGGCTCTCTGACTCTACCTATCCAACTCCTGTCCTACACACGGCTAGAGATCCGGAGATGCGCGGTTCAAATCTCGGTTCTCTGACTCTACCTATCCAACTCCTGTCCTACCACACGGCTAGTACTCCGGAGAAACGCGGTTCACATCTCGGCTTTCTGGCTCCACATATCCAAGTCCTGTCCTATACACGGCTAGAGATCCGGAGATACGCGGTTCAAATCTCGGCTCTTTGACTATAGCTATCCAACTCCTGTCCTACACACGGCGAGAGATCCAGACACGCGCGGTTCAAACCTTACCTACCTGACTCTACCTATCCAACTCCTGTCCTACAAACGGATAGAGATCCAGAGATACGCGGTTCAAATCTCGGCTGTCTGACTCTACCTATCCAACTCCTGACCTACACACGGCTAGAGATCCAGAGACACGTGATTCAAAGCTCGGCTCTCTGACTCTAACTATCCAACTCCTGTCCTACACACGGCTAGAGATCCAGAGACACGCGGTTCAAATCTCGGCTCTCTGACTCTACCTATCCAACTCCTGTCCTACACACTGATAGAGATCCGGATATACGGGGTTCAAATCTCGGCTCTCTGACTCTAGCAATCCAACTCCTGTCCTACAGACAACTAGAGATCCGGCGACACGCGGTTCAAATCTAGGCTCCCTGACCTTACCTATCCATGTCCTACACACGGTTAAAGATCCAGACACATGCGGTTCAAATCTCGGCTATCTAAATCTACCTATTCAACTCCTGTCCTAAACACGGCTAGAGATCCAGGGACACGTGGTTCAAATCTCGGCTCTCTGACTAACTATCCAACTTCTGTCCTACACACGGCTAGAGATCCAGAGACACGCGGTTCAAATCTCGGCTCTCTGACTCTAACTTTCCAACTCCTGTCTTACACACGGCTTGAGATCTGGAGACACGCGGTTCAAATCTCGGCTCTCTGAATATACCTATCCAACTCCTGTCCTACACTAATCAAGAGATCCAGAGACACGCGGTTCAAATCTCGGCTCTCTGACTCTACCTATGCAATTCCTGTGCTACAAACGGCTAAAGATCCGGAGATACGCGGTTCCAATCTCGGCTCTCTGACTCTACCTATCCAACTCCTGTCCTACACACGGCTAGAGATCCAGAGACATGCGGTTCAAATCTCGGCTCTCTGACTCTACCTATCCAACTCCTGTCCTACACACGGCTAGAGATCCAGCGACACGTGGTTCAAAGCTCTGTGCTCTGACTCTACCTATCCAACTCCTGTCTTACACACGGCTAGAGACTCGGAGATACACGGTTCGAATCTCGGCTCTCTGACTCTACCTATACAACTCCTGTCCTACACATGGCTAGAGATTCAGAGACACGCGGTTCAAATCTCGGCTCTCTGACTCTACCTATCCAACTCCTGTCCTACACACGGCTAGAGATCCGGAGATGCGCGGTTTATATCTCCGCTCTCTGACCCTAATTATCCAAATCCTGTCCTGCACACGGCTAGATATCAAGAGACACGCGGTTCAAATCTCGGCTCTCTGACTCCACCTATCCAACTCCTGTCCTACACACGGCTAGAGATCCTGAGATTCGCGGTTCAATCTCGGTTCTCTGACTCTACCTATCCAACGCCTGTCCTACACACGGCTAGACATCCAAAGACACGCGGTTCAAATCTCGGCTCTCTGACCCTACTTATCCAACTCCTGTGCTACACGCGGCTAGAGATCCAGAGACACGCGGTTCAAATCTCGGCTCTCTGACTCTACCTATGCAACTCCTGTACTACACACGGCTAGAGATCCAGAGACCCGCGGTTCAAATCTCGGCTCTCTGACTCTACCTATCACACTCCTGTCCTACACACGGCTAGAGATCCGGAGAAACGCGGTTGAAATCTCGGCTCTTTGACTATAGCTATCCAGTTTCTGTCCTACACACGGCTACAGATCCAGACACGCCCGGTTCAAATCTGGCCTACCTGATTCTACCTATCCAACTCCTGTCCTATAAACGGCTAGAGATCCAGAGATACGCGGTTCAAATCTCGGCTGTCTGACTCTACCTTTCCAACTCCTGTTCTACACACGGCTAGAGATCCAGAGACACGCGGTTCAAAACTCGGCTCTCTGACTCTACCTATTCAACTCCTGTCCTACACTCGGCTAAAGATCCTGAGAAACGCGGTTCAAATTTGGGCTCGCTGTTTCTACCTACGACCTCCTGTCCTATACAGGGCTAGAGATACAGAGACACGCGGTTCAAATCTCGGCTCTCTGCCTCCACCTATCCAACTCCTCTGTTACACACGGGTAGAGATCCAGAGAGACGCGGTTCAAATCTCGGCTCTCTGACTCTACCTATCCAACTCCTGTCCTACACAGGGCTAGAGATCCGGAGATACAAGGTTCAAATCTCGGCTCTCTGACTCTGCCTATCACATCTCCTGTCCTACACACTGCTAGAGATACAGAGACACGCGGTTCAAATCTCGGCTCTCTGCCTCCACTTATCCAACTCCTCTGTTACACACGGGTAGAGATCCAGAGACACGCGGTTCAAATCTCGGCTCTCTGACTCTACCTATCCAACTCTTGACCTACACACGGCTAGAGATCCAGAGACATGCGGTTCAAATCTCGGCTCTCTGATTCTACCTATCCAAATCATGTCCTACACACGGCTACAGACTGGGAGACACGCTTTTCAAATCTCGGCTCTCTCATTTTAACTACGACCTCCTGTCCTACACACGGCTATAGATCCAGAGACATGCGGTTCAAATCTCGGCTCTCAGACTCTACCTATCCAACACCTGTCCTACACACGGCTAGAGATCCAGAAACACCCGGTTCAAATCTCGGCTCTCTGTCTCTACCTATCCAACTCCTGTCCTACACACGGCTAGAGATCCAGAGACACGCGGTTCAAATCTCGGCTCTCTGACTCTACCTATCCAATTCCTGTGCTACACACGGCTAGAGATCCGGAGTTACATAGTTTATATCTCGTCTCTCTGACTCTAATTATACAACTCCTGTCCTACCACACGGCTAGTACTCCGGAGAAACGCGGTTCAAATCTCGGCTTTCTGACTCCACATATCCAAATCCTGTCCAACACACGGCTAGAGATCCGGAGATACGCGGTTCAAATCTCGGTTCTCTGACTCTACCTATCCAACTTCTGTCCTACCACACGGCTAGTACTCCGGAGAAACGCGGTTCACATCTCGGCTTTCTGACTCCACATATCCAAGTCCTGTCCTATACACGGCTAGAGATCCGGAGATACGCGGTTCAAATCTCGGCTCTTTGACTATAGCTATCCAACTCCTGTCCTACACACGGCGAGAGATCCAGACACGCGCGGTTCAAACCTGGCCTACCTGACTCTACCTATCCAACTCCTGTCCTACAAACGGATAGAGATCCAGAGATACGCGGTTCAAATCTCGGCTGTCTGACTCTACCTATCCAACTCCTGACCTACACACGGCTAGAGATCCAGAGACACGTGATTCAAAGCTCGGCTCTCTGACTCTACCTATCCACCTCCTGTCCTACACACGGCTAGAGATCCAGAGACACGCGGTTCAAATCTCGGCTCTCTGACTCTACCTATCCAACTCCTGTCCTACACACTGCTAAAGATCCGGATATACGCGGTTCAAATCTCGGCTCTCTGAGTCTACCAATCCAACTCCTGTCCTACAGACAACTAGAGATCCGGCGACACGCGGTTCAAAATTTGGCTCCCTGACTCTACCTATCCATGTCCTACACACGGTTAAAGATCCAGACACACGCGGTTCAAATCTCGGCTATCTAAATCTACCTATTCAACTCCTGTCCTACACACGGCTAGCGATCCAGGGACACGTGGTTCAAATCTCGGCTCTCTGACTAACTATCCAACTTCTGTCCTACACACGGCTAGAGATCCAGAGACACGCGGTTCAAATCTCGGCTCTATGACTCTACCTTTCCAACTCCTGTCTTACACACGGCTTGAGATCTGGAGACACGCGGTTCAAATCTCGGCTCTCTGAATATACCTATCCAACTCCTGTCCTACACAAATCAAGAGATCCAGAGACACGCGGTTCAAATCTCGGCTCTCTGACTCTACCTATGCAATTTCTGTGCTACAAACGGCTAAAGATCCGGAGATACGCGGTTCAAATCTCGGCTCTCTGACTCTACCTATCCAACTCCTGTCCTACACACGGCTAGAGATCCAGAGACATGCGGTTCAAATCTCGGCTCTCTGACTCTACCTATCCAACTCCTGTCCTACAGACGGCTAGAGATCCAGCGACACGCGGTTCAAAGCTCGGCGCTCTGACTCTACCTATCCAACTCCTGTCTTACACACGGCTAGAGAGTCGGAGATACACGGTTCAAATCTCTGCTCTCTGACTCTACCTATACAACTCCTGTCCTACACATGGCTAGAGATCCAGATACACGCGGTTCAAATCTCGGCTCTCTGACTCTACCTATCCAACTCCTGTCCTACACACGGCTAGAGATCCCGAGATACGCGGTTCAAATCTCGGCTCTGTGACTCTACCTATCCAACTCCTGTCTTACACACGGTTAGAGATCCGGAGATACGCGGTTTTAATCTCGGCTCTCTTACTCTAATTATCCAATTCCTGTCCTACACACGGCCAGAGATCTAGAGACATGCGGTTCAAATCTCGGCTCTATGACTCTTTCGAACTCCTGTCCTACACACGGTTAGAGTTCCGAAGTTACGAGGTTCTAATCTCGGCTCTCTGACTCTACCCATCCAACGCCTGTCCCACACACGGCTAGAGATCCAGAGACTCGCGGTTCAAATCTCGGCTCTCTGACTCTACCTATCCAAATCATGTCCTACACATGGCTAGGGATCCAGAGACACGCAGTTCAAATCTCGGCTCTCTGACTCTACCTATCCAACTCCTGTGCTACCCACGCCGAGAGATCCAGAGACACGCGGTTCAAAGCTCGGCTCTCTGACTCTACCTATCCTGCTCCTGTCCTACACACGGCTAGAGTCCCGGAGATGCGCGGTTCAAATGTCGGCCCTCTCACTCTACCTATCAAACGCCTGTCCTACACACGGCTAGAGATCCAGAGACACGCGG
Source organism: Hymenopus coronatus (assembly GCA_030762935.1). Taxonomy (NCBI): domain Eukaryota; kingdom Metazoa; phylum Arthropoda; class Insecta; order Mantodea; family Hymenopodidae; genus Hymenopus; species Hymenopus coronatus. The sequence goes on along the minus strand of CM060900.1, from coordinate 2,811,873 downwards.
TTCAAATCTGGGCTCGCTGTTTCTACCTACGACCTCCTGTCCTATACACGGCTAGAGATAAAGAGACGCGCGGTTGAATTCTCGGCTCTCTGACTCTACCTATCCAACTCCTGTGCTACACACGGCTAGAGATCCGGAGATATGCGGTTCAAATCTATGCTCTCTGACTCTACCTATCCAACTCCTGTCTACACACGGCTAGAGATCCAGAGACACGCGGTTCAAATCTGGGCTCCCTGACTCTACCTATCCAACTCCTGTCCTACACACGGCTAGAGATCCAGAGACACGCGGTTCAAATCTGGGCTCTCTGACTCTACCGATCCAACTCCTGTCCTACACACGGCTAGAGATCCAGAGACACGCGGTTGAAATCTCGGCTCTCTGACTCTACCTATCCAACTCCTGTCCTACACACGGCTAGAGATCCGGAGATACGCGGTTCAAATCTCGGCTCTCTGACTCTACCTATCCAACTCCTGTCCTACACACGGCTAGAGATCCAGAGACACGCGGTTCAAATCTGGGCTCTCTGACTCTACCTATCCAACTCCTGTCCTGCACACGGCTAGAGATCCGGAGATACGCGGTTGAAATCTCGGCTCTCTGACTCTATCTATCCAACTCCTGTCCTACACACGGCTAGAGATCTAGAGACACGCGGTTCAAATCTCGGCTCTCTGACTCTACCTATCCAACTCCTGTCCTACACACGGCTAGAGACTGGGAGACTCGCGGTTCGAAGCTCGGCGCTCTTACTCTACCTATCCAACTCCTGTCCTACACACGGCTAGAGACTGGGAGATACACGGTTCAAATCTCGGCTCTCTGACTCTACCTATCCAACTCCTGTCCTACACACGGCTAGAGACTGGGAGACTCGCGGTTCAAGTCTCGGCTCTCTGACTCTACCTATCCAACTCCTGTCCTACAGACGGCTAGAGATCCGGAGATACGCGGTTCAAATCTCGGCTCTCTGAGTCTACCTATTCAACTCCTGTCCTACACACGGCTAGAGATCTAGAGAAACGAGGTTCAAATCTCGGCTCTCTGACACTACCTATCCAGCTCGTGTCCTACACACGGTTTGTGTGAGAAAACAATGTGTTTTCTAAGATTATTTAGAATGAACTACTCGATTGCATGTTGGAAGTGTGCCAACTCGGATGTACTTTTTCTAATGTAGCACTCTGTGTTTTTCAGGCACGAGCCGCGCCTGGGTTATAATTATATCGTGTAGCTTAATGAGTATCAATTTTTATTATTTTAAAATGATTTCTTATACGGAAACATTCTCATACATTTCACATTATATTAATTGTTCCTGATTTTACTTAAAAGCAAAGATTATACCACTCTACGCTATAATTAAAGAAAACTTAAGGGTATAGGTGTAAGAAACATGAATGACATCCCCTGATATATGTTATGAAACCAGAGAAACATTTATGTCCTAATTAGGTTATACTAAATACAGCGTTAACATAGTGAAACAGAAAAATATCTCATAGATTTTTATAATTTTTTTTTTCGGGGGAACTGCGAATTCAAATTTTGTTTCCAGTAGATTTACAAAAATAGTACTTTATTCCTTTGCCCAAAACATGCTATATTTATTCTGTGATTGCATTCTTTACATTACTATTGTATGTGTAGAAATGCACATGGGTTAAGTAAGGGCGCACTTTTATCTCATGTGCTTCATATCAAAGCATCGCATTTCCCTTTTAGCCTTTCATAAATTCAACATTATTTCATGTTTCGTTTCAGCTATAACAACAACTTTAATGTGACACTACCCATAAATGCAAGAAACAAATGCAATACAAATTGTGATTGCTATTCATTTAATTTCAGATTAATTTAATCTTTCGTTGGGTTGCATAAACGTTAATCGATGAGCAATGAACAATCATGAACTGACTGCTGAAATTGATTTGGCACAAGTGCCTTTTAACAACGCCACCTGGCACCTCCTGGCGTTGGTTTTAGGAACCGCAGTCAGGAGACAACGCTCTTTTCTTCTTTTAAAGCGTCGTGAGTGGGAGGAAATATTTGTTATGCAGCTGAGTTTTGTCATTTTGAGAAAATGTCAGTAGAAGGAAGTTGAGATTGGTCCTGAGTATAGACTGCATGTGATTCCTGAATAACAAAGAAAATGAAATGGCACAGAACACGAAACTAAATGGAGAGGTATACAAGTGTAGAATTTCTAAATCTGTAGAATTAGAAAAAAGAAAAACTCCTGTGCTTGTGCAGTGTTCTTTAACAAAAAATGTCATAAGTGTCTGTATTAGAAACATTTGCAACCAAACTTCGCTACTTGATTCTCAATAGTATACTTATTAATCACAACATGGGCAATTCTTGAAAAATAAAATAGTGTCATCAAGTTAACTGCGGTGTTAATTTAGAAGTGTTCTCCTCACCGTTCGACCATCTCTTTAGCAGTCAAGAAAATATTCAAAGAACCTTTTTATGTTTACTAAACTCCTTAGCAGTATTTATACGGCTTGGTGCTAACAATTGAGCAAGTTTGTAACTTCCTTTAATCGAAATACACACTTCTCTATCGTATGGGATAAGTTGAAGCGTGTGGCCGGAAAATCGACCCATATGCCAATCTGCGGTCTAAAAATAGCTACAGGTTCTTGATGTGACTAACACTTTAGACATTGCTTTTGCTCAGGTATCTAGCTTAGACAATAATCCATCCGAGTTTCTTCTATTTCAGGTGGAATCTCAAGGGTTCGCTTTTCGTTCAGGAAACCTTGAGGATTACAATAGCCTTTTCATCATGGTGGAGTTAGATCATGCAATTTCACCTTCGCAAAATTCTGCACTGGGTCCAGATGGAATCCATGTGGAAATGTTACACATGTCTCCTGAAGGTAAGGCTTTCCTGCCCGAGGTCCATAATTGTGCCTGAGTTGACGCTACTTTTTCAGGAAAGTGGCGGGAGGTCACCAACATGACTATTTGAAACCTAGAAGGGACCGTCATCTTCCGTCCAACTACCGTTCTATTTCCCTCACGAGTTGCCTTTGTAAGATGATGGAACGTATTACTGGACGGTTGGGGAGGTGGCTGGAATCACACAATCTACTAACACCAACGTCTGTCAGCGGTTGGTCACCTGTTTCGCGTCATCACACATCATGAATGGCCTTCTTAAGAACTGTCAAACAGTTTAGATATATTTTGACCTCGAGAAGGCTTAGGACACGTTGGCGAGCAGGGCGCCTACCGTTGTTAATTTAGGAGCTAATGATGGACCGCGTTTTCCGAGTAAAGGTCGGCTCGGTGTTTTTCTCATCTTTTTATTTAAGAGAACGGAGTGCCACAGGATATGTGCTACGCGTGACACTGTTCGCTATAGCGATTAATTCTATATCTCAATGTGTACCTGCAGGTATATCGTCCTGCTTATTCGTAGACGACTTTGCCATCTGTTGCACTTCTCAGCGTATGCCGTTTTTGGAACGTCGTCTGCAGCAGTGTTTAAGCGATCTTTCTGTTTGGAGTTCTAAAATCGGCTTTAGTTTCTCAACTGAGAAGTCATTCTGCGTTAACTTCTGGGGCGGAAGGAGGCGGTTGCTGCTTTGTGTTCGTTTCGGGACAGGTTTACTTTTATTCGCAGATGAGGTGAGATTCCTTGGATTGATAGTCGATCGGAAACGTTGCTGGTCACCACATATAGCACAGCTAAAAGCGCGTTGTCACCATTGTTCATCGAAATTTTATGGATACTAAGTGGAAAATCTTGGGGGGGGGGGCGGATTGCACAGTGTTGCTGCGTCTTTATCGTGCACTGATTAGGTCCAAGTTGGACTGTGGTTGTATTGTTTATTCGTCAGTACGACCATCTGTGCTGAGAAGATTAGACATTGTCCATAATCAGGTTATCCGTATGGCTTTTGGAGCTTTTCCAACTGGCCCAATTGTTTAGCCTCTACGCTAAATCGGCAGAACCCTGTCTGCACTGCCGACGCGATGTCCTGTTGGCAAATTATGGCTGTGGACTTAAGAGCTTGCCTGCGCACCCATCGTTTACTCTCTTTATAATACTGAGCTGGACGGCCGTTATAGAAACCTCTCACATAGCTCAAGGCCTGCAGGTTTTCGTTTCCGAGAGCTTCTTTGGAAGCGCGATCTTGAAATGCCAACATGTTTTCACCAGAGGAGAGAGGGTGTACCCACCTTGGTTACGTGCTACATCCCATGTAGATCTCATGATGATGGCTTGCGAGAAATTTGTTGCGGCTGTGTCTAGTACCCATAATTGTGTTTTTCTTCTTTTTTTTTTTAGAATTTTTGTTAATTACTGTTGCCGCATTTGTATATACACGGATGGAAGTTAGCGCACCGAAGTTGTTGGATCTGTCTTTGTTACTGAGACCGAACATTATGCCTTCGGTTTGCTAAGTAGCACTTATATAGTACCATTTATACTGTAGATTTGTATACTATTTACGAAGTCATTCTGTATGTTCGCCGTCGAAATTTGGGTGACTGCCTTATTATTAGTGAAGCCCTTAGTGCATCTTCAGAGCGTTCTTGAGCTGTATAGCTACCATCCCTTAGTGCAGCGATTTTAGGACATCCTCTACACTTTACACGTTTCCGGCGTTAATGTAGAGTGCGTATGGATTCCTGAACACGTTAGCTTGCCTGGGAATGAACTGGCGTATTTGGCAGCAAAGTCAGCAACCATGGAGCTCAGTGTTACGGTTACTTGTGCAATAGCTGAAGACTTTAGTGTTGTTGTGCGGATCGCGGTACATTTCGGGCTGGTATGCAGAGTGGTCGGCTCACCACGGTTAAAAGCTTAGAAGAGTTAAGTACCGCTCTATAAACTGGGTAATTTCCTCACGCATATATCCTCGTGAGGGGGGTATTTTGGTTCGAATGCGCGTTGACATCATAGGCATCTGCTTAAGAAGGAACCTCCACGTGTCTGCCCGATCTGCAGCGAAGCATTGTCCATCCGTTATGTGTTGGTATAGTGTGCGCGTCTAGCACCACCATGAGCCACTCCTACTGCCGTCCAGGATTTCGGAGATGCTGGCGGATGTTACCAGAGCGGTGGATAAGGTTTTTAAATTTCTATCTAAAGTGACATTTGCCTTAAAAGTTTAGTTTTATTTTGATTTTGTTTTTTTGACGACTGACAATGGAGCGATATGTAAGGCTTATATGTATTGTATCCAATGACCTCTACCTTGAGTATTTAGTTTTAATTCTATTTATATCATTTGCCCTGCATTGCTCATCATTGTTACTTAGATCCATCTATATCTTTCGCCATTAATGCTTTTATTTGCACAGGTTTTATATGTTACTTGCCTGATATTTTATTCTAAGATTTATTTTAATTGTGTTCTTTCTAGTTTTGGGCACTAATGAGCTTGGCAGATGAACACCCATAATCACTAATTATCATCATCGTCATCATTAATACACAAAGTAACATATAACCCTAATTTTTACAATTGGCAGCTACCAAAATATCCACTTCCTAACCCTGCTGTCTACATCCTTTTTATAGGCAATTACCTAGTAGAAATGCTCGGTCTTACCTTGGTTTCACGGTTTATTCTTACCACATTCAGCCTTGCACAATAGGCTGAGTTTATTCCCACGTATTTCGAAATTAATAAACAATAGACTCAAACAAATAGTTAATTAAAGCTCAGGACACTGGGAATAAACAAACACAACTGAGAAAATAGTATGCAGAAGCACAATTGAACAAGCAGATATATCAAAATGATGGTTTATGGTGTTGCCAAATTTTGGAGTGACTTGATATTTGCAGATACAATGTCATTTGGAAAGAAGTAACGTCAATATATCCTTGTTTACTGTCAGTGGCCAACATACGCAAAACTGCCAACAAAACACAAGAAATGAAAACAACAACAACAACAAAACAGCAAAATGAACAAATAAAAGAGAAGAAGAAGAGGACTTCGTTTCATTCGATTCTATTGCTGTTATCCATACCCAATTGTCATTTTTATATATCATCTGGTTTCTTTCCCTACTTATAAACCATCACAATCACGGAGATGAATCTGCAACTTGAGCGTGCCTTGTTGAGCCCTGCTGCCTCTCACAGTGATATGATACATGTTAGTGGTATAGGCCGAGATGGTTACACATCTCATGGTCTGCACCTCATTTCTAGAGGCAAAAAGCAGCTTTCGCAGCTAATTGCCGACAGAATTATGGGTAGAATTCCTGTTGTGATATCTGATAGGGCTTATTTAGGTTAAAGTAAATCCCCCAAAATAGCAATGAAAGAACTCTAAAGTCAATTGATATAAATAGAATTTCACCAAAGAATGTTAGAAATAGAGAAAATATCAGTAATTTTATCAGCCGTAAGCTCATTGTGTATATTTCACCAAACTATTAGGGGTTTAAGAAACAAAGTTGATGAACTCTTAGTCTTGCTTCTGAAAAAATACAGTCACATGTTTTATGCTTATCCGAACATCACTTAACAGAACAGGAATTCATTCAAATTTCACTGCATAGGTACTGTTTAGCAACAGCATATTCAAGGGGGGGGGGGAAGGAGGGGTTTGCGTATTTGAAAGACATGATGTACCCTATAAAATCATTAATCTAAACAAGTTTTGCTTTGAGCTAGACATAGAGATCTGCGCAGTTCAGCTAAACATAAATCAAGTACATTTTGCAATAATAGCTCTTTATCGGTCCCCACTAGGTAACTATAAGGTATTCAAAAAGTAGTTAGATGATTCCTTAAAGTTTATATTGAAAGCGAAACGAGAATTGATAATTTGTGGTACATTAATATTGGTTATCTTATACCTAGTCTCCGAAAGGACCAACTCAATTCTATATTTTTTACATACAACATGTAACACACAGTACATTTTCCTACAACAATTCAGGGTAGCTCCTCTTGAGCAACAGATAACATATTCATAAATATAGATACAATTAAAACTTCAATAACCTTACCATTTGCAAATAGCCTTTCAGATCATGAGGCACAAATATTTCTCATTAAAGAGATTAACCTAAAGTTAAAACCAAACTATAAATATTGTAGAACACGTAAAGTAGATGAAAGCACCCTCACATTGTTTAACTATGCCCTACAACAAGAATCATGGACTGAAGTCTATGAAATAAGTGGAGTAAATGACAAGTTCAATCATTCCCTACAACATTTCAACTCTCACTTTGTAGCATCATTTCCAGTCATATATCATAAAATACATAATCAGAAGGAAAATAACACCTGGATTACAACAGGCATTAAAACTTCTTGCAAACGTAAGCGAAAATTATACCAAGAATTGAAACATAATAAGACCCCAAACTTAGAATGTCACTACAAAAAGTGCTGTAACATTCGAAAAGGAAGAATAAAAACTGCTAAAATATTGCATTATAATAAAGAGATATCCAAATCTGATACTAAAATAAAAACTATCTGGAATATAACAAAAAGAGAAACAGAATATAAAAACTATCTGGAATATAACAAAAAGAGAAACAGGTAAGGGCTCTTAAGAAAGCTCCCCAATTGCACTGAATTCCAGTAGCCAGAAAATTGATGATCCTCAAAGGATTGCAGATATTTTCAACAATTTCTTTTTGAGTGTAACAGACAAATTAAATATAAATTATGGATGTAAAGAATCAGCATTAAGTTTTTTGAAAACTTCTTTTGTAAACAGAGTCCTTGAATTTAAATAAAAACGGCTACACCATTTGAAATAAAAAATATAATAAATTTGCTCAAGACCAAAAATTCCTCTGCATATGATAAAATATTAAGTAAAATCCTAAAAGCATATTCTGACCTAATAAGCATTCCCCTTAGCTATTTATATAACGAATTACTAAAGAGTGGAATATTTCCTGACAGAATGAAGTACTCTATTGTCAAACCACTTTTTTAAAAAAGTAAACATGATAATGTCTCAAATTATAGACATATATCTCTCTTGTCTGTTTTCTCAAAAGTGTTTGAGAAAGTAATGTTCAATAGACTTTATAATTACTTGGAAAAGACCAACTCACTTGCCAAAGAACAGTTTGGCTTTAGAAAAGGAGTAGTGACAAATAATGCAACCTACAAGCTCACGCATGAAGTGTTAACAGCGTTAAGTGAAAATGAACATGTTGGTGGAATCTTTTGTGACCTAGCGAAGTCTTTTGACTGTGTGAATTATGAGATTCTGATAACAAAACTACATTTCTATGGAATAAAGAATAATCTATTACATTGGTTCATTTCATACCTAGAGAAGAGAAAACAAAGGTCGAAATTAATAACTCTAATGGGTATCAAAATAGAACCTCAGAATGGAAATCAGTAAAACATGGTGTTCCCCAGAGATCAATCTTAGGGCCTCTTTTGTTCTTGGTTTACATAAATGACCTCCCATTTATACATTAGTAGTATTGCAAGCTTTTATTTATTCGCAGAAGACACTAGTGTTCTAGTAACAAGTAAAGATTTCAATGACTGTGTAGTAAAATTAACCTATGTTCCAAATTGTATGTCAAATTGGTTCAAAGCAAACAAACTCTGAGTAAACCTTGAAAAAACAAAAACAATTAAATGTCTAACTACTCGCTCACCACATACACACACATAAATACGAATTAATGATACATTGTTAGAACAGCTAAATGAAGTCAAATTTCTTGGCCTTCAGGTAGATAAGCATTTGGACTGGAAGTCACATATTAGCTACATCACACCTAAACTTAGCTCAGCATGTTATGCTCTCCATGCACTGGTTAAATTTCACTCAACCGATACATTTAAATTGGTGTATTTTGCCTACTTTAACTCCATCATTGAATATGGTATAATATTCTGGGGTAATTCATATTCCGGATACAGAAGAAAGCTATACGTATAATCTGTAATGCTTATAGCAGACAGTCATGCAAAGAACTATTTCAAAAATTGGGCATACTCACCTTATCTTGTGTTTATATACTATCCATTTTAAATTTCTATGCAGTTAATCGACATAGTTTTATAACAAACATGGAAATTCATAACATTAATATTAAACAAAAGGGATATATTCATCGTCCCAAAGGCAATCTTTGTTGCTTTCAGAAAGGTGTATATTATGAAACAATCAAGATACTTAATGCTCTCCCCAGTAATCTCAAAGAAAATGTTGGGAATTTCAGGGGCTTTAAGGCCTCTCTTAAGGAGTATCTTTGCAATAATCATTTTACTCTGTAGATGAATGCTTAAGTGACAAATCTGTCTGGCAACACCGTTAATAATCATTGTATTTATAAGCATTATAACGTATTGCATTTTGTGTATATTAGTGTGTGTGTTTTATATTAAAATTAAACTGATGTATATTTTGACTTACACGAATGTGTCCAATTAATTTTTTAGTATTTATCAATGACACAGGGTCTGTAAAGCCTGATGCTTTGATATTTTACACTCTAGTACATGATTGTAAATTTTTGCATTGGAAATTCTATAATATATTTGTAAATATTTCATGTAATTTGTTGACATTTATGAAGAGTAGAAAATACAATAATCATATTTTAGTTTTATATAATTACCGGTAGTAACTATTATGTCGATAATTAGAAAACTAACATATGACATTTCATCAGTGTTACATATAATGAAATTATATATATTTAAGAAAAAAAAATAAAGGGAAGTACATATGCTGTAATAGAGCACATTAAGTATAGTGCAGTGGCGTACAGTCGTCAAAAACAAATGGTGTGATTATATGTCTATTCTGTTATTTTTGTAACCCATGCTTTTAACACTAGAGCTTTATAGATTGTTTTTCCCCCATAGTATATAAACATATGTATACATGTATATGCCTTGACAAGTTCTATGTTCAGTAGCTTCCTGGCCTAAACGAACCTACAGAATGCCTTCTAATCTAATTTACTCACAAACTTCCCGTAGAGAAAGAAACCCGCTTGTTACAAAAATTTGGAAACTCCAAATTACGATAGATAAGTGCCCAAATATCAGAGTATGATCACAGATTGTAAAAGAGCATACAGCGAAATACATTTTAACACACACATACATGATAATGACCCACATAACATATACACATACATATATTCACATATACATATTATACATGTACATACATACACATATACACACTGACACACAGATAGATACATGCATACATACATACATGCATACATACATACATACATACATACATACATACATACATACATACATACATACATACATACATACATACATACATACATACATACATACATACATACATACATACATACATACATACATACATACATACATACATACATACATACATACATACATACATACATACATACATACATACATACATACATACATACATACATACATACATACATACATACATACATACATACATACATACATACATACATACATACATACATACATACATACATACATACATACATACATACATACATACATACATACATACATACATACATACATACATACATACATACATACATACATACATACATACATACATACATACATACATACATACATACATACATACATACATACATACATACATACATACATACATACATACATACATACATACATACATACATACATACATACATACATACATACATACATACATACATACATACATACATACATACATACATACATACATACATACATACATACATACATACATACATACATACATACATACATACATACATACATACATACATACATACATACATACATACATACATACATACATACATACATACATACATACATACATACATACATACATACATACATACATACATACATACATACATACATACATACATACATACATACATACATACATACATACATACATACATACATACATACATACATACATACATACATACATACATACATACATACATACATACATACATACATACATACATACATACATACATACATACATACATACATACATACATACATACATACATACATACATACATACATACATACATACATACATACATACATACATACATACATACATACATACATACATACATACATACATACATACATACATACATACATACACACATACATACACACACACATACACACATACATACATATATACACGCACACTAACACACAGACACGATATCGTAGTGGTAGAGCTTACTATGCTCAATCAGAGGTTTGTAGCTGCAAATGTACACTTACATATAACGAACGACATACAAGCAGGCTTACTCAAAATAGAATCTATTCTAAAATATTGCAAATAACAAACCAATACTGGTAGCAATGGACAGTAAGGCCAGGTCCAAAAAGTGCTGTGATCTCTTGACTAATACACGAGCGAAAATACTGGAGGAAATAATTCTCAGCAATAATCTACATATTCTGAACGACAATAAATTAGTTAAAACTTTCGAATCAAATACAGGATCCAGTATTGTAGACCTAACTTTTACCAACACCAAATACCATACACGTTTGGCAGTGTTCAAATGGAGAAAACTGCTAAGATCACAGAACAATTGAATTTAATAGAGGATATAACCACAACAGCACTAATGAGTATACCTTCAAAGGGACCGGATACATATATACTGATAAAGACTACAAGCAGTTCCACAATAATCCTATCAAAGAGATTACACGCACTTTTGAGCTAAACAGTCAAATAGCCGACACCCTTGTCTTGGATACACAACTAGAAGCCACAGTGATAGAGGAGGATAATACTGAAAGTGCAGTGGAAATTTTTGATACAGCCATAACAAAAGCATGCAAGCTATCGTTCAGAACGTGTAAAACATCTTCTAAACATCTAAAATATAAATCAGATGCCTGGTGGACACAAGAATTGCAGATACTAAGGAAGAAAACTAACGCTGCCAGACGCAGATACCAGAGAATCCGAAGTGATGAACAATTGAGAAAACCTAGAAGGCAACTGTACCTGGGAGGGAAAAGAACGTATGAAATTGCGATCGGTAAAGCTACATTCGAGTCATGGAAAAGTTATTGCAATGTAACTACATCGATCAATCCATGGACAGCAAGCATATGAAGTGGCCTCTGGGAAGGTGAAACACAACTACACACTCTCCACCCTGAGGAAGCTGGATGGATCATACACTAATGGCTTTGAAGACACCATGAACTACTTGATGAACTCTTTCATGCCAGAGGATCACGAAAATGAGAACAATGACCATCACAAAGAGACTAGAAGGCAGATAATACTATTATACTGTATTCAGGAGAGTGCGAAGATTAATTAATATATAATAACAACGCATTCCGCACTGTATCTCACGAAGCGCTGTGTGTCCTCACAAAGACCTCTTCCATTTTAATAGAGACTGAGAATACAGCAAAGTGCTTTGAAGTCAGAAAGGAACAACAAGGATCTGCAATAGACAGAGCACTTGATTATACATTAATAAGAGATTCAACATTATTGTTATCGTTGGTTTTGCTATGAGCTTCACAATTACAGTTCAATATATTTTGTATAATGCGAATATAAGTTATCAATTTGCACTTTTTAAATACAACAATTTCTGACTAATATTTCCTTTAATGGCATAAACAAATGGGACTTTTTATCTGGTATTGTAACCATTTAATTGCATTGTCCTATCGGCGACATTGCCAATAGTGCTAACTCGCGTGCTCATGTCGTTGGGTTTTCTCTTTGTCTTTAATTTTAATAACACATTCAAACTTTCAGACTCTGAGGAGGATAGAAAATAATTTTGGCTGGAGAAAAATCCCTACCCCTAGCTGGGAATCGAACGCTTGCACAATTGGCAGCTGCTCTACTCTTAATAGAGATTTCCATCCCGTCAGGTCTCAGTTAACCGCTCAAGAAAAGTAAAGGCACAGTTTCTCTGCCGCCGACCGGATCGAGTGCATATTGCTGCGCCACAATGTTAAAACTCAGACCACAGCACAATTTACTACGCTCAGCTAAAGACAGTCACTGTTCCCACACAACGTACATGAACACGCATTTGAGGCGGAAGGCGAGGACATTGCCATGCCCGACTACAGCAAGTCATAGAAATATACAAGCATCCTAACAATTTCAACAAAAAGGAAGAGGCCTTGAAGCTCAACAGAAACTGGCATCTTGTCATCCAAGGCAGGGAACATCATAAAACTGGCAAGATCGAAGCGGGCCAATCAGAAGGCACCAAGCCCCGCCCCCCCACCAGCCTGCATAAATATAGCGTCTCTATGCCGGCCGACTGGAGCATTGGGCATGGCCATCACTTGGATGGGTGACCACTAAGTCCATGAGAAACCAATGATGTCTCTGCTAAATGACTGCGCCCTATCTAGTTAGAGGGTTGAACACAACTAATAACTAATGACTTCGCCAGACAGGGCAGCAGTAGTTGTAAAAATATAACTAGCTTAGAATTTATACCAAAATGAAATATCTAAATGACTATGTCCTTATGTTACAGGGCTGCAGACATATGAAATATACCAACGACTTTACCCGAAAGGGCAGAAAATGTTATACTGACTACGTCCTTTTGTTACAGGGCTGCAGATATATACACATGCAATATGTACTTATTCCTCACCACAAATCTTCCAAGGGCGCAATCAGGGCTCCGGTCATGTTTGCGTCCTGGCCCTCACTCTCTCCTGGCTATGGCCTTTGGCTAGCCATAACACCCGCTCCTTGAATCCGCAGGTGCAACAAGCGGTACTGCAGCATTCCTACACCCGAATTCTCTCCGGTGGAGTGGTTTTTTAGTGGGTATTTAGGGCGACCCCCACACTTGGCAGAGCTATCCCCTCTGTCGCCTGTAGATTGGGTTTTTCCACTCCACTCGAAAAAAAAAAAAACAAAAAAAAAAAAACGACTGGAGCAGCGAAGGAGAGAGGACCTCCAGAGTCGCAGAGAGCCAGCAGCCGGAGGCATCAGCATCCACACCGGCGATCGGCGGCGGAGCGACCACCGCTGCTTCCATCGGAACCTATTAGTCTATACGGGAAAGGCAACAAGACCACAGCCAACAGTATTTATGCTGGTTTTAAGGTGCCCTTACGGGTCCGGTCCGCTGTTGTCTGCGCTTTTTAGCACCCGATAGCTATTCCATTTCTCTAACTATTACTATCTTTCATCTTTTCTATCCCTAGTTATTAAGACTTCCCCAGATAGATTTACTGTTAAGTCAGGTGCCACTATTCAGCCCACCAACAACAGAGCAGATATCCCACGGGTTGTTAACGGTGGACTGGTGGTGGCGTTTAGGTTTCTTCTCTTCCATAAAATCTTTTTCTTCCTAGCTAGGCATAGATATAACAGCAGACATGGCAGGGCGTACGCGCCGTGCGATGCAAAATGCGCAAAGCAATAATCATGTAGCCCCATGTAAACAATCAAATAAGCAACAAAAAAACAAAAAGTGTGGTAGCACCCATTGATTTAAATGATGTTTCTGTTAACACAGACAATGCACAACAAGACCTTGTCTCCCCAGACATGTTCCAACAGGTCCCGGCAGAAATGGATCTCAGCACTGATAGCGCTGTTGACGCTGGCGAAGCACATACTACGTGCCCCTCAAATAGGATCCCAGAAGAGATTCCAACACCTAGCCAAGAGCAAGCTGCTGTAACAGCGCCCCAAGGCCAGGACTTTTTGAACAGACAAGGGAGTAATCTTTCTAAAGTATTTATACCAGACTACTGCCCTAAAAGCCTACATGCTAAACTAACGAGTTTGACAAGGTATATCGCCCCAAAACATACACCTCCCAATACAGCAATAGTTTCCATGGGTTCCAGTTTAGCACCCTTAATGACTACAACAAGTTTGTTCATTTCTGTAGGAATGAAAAGCTACCGTTTCATGTAACGGTCCAACCAGTGCAGCGGAGCTATAAACTAGTCATTAAGGGCCTATATTCAAATATGGAGGATATTGAAGTCAAGCAAGCAGTAGAGGCACTAGGATTTGATGTAATTAAAGCATCAAAATTGTTCTCTAAGAGGACACGGACACATATACCGGTCTTTCTTATAGAAATGCCATATGAGCCGGATTCTGACAGGCTCAGAAAAATCGAAGAAATTGCACATTGCCGAGTAAAGATAGAATTGTACCACCCGCCCAATGGCCCTCCACAGTGTGGGAAATGTCTGCGGTTCAGACACCTCACGCGGTACTGCGAGGCACCACAAAATTTGCAGCAGGTGCGCGGGTAATCATCACGTACGTACTTGCAACAGCCAGTCAAGGCACTGCGCGCTATGTGGCTTCTACCAACATGGTGCCAGGTGGCGTGGTTGCCCAGTGTTCCTGAAAATGACAGGCAGAAACAGGCCAGCACAACGTACGGAAAGTCAATGGCCCTTAACATCCTCACAGAGAGTTTCCTTTTCACAGGTGCTAGCTGGCCATGACCAACCCATGAACCGCCCGGCATACGACCTATCGCGTAGCAACACAGTGGGTGCTAGCAACGCCACAGCTGCCCACTCAGCGCGTAATTTCAGGCGAAAACAAGCCAGCGCATGCAATGCCCCTCAACAAGCCAAGAACAAGCACGCGCAGTGACTCCAGCCCTCACACAACAGCCGAGTATTGCAATTCAGACATTAACATCGCCTTATTAAGTCTCCCCAGCCTTAAAAACCCCAATCAAAAGTTATGAAGATCACTTTTATGTGGACCGGGATGGGCAAGTATTACTCAACTTTAGTGGCCCAGCCAAGTGGTACATGTCCTCCTTAGGCTCCAAGAGAATTGAGCTGTTAGGCACCTTTGTAAAGGAGCGACAGCGCGAGGCGTGAGTTACACAGCTCAGCGAATCAGCCCGAGCCAATCCGTCTCCACCCACACCATCTTAACCAATGGCTGCCAATATAAACCAAACCAACAGCCAATACAGGATACTCCTCTGGAATACCAGAGGAGCAAGAGCCAGATTGCTAGAATTAAAGCACCACCTATACAACAATCACATAACCATAGCTCTCCTCACAGAAACCTTTTTAACCAGAAAATCTCGCTTCTCAATTCCAGGCTATATAATTTACCGTACCGATAGACCGGACGGAAGAGCGGGAGGGGGCACAGCCATAGCCATCTTACAAAACATCGAGCACACCCAGAAGCACATCCCTACACTCAACAAACTTGAAGCCACTGCTATCACGGTACCCATACATAACTGTCCTGTATCCATTGCTAGTGTGTATAGCCCTCCCTCACAGCTAGATCTACAGGATTTGGACACCATTCTGACACTAGATGACAGAGTTCTAGCAGCTGGGGATTACAATGCCATACATCAATATTGGGGGGACACCATGCATAATACTGAAGGGAATGCACTACTTAATCACATGTTAAATAACAATTACATCATTATTCACCCGTATGAGCCAACTTATATACCACAACGAGCACAACACACGCCCCGTGTACTAGACATAGCTCTACTTAAAAACACCAGATTAAGGCACAACATTAGAGTCATCCCCTCCCTGGCCTCCGATCACATGGCGGTTCAAATAAACATTGAAGCCCCTCCCCAAATACAAACCTCTGCCTCCTCGTAAGGACTTAAATGCAACCAACTGGGATACCTTTGCACAAAGCCTTGATGCACAGCTGCCACCTGCCGTCACTCCCTGCAACCAACAAACAGCAGACACATTGACGGCCGACCTTGAAAGCGTCATCCAGCAGGCCATTGAAGCTGCTGTCCCCTACAGACAACTACCAAAACATGAGCTTACCTTCACACCTGACATCATTGACCTTACACGAGAACGCAACCATGATAGACGAAAATGGCAGCGCACAAGAAACATAGTACATAAAGTTGACATGGCTACACTAGACAGTGCCGTCAAAACCAAAATAAATCGTTTAGCGCAACAGAAATGGGACAACAAGCTCTCCCAGCTGCATCCTGGTGGTCAAACAGTTTGGCAACTAACTCGCAGCCTGCTCAAGGAACCACTCAACGTTCCTCCATTCCTCAGGCCTGACGGAACCTTGTACGCCGAAAGCGAAAGGGACAAAGCCAACATTCTGGCAGATGCCCTAGAGCAGGTTTGCACACCAAATGGCGTCCCATTCGACCAACACCTCTGCCTAAAATAGGAGCTAAACATGCAAACAATACTAGATGCACCAACACACGATAAATCCAGAGAAAACAACACAAGCGAGCTCCGGTGGATTATAAGACAGCTACCAGATTGTAAAGCCCCAAGGTCTGATAAAATACCAAATTTGGTACTCAAATATTTCACTGATCAGGCTCTAAACTGCCTCGCTGAAATCTGCAATTATTGCCTGCAGAACGGCTACTTCCCCCACCCGTGGAAGAATGCAAATGTGTTAATGTTCCCGAAACCTGGCAAAGATCATTCGAACCCCCAAAATTACAGGCCCATTAGCCTATTGAAGACAACAAGCAAAGTAGTGGAAAAAGTTATACTCAAACGCATAAACAATCATATCAAAAAACGTAACATTCTTATAAATGAGCAATTGGCTTTAGAGCAAAGCATTCAAGTACACTGCAACTCACTAGGATGACTGAACACATTACACGAGGCTACAATGAAAACAGATCCACCGGAATTATTTTTCTTGGTGTACAACGGGCCTTTGATACAGTATACCACCCAGGGCTCATTGCCAAACTTAAGGAAATAAAATTCAACGACACCATCGTGAAACTTATAGCACACTACCTAACAAAGAGGACCTTCTCAGTCACACTATTTGAAAATAGTTCCACTAGCCGCCACATTGGCGCTGGAGTACCTCAGGGTAGCCTCCTAGGACCGGTCCTTTAATCTCTACATTAAGGACATACCAAAACAAGGAACACACAGTTATTTATTTACGCTGACGAAGTGGCGCATAACAGTAAACACGGGGAAATCCCAAGCAAAATTATTCTCACGAAGGCCGAAACACACGAACAGAGCTGACACCCTTGAACTATACGACAACACCATAGCATGGTCCAACACATTAAAATACCTAGGAGTTACATTAAACTCCAAATTTATCTTCTCCGATCATGTGACCAGAGTACGCCGAAAGGCAAATGCCCAACTGGCACGCCTTTACCCCCTTTTAAACCATCGGTCAACTCTCGGAACCCAAATGGGTCTCATCCTTTATAAAACACTAATCCGGAGCGTGTTCACATATGCTGCCCCAGCATGGGGCCCCTGCGACAAAACGCACATGCAAAAACTCCAAACGCTACAGAACAAGGCATTAAGAATAATAACAAAATCTCCCAGGACAGTCCCATTGGACTTACTGCACAAAGACCTGCACATACACACAGTAGAACAATTTATAAAGCAATTAGCATATAACATAAACAAACAAGCCGAAAATCACAGCAATCCCCTGATAAACACACTGGGCACATACACAACTGAAAACAACAAACATAAGCGCCCTCTCTCGCTCTTCGATCGAAATATGTCACTTAATAAGCACGACACCATCACCATCAAGGAGCTAAATAATCACCTCCTAAGCCTAGTTCCAAACTGACATCACAACAAATGTCCCTACATATTTAGAATGCCAGGCCCCTCAAGACACCTGCGCCAAATGTAAAGGCCCCCCACCCCTCTTATTCTTGTAGAGTTCCCGCAGGGGAACGACAGTGCGCGCTGTGTAATGGTACGGGACATGGGACAACATGGCGCGGTTGCCCGAAGTGCCTGGCGGCACTGAACTCAAGGCCAAGGGAGCAGACATCTAGGGCCCCCCGACCACAACCTGTAGAACAGCAACAGAAATCCATGGCTGCTCCCACCAACTCCGAGGGGCAGTGGTACACTCAGGATCGTCGAGGCAGAAACCGGCCAGCCCCCGAACCCTGCCCCTCGAGAGCGGATGGAGACCGGGTCACGACCAGTCTGCTACCAGCACAACATGAGGGCGCACCTTAAGGGGCCAACACACAAACACCAAAACACACAGGTTACCACACAAACACGAACACATAAACCACCTTCACCGTTGGGAGATTCAATCTTCTGCCCAACAGCGCTCACCACCTGGGAAGCATTTGAGAATGGACTGGCCTTGAGGGAGCTCCTAGAACACTTAGGATGCTCTACAGTCATAGGTTACAACAAGTTTATAGAGTATACCAGATGACTTCTTGAAATGATCACAAATGACGACACAGACCCAATGTACCTGTTTAATCACCTCGCCAGATATCTCCTAGTAATTGCGGACTCTCATCATGGCTAGTACAACAGTAGTAAACATAATATACTGGAACTGCAACAACCTCCGACGAAAGCGCAAAGAACTAGCAGACTGCTTAGTCAGGAACTCCATTCAGATTGCCCAGCTAAACGACACCCACTTAGGACCAGAAGACCGCTTCACGGTACCAGGTTATAAAATCTACAGAAACGATAGAAATCGTAGAGGCGGAGGTACCGCGGTGGCCATCCAAAATTCGATAGCACACCATCAAAAACACGTGCCTCAACTAAACCGTCTGGAAGCAACTGCAGTAAATGTGCAATTACATAACGCTGCAGCAATATTTGTAGCAGTTTACAATCCTCCAGGTGATATCGACATAGAGGATGTAGACAAAACTATGCGCCTAGACCGCAAGGTGATTGCTGCAGGTGACTTAAACTCCAAACATCACATTTGGAACTGCAGGGCTACAAACACTTCCGGCACCAAACTGCTAACGTACGTTAACAGGTCAAACGTCCTACTAACAGGACCAGACGAACCCACGTTTATACCAAGACAGGTCAACCAAAGGCCAGATATTCTAGACATTGCCCTACTTAAAGACATGCCATATGACACCGAAACAACGGTTATAAACGATCTCACTTCAGATCACCTACCAGCACTAATGGAGATCGCAGCGCCTCTAACGTTCAAACCAGAACCAGCCAGACGCAATTATAACCGAACGAACTGGTCGGAGTTTGAGGCGCAAATAGAAACCGAACTTGGACAAAGGGAGGTTAATGTCAACTCCCACGAAACACAAGACCAAGCGTTTGACACCATAACAGGAGCTATCCACCACGCAACAGAAAGACATGTGCCAGTAACACGGCCAAGCAATTACGTGACGACAGAATTCCCTCTGGCAGTAACACGGGCGATACAAGACCGCAACAGAGCCAGACGTCAGTGGCAGCTCACACGTAACATCATACACAAAAATGAATATGAAAATCTCAGAATCTGCCAACACACTCATAACAGAGCACATAAGGGACCAATGGAACGCCACGCTGGACACTGTTGATCCACAAACCCGAAAAGTGTGGCGAATCGCAAAATGCCTAACGCGTGCAACATTCAACATCCCGCCCCTGCATTCCGGCGGCCGCATAGCGGAAACAGATGAACAAAAGGCCGAAGCCTTCGCGGATGCGTTAGAAGAAATATTCCAACCGAATGCTCACCCGTGTGACAGAAATTTTGTAGCAGCAACAGAAGATCAAATCACTGCCATTGGTACACTGCAACTCACAACAAAATGAGAAAAACCAGTGTCGGCGAAATTAAATGGCTAATCATGTATCTGCCCAATAGAAAAGCACCGGGCCCGGATACGATTCCCAATCTGGTGCTCAAACATCTTCCACCAAGCGCACTAAAATTACTAGCGGATATATTTAACCATGCCCTCCAGAATGGAAAATTCCCAGCACGCTGGAAGTAAGCACAAATTTTGATGTTCCCCAAACAACATAAAGATCCCTCAATTCCAACGAATCATATGCCAATTAGCATTCTTAACACTTTGAGTAAACTCCTGGAAAAGGTCGTTCTGAAACGCCCAAATTCATTCTTAGCCAAAAATAACATCCTAAGCAGTGAAGAGTTTGGCTTTCGGGCTAATCATTCGACAACGCTACAATTACTCAGAATAACAGAGAAAATAACTGCAGGGTTTAATATCAAGCGAGCCACTGGCGTAGTCCTATTGGACATAGAACGCGCCTTCGACAAAGTTTGGCATGCAGGTCTACTTAGAAAGCTAATCAACATAGGCGTGCAAGACTCGATGATCACACTAATCAAAGTTTATCTTAGCGGAAGGAGTTTTCGCATCTCCGTAGATGAAAGTAAATCTACTGCTCACCCAATCAGCGCTGGAGTACCCCAAGGAAGTTTACTGGGGCCCACGCTGTTTAACATCTACATCAACGACCTTCCCCAATTGGTCAGAGTAGATAAATACATATATGTTGACGATACAGCCTTAGCAACACAATCAACCCAGCCGCGCATTATACATTTAAGGCTACATAATGCGCTTAACACTATGGAGCCGTGGTTCACTAAATGGCGGGTTAAACTAAATTCAAGGAAATGCCAAGTCATCATTTTTGGCCGAAGAAACCTGCATAGACACAGGAGGCGAATCCTCCCACCCTCCCCTACAGACAGGAACCAATAGGGTGGGAGACAAATGTCACATACCTAGGCGTTAAGATGGATGAATATCTTAGCTGGAAACACCATATAAACTCAGCTAGAGCAAAGGCCAATGGCCAACTTAACAGACTCTACCCACTCATAAATCTTAACAGCAAACTACAGATGGGACTTACGCTATACAAGACGCTAATCCGTCCCATCCTAACTTACGCTGCCCCCGTATGGGAATATGCGGCACAAACGCACATAAAGCGCCTCCAAACAATGCAAAACAGAATACTGCGAATAATTGCCAAACTCCCCGAAGAAGCTCCTGCGCTTGAAATGCATGAAGAGCTGAAAATGCTGACAATCGAGCAATTCATCAAACACCTGGCATACAACCTATACGCGAAAAAGAACAAAAAGTACAACGATCACATTAGAATGCTAGGAGAATACGAAACGGCGCACGACAAGCACCTCAAGCACTATTCGACCGGACTATTGGCATTGGCGAACCAGAAATTAATAGAAGACTACTTAAACACCTTAATGCACTAGCCGTGATGCAGGACGCAGGAACTCATAGGCACACATCACTCACGCACACATACACATTCCAATATTCAGCTGCCCTCACAAGTCCTTGCGTTACGCAACCAAGGCGGCCCCGAGGGTTGAGGGCCCCTCCGCAAGTGGCACAGGCTCGCTCCTGCACTAAATCAGATAGCCCGCCATGTGTGCATTATATACAACCCTGCTACACACTGGTTAACGAGATGATACCAATTGACGGAGCCGACAGGCGGAAACCCTTATACTTATATGGTAATACATAATAGCAATGGCACATACAGTAAGGCAAAATGAAGCCGCTAGGCGGATACTTACACAAGTACATCTCAACTTATTAGAAATAAGCAAACCTACATTAATTAAGCATAGATCCTAAGAAACTTGAGACGAAGCCTCTGGCGGATATTATATACAGTGTAAATACTTGTAAATAAATACACGTATATGTAATCGTTAAGCTAATATAGTATGACTGCAACATGCAGCTTTGCATGCATCATTGCATGAACACTCCAACAATATATACACCCTCAAATTAAACTAAGCACACTTGATGAAGCCAATAGGCAAATGTATAACTCTTACTCAGGCTAACTCTTACTTTAGGTTAACTAATTACAGACGAGGCCCGCAAATAAATACCACCATCTACTACAAAACCTATATCACCACCAACTCCCCCCCCCCCCCCAGGGTGCACTCAGGGCGCAAGCCATGTGGGTGCCCTGGCACTTCAGTCTTTCAGTCGCTGTTACTGCCACTGGCACGCAGCATCCATTCATCACAAGAAATGCGCAGGTGCTTAATGTGGTACTGCACAAGCGAGGCAGGGGTCTCCTACTTCCGGTGGGGGTTTTCGTGGGTAGTGCCGCCGTGGTTCGAGTCCAGGGCGGGGAGTCTCGCACTCCCAGGCTTGCCTGGGATTAGGGCGTCAGTAGCCTTTTCCCCCACCACTAAAAAAACATGGCTCGGGAAAACAGTACCCCCTTAATCAAGTAGACCAAGGCGCTCTAAAG
Source organism: Hymenopus coronatus (assembly GCA_030762935.1). Lineage (NCBI taxonomy): Eukaryota > Metazoa > Arthropoda > Insecta > Mantodea > Hymenopodidae > Hymenopus > Hymenopus coronatus. The sequence goes on along the minus strand of CM060900.1, from coordinate 2,788,757 downwards.
GACAAGAGAGATATCGTGTATATATTTTAATAAAAAAAATGTATATAAATAAAGTTGTCTATCCCTATTCCCTATCCTATATATTCATATAACTGTACATGCTAACTTAGATACCTATTGTACATGTGTTTCAGGACGGGCAGCAAACGCTGTGACATGACAATGCAGTTCCCACTCCAGCTGCAGCCACAATAAGGTAATGTAATCCACAGTTAATTTTAAGCATGATGTCTACCCCAATTATCCTGCCCTCAGCATGTAACACCACCACTAACAAATAGGTTCCAGATCTGGGCTTCTTGCCAAGGCCTGTACCTAAACCCACTCTGCCTGCATACTCTCTTGTATGCATGCATCTTTTTAGTAGTCACCCACTAACATCAGGTTTGCTTTGGCGGTACCTAACTTCACCTTACCACCTTCCCACCCATCCTACTAGAGTAGTTAGTGCATGGTAGGCGAGGCGATGTAGATACCTTTAGGATAATCGCCACCAGGATGATCGCCACCCAAGAAAAACAAAAACCGTACACTGTGCTACCTGCAACAGTGCAGCTCACTACACGGGTCAAGCGCTGCGCCCACAACATCCACGCGGACAGATGCTAGCCAGTCACCAGCCGCACGCCGCGCCACCACAGCCAGCCTCTCAACCGCCAGCACCCACCATCACCTTTTGCAGACACAACAACAACCGCAGACCTCCACATTCATCCAACTCCAAACCGGCATAGCAACCAACACAGCTGAACTCCAAAACCTACGCCTAGAAGTTAACACCATCGTCGCACGAATCTCCATTGGGAGTAAGTCCTGATCCGCTCTCTGGCGGAGCTTCAGACAACCGCCCGCAGCCTGCAATCAACACCACAGTAAGTTCACCGGGAGAACGTCGCCTTGCGAGACCACTTCAAGAGGAGCCTCGAGAAGGTGGTGGACTACATAAACAACTCTAGAATCTACAAGGTCCACAAGCAGCTCGATGAGCTACTGCAACAACAGACTCGTGGCTTGACCATCCGGCTTCAAGACATGACACATCAACTCACAGCAGCTATACACCAACGTCCCAATATGTTAAGCTTTGGAGCTCCACCGGCTACGCCGCCCAGAACACATTTGGGAAGAGCTCCATCGCCCTCTTAACACACCTTTCTGGAAAGATGATACACCCAAATTTTTGTAGGTCTCCGTCAGGGCATTGCGCCATGTCATCTGCCTCCTCCTCACGTTCATCATCATAGTAATCACCCACAAACACTCGGTTTGCTTCGGCGGTACCGGGTCTTATGTTACCACAGCTGCCCCAATAACCAGAGACACCACAGTATGAAATCCTTTCGCTCCCCTTTCCTTTATCCACCCAAACACCTTATATACCTGTTATCCTTTAACCTTTATTCCTATCCCCCCCCCCAAAACTAGCCCAAGTAAGTACTCTTCCCTCCCAGACTTGGAAGTGGTCAATCTAAATTCAACACCAACAAAAACAAATTTAAGCAAGCTAAACACCAGCGGAGCAGAGGAAAGGGATCTGCTCCTAAAAAATGCAACCGTTGAGGAGCCTATCATTAGCGCTAACTCCTTAACATCAACACCCGAAACTACAAGAAAAATCACCAAACCTAAACCACCTTTCATTCCTGTAGTTAAACCCTTACCAGAGCAGGTACACAGCAACTACATCTAGGCTCATCACGAGTCTACCAGATCTCAGACGGACACCAAGCCATCTAATCCAGGCAGAGCTTTCGGGCACAGGACCTACAAACTTAATAAATAACTTTGAACCTCAACGCTTATGGGACAGCGAAACTTTTTCACAGGAAACTTTGACCGCGCCACTGAAATGTCCGCCGCAGTTGTGGACGAAACGTCTGGATCGTCTTACTCCAGCAGATCACAACAAAACAGCCTGGAAACAGCTCCGGCCGTGAAAGCTTACGTTCTCTCATTAAAAATGCACCTGGAAATACTTATCGTTGATCCACACCCATGCCTTCACCTGTTTGCTATGCTCTTAAAAGCGTATCGGATCGGCCACGTTACCGAAGAGAAGGGGTCGGACATTAAAACATAGCTTGCGACAAATGAAGTTCTGAGTTGCGAACTGGTGATCCCTAAACTTTCCAGTTGGACAATAATTCACCCCTCTCACTGGAAAATACGAAATTATTTATATTTTCTCTGCGTTTCATATTGAAATTCTAATGCCAAGGTAACTCGCGCACGTGGTCGACAAAATTATCACACCACTTATACTGTTCTGACGGAGCGTCGAGCCGGGTGATGGATGAACGGGCGATTGCCAATCGGTTTTGCCACTTCTCACTCGCGTGGTATGTTGTACCAGAATGGCACCAATGAAAATCGACTTAAGACCAGTCTCCATCCAACGTTCACATTTTCAGAAAAATCACATCGCTAGGCGTATTTTTATTGTCTTTGAGTGTACATCTTATCTGCCCTAGGTGAATAATCACTTTAGTTTAGAGTCTTTGTAATCACAGTTGCTTTCTTGCGTCAAATGTAGCTTTCTCTCTCTCAATTACTCAATTACTCATCGGCATTAAATCCATTATTAATATAGAAAAAGTTTACTGTATGGGAGTTGCTCTAACCTCTGCTCGCATGTGCAAAGCGGCGAGGAGCGGGTTTTCTCCGGTTTCCCCCACCAACACATTCCACCGGTGATCCATCTTCATACCATGTATCATCAGTGTCATCGACTGCGGTACCATTTGTAGTAAAAGCGGGCGTTAAACACTATCGAAAACAATAATAAACCTTGCCCTATGCTTCCAGGGACGTCTTGTGCCAACCCACAAAATACAGACTGAGAACTGTCGCTTGAAAACAACTTTACAACGTCAAAGTAGAGCAAATGTGTGCTGCTATCGCAGTATTTATATAATGTTAGGAACACAATAGTCCGTAGATGAACTATGAGGAGTATATGTATACTGTTATGAAGACAATAATGTGTAGATTAACTATGACAAATATTTCTATAATATCAGGAAGAGAAATATTTCCGTGCTGTTAGGAATGTGTTAATTTGTAGATAAATTATTTGAACAATAATTCCACAGAACAGGCATTAGTAAGACATAATGCATATTTAGGTAGGTTTGTTTTTTGTATTTCTATCCCCGATTACGTTCTTAATTGTTAATTAAGCAGTTAACCAGCGTTCCACTGATCAAATTGATCGGAGAATAAGCTCCGATCAAAATTTGACTGTCCTTTGTGCAACAGAAGTTTTACTGATCACCAATGGAAGCCATCTTAATCTCCGATTAAATATAAGTTGTTTTCCTGCAACTGCGCATTAGTTTTTCATTATTTTTGGTTTTAAACAACTTGGAGTATCTAATACCAATTTAATTTGTTCTTATTTTAGTCTTGTTTTTGGACACTCACGCCTGTTCAGATTTGTACCTACGTCACGTCATCTAGATATAAAATGTTGTACATTTTAATATAATCTCCTTGCATTCCTTGTTCACTTAACTAGAAGCAGCTTATACAATATTTCAAATGTGAGTTAGTGTAGAGAAGAAACCAGTTGGCGAAGTCACTAGCATGCCATCCACGTACGCTTTAAATGAGTATTTCCCAAAGTTACATTTTTATCCATCAGAACCCTCTTTTTCCAGTAAATATTATGTGATGGTGGTGAAAATTTCAGAGTATATATTTTGATAATCATTATAATTTCCGTGGGTGAATTTCAAACTTAATTTCCATTTAAAAGTACCAGAAACGTTTTAAATAATGATCTTAATAGTTAAAAATCCAAAGGAAAAGTATCACATCTGTATGAGTGATATCAACAACAATGAAAATATTTACATATCTCGATTACACAATTCACAATGCTGCTTTGAATAGTATATTCTTAATGGTATTTTAGCGGCTTACAGTAAGAATAAATTTAACGAAAGCTTTTTAATACTTTTCAGGCGACTGCTTTTTAATTGTGTAAAATTACACATTAAATATGACGAATTTAATTTTTTTTTTACAAAAATTGGAGCAATAAAAATCGCTTGTGCAAATGACGAGCGCCAATTTAACTTTAATTAACATCAATTTATTCCTTTTGCAAAGTGATCTATGTACTTTGTAATTGTAGTCAGTAAACTACATGATTTAGACTACAGGCTCATTTGCATACGTATTTCATTCATTTCATTCTCCATGAAATAAAAAAGTCGAGGAATTAATTATTATCTAAAAGTGTAACACTTTATAAGAAGTTAAGAAATAAGAGAAGTAGAGTAGAATACTGAATTCATCATATTGAAACTTGTTAAGAAATAAAAGAAGTCAGAAATGAAATCTATCAAAGGCCTGTGTATATAAGAAGAGATGGACCGCTCTACCTCATCTTTACAAAAGTAAGGACACACAAGAAACAATAGTACTAACGAGCTGTGAATGTCAAATTTATGTCGCAGATTATGTTCCAATTTTATACTGAAAATACATCGGAAACAAAAATACCCAGAACTCGACTTTCTCTGCCATAGTGTTCCTGTTCGCCAGACATAAAAAAGAAGAACTTCAAAGTTGTAATGTCTGTCTTCTGCAGAACGATCAGCCGCCTGGCGTTACCCAACAATGAGGCTACAAGAATCTGCACGCCAGGCCGCACCAACATTTCGTTTAGCACAGAGAATATCGGCAATGATGGGTGCCTCCAAGGGAAAATCCGAACAGTTAAACATTTCTCGTTTTTATAAATTCTCTGGTTTAGTATTTTTGAAACGGCGATATAAGTAATGAATTAAATATTATTGGCGAATCATTTTAATCTGTAAATAAAGTTTATTGCATTAGGCACATGTGACATTGGTATTTTATTTACGGTCTACTTTCACTACAAAAATCCTAACTTGGTCTGAAACATCAATATAATAATAAATCGCTTTAAGACACATTTATGTCTTTGAATAAGTTGTACATATTCGCCTTGTAAATGATGTAGAGGATGTACGGAAAGAAGCAATACTCAGGTTAAGCTTACAGTGACAGAAACATTATTTACCATGTGTCAATATGTTGATAGTTTCGTTGTGTAGGTAAAACAAGCTATTGATGCTGCCCCAGAAGGTGAGTAGAGGCCGGTATCCTGTGAAAATGTAGGGATTAAACTGCAGATGTGGCGGCATGTCTCGGAAATGTAACAGCTTTGCCGTGTTTCCATGACGGTGCGTTTGCTCGCGTTCCTTGTCCACGCCGAAACCGTCTCCAAGAATTGTCTGCTTCACAACAAAAGCGTTTTTGGACATTTTAGTAGAAACGAGCGACACTGGCGGCAAAATAAAACTATAACGATCACGATGTCACCTCGTAACAAGCATTCGATTCATTTCTTGTGAACACTTGACACCCGCGCGTTATACTGCCACTGTCTTACCCACAATTCCTCGCTGCTGGGGAGACAGTATTGATCACATGCCCGGGACAACGTGCGTCGTTTACTCACCTTCTTCTTTCTTTGTGTTCATCTTGAAACAAGCAAACGTATGACATGGAATTTACTTCGAAACTACTTGATTTAATTAACGGAAGTATAAAACTTTGGTTTTCACAACTTAAAAGGCTTCTTCCATAAAGAAAGTGTGGCATTTAGCTTTTAAGGATAGCAACACCTTGACTGGCTTCAATACTTGTACAAAAAGATTATCTTTGACTTAAGTTTGCTTTCTGTCAAATTGATATTACCTACATTTCATAGCAAAATAACTGTCATCCTCATCAAAACTCCTCTTGCATTCATCATTTTATGGCTTTCACCTGTAGAGCGAAATTTCAATTTCACTTATTAACAATTAACGTTTTACTGAATGTACCGAGTAATATACTGATGATGACGCCAACTCCACTGACTGCTATACCTTTAAGGCAACGGTATGCTCCAAATTATTTCTTCGCACTAGAGGATTATTACTAGGGAAAAATAGCAACAGAGAAATAGTCCTACGAAAATACAGCGCTTCTAATTTCAAACTTTTAAAATTCGGAAAAAACTACTAGATATCAAAATACGCCACGTTTACCAAAACATAAAAATCATAATATGCAAGTGCCACAATTTTCAGATATTGTTCCCTGGCAGTGGTGCTACATCAAAATTCAAAATTACATACAAATATGCTGCATTTAATCATATCCCACTAATAAATTGCACAAGCTGATTAGGAACTTATAGTCACATATACAGTAAAATAGGGACGGAAAAACTGCTGTTGGTAATCATGGTGATTCTACTGCTACCCCAACCCCTTCTGCTACCCAAACCCAACCCACTCCACTAATATTGGTACTGCAACTGCTACCAGGAGCTAGTCCATCTGCTGGTGCAGGTAGTAGTAGCAGCAGTAGTAGTAGTAGTAGTAGTAGTAGTAGTAGTAGTAGTAGTTGTAGTAGTAATTGTAGTAGTAGTAGTAGTAGTAGTAGTAGTAGTAGTAGTAGTAGTAGTAGTAGCAGCAGTAGTAGTAGTCGTTGTAGTAGTAGTTGTATAGTTGTTGTAGTAGTAGTAGTTGTAGTAGCAGCAGCAGTAGTAGTAGTAGTAGTAGTAGTAGTAGTAGTAGTAGTAGTAGTAGTAGTAGTAGTTGTAGTAGTAGTAGTAGTAGTAGCAGCAGCCGTAGTAGTAGTAGTTGTAGTAATAGTAGTTGTAGTAGTAGTAGTTGTTGTAGTAGTAGTTGTAGTAGTAGTAGTAGTCATTGTAGTAGTAGTAGTAGTTGTAGTAGTTGTAGTAGCAGCAGCAGTAGTAGTTGTAGTAGTAGTAGCAGCAGCCGTAGTAGTAGTAGTGGTAGTAGTAGCTGTAGTAGTTGTTGTAGTAGTTGTAGTAGTAGTAGCTGTAGTAGTTGTAGTAGTAGTTGTAGAAGTAGTTGTAGTAGTAGTAGTTGTAGTAGTAGTAGTTGTAGTAGTAGTAGTTGTAGTAGTAGTTGTAGTAGTAGTAGCTGTAGTAGTAGTTGTAGTAGTAGTAGTTGTAGTAGTAGTTGTAGTAGTAGTTGTAGTAGTTGTTGTAGCAGTAGTAGTTGTAGTAGTTGTTGTAGTAGTAGTTGTTGTAGTAGTAGTAGAGGCAGCAGTAGTAGTAGTTGTAGTAGTTGTTGTAGTAGTTGTTGTAGTTGTTGTAGTAGTAGCTATAGTAGTAGTTGTAGTAGTAGTAGCTGAAGTAGTAGTTGTAGTAGTAGTAGTAGTAGTAGTAGTAGTAGTTGTAGTAGTTTTAGTAGTAGTTGTAGTAGTAGTTGTAGTAGTAGTTGTAGTAGTAGTAGTTGTTTTAGTAGTAGTTGTAGTAGTGGTTGTAGCAGTTGTTGTAGTAGTAGTAGTTGTAGTAGTAGTAGTTGTAGTAGTAGTAGTTGTAGTAGTTGTTGTAGTAGTAGTTGTAGCAGTTGTAGTAGTAGTTGTAGTAGTTGTTGTAGTAGTAGTTGTAGTAGTAGTAGTTGTAGTAGTAGCTATAGTAGTAGTAGTTGTAGTAGTTGTAGTAGTAGTAGTAGCTGTAGTAGTAGTAGCTGAAGTGGTAGTTGTAGTAGTAGTAGTTGTAGTAGTAGTAGTTGTAGTAGTAGTTGTAGTAGTAGTAATTGTAGTAGTAGTTGTAGTAGTAGTAATTGTAGTAGTAGTTGTATTAGTAGTTGTAGTAGTAGTAATAGTAGTAGTAGTTGTAGTAGTAGTTGTAGTAGTAGTAATTGTAGTAGTATTTGTAGTAGTAGTTGTAGTAGTAGTAGTAGTAGTTGTAGTAGTAATTGTAGTAGTAGTTGTGGTAGTAGTTGTATTAGTAGCTGTAGTAGTAGTAGTTGTAGTAGTAGTTGTAATAGTTGTAGTAGTAGCTGTAGTAGTTGTAGTAGTAGTTGTAATAGTAGTTGTAGTAGTAGTTGTGGTAGTAGTTGTAGTAGTAGTTGTAGTAGTAGTTGCAGCAGTAGTTGTAGTAGTAGTTGTTGTAGTAGTAGTAGTTGTAGCAGTAGTAGTAGCTGTAGTAGTGGTTGTAGTAGTAGTTGCAGCAGTAGTTGTAGTAGTAGTTGTTGTTGTAGTAGTAGTAGTTGTAGCAGTAGTAGTAGCTGTAGTAGTGGTTGTAGTAGTAGTAGTTGTAGTAGTAGTTGTAGTAGTAGTTGCAGCAGTAGTTGTAGTAGTAGTTGTTGTAGTAGTAGTAGTTGTTGTAGTAATAGTTGTAGCAGTAGTAGTAGCTGTTGTAGTAATAGTAGTAGTAGTAGTAGTTGTAGTAGTAGTAATTGTAGTAGTAGTAGTACTAGTTGTAGCAGTAGTAGTAGCTGTAGTAGTGGTTGTAGTAGTAGTAGTAGTAGTTGTTGTAGTAGTAGTAGTAGAGGCAGCAGTAGTAGTAGTTGTAGTAGTAGTTTTTTTTTTAAGGAGGGGAAAATCCTCATGGACGCCAGGGAAGGTGGCTTCCCGGGTGTGTCGGACTCTTACCGGCTAAAATCCACCTCCGTCTCCTGCAGCGCTGCGGAACCGCCTCTCAGCATTTCTTCACAGTGCAGCATTCAAGTTTATCCTGCATCTTTTTCCTTAGCTTGTAGGATGTTCTTAATCATTCCTGTAATAACGTACCATATTCCTTTCTTGTGTATCATATTTTGTATTATATTGTCTGGTGATAATTTCATTTCAATAACGTTTAAGGTTTTTGTTCTTATGGCGTTCCATCTTTTACATAATAAAATAGTGTGTTCTGGTGTGTCTATTTCTTTACAATATCTGCATTGTTCAGTCTCTATTATCCTCATTTTGTATAGGTAGGTCCCAAATCGGCCATGTCCTGTTAAGAATTGCGTAAAAAAGTAGACAACTTTTCCGTGTTGTCTGTTTAGCCATGGTTCAATTTTTGGAATAAGGCGTTTAGTCCATTGGGCCGTTTCAAGCTCGTCATCCCATTCCTCTTGCCACATTTTCATTGTAATGTTCCTTTTCGCTTCTTTTTGTGCTCTATTATGTTCTTCTTTATCAAATGTGTGCTCGGTTGCTAATAAATGGAGCGGTATTGTTCCTGCAATCACTTGTATTGCCTTGGTGGATGTTGTGCGATATGCACTTGCAATTCTTATAGGGATCTTTCTTTGGACGCGTTCTATAATTTTCCTATGTGTTATTTTTTTCATACATTGCTTCCAAGCCGCAGCACAATAAAGTATAATGGATTTAATAACACTTCCTAGTAATTTCCTCTTTTGTTGGTTAGGACCTCCTACGTTTGGCATCAGTCTGGCCAAAGCTGCGACCACCTTTTCCGCCTTTTCAGACACATACTTCAGATGTTCGACCATACTCATATTATATCCAATTAAGATACCTAAATATTTTAGGTATTTTTGCGACTTAAGTTCTAAGTCTCCATCCTGTATAGTCACTTCTTTGAGAGTTCTCCTCCCTCCCAGGATTACCATTTCGGTATTGGTCGGAGAAAGGCTCAGTCCTCTACTAGTCATCCAGACTTCAACCCCGTTGATGGACCACTGTATTTTTTCCTCTATATCTTGTTTTGAAGTGCCGCACACAATCCGAGCGAGGACGTCTGCGTATCCCACCAGTGTTACACCTGCTGTAGGTTCCTGTCTAAGCACTTCATCATAGTATATATTCCATAAAGTGGGGCCTAGAATTGTTCCTTGCGGTATTCCAGTGGTTACATCCAGCTCAGAGTTTTCTCCAATAAAGATCTTTCTATCTTGTAGATAACTACTTATTAATTTAATCATGTATGGAGATATTTTCTTTTGTATCAATTCATTTATAATGCCCAGCCACGGTACAGAGTTAAAAGCATTTTTAACTTCTACTGTAACCATTACTACATTCCTATTATTTTCATTAACTTCTTTATGTGCTGTTTGCAAGACCAGCTTTATTGCACCGGCAGTTGATCGGCCTTTTCTAAAATCAAATTGGGTTTGCGCAAGACTAGCTTTTAAATCTATCGCCTTTAATAATCGCTAATATTTATTTGTTCAAAGAGTTTCCCTATTGTATCCAAGAGGCTTAAAGGTCTATAGGTTTTCTTGCAGTTTCATTTGTTTTTTTTTTTTTTTTTTTTTGGTTTTTCTATAAGCATAAGTTTTGCAATTTTCCACTCACTGGGAAATTTTCCTTTGCATATTAACGCATTTAGTGTTTCCATCAGAAGATCCGGCTTTTTCTCAGTAATTAGCTTTATAACTTCCGGGGGAATGCCATCAGGTCCAGTTTACCAGTTTTGATGCGTTTTCCTGCATCCATGATCTCGTTTATTTGGCACTTCGGTACTTCTTCTATTTCTATTTGCATTTTTGGCCACGTATTTCTTTTATGTGCGGGAAATAAATCTTTAGCAATTTCTTTTTGTTCCTCATCCGTAATGACTAAAGGTGTGCGGAGTCCTAATTTTTTGGTCACTATTTTATATCCAGTACCCCATGGATCCAGATCCACTTGCTCACATAGCTGTTTCCATGCATCCTTCTTCGCTCTATTTATTACGTTTTTTAAGTCATTCCGACATCTTCGATATTCCTTTTGTATGGTGAGCTTTTCATTTTCCTCCACAGTAGTTAACATCCCAGATTAAGCAATGGATTAACGCTAATCCTGCCGCTAGGGTCGCTAGTGTCGCTGTTAATCCGCGGATTAAGGCGGATTAAGAGCGCTGTCGTGAGATTTAAAAAAACTAGCACCAAGAGCGGAAGGATTATCGATAAATCCAATGGCTTAATCTCGGATGTGAATGCAGGTAATTGGAAAGTGGATTAACGTGTGGAAGTGATGTTGACAGGAGCTGGGAAGGAAAAGAGGGAATGGTGTGAAATGCAGAAGTAAAAATGGTATGCGGAAGTGACGTGTAGAGATTTGATTGGAGAAAATAAGGTGCGATGTGATTGGTGGCTGGGTAGGAATGAATGTCGGGGATTGGTGGAAATAAAAACTTGGTGATTGGCTGGCGTGAATAGGAGAAAATAAAGGTATAAAAGGGGGAGGTGGTTGATGGAAAAGGGAGATTACAAGGATGATTGTGATAGCGTTGATGGTGGTGGCAGCTGCTAGCGTGCAGAGGAGCTGTGTTAGTTTTGGGAGGTGTGGGTTCGAGTTGAATGACGAGACGGGTCATTTGGAAAATGTGACAATATGTGATAAGGATTATTAATTGTTGCCTAACTATACCTGCGTATACCGGAAAGTTAGTGGGTGTAGGTTTGGCTCTGACTTTATTAACCTAGGTACACTTAAAAACGTGTATAATTGTTTAAAACCGATAACGAGATGTCAGATGGGGCGGAGATGTTCAGGGATGATGTACGGGGGAGTGAAGTTTGGACAGCTTGAATGTCCAGAGGGGTATGTTGGAACAGGAAGATGTGAGTGTGAAAACGCAGAAGCTAGGGATGAAGACGGGTGTAAATTTTATAAAACACCGGTGAGAATGTATGTTGTCACAGTGATAGTATAGTACAATTAGTACACACTTTGATGATGGTGGTAGTATTATCACAGTGATGGTATAGTACAATTAGTACTGACGGTGATGATGGTGGTAATATTGTCACAGTGATAGTATAGTACAATTAGTACAGACTGTGATGATGCTGGTGTTATTGTCAAAGTGATGGTATGGTACAATCAGTACTGACTGTGATATTGGTGGTAGTATTGTCATAATGATGGTATGGTACAATCAGTACTGACTGTGATAATGGTGGTAGTATTGTCACAGTGAGGTTATGGTACATTTAGTACTGACTGTGATGGTGGTGGTAGTCTTGTCAAAGTAATACAATAGTACAATTAGTACTGACTGTGATAATGATGGTAGTATTGTCACTGTGATGCTATAGTACAATTAGTACTGACGGTGATGATAGTGGTAGCCTTGTCACAGTGATGGTATGGTACAATTAGTACTGACGTGATGATGGTGGTGGTATTCTCACAGTGATGGAATAGTACAATTAGTACTGACTGTGATGATGGTGGTAGTATTGTCTCAGTGATGGTGTAGTACGATTGGTACTGACGGTGATGATGTTGGTAATGGTGTCCTCTTAATGGTATAGTACAATTAGTACTGACGGTGATGATGTTGGTAATGGTGTCATAGTGATGGTATAGTACAATTAATACAGATTGTGATGGTGGTGGTAGTATTGTCACTGAGATGGTATAGTACAATAAACACTGACTTTGATGATGGTGGTATTATTGTCACAGGGATAGTATAGTACAATTAGTATAGACTGTGATGATGATGGTGGTATTGTCACAGTGATGGTATAGTACAATTAGTACAGACTGTGACGATGGTGATGGTATTGTCACTTGATGGTATATTACAATTAGTACAGACAGTGATTATGGTAGTGGTATTGTCATTTGATGGTATAGTACAATTAGTACTGACTGTGATAGTGGTGGTAGTATTGTCACAGTGATGGTATAGTACAGTTAGTACTGACGGTGATTATGGTGATAGTAGTGTCATAGTGATAGTATAGTACAATTAGTACTGACGGTGATGATGGTGGTAGTGGTACCACAGTGATGGTATAGTACAATTAGTACTGACTGTGATGATGGTGGTTGTGCTGTCACAGTGATGGTATAGTACAATTAGTACTGCCGGTGATGATGGTGGTAGTGCTGTCACAGTGATTGTTAACGCACAATTGGTACTGATGGTGAAGGTGGTGGTAGTGTTGTCACAGTGATGGTATACTACAATTAGTACTGATGGTGAAGGTGGTGGTGGGGTTGTCATAGTGATGGTATTGTACAATTAGTACAGACTGTTATGATGGTGGTAGTATTGTCACTGTGATGGTATAGTACAATTAGTACTGACTGTGATGATGGTGGTAGTGTTTTACAGTGTTGGTATAGTACAATTAGTACTGACTGTGATGGTGGTGGTAGTGTTTTACAGTGTTGGTATAGTACAATTAATATTGACTGTGATCGTGGTAGTATTGTCACAGTGATAGTTTAGTACAATAAGTGCTGTCTGTGATGGTGGTGGAAGTATTGTCACAGTAATGGTATAGCACAATTAGTACTGACGGTGAAGATGGTTGTAGTACTGTCACAGTGATAGTATAGTACAATTAGTACAGACTGTGACGATGGTGGTAATATTGTCACATTGATAGTATGGTACAATTAGTACTGACGGCGATGACGGTGGTCGTAATGTCACAGTGCTGGTATGGTACAATTAGTACTGACTATGATGGTGGTGGTAGTATTGTCAAAGTGATGCTATGGTACAATTAGTACTGAAGGTGATGGTGGTGGTAGTCTTGTCACAGTGATAGTATAGTACAATTAGTACTGACTGTGATGGCGGTGGTAGTATTGTTACAGTGCTGGTATAGTACAATTAGTACTAACTGTGATTGTGGTGGTAGTATTGTCACAGTGATGGTATAGTACAATTACTACTGACTGTGATGGTCGAGGTAGTGTTGTCACAGTGATGGTATAGTACAATTAGTACTGACTGTGATGGTGGTGGTAGTATTGTCACAGTGATGGTATAGTACAATTACTACTGAATGTGATGGTGGTGGTAGTATTGTCACAGTGATGGTATACTACAATAAGTACTGACTGTGATGGTGGTAGAATTGTCCCAGTGATGGTATAGTACAATTAGTACTGAGTGTAATGGTGGTGGTAGTATTGTCCAAGTAATGGTATAATACAATTAGTACTGACTGTGATGGTGGTGGTAGAATTGTCACAGTGATGGTATAGTACAATTGGTACTGACTGAGATGGTGGTGGTAATATTGTCACAGTGATGGTATAGTACAATTAGTGCTAACCGTGATGGTGGTAGTAGTATTGTCACAGTGGTGGTAGAATACAAATGGTAGTGACGGTGATGATGGTGGTAGTGTTTTTAAAGGTATGGTATGGTACAATTAGTATTGACTGTGATGGTGGTGGTAGTATGGTGACAGTGATGGTAAAGTACAATTAGTACTGACTATGATGGTGGTGGTAGTACTGTCACATTGATGGTATCGTACAATTAGTACTGACAGTGATGGTGGTGGTAGTATTGTCACAGTGATGGTATAGTACAATTAGTACTGACTGTGATGGTGGTGGTAGTACTGGCACAGTGATGGTATAGTACAATTAGTACTGACAGTGATGGTGGTGGTAGTACTGGCACGGTGATGGTATAGTACAATTATTACTGACAGTAATGGTGGGTGGTAGTACTGGCACAGTGATGGTATAGTACAATTAGTACTGACTGTGATGGTGGTGGTAGTATTGTCACAGTGATGGTGTAGTACAATTAGTACTGACTATGGTGGTGGTGGTAGTACTGGCACAGTGATGGTATAGTACAATTAGTACTGACAGTGATGGTGGTGGTAGTATTGTCACAGTGATGGTATAGTAGAGTTAGTACTGACTGTGATCGTGGTAGTATTGTCACAGAGATGGTTTAGTACAATTAGTACTGTCTGTGGTGGTGGTGGTAATACTGTCACAGTGATGGTATTGTACAATTAGTACTGACGGTGACGATGGTTGCAGTATTTTCACAGTGATAGTAGAGTACAATTAGTACAGACTGTGACGATGGTGGTGATATTGTCACAGTGATAGTACGGTACAATTAGTACTGACGGCGATGATGTTGGTAGTATTGCCACAGTGATGGTATGGTACAATTAGTACTGACTGTGATGACGGTGGACGTATTCTCACAGTGATGCAATAGTACAATTAGTACTCACTGTGATGATGGTGGTAGTATTGTCTCAGTGATGGTATAGTACAATTGGTACTGACGGTGATGATGTTGGTAATGGTGTCCTCTTGATGGTATAGTACAATTAGTACCGACGGTGATGATGTTGGTAATGGTGTCATAGTGATGGTATAGTACTATTAATACAGATTGTGAATGTGGTGGTAGTATTGTCTCTGAGATGGTATAGTACAATAAGCACTGACTGTAATGTTGGTGGTAATATTGTCACAGGGATAGTATAGTACAATTAGTATAGACTGTGATAATGGTGGTGGTATTGTCACGGTGATGGTATAGTACAATTAGTACAGACTGTGATGATGGTGTTGGTATTGTCACTTGATGGTATAGTACAATTAGTACTAACGGTGATTATGGTGGTAGTAGTGTCATAGTGATAGTATAGTACAATTAGTACTGACGGTGATGATGGTGGTAGTGGTGTCACAGTGAAGCTATAGTACAATTAGTACTGACTGTGATGATGGTGGTAGTGCTGTCACATGGATGGTATAGTACAATTAGTACTTACGGTGAAGATGGTGTTAGTGCTGTCACATGGATGGTATAGTACAATTAGTACTGACTGTGATGATGGTGTTAGTGCTGTCACAGTGATTGCTAACGCACAATTGGTACTGATGGTGAAGGTGGCATTAGTGTTGTGATAGTGATGGTATAGTACAATTAGTACTGTTGCTGTGGGTGGTATTAGTGTTGTGATAGTGATGGTATAGTACAATTAGTAATGATGGTGAAGGTGGTATTAGTGTTGTCATAGTAATGGTATAGTACAATTAGTACTGTTGGTGAAGGTGGTATTAGTGTTTTCATAGTGATGGTATAGTACAATTAGTACTGTTGGTGAAGGTGGTGGTGGTGTTGTCATAGTGATGGTATAGTACAATTAGTACTGTTGGTGAAGGTGGTGGTGGTGTTGTCATAGTGATGGTATAGTACAATTAGTACTGTTGGTGAAGGTGGTGGTGGTGTTGTCATAGTGATGGTATAGTACAATTAGTACTGTTGGTGAAGGTGGTGGTGGTGTTGTCATAGTGATGGTATAGTACAATTAGTACTTATGGTGAAGGTGGTATTAGTGTTGTTATAGTGATGGTATAGTACAATTAGTACTGATGGTGAAGGTGGAATTAGTGTTGTCATAGTAATGGTATAGTACAATTAGTACTGTTGGTGAAGGTGGTATTAGTGTTGTCATAGTGATATTATAGTACAATTAGTACTGATGGTGAAGGTGGTGGTGGTGTTGTCATAGTGAGGGTATTGTACAATTAGTACAGACTGTGATGGTGGTGGTGGTGTTGTCATAGTGATAGTAAAGTACAATTAGTGCTGTCTGTGATGGTGGTGGAAGTATTGTCACAGTGATGGTATAGTACAATTAGTACTGACGGTGACGATGGTTGTAGTATTGTCACTGTGATGGTATAGTACAATTAGTACTGACTGTGATGATGGTCGTAGTGTTTTAACAGTCATGGTATAGTACAATTAATACTCACTGTGATGGTGGTGATAGTATTTTACAGTGATGGTATAGTACAATTAATACTGACTGTGATCGTGGTAGTATGGTTATATTATGACGATGTTTATATTATTGTCACAGTGATAGTATAGTACAGTTAGTATAGACTGTGACGATGGTGGTAATATTGTCACAGTGATAGTATGGTACAATTAGTAATGACGGCGATTATGTTGGTAGTATTTTCACAGTGATGGTATGGTACAATTAGTACTGTCTGTGATGGTGGTGGTAGTATTGTTACAGTGATGCCTTGGTACAATTGGTACTGACGTGATGATGGTGGTGGTATTCTCAAAGTAATGCAATAGTATAATTAGTACTGACTGTGATGATGGTGGTAGTATTGTCTAAGTGATGGTATAGTACAATTTGTACTGACGGTGATGATGTTGGTAATGGTGTCCTCTTGATGCTATAGTAAAATTAGTACTTTCGGTGATGATGTTGGTAATGGTGTCATAGTGATGGTATACTACAATTAATACAGATTGTGATGGTGGTGGTAGTATTGTCACTGAGATGGTATAGTACTATAAGTACTGACTGTGATGATGGTGGTAATATTGTCACAGGGATAGTATAGTACAATTAGTACAGACTGTGATGATGGTGATGGTATTGTCACTTGATGGTATAGTACAATTAGTACTGACTGGGATATTGTCACAGTGTTGGTATAGTCTAATTAGTACTGACGGTGATTATGGTGGTAGTAGTGTCATAGTGATTGTATATTACAATTAGTACTGACGGTGATTATGGTGATAGTAGTGTCATAGTGATTGTATAGTACAGTTAGTACTGACGGTGATGATGGTGGTTGTGCTTTCACAGTGATGGTATAGTACAATTAGTACTGCCGGTGAAGATGGTGGTAGTGCTGTCACAGTGATTGTTAACGCACAATTGGTACTGATGGTGAAGGTGGTGGTAGTGTTTTCATAGTAATGGTGTAGTACAATTAGTACTGATGGTGAAGGTGGTGGTGGTGTTGTCATAGTGATGGTATTGTATAATTAGTACAGACTGTTATGATGGTGGTAGTATTGTCACTGTGATGGTATAGTACAATTAGTACTGACTGTGATGATGGTGGTAGTATTGTCACTGTGATGGTATAGTTTAATTAGTACAGACTGTTATGATGGTGGTAGTATTGTCACTGTGATGGTATAGTACAATTAGTACTGTCTGTGATGATGGTGGTAGTATTGTCACTGTGATGGTATAGTACAATTAGTACAGACTGTTATGATGGTGGTAGTATTGTCACTGTGATGGTATAGTACAATTAGTACTGATGTGATGGTGATGGTGGTGTTGTCATAGTGATAGTATAGTACAATTAGTACAGACTGTGATGGTGGCGGTATTATTCTCACTGTGATAGTATAGTACAGTTAGTACTGACATTGATGATGGTGTTAGTGTTTTTACAGTGATGGTATAGTATAATTAGTACTGACTTTGATGGTGGAGGTAGTGTTTTACAGTGATGGTATAGTACAATTAATACTAACTGTGATCGTGGTAGTATTGTCACAGTGATAGTTTAGTACAACTAGTGCTGTCTGTGATGGTGGTGGAAGTATTGTCACAGAGATGGTATAGTACAATTAGTACTGACGGTGACGATGGTTGTAGTATTGTCATTTGTGATAGTATAGTACAATTAGTAGAGACTGTGACGATGGTGGTAATATTGTCACTGTGATAGTATGGTACAATTAGTACTGACGGCGATGGCGGTGGTAGTATTGTTACAGTGGTGGTATGGTACAATTAGTACTGACTGTGATGGTGGTGGTCGTATTGTCACAGTCATGATATGGTACAATTAGTACTGACTGTGATGGTGGTGGTAGTATTGTCACAGTGATAGTATAGTACAATTAGTACTGACTGTGATTAGGGTGGTAGTATTGTAACAGTGCTGGTATAGTACAATTAGTACTAACTGTGTTGGTGGTGGTAATATTGTCACAGTAATGGTATAGTACCATTATTACTGACTGTGATAGTGGTGGTAGTATATTCACAGTGATGGTATACCACAATAAGTACTGACTGTGATGGTGGTAGAATTGTCACAGTGATGGTATAGTACAATTAGTACTCAGTGTAATGTTGGTGGTAGTATTGTCACAGTGATGGTATAGTACAATTAGTACTGACTGTGATGGTGGTGGTAGTATTGTCACAGTGATGGTAAAGTACAATTAGTACTGACTGTGATGGTGGTGGTGGTGGTAGTACTGTCACAGTGATGGTATAGTACAACTAGTACTGACAGTGATGATGGTGGTAATGCAGTCACAGTGATGGTATAATACAATTAGTACTGACAGTGATGATCGTGGTAATGGTGTCACAGTAAAGGTATAGTACAATTAGTACGGACAGTGATAATGGTGGTAATGGTGTCACAGTGATGGTATTGCGCAATTAGTACTGACAGTGATGATGGTGGTATTGATGTCACAGTGATGGTATAGTACAATTAGTACTGACACTGAAGATGGTGGTAGTGGTGTGGCAGTGTTAGTATAGTACAATTAGTACTGACGTTGAAGATGGTGGTAATGGTGTCACAGTGTTCGTATAGTACAAATAGTACTAACGGTGATGATGTTGGTAATGTTGTTATAGTAATGGTATAGTGCAATTAGTGCTGACGGTAAAGATGGTGGTAGCTGTGTAGCAGTGTTTGTATAGTACTATTAGTACTGACGCTGAAGATGCTGGAAATGGTGTCTCAGTGATGGTATAGTACAATTAGTACTGAGTGTGATGATGATGGTAGTATTGTCTCAGAGAAGGTATAGTACATTTAGTACTGACGGTGGAGATGGTGGTAGTTTTCTCACAGTGATGGTATGGTACAATTAGTACTGACGTGATGATGGTGATGGTATTGTCTCAGAGATGGTATAGTACAATTAGTACTGACGTTGTGATGGTGGTTGTATTGTCACAGTGACGTTATGGTACAATTAGTACTGACGTGATGATGGTGGTAGTATTGTCTCAGAGATGGTATGGTACAATTAGTACTGACTGTGATGATGGTGGTGGTATTGTCTCAGAGATGGTATAGTACAATTAGTACTGATGTGATGATGGTGGTGGTATTGTCTCAGAAATGGTATAGTACAATTAGTACTGACCGGGATGATGGTGGTAGTATTGCCTCAATGATGGTATAGTACAATTATGACTGAAGGTGATGATGTTGGTAATGGTGTCCTCTTGATGGTATAGTACATTTAGTACTGACTGTGAAGATGGTGGTAGTTTTCTCACAGTGAGGGTATGGTACAATTAGTACTGACGTGATGATGGTGGTGGTATTGTCTCAGAGATGGTATAGTACAATTAGTACTGACGTGATGATGGTGGTGTTATTATTACAGTGATGGTATGGTACAATTAGTACTGACGTGATGATGGTGGTAGTATTGTCTCAGAGATGGTATAGTACAATTAGTACTGACTGTGATGATGGTGGTGGTTTTGTCTCAGAGATGGTATAGTACAATTAGTACTGACGTGATGATGGTGGTGGTGTTGTCACAGGGATAGTATAGTACAATTAGTACAGACTGTTATGATAGTGGTGGTATAGTACAATTAGTACAGACTGTGATGGTGGAGGTAGTATCGTCACAGTGATGGTTTAGTACAATTAGTACTGACTGTGATGGTGGTGGTAGTATTATCAAAGTGATGGTATTGTACAATTAGAACTGACTGTGGTGGTGGTGGTATTATTGTCTCAGTGATGGTATAGTACAAGAAGTATTGACTGTGATGTTGGTGTTAGTATTGTCACAGTGATGGTATATTACAATTAGTACTGACTGTGATGGTGGTGGTAGTATTGTCACAGTGATGGTATAGTAGAATTAGTACTGACTGTGATGGTGGTGGTAGTATTGTCACAGTGATGGTATAGTAGAATTAGTACTGACTGTGATGGTGGTGGTAGTATTGTCACAGTGGCGGTATACTACAATTTGTACTGACTGTGATGGTGGTGGTAGTATTGTCACAGTGATGGTATACTACAATTTGTACTGACTGTGATGGTGGTGGTAGAATTGTCACAGTGATGGTATAGTGCAATTAGTACTGACTGTGATGGTGGTGGTAGAATTGTCACAGTGATGGTATAGTACAATTAGTACTAACTGTGATGGTGGTGGTAGTATTGTCATAGTGATGGTATAGTACAATTAGTACTAACTGTGATGGTGGTGGTAGTATTGTCACAGTGATGGTATAGTACAATTAGTACTGACTGTGATGGGAGTGGTAGTTTGGTCACTGTGATGGCTGAGTACTATTAGTACTGACGGTGATGATGGTGGCAGAGTTTTTACAGTGACGGTATAGTACAATTAGTACTGACTGTGATGGTTGTTTTAGTATTGTCACAGTGATGCTATAGTACAATTAGTACTGACTGTGATGGTAATGGTAATGTTTTACAGTGATGATATAGTACAATTAGTACTGACTGTCATCGTGGTAGTATTGTCATAGTGATGGTATGGTACAATCAGTCCTGACTGTGATAATGGTGGTAGTATTGTCACAGTGAGGGCATTTTACATTTAGTACTGACTGTGATGGTGGTGGTAGAATTGTCAAAGTGATAGAATAGTACAATTAGTACTCACTGTGATAGTGGTGGTAGTATTGTCACAGTGATGGTATAGTACAATTAGTACTGACTGTGATAGTGGTGGTAGTATTGTCACAGTCATGGTATAGTACAATTAGTACTGACTGTGATAGTGGTGGTGGTATTGTCACAGTGATGGTATAGTACAATTAGTACTGACTGTGATAGCGGTGGTAGTATTGTCACACTGATGGTATAGTACAATTAGTACTGACTGTGATAGTGGTGGTAGTATTGTCACAGTGATAGTGGTGGTAGTATTGTCATAGTGCTGGTATAGTACAATTAGTACTGACGGTGATTATGGTGGTAGTAGTGTCTAAGTGATAGTATAGTACAATTTGTACTGACGGTGATTATGGTGGTAGTAGTGTCTAAGTGATAGTATAGTACAATTAGTACTGACGGTGATTATGGTGGTAGTGTTATCACAGTGATAGTATAGTACAATTAGTACTGACTGTGATGATGGTGGTTGTGCTGTCACAGTGTTGGTATACTACAATTAGTACTGCCGGTGATGATGGTGGTAGTACTGTCACAGTGATGGTTAACGCACAATTAGTACTGATGTTTAAGTTACTGGTGGTGTTGTTATAGTGATGGGATAGTACAATTAGTACTAATGGTGAAGGTGGCGGTGGTGGTGTTGTCTTAGTGATGGTATAGTACAATTAGTACTGACTGTGATGATGGTGGTAGTGTTTTAACAGTGATGGTATAGTACAATTGGTACTGACTGTGATGGTGGTGGTATTGTTTTACAGTGATGATATATTACAATTGGTACTGACTGTGATGGTGGTGGTAGTGTTTTACTTTGATGCTATAGTACAATTAATACTGACTGTCATCGTGGTAGTATTGTCACAGTGATGGTATAGTACAATTGGTACTGACGGTGACGATGGTTGTAGTATTGTCACTGTGATGGTATAGTACAATTAGTACTGACTGTGATGATGGTCGTAGTGTTTTAACAGTCATGGTATAGTACAATTAATACTCACTGTGACGGTGGTGATAGTATTTTACAGTGATGGTATAGTACAATTAATACTGACTGTGATCGTGGTAGTATTGTCACAGTGATAGTATAGTACAATTAGTACTGACTGTGATCGTGGTAGTATTGTCACTGTGATAGTATAGTACAATTAGTACTGACTGTTTTTATGGTCGTAGTATTGTCACAGTGATGGTATAGTACAATAAGTACTGACGGTGACAATGGTGGTAGTATTGTCACAGTGATGGTATAGTACCATTAGTACTGACGGTGAGGATGGTGGTAAAATGTCACAGTGATAGTATAGTACAATTAATACAGACAGTGACGATGGTGGTGGTATTGTCACAATGATAGTGTGGTACAATTATTACTGACAGTGATGAAGATGGTAATGGTGTCACAGTGATTGTATAGTAAAATTAGTACTGAAAGTGATGATTATGGTAATGGTGTCACAGTGATGATATTGTACAATTAGTTTTGCCAGTGATGATGGTGGTAATGTTGTCACAGTGATGGTATAGTACAATTATAATAACTGTGATGGTGGTGGTAGTATTGTCATAGTGATGGTATAGTACAATTAGTACTAACTGTGATGGTGGTGGTAGTTTGGTCACTGTGATGGTATAGTACAATTATAATAACTGTGATGGTGGTGGTAGTATTGTCACAGTGATGGTATAGTACAATTATAATAACTGTGATGGTGGTGGTAGTATTGTCACAGTGATGGTATAGTACAATTAGTACTGACTGTGATGGGAGTGGTAGTTAGGTCACTGTGATGGCTGAGTACTATTAGTACTGACGGTGATGATGGTGGCAGAGTTTTTACAGTGACGGTATAGTACAATTAGTACTGACTGTGATGGTTGTTTTAGTATTGTCACAGTGATGCTATTGTACAATTAGTACTGACTGTGATGGTAATAGTAATGTTTTACAGTGATGATATAGTACAATTAGTACTGACTGTGATGATGGTCGTAGTGTTTTAACAGTCATGGTATAGTACAATTAATACTCACTGTGATGGTGGTGGTAGTATTTTACAGTGATGGTATAGTACAATTAATACTGACTGTGATCGTCGTAGTATTGTCACAGTGATGGTATAGTACAATAAGTACTGACGGTGACAATGGTGGTAGTATTGTCACAGTGATGGTATAGTACAATTAGTACTGACGGTGAGGATGGTGGTAAAATGTCACAGTGATAGTATAGTACAATTAATACAGACTGTGACGATGGTGGTGGTATTGTCACAATGATGGTATGGTACAATTAGTACTGACAGTGATGATGGTGGTAATGGTGTCCCAGAGATGGTATAGTACAATTATTACTGACAGTGATGAAGATGGTAATGGTGTCACAGTGATTGTATAGTAAAATTAGTACTGAAAGTGATGATTATGGTAATGGTGTCACAGTGATGATATTGTACAATTAGTTTTGCCATTGATGATGGTGGTAATGTTGTCACAGTGATGGTATAGTAAAATTAGTACTGACGCTGAAGATGGTGGTAGTGGTTTGGCACTGTTTGTTTAGTACAATTAGTACTGACGTTGAAGATGGTGGTAATGGTGTCACAGTGATGGTATAGTACAAATAGTACTAACGGTGATGATGTTGGTAATGATGTAACAGTAATGATATAGTTCAATTAGTGCTATCGGTAAAGATGGTAGAGTAGCTGTGTAGAGTGTTTGTATAGTACAATTAGTACTGACGTTGAAGATGGTGTAAATGGTGTCTCAGTGATGGTGTAGTACAATTAGTACTGACTGTGATGATGGTGGTAGTATTGTCTCAGTGATGGTATAATACAATTAGTACTGACGTGATGATACTGGTAGTATTCTCTCAGTGATGGTATAGTACAATTAGTACTGACGGTGATGATGGTGGTAGTATTGTCTCAGTGATGGTATAGTACAATTAGTACTGACGGTGATGATAGTGGTAGTATTCTCTCAGTGATGGTATAGTACAATTAGTACTGACGGTGAATATGTTGATAATTGTGTCCTCTTGATGGTATAGTACAATTAGTACTGACGGTGATGATGTTGGTAACGGTGTCCTAGTGAGGGTATACTACAATTAATACAGATTGGATGGTGGTCGTAGTATTGTCACTGTGATGGTATAGTACAATTAGTACTGACTGTGAAGGTGGTGGTAGTATTGTCACAGTGATGGTAAAGTACAATTAGTACTAACCGTGATGGTGGTGGTAGTATTATCACAGTGATGGTATACTACAATAAGTACTGACTGTGATGGTGGTAGAATTGTCACAGTGATGGTATAGTACAATTAGTACTGAGTATAATTGTGGTGGTAGTATTGTCACAGTGATGGTATACTGCAATTAGTACTGACTGAGATGGTGGTGGAAGAATTGTCACAGTGATGGTATAGTGCAATTATTACTGACTGTGATGGTGGTGGTAGTATTGTCACAGTGATGGTACAGTACAATTAGTACTAACCGTGATGGTGGTAGTAGTATTGTCACAGTGATGGTAGAGTACAATCTGTACTGACGGTGATGATGGTGGTAATGTTTTTAAAGGTATGGTATAGTACAATTAGTACTGACTGAGATAGTGGTGGTAGTATGGTCACAGTAATGGTAAAGTACAATTAGTACTGACTGTGATGGTGGTAGTACTGTCACAGTGATGCTATAGTACAATTAGTACTGACAATGATGGTGGTGGTTGTTTTGTCACAGTGATGGTATAGTACAATTAGTACTGACTGTGATGGTGGTGGTAGTATTGTCACAGTGATGTTATAGTACATTTAGTACTGACGGTGAAGATTGTGGTAATGGTGTCACATTGATGGTATTGTACAATTAGTACTGACAGTGATGATGGTGGTAATGGTGTCACAGTGATGGTATTGTACAATTAGTACCGACAGTGATAATGGTGGTAATGTTGTCACAGTGATGGTATAGTACAATTACTACAGACTATGATGATGGTGGTGGTAGTATTGTCACAGTGATGGTATAGTACAATTAGTGCTGACGGTGATGATGATGAAAGGATTGTCATAGTGATGATATAGTACAATTAGTACTGACGGTGATGATGGTGGTAGTGCTGTCACAGTGATGATATAGTATATTTAGTACGGACAGTCATAATGGTTGTAGTGCTCTCACAGTGATAGTATAGTACAATTAGTACTAACGGTGATGATGGTGATAGTGGTGTCACAGTGTTGGTATAGTACAATTAGTACTGCCGGTGATGATGGTGGTAGTGCTGTCACAGTGACGGTTAACGCACAATTAGTACTGATGGTTAAGTTACTGGTAGTGTTGTTATAGTGATGGTATAGTACAATTAGTACTGATGGTGAAGGTGGCGGTGGTTGTGTTGTCATAGTGATGGTATAGTACAATTAGTAAAGACTGTAATGAAGGTGGTAGTATTGTCACTGTGATGGTATAGTACAATTAGTACTGACGGTGATGACGGTGGTAGTATTGTCTCAGTGATGGTATAGCACAATTAGTACTGACGGTGATGATGGTGGTGGTATTGTCACAGTGATGGTATAGTCTATCGAAAAACCGAGTCAACTCTTACTCGGAAAATGCGGTCCCTCATAAACTCCTGAACGAACAACGGTAGGCGTCCACGTATGTTCCAGTTCTGGGGGGAACGTAGCGTCCCAGCCCACCAACAGGAATCATAAGCCTTTTCGAGGTCAAAAAATATCCCAACCGTTCAAGAAAATAGTGTATGATCTGCGTGGATAGCGACACAAGGTGGTCAGCTGCTGATCGACGTCTTCGGAAGCCACACTGGATGTAGGACAAGATCTTGCAATTCCAGCAACCTCCATTGATCATGTATTCCATCATTTTGCGACGGCAGAGGAGAATGGGACGGTAGCTAGATGGAAGGTAGCGGCCCTTTCTAGGCTTCAAAACAGGTATGATAGTGGTTTCCTACCACTTAACTGGAAAAGTAGCATCCACCCAAACGCGATCACAGAGCTCGGGTAGGTAAGCCTTACCTTCAGGAGGGAGATGGTGTAACAATTGGACTTGGATGCCATCTGGACCTGGTGCAGGGGGTAAAATCCTCCTGTTCCATTTCTTACACAGAGGAGGACTCTTTTCCAATAGAAATTTTCAGTTCGAGAACCTCGAACCAATTAGTGTTACTGAACGGCGAAGATGGTCATCGCCGATCGGAGCTCCTCCCAGAAAATTCCTCAGAAGAGGATCTGCGTGGACAGTGACATGGACCTTTACTACCCTTAGATGACTTGGATGCAGAAGTTACACGTTCTTTAAGGAAATCAGTTCTAACATAGCTGGTTTTAAAAGTTTTCTCGGGTGCAGAGTACGCTACGGTCTTGCCGATCTTATGCCTGAGGTTGACGGCAGGGGTGACAAAGGTGCTATGCTATGCTTCGTGTTGGCGGATTTGGCAAATGTTGATGCTGAAGAAGACGTGGATGTTGAGGGTTTTGCCAGTGATTTGGCTACGATAATCTTTTTTGCAATTGTTGCCCCGGTTATGTCGCAGGACTGAGTTGCGATTTCCCGCTTTGGTACGGGTTTAGCTACAACCGAGCTATATGTACCAGACCGCGGAACATAGGGTTGTGGGATTCGCAGGAGCTTCCGGGATTGGGAGAAAGACACTTTCTCTCTCACCGTATCTCCTGGATCGCTCTCTCCACTCCGAAACGGGACATTCGCGGGAACTAGATGGATTTTCACCGCCGCAGTTAACACAATTTAGAGTCGATGTACAACCCCCATGGTGCGTGCCAACTCCACAGTTGGCACATGTAGACCGACCACTACAAAACTCACTAGTGTACACAGAGGGTTGACATCAGAGCATCTGAGCGAATTCGGGATGTATTGTCCAACCTCGGTAGCTTTTAATCTTGCCTTAATCCATTAAGGGAGATCTACCCCATCAAAGGTAAGAAACGGAATACGGGTAGGCACATATTCAGCATTTACTCTGAACCCGGTACACAGAGGTAACGCCTTGTTCGGCAAGATCCTCTTAAATCTCCTCATTGCACAAATTGTCCATTGCGCGGGTGGTGACAACGCCACGCGAGGAATTCTAGGTATTGTGCATATCGACCTTAACAGTTTAACTGCCCAACATATTTGCTCGCAATAATTTTGCTGCCTGGGAAGCGGATACTGCTACAACCAGGAGCGTGCCGTTACGAGATCCAGTACACGATTTCACAGGACCAGCTATGTTATCCAGGCCTTTTTGTATGGTAAATGGGCTGATGAGGCAGACTTCCTTCCCTCCTCTGTTTGATGTATTACCACTAGATTCGACTACTTCGTTTCCAAGTATTACTAGGTTTGGTTTCGGTTTATGCTTTGTCATAAAAGTATGGAGTGAATTCATCTCCTAGTGCTCCCCAACCACCACGGAGCCCAACGAGGGGTCACCCCACTGGGATGTCAGGGCTACATAGGGGATATAGCAGGCTCGCCGTCCCACCCACCCTGAAGTTCTGCATAGTAACTAATTTTGGCATGACTAGAGGTGGGTTAGTCGCTAGCCTCCCGTTTAGGCGAAGCAGAAAGCAAAGCGGTGTATGAGATTGCAAATCCTCCCCAGTCAGTGAAGGACAGAAGCCCAGGCTCAGATATGCAACCCTCAACCAACCAGGATATTCCTTTTCACCGACACGGATCTCCACGCACGGCCTACACGTGGGTGGGCGTTGTTATGGAGTTACTCCATCACCACTTAGAGGTTACCCGTCCGGGGGGTGCCAAAATCCTATGGTAGGTACTCCCGTAGTAGGCCCCTGAAGGGGTGTCAGAAAAGTAATGCAGAAGAAAACAAAGAGCGAAACTTAATACGAAAGAAATTAATTTAATATATATTTAGTACATGTCTTTTAGCAATAGAATATAGTTACACTCATGCTTAGTGTTTCAGTCAAGTATGATTTTGAAAACTAATTGAATGTTTTAATTACAGCTGTTTTGGTAAGGATCCTCACCGAATACATTTTGATGCTCCTTGGCAGCACAGAGGGCATTTTTTTCCTTCTTTCCTTCTTTTTTTTTTTTTTTTTTTTTTTTTTTTGCTTATCAGTGAAGATTCTCTACGAATTTAAATGAGAGTATTTTCCAAAGAGATACACATACGCAAGATATGAAATTGGCTTTTCTAATGGAGGTCAAGAGTCCTAAGCGTAGGTGCGTACGTAACGATGCCACAGTAAAACCAAGTGTCTTCACAGTAAAATATAATGTAATATTAATGTTATATATTTAAAATCAGTACGTGTAATGCTTTTGTTTTCAAGAAACCTGGCACTTTAATTTTTTTACAGCTAAAATCAAGCGCTGGAAAGGTTTCTTTAATGTAGCTTTTTCCAGGACTCTCTTCGGCATTAGCCAACTTAGGGCAAACACAATTGCAAGAGGAATGGCGTCAAGAAAGGGCTTAATTGATGAGAGGGGGGCTAGTGTACATTTGGAAAATATGGAGAGACATAGAAAGAGAGAGGGAGAGAGAGAGAGAGAGAGAGAGAGAGAGAGAGAGAGAGAGAGAGAGAAAGGGAGCCAGTAATACAATATATGGCAAAACAGCCAAAGACAGCAACCTATGGATTTAATCGTCCTGAAGTATTTTACGGACAATGTTCAGAAATCTGTGGTGCGTAGTTATAAGAAAAATAAAAGTAGAAGGTTTTACCTTCCTTGTGAATTGAACATAAACAATCTATTTACAATGTGTACTGCATCTGTGATACCAGACCACAGAGTTAAGGATTCTTTGTTCACTAACATGTTTAATACAAAGTTTAACTTGGAATTCGGTTCGCCAGCAATATGTAAGCAACGCAAAGGCCTGAGACTGTACAATGAAATCTAAGAAGTTGCAGAAATTAATGTTAAAAGAGTGTAGGTGTACATAAATTAAAAGCAAAATCTTTTCATAAATTAATGAAACAAGTATCCAATAGAAGTAAGTCTTTCGCCATTGACCTTCAACAGCTACAGCCTCTTTGGTGAAGCTTATTATATTTGTCAGATTTTCTTTTATAGCTTCTGTGTAACAAATATAGAAGCCACAGAACCAATGATGTCTAGACTATCAAAAGGGTACAAGACATTTCTTCGGCTCTTACTGGTTTTTTGCACAAGGTGTGCATTGACGAATCTATTACAACAATCAGACATTTTGCGATGACCAAAATATGAACCAGCATATAATTCATGCGGTCGCATTTAGGCTACTTAATGTATCACCTCCAAAATATGAAATAAGTGCGCTTCTATTTCCCAGTTCTTGTCCACTCATTTTACCTGCAGATAAAGCATTCAGGCGAGTCGAGAATAAGCTAAGCAAAATTCCAGACATTCTGAATCCCAAGAAGCGTACCTAAAATTTGAAGAAACAATTATACTAGGAAAGCACTGTCAGCTGAAAAATTACAATGAACTGACAAACACTTTAAGGATAGGTGAAATGAAAAGATTTATTTTGAAGACAATCAAAATTTCCAGCAGTAGTGACCTAGATGTTAAACTTAAAACGGATATATTATATGTATCTAATGATCCTTCTAAACATTTTACAACATTAGCTAAACGTGGATCCCAAAGGGATGCCTATAAGGACCGTACTTATGTGGTTTTTCTAGTCCCTACACATAGACACATATTCTAAGCAGAAAAATACCGATGTCATCAACCTTTGTAAGGATGAAAATCGAATGTAAAAATAACATGTACTTCAGAAAGGTTCCCAAGTCACTGACTGAAATACTTTTCTGCATTCACACATGACAGCTCACTAACAAAACATAAAGCTGTAAAATGGCAGAAACCGTTAACCGGTTAATGTTTCTCCGTAGAAAAGGAGGAAAGTCGTTGTAAATGGTGAAGAATATAAAAGAAATAGTATTAAGAAAGCATGGGTACATGGTGAAGAATACATTTCCTATAATGGGAAGACAGTAACTTTGTCGGGAAATTGACTCAAAATGCAGGTAAGTAGTAGTGTTGTATACTTATTTCAGGTGTTGTGCTGACATAAGTTGTTACAGGGCGAGGTTTTCAAACCCTGGTATGTGTACCTTCTCTTATTGGTGCGCTTTATATTTATATAATGTACTGTTTAATTTTGAAATATTTCATAAGTACATTGTAGCTCGTTGGTATGCATGGTGTCTAAAAATATATTTAAAAAAATCAAATCAAATATCAGGCCTAAGTAATATCATTTATATTTCCCTTTCGTTAATGCGCAAAGTTGTACCAACAGTCCGGTATCATAATATTATTTTTAATTTAAAGGTGCCGTAAAAAATGTTTTGAGATGTTCACCGATGAGGACCAGGAAGAGATATTCTTAACCCTCTATAAGATGAATTCAAAGGACGAACAAGATCTTCACTTGCAAAGAATAATTGAAGCAGTGGAATATACTATTGCGTGATAAGAAAGTACAAGTATGCATGGAAACATTCTTTTCTTTATATAGTGTGTCTGATAAACGTGCCAGACGACTTCGCAAGTTACTATTTATGGGACAGTCCACATATGGTGCTAGGGGCAAGGAATCCAGCGGAAATGCTATAATGGAAGAAGAACTTCGGCTTATCAGTGAACATATTGAAATGTTTCCAGAGAAGCAAAGTCATTATTCCGACAAAGTAGTCCATTATTTAGATGCTTCTTTGTCGGTAAGCAAGATGTACTCACTCTTTAAAGAGAAACATCCAAATACTAAGATGAACTATAAGTTTTATAACAAATATTTCAATGAAAATTTTGCAACACGGTTTGGTTGCCCACAAGTTGATGTGTGCTGTGTGTGAAGAACTGAAGAATAAGATCAAAACCCCCAATCTGAATGACACAGCTAAACGGGCAGCAGCTGCCGAATTAATTGTTCATAAAAGGAGAGGTAACAGATTTTGCAGTGCTTTGAAACAGAGGAAGCAAAAATGTATTAACAATGAAAATATTATGCCTTTAGTGTTTGATTTTATGCAAAACCTGAATTTGCCAGCTACATTTGTTCAAGATACATTCTATTTGTGGCAACTAACCGTTAATATTTTTTTCCATTCATAATTTGAAGACAGAAAAAAAAAAACTCATTTCTTTGTGTACCACGAAAAGGTGCAGATGAAGTGTCATAATTTCTAATTGATTATATTGAAGAATTTGTCCCAAAGAATATATC